>NC_069407.1:12294148-12532945 GCF_026875155.1 Cherax quadricarinatus | reverse complement strand
ACAGGTTATCAAGATTAGATATGTTTTCATGTATCTCAAACAAAAAGTTCAGCATATACTTTTATTCCATTCAAGAATCTGGTAATGACTGAGTCTTTGATTTTGTTCAAAGGTTAGACTGTTCATTCAAGCAGTATATACCGAGCAACAGTAGAATGCTTTGGTATAAAAACTTTGTACTCTGTGTTTGTGACAGTGGCCTGGTGTTGGTTTTTGTTGTTATAACAGGTATAAAACATGAAAAAGATACCAAGATGTTTTGGGTATCTCAGGTTGACGTAGTGAGAATACATGATGGCACCTTATCTTGGTAAGGGGCATACATTATATACCGATAACTGGTTACACAAGCCCATTACTCAGTGATTTCATGCGAGTGAACAAGGACAGTGTGTGTGTGGAACAAGTGCGTTCTAATCGTAAACATATGCCCAGGGCCTCCATTGCAGGTGATCATGGTGATGGTAGTAGGGTCAGGTGTTTACTGCCAATGACATCAATTGCACATGACAGTGGCATGACAAACGAGATTGTCCATTGTTGGACCAACCAGTCACCGTATAAATGCAAGCAGTGGCAAAGTGATCGAGTGATAATGATAGTATTCGAAAACAGTGATGAGCTGTGATTGATTATAAACAAAAAACATGCGCTTGGTTGACAAATGTGACATGCAGATTGGTATTGGTTGACTGTGTTCGTAATAGTTACAAGTGAGTATCATGAACTTTCATCCATCTCATTGAGAACATTTCAATGCTCAATGCATATAATGATGTACCTAATAAAGAATGGCAACAGACCACCGTTTGTCGTGAATTTTGTTAGTCGTTGTTCAGACAACTCATAATGAAGTAACAGGTAAGAACACTGCTATACCAACACGGTCCTTTCGAATTCCTCAGGATATACCCAAGCTTTTAGAGGAGGGAAGGTGAATCATTTCATAATACAATCTTCCTTCAACTCAGAAGAAATTTGCTCAGAAGAGATCTTCGTCTGTGCACAAACTAAACGGACCGGCAACAAAGACCGCCAAGACACTCCGGTTTATGTGTGAGGATGTAAGGTGCCTTGTGCATGGTGACTTGTATCAAGGAGTTCCACAGCTCCAGCAGTTCTAAAACCATGTCCATGATTGTAAAATATGTATAATATATGATTGTACATTTAGATTATACAGATTTGTACAAGTTTTTTATAATAAGCAACAATTGTATAAAATAATATGATTAAATAAACTTTAGTCGGTTATTGTGTTCAATACAGTGAGTTTATATATATACTTTATATACAGTATGGGTCTGCTCAGGGCCCCAATGTTAGTAGGAATAGAAAAAAATTGGAAAAGAAAAGAAAAAAAAAACAATAAAACGCACCAAAATAATGTAATGCGCGTATATGGAATTCGTAGATGTTGCGCCACACATCATTTTTGACAAACTTCTTGGCACTGTATTTCGGGGAAGTACTGATTCAGAAATTTTTTTTTGTTTATTACCTTCACAATAATATGCTTCTTTAATTCTGTAAGAAAAAATATTTTTTTTTTTTTTTCAAAATTTCTTGGACACTGGTGCACCACTTCATGATTTTGGCCTTGGACCCTGATGGGGTTATAGATTTGAATTTTATTCACACAAAAATATAGAAGATTTACTGTTATGCAGACTACTGCATTATTGTAATAATTGTACAAATTGTGTAAACCTTTTTGTGACTGCATTATGAGACTGGCCAGGTGGCACACATATTGGACAGTGACGTCCATTTGTTTACTTCTTGAACATCACAAGAATTGACTTTTCCCACGACTTTTGAGCTCATTTTCCAAGTTACTTTTCCTTGTGAAAAGCACAATTCAAAATAGATGGGGTTTAAGAGAAGTAAATGCTGAGGGTCTGACAAGAGGCGTGGAGGTTAAAACGATAAAGAATAACACATCAAGTATGAGTTGTCACTGCCTGCTCTTTGCTGATGACACTGTGCTCTTGGGAGATTCTGAAGAAAAGTTTGCAGAGATTGGTGGATGAATTTGGTTAGGGTGTGCCAAAGAAGGAAATTAAAGGTGAATACAGGAAAGAGTAAGGTTATGTTGCGCTAACAAAAAGGATTAGGTGATGAAAGAGTGTATATCAGATTGGAGGGAGAGAGTATGGAGGAGGTGAATGTATTCAGTTATTTGGGAGTGGACGTGTCATCGGATGGGTCTATGAAAGATAAGGTGAATCATAGAATTGATGAGGGAAAAAAGAGTGAGTGGTGCACTTAGGAGTCTGTGGAGACAAAGAACTTTGTCCTTGGAGGCAAAGAGGGGAATGTATGAGAGTATAGTTTTACCACGCTCTTATATGGGTGTGAAGCATGGGTGATGAATGTTGCAGCGAGGAGAGGGACTGGAGGCAGTGGAGATGTCATGTCTGAGGGCAATGTGTGGTGTGAATATAATGCAGAGAATTCGTAGTTTGGAAGTTAGGAGGAGGTGCGGGATTACCAAAACTGTTGTCCAGAGGGCTGAGGAAGGGTTGTTGAGGTGGTTCGGACATGTAGAGAGAATGGAGTGAAACAGAATGACATTCAAGAGTGTATCAGTCTGTAGTGGAAGGAAGGCGGGGTAGGGGTCGGCTAGGAAAGGTTGGAGAGAGGGGGTAAAGGAGGTTTTGTGTGCGAGGGGCTTGGACTTCCAGCAGGTATGCGTGAGCGTGTTTGATAGGAGTGAATGGAGACAAATGGTTTTTAATACTTGATGTGCTGTTGGCGTGTGAGCAAAGTAACATTTATGAAGGGGTTCAGGGAAACCGGCAGGCCGGACTTGAGTCCTGGAGATGGGAAGTACAGTGCCTGCACTCTGAAGGAGGGGTGTTAATGTTGCAGTTTAAAAACTGTAGTGTAAAGCACCCTTCTAGCAAGACAGTGATGGAGTGAATGATGGTGAAAGTTTTTCTTTTTCGGGCCACCCTGCCTTGGTGGGAATCGGCCAGTGTGATAATAATAAAAAAAAAAAATCTTCCATTCTCTCAAATGAGACCAAAAAAACGAGAATACAGTGGACCCTTGGTAATCAACCGTTCTGGATATCGGCCAATTCGGTTTTCGCTTACTTTTTTGGCAAAAATTCTATCCCGGTTATTGGCCATTATTTCTGAGATCAGCCATATTGAACGCATCCACCCGCCGCTCTGTCGTGTTTGTGAATCAGTCTGGGTGAGGAAGATTCCGTGCATTCATCCAAACATTTTGCTATAATCCATTGTTTTTTGTGGTTATTGATCGAGTGCAACTGCGAAATAAGCCACCATGGGCCCAAAGAAAGTTCCTAGTGCCAGCCCTTTGGTAAAGAAAGTGAAAAACATGATAGAATTCAAGAAAGAACTAGCAAAGTACAAAAGTGAAGGAGGAAGAGAGAGGGGAGAATGTGCCTTCTTCAGTGATTCAGTGATTCTACGATATGTACGATACTAAAGCAGCAAGAGTCGATAAAGGCTATAGCACCAGCCAATGATAAAGTGTAACAGTAACAGTATAGCAAGTAAGTTAAGTGATCAAGCGATAGAAAAAGGACGACACAAAACTGACTCTTCCAATGTTGTGGGAGGTATATAGGGCCACTGACAATATACACTGCCCTGCATATCTTCCACCACCCTAAACCAATGCCAGCATCTCCTCCAAGTGTAAATATTTTTTATTTATAAATTAAAGTGTAAATATTTCTTATTTATAAAATACGTACATTGTTTCAGTGTGAATAGTGGTGGTGGCCTCTGCTGCCACTACCACCACCACTATATGTATGGCTTATGTTGTCAGTGGTCCTTACAAACCCAATAACAAAAACACCACCACCACTATGTAATGACATATTTTAGCCATTCTAGATTATATACTGTGGAACCTTGGCTTACAAAAGCCCCACCATGCAAATTTTCCAGGATACGAACAGTCATTTGGTCAATTTTTCGCATCTGGATATGAATGAAATTTCAGGATGTGAAATCCCCACAGTGGCTCTTGATCTAGAGAATTTGAAATTGGATCTGTGCTCAAGTTCCCTAAATTAATAATAATATTAATAATAATTCTAGGTAGTAGGTCGGTAGACAGCAACCGCCCAGGGAGGTACTACCGTCCTGCCAAGTGAGTGTAAAACGGAAGCCTGTAATTGTTTTACATGATGGTAGGATTGCTGGTGTCTTTTTATTCTGTCTCATACACATGCAAGATTTCAGGTACGTCTTGCTACTTCTACTTACACTTAGGTCACACTACACATACATGTACAAACATATACATAAACACCCCTCTGGGTTTTCTTCTATTTTCTTTCTAGTTCTTGTTCTTGTTTATTTCCTCTTACCGCCATGCGGAAGTGGAACAGAATTCTTCCTCCGTAAGCCATGCGTGTTGTAAGAGGCGACTAAAATGCTGGGAGCAAGGGGCTAGTAACCTCTTTCCTGTCTATATTACTAAATGTAAAAGGAGAAACTTTCGTTTTTCCTTTTGAGCCACCCCGCCTCGGTGGGATACGGCTGGTGTGTTGAAAGAAAGATTAATAATAATTATTTTTATTATTCTTACAATAATACATATGTACTAATATTAATAATGCTAATAATAATATTAAAATATAATATAATAATAATAGTGTTCACTCATTACTTACCTTAAAATATCTGTAGTCTTAATCAAGAGTGAGAGGTGAGTAAACAAGATTAAATGAATAAACGAGAGAGATAATGAGAGTGTAAAAGGTTCAAGAGTTTTATAAACAAACCAGTTGTTGTTGTTGTTACCAGCCTGGATACGAATGGTTTTTGTTCACTCCATCAAGTCGACTGGAAAAACATCTCATATTTATGTTAATTTATATGTTTCATGGTGTATTTATTATATAATTTTGAAAAACATATCATAGATGGAATAAGCAAAATGTCTATATGTATTAATGTTTTATACACATTTAATGTGCCTCAGAGTGATTATTATTGTGTTGTTATTATCATTATTAATATGACGTCTTCAGGACTAATAACACACTCTTAGTGATTTTAACCCTTTGGGGGTTTTGGCCGTACTAGTACGGCTTATGCACCAGGGTTTTTGACGTACTAGTGCGCATAAATTCTAGCGCCCTCAAATCTAGCAAGAGAAAGATGGTAGGCCTACATATGAAAGAATGGGTCTATGTGGTCAGTGTGCGCAGTATAATGAGAAAAAAAAAACTTTGACCGTGTTTTTGGACTAAAACAGCAACTTTGCACTGTATTTTCGTATGGTATTTATTGATGTATTCTAGTTTTCTTGGCCTCATTTTATAGAATGGAAGAGATATTATAGAAATTGAGATGATTTTGACTGGTTTTACAATGAAAAGTACATTGAAATTGAGCTCAAAGTAGCAGAAATGTTCGATTTTTACTAAAGTTCAAAAGTAAACAAATTATGCTAAGCGTCCAATACACGTCAACTGGTGGGTCTAATATTCTTTCACAAGTGCGCCGATATTATTTATACCATTTCTACACTAATGCAGTAGTCTGCATAACAGTAAATCTTATTTTTTTTGTGAGAATAAAAAATCAAAGTGGAAAGCAAAAGAAATGTAAGAGGGGCCTGGGGACGTGACTAATGAACAGAGGAAATGTTATTTTAGTGCCAGGAATGTCTTTCTTGTTTATTCTGGACCCTATTTGGAAATTGGCATCTTTTGAAATTTGTGTGAAATTGGCAAAATTGCTAAATTCTGACCACTTTATTGGATAGTTGAAATTGGTAAATGGGTGATTTCTTGTACTCATTCGATAGAAAAAACGGAATTCTAGTAAAATAGCTATGATTTTTGTCAACTAGTACACTGGAATTGGCCGAAAATAGGGCTCAAAGTGGGCAAAAATCACCGATGCGTAAACATCATCGAGACCGCTAACTTCGGGAGAGCATAATTCCGTAAGTTTTCCATCAAATTTCATACTTTTGGTGTCATTATGATCGGGAAAAGATTCTCTATGTTTTCACAAGAAAAAATCATTTTTTTTTTTTTTTGGAAATTTTGGCGACCCTGAGAACAAGTCTCTGAGAGGGCCTGGCAACCCCCAAAGGGTTAATGTGTACCTGCATGCCAGCACAGGCACAAGATGTGGAGTTTAAAGCAGTTAAGTTCAGTGACAAAGTGTAGCATTAAGAGTGTAGCAATTAAGCGATAGAAAAAGGACAAAACGAAATAAACTCCTGACAGCATACGCCGCTCTGCTTATCCTCAATTCAAAGTTTATTCTCTATAAGGATTACAATGCTGAGTTTACAGAATTTGGTTATTGTGTGGTTTACATGTAGTAAAATAATAATTACAGAATGTACCACTAGAACACCTAGCATGGCTAAGCATTTCGGGCAGACTTAAATTAAATCTTAAGTTTAAAATATTACAAAATTATGAGGTAAGTTGGTATTATGGCTAAGTGACTAAATACTAGTTTGTGAGTTTAGCAATGTGAATGCTTTTGTTTTGGCACTATACATAGTTTCAGTATTGGAGTATCACAGGCCAACTTATGACTAGTTAAGATTCATTATTTTGAGATTGAGATTGATATTTCTGTTTATGGTCAAATGGGTGAGTGAGTGTAAGTGTTAACCACCAGGTGGTATTCGTGTAATTAGTTGACAGGGTGTATCAGGGAGATAAGATGTTTTCTGATGGTAGTTTTGAAGGTGATGAATGTGTCTGCAGTTTTAGAATTTTCAGGTAGGGTGTTCCAGATTTTAGGGCCTTTGACATACATTGAATTTTTGTAAAGGTTTAGTCTGACACGGGGAATGTCATAGAGATGTTTGTGTCTGGTGTTGTGCCTGTGGGTTCTGTCGCAACTATCAAGAAAGCGTTTTAGGTCAAGGTTAATATTGGAATTTAAGGTCCTGTAGATGTAGATTGCACAGTAGTAAGTGTGGATGTACTGAACAGGGAGTAAGTTTAGATCTATGAAGAGTGGGGGGTGTGTTGCCAGGGATGGGATTTAGTGATTATTCTTACTGCGGCTTTTTGTTGGGTTATCATTGGCTTTAGGTGTGTTGCTGCAGTTGAACCCCAAGCACAGATAGCATAGGTGAGGTATGGATATATAAGTGAATGGTATAGTGTGAGAAGGGCAGTTTGCGGCACGTAGTATCGTATCTTGGAGAGGATCCCAACTGTTTTGGATACTTTTTTGGTTATGTGTTGGATATGGGCACTGAAGTTCAGGTTGTTGTCGAGGTATAGGCCTAGGAATTTGCCCTCATTATGCCTGGCAATTAGAGTGTTGTCAATCTTAATGTTAATTTGCGCATCTCCTGCTCTGCTACCAAACATAATGTAGTAGGCTTTGTCAGTGTTAAGCGTAAGTTTGTGATGAATGGTTTGAAAAACCGACGGTTTTTCAAACCATTCATCACAACTGTCAGACACGGCAGCATCATGGGGTCTTGTTACAAAGAATTCTTCAACACTTGTTCAACCTTTGGACGAAGACCTACTTCGACTAGTGGATGGTACCACTATGACCCCGCCTCCATCTGCTTCACGTCACCTCACTACAGTATATAAGCCACGTCTACGGCCCTATGCTGTACATTCTACAAGATTGATGGACTGAACACATCGACTCCAGGTTGAGGGACTGATTACCTCATTCTCCTCCTCTCCTTACGCCTTCCTCTTTGTATTGGACTGATGAAGCCACTGTGTGGCGAAACGTTTCCTGAATAAAGATTCCCATATGCTGCATAAGTGTCTCAATCTTCAAGCGTAAGTTTATTGGCTGTCATCCAAGTCGATATTTTGCAAGGTATGTAAATGGTGTACGTACACCAGTTCATTTCTACATTATAGTTTTCTTATGAAAGAAGTGATCTAATGCAGTTAGCCTCACCAACTCCATTTTCTCTTATACTAACATGTCTGAAGGAGGAAAGAATGGGAAGATGTTTTCATAGCTTGAGTGTGAATGCCCGCAACCATCATCCTCCCCCGCCACCATACATACAGTGGACCCCTGGTTTACGATCACCTCCCAATGCGACCAATTATGTAAGTGTATTTATGTAAGTGCGTTTGTACGTGTATGTTTGGGGGTCTGAAATGGACTAATCTAATTCACAATATTCCTTAGGGAAACAAATTCGGTCAGTACTGGCAATTGAACATACTTCTGGAATGAAAAAATATCGTAAACCGGGGATCCACTGTATTTTATTCACTCTAGAGTGTATATCAGGTTTTTATGTTATTTATATTGTTTACATGTATTATGTCATATTAGATGAATTGTGATAAATAAATAAGCCGTAGAGCTGATATTAGTGTCATATTGAAGTACTCCTTTGTCATGCCTCCTGACAGCAGGAATTCCCCTGGAATGAATTAAAGGCATTTCAATTAATTTAAATGAGGAAAATTAACCCAGCATACAAACGAATCAGGATACGAACAAGGTCACAGAACAGATTAAATTCGTAAGCAGAGGTTCCACTGTATCACATTTCTTTGTTATTAATATTGTTTATTATGTCATATCAGATGAATTGTGATAGATAAATAAGCCGTTGAGTTGATAATAGCGTCATATTTAAGCATTCTGTCCTGTCTCCAAACAATAAACTCGCCTCCCTCTCCATTCCTCGCCATTTTGCATATGCCAACAAGACTCTTCAATAAAGGTAAAAGTGATTTAAATGTTCATTTATCCATTTCATTAGTCATTTTATTTAGTTCTCATTGTTTTGGGTATGTAAAACTATAGTTAATCTTTAAAAAATGTATTTTTTGTTAATATTTTTGGGTGTCTGGAATGGATTAATTGTATTTACCTTAATTCTTATGGGAAATATTTCAGTTTTCGGCCATTTCAGTTTTAGTCCGACCTTCTGGAATGGATTACGGCCAATAACTGAGGGTCCACTGTACAACGATAAAAACAATACAAAAATATACCACTAAGGGGCAGCTAATGGCTGAGAAGTGACCTCCGTTATTTATGGTCCGATTTCTTTCACCTGATATAATATTCAATTCTCCTGTAATCACTCCAACTCGTCTAATGACCGTATGACTTATGTATTGCCTTACTATTCTTAAGTTAATCTTTAAGTTTGCTCAAAATGCTCAGCATACAGAAGGGCTTTTGGCATGTACACCCAACTATTATATTCCTCTGTACAACCATGTAATTTGTCAAAATAAAAAACCTAACTCTAAATCTAAATTACTGCTAACCAGAACTCCTAAATCCTTTTTGCAATCCGTAATATTAAGATGTACATTATTTAGTTTATATGTGGCATGGTTATTTTCCTGTCCAACATTTAGAACTTTGCATTTGTTTCCATTAAACTGCATCTGCCACTTCTCCGATCACTGGAGTGCTCTAATGTCCTCATAAGAATGAAATGGACGGCCTATTTTGGTGTCATCAGCAAATTTGCTTAAGTCACTATTTATTCCCTCATCTATGTTGTTTATGTAGATTGTGAACAACAAGGGGCTCAACACTGACCCCTGCGGAACACCGCTTGTGACATGCCCCCATTCTGATTTCTCCCCATTTATGCAAACTCTCTGCTGCCTGTATGTCAACCATGCCTCTACCCAGGAAAAAATTTCTCCTCCTATTCCATGTGCCTTAAGTTTTCTCAACAGCCTCTGATGTGGAACTCTATCAAAAGCCTTACTGAAGTCCATATACACAATATCATATTCAATACCATGATCTACCTCCTCAAATACGTACCATAGTGAAAAAAGTTAGTAAATTTGTAAGACAGGAATACCCCTTTGTAAAGCCGTGCTGAGATTCCTTAATCAATTTATGCTTTTCAAGATGGCTATGAATTGCTTTGGCAATTATTGATTCCATAAATTTACCAACTATGGAGGTAAGGCTTATTGGTCTATAGTTCGAAGCTAAGGACCTGTCACCTGCCTTGTAAATAGGTACTTATTACATTTGCCAATTTCCACTTGTCTGGCAATATGCCAGTTTGTAGTGATATACAGCAGACCGTCATTTAGCACGAGTTTATTTGGCACGATTCGGGTATAGCTGTTACCCACGGGATTGGCTGTGAGCTACACCATTGAGTCAATGGGGGAGGCCTGCCACCAACCCCGCCACCCTGGGCCACCCACACGATCTTCTGGGAGCTAGCTGTGTTTGTTTAGATACTTATTTTAATTGCCATATCTTAAATCTGCTAAGCAATCGTGGCACCTAGTAGGCATACGAGTGTTGCTGAAAGTAGCAAGAAAAGGTTGAAGCGTGTTAAGTCTAGGAATTACGAAGAAAATCGAGATATTAGATAAGCTTAAGAGTGGCTCACATGTGGAGGATATAGTGAGGGCCTATGGCCTTAATGAAGCGTCAGTTCATACAATTAGTAAGAACAAGGTGAATACATGAGGTAGTGTAATAAATAATCCAAGATGTCATCTCATGAAAAGAATGACACGTAGATCACAACAAGTAAATAAAACAGAAAACTTGTTGCTTGAGTGGATCGAACAAAAGACAAAGAAAGGCACACCATTTAATTTCAACCTAATTAAGGAAAAGGTCTTACATTTGTTTAAAGCAGTGTGTGATAAGGAAGGAAGGTCTGAAAATGAGTGTATGTTTAGCACAGGTTGGTTCCAAAACTTTAAGTTGCACAAGTTTCATAATGCTGTAGTATTAAGTTTTCTGGTGAAAATGCTTCAGCTGATCATACAGCAAGTAATTTCCCTGCTGAATTGCAGGAAATTATTTCTAAGGGTGGCTATGAGCTACATCAAGTGTTTAATGCTGATAAAGACAAGTGTTTTTTGGAAGAAAATGCCAACACGAACTTATATCAGTCAGCAAGAGAAAAGTGCACTGGGCTTCAAGGCAGCAAAGGATCACTTCACCTTGCTCCTTTGCGGTAATGCATCAGGTGATTTCAAGTGTAAGCCCATGATTATTTACCACTCTAAGAATCCTTGTGCTTTGAAAGGTGTATATAAAAACACCTTACCAGTAATTTGGAGGTCAAACCAGTCAGCCTGGATGACAAAGGAAATATTTATTGACTGGTTTAAGCATCATTTTATTCCTGAAGCTATGTTTTTACCTGCACAGCAAGAACCTTGCATTCAAGGCTCTCTTCATTCTTGATAATTCCCATACTCATCCACAAGCTTTGCTGGATGTGACCCCACATGTAAAAGTTGTATTTTTACCTCCAAATGGAATATCTCTAATTCAACCACTGGACTGGGAAGTTATTAAGTCATTCAAGCGTAACTACATAAAAAAGTTACGAAAAAACTAGTTGCATCAATGGATTCTGACTCCAGCTTGACAGTACCAAGCTTCTGGAATAAATTTAACATTGCAGATGCTATCAGCTATGCTAGAAGTGCATGTAATGAAGTGCCCCAATCAACATTAAATGCAGGCTGGGGAAAGTGATGGCCTTCTGTAGTTAATTCTTTCACTGGTTTTTCCTTGCTTGAGAGTCAGGTTCAGGAAATTGTTCAGCTGGCAAGGAGATTACCAGGTGATGGTTTTGAAGATATGAATGAAGATCTGAATGCGCTCTTAGAGGATAATGATGATGAAGACAGGAGTCCAGAGGAAATGTTGGCAGAGCTTCATGCACAGATACAAGGGAGGAAGATAACATAAGATTAAGAAGAACCTGAAGTAAAACAGTTAATCTTGCAGCAGTTACGTGAGCAGTTCCATATTATTGGTAAAGTTGCAGACTTTTTCACTGAAGAAGACCCTGACAAATCTAGAAGTAGTGTTTTGAAACAGGGTCTAGACCAGCTGACGATGCCTTACCTTCAGCTGTATAATGTACTGCAGGGTAAAAGAGTCCAGAGATCCATTACAGAATTTATGCACACTCCAATACAACCATCGACTTCAGTACCAGAACCTCAACCATCCACTTCTGGCAACAACCAACAACCATCCACCTCAGCCCAGAAGGGCCACACCATGCATATCCACTCTCTTCACAATCATCCACAAACACCATTACCCACAATTTAAAGTAAGAAATACTATTATTTCTATTGCATTTCTAGCCTTAAGCAGTAATATATTACAATAATGAACTACAATTACATATTCACTTTTATTTTTGTAAGATCTGTTGGTCTAAAAAAAAAAGTCGTTTGGCTTTTTGGAGGCTCTCAGGAATGTAATCCTATTTTTCCCATGAGTTCTTCAGTTCATCTGAAGTGATTTTACCTAGCACAGCTTTTTCAGGAACGTAAGTACACCTACCATCCGACTTACGACCTGCTCGACTTACGACCGCTCGACTTACGACCGTGTTTTTTATGCAAAATTTCTGGGAAATAAACAACTATTTGTGTTGTACAAAGTGTTCATCCTAAACCTTACAGTATAAAATACAGTACTAACAGCATAAAAAGTAAAGTAAACATGAAATACCAAAATAAAACAATAAAATAAAGCCATTACAAAAATGTTTTGTTGATATTCAGTAGTAAAGTTCGACTTACGACCATTTCGACTTACGACCGGTTTCTCGGAACCGAACTCAGTCGTAAGTCGGATGGTAGGTGTACTGTGTTAACCCTTTGGCTGTTTTGGTCGTATATATACATCTTATGCACCACTGTTTCTGACGTATTTATACGCGTAAATTCTAGCGACTTCAAATCAAGCGGAAGAAAGCTGGTAGGCCCACATGTGAGAGAATGGGTCTGTGTGGTCAGTGTGCACCACATAAAAAAAATCCTGCAGCACACAGTGCGTAATGAGAAAAAAAAAAACTGACCGTTTTTTTGGATTAAAACGCCGTATAGTATTTATCGTTGTATTCTCGTTTTCATGGTCTCAGGTGATAAAATGGAAAACATATTACAGAAATAGAGATGATTTTGATTACTTTCACGATGAAAACGACCTTGAAATTGAGCTCAAAGTAGTGGAAATGTTCGATTTTTACCAATGTTCAGGAGTAAGCAAATCACACCACACGTCCAATACACTTCAACTGGGGAGTCTAATATTCTTTCACTAGTGCACTGATATTATTTATACCATTTTCACAATAATGCAGTAGTCTGCATAACAGTAAATTTTGTATTTTTTGTATGAATAAAAACTCAAAATAGAAAGCAATAGTAATATAAGAGGGGCCTAGAGATGTGAATAATGAACAGAGGATATGTTATTTTAGTGCCAAGAATGTCTACATTGTTTATTCTGGACCCTATTTTGAAATTGGCATCTTTTTTAATTTGCATGAAATTTGCGAAATTGCCAATTTCTGACCACTTTATTGGGTAGCTCAAATCGGTAAATGGGAGGTTTCTTGTACTCAACAGATAGAAAAAATGGAGTTCTAAAGAAATAGCTATGAGTTTGGTCAACTGGAACAATGGAATTGGCCAAAAACAGGGCTCAAAGTCGGGGAAATCGCCGATGCATATATGTCGCCGAGACTAATTTCGCGGGAGCGTAATTCCATGAGTTTTCAACCAAATTTCGTACTTTTGGTGTCAATACCATCGGGAAAAGATTCTCTATCATTTCATAAGAATTTTTTTTTTTTCTAAAAGTTTATTGACATAAAATGACAGTTTCAGAAAGGGGCCTGCGACAGTCAAAGGGTTAAATGACGGTCTACTGTATTGAAAACATTAGCCAAAGGTATGCTAAGTTCCTCTTTACATTCCTTTAAAACCCTTGCAAACTGTTCATTATGGCCTGGGGATTTGTTACGTTTTAATTTCTCTATTTGTCTGAGGACCATGTTACTAATTACCCAAATTGTGCATAGTTTTATTGTCCTGTTCTACATAATTTATTATTTCTGGAATTTTGTTAGTATCTTCCTGAGTAAAACTGAGAGGAAGTAGGTATTGAAAAGTTCACACATTTCCTTATCACTGTCAGTGATCTGACCTGAGTTACTCTTAAGTGGGCCTATCTTGTCCCTAATCTTACTTCTCTATACCTGAAAGAACCCTTTTGGGTTAGTCTTCGAATCCCTTACGACTTTAGCCTCATAATCCCTTTTTGCTTTTCTTATTCCTTTTTTATTTCTCTCTTTAATTAAATATAGTGATTTCTTGACTGCCCTCCCCCTTTTGATATGCCTATATATGCCTCTCTTTTTGACCAATGAGATGTTTTAATCTAATGTTTATCCATTTGGGATCATTTTTGTTACATCTAATTTCCCTACTCGAGAACATTAATCCATCTATGATATTTTTTCATAACTATATAAGAAACATGCTACATAACATATATGTATACATAATACATACAACCACAGTAGAATAATTCAACATAAATATGAGATGTGGTAGCCAGGCAGCTTGTCAGAGTGATGGCAAGAATTATGTTTTCTCTAGTCCAACACCAGAAAAAATGTGTACACAATGATATTACTGGAGGTACTGTAGAAAATTATTCCTTTTGTATGTCTTCATTGGTAGCTATTTATTTATTCTATTGCACTAACGTGAAGACAGCTTGTGCACAATTTAAGTGTGATTGTATTGTGGGGTAAATACTTCGCAAACTCAAGCCACTGCACGTGTTTGAACCAAAACTGGACAGGTATTAATACATGTTTATTATGAACCAGTGATTACTTCCAGTTGCATGACCCCTGTGTTAGTAAATTTATTTAGGTACAGGTACACAAAAGTACAGTTACCTAAATTTTCATACATAGGAGCGTATGTGTAGATTACCTAGGATAACCCAAAAAAGTAAAAGTGACTTATTTCCATTGGTAACTAAGGGTAGTTGTTAGAAATGATTAAACTCAGTGAACAAGGTGTGTCGATGGTAATAATAATATGATAATAATATGATGATGATGATAATAATAATAATGATAAATATCATAATTGCTCTGAGGTGCTTTAAATTTGTTTATTTGGTGTAGGTGTGGTAGCCAGGCTACCACACCTGACTTTCAATAATAAATACTACTCACCTTTCATCCTACATTAAAACTACAAATATTTTAAGGTAAGTAATGAGTGTACTGTGTGTGTATTTTACTTTCTGTTTTTAATGCCTAGTTCTATTGCTAACTTAATATATGTTAGTGTGAACTTTTTATCTGGCATTTATGTGCATTTATAAATGGAAAAATGGCGTTCTGCTTTACTGTGATTTCCGCTTTATGGTGGTAGCCTGAAACCTAACCTGCCATATAAGTGGGGCCCTACTGTACTTGGTTTGCACAACCCTATTAGATGTATTATTATAATCAAAACAAAGCGTTAAACCTACCAGGGTAATATAGAGCTACACAACCCTAAATCTTCTTTATTCCTCTGCAATCTTATTTTCTGCCTTAACCATACTCATTCTATAATAATTCTACTGTACAATATACTCTGTATACTAAACAAGCTTATTCTCCTATAGTTCTTAGACTATCTCTTGTCTAATTTTCCCTTATACAAAGGAAATATGAATGCTCTCTGCCAATCCTTAGGTAACTTCCCTTCTATCATGTGGTATACTATATTAAAGAAATACACCAGTACAGTTCCCTATGCAAGAAATACATACACTGCACTGTTCAAGTTATTCAGCTCAACAGGTTCCTTAAGTCAAATACAGTATTGTACTGTACATTAACTAGGACCAACATGTAGTTATTGTAGGTATGCAACAGTACTGCAATTCTAACTTTATTGAAACTTGCATTCAATTATGAAATTTCATCAGACTTATTTAGAACTGCATAACTTCATGAGGTTTTCATCTTTCATGAGTGCATCAATGTGTTCCTGAAGCAATATATCTGCAGCATCTCCAGGAGAGTAGACTCCATCCATCACTTCAACTTCAATTTTTTTAATTCTCTCCTTGAACCCAGGAGCACTGATAAATGTTGTAACCAGGCTGTCTTTCAGGTGAGTCCATAACCATGCCCGTCGCTGAGACCTACGGCGATTCACAAAATCCCCGCAATCCTCCATGGTTGCCCTGTACTTCTGCATGAGCTGCCACAACTCTGGAATTCCTTCTCCAGTTATTGATGATATTCGTTTTACTTGTGTTGACCATGACTTATTTTTTGGGCGGATATATTTGAGAGCTGATATATATTCATACTGCATACGTCTAGAAGCAGGAATAAGATCTCCGTCACTCTTGTTGACTACAATGAGATCGCTCATCTCCATAATTCCTCTCTTCAGTCCTTGTAATTCATCTCCTCCACCAGGAGGAATAATAAGGGCAAAGAGATCTACCATATCAGCAACAGAAAACTCACTCTGACCAACACCTATTGTCTCCACAATTATAATGTCAAATCCTGCTGCTTCACATAATACAATGGCCTCATTAGTAGAACGAGTCACCCCTCCTAAATGACCCTGTGAAGGAGATGCTCGTATGTATGCATTCATGTCACGGGATAGTTCGTGCATGCGTGTTTTATCCCCCAAAAGGGACCCTCCAGTAGTGGCTGAAGATGGATCAACTGCTAATACGGCTACTTTATGGCCTTGTCTGGTTAAAAATTTACCAAAATTTTCAATGAAAGTTGATTTTCCAGCTCCAGGAGGCCCTGACAAACCCAAACGTAAACTTAAGGCTTTGGTCCCATATGAATAATATAAATTTTTGGCATCAAGTAACACTTCAGTTAAAAGTTGTCTTGCTTGAAGCTTCTTTTTCGGGTGGGAAGTTTCCACAAGTGTGATGGACTCGGCCAAGCTTGCTCGGTGGCCTTTCCGCAGTCCTTCAAGTAAGCGCTGCACCACTGGATCTCCAGCCCCTGCAGAACAGCACTAGTTTGAAGTGTCTTCATGACTTATTTGGCATCAAACTTTTCTTATTATCAAATTAATCACTCTGATCATATGAAAAAAAAAAAAAAAAATCTTTAGGAATTAAAATAATTCAAACTTCATTTATGAAGGAGCAAAAGAAATTTCAATTTCCTGAAGTACAGTGCCATGTCATTGATCAAGGTCCCCGAGTTGAGCTGAATATCAAAAGCTGCAGTCAAACAGTCCTAGCATATAAAGACTACAGTACTACACAGCAAATGCTCAATTTTCCGACCTTTTGCTTGCCATCACAATCAACTGCCCATTTGCTGGTTGGAATATGATTCCCACACTTAACAAACCAAAGGCTTTGTGACATTACTGCCAACAGACCCCTGGCAGTCTTCAAGCTGGCACTGGACAAGCACCTAAAGTCGGTTCCTGACCAGCCGGGCTGTGGCTCGTACGTTGGTTTGCGTGCAGCCAGCAGCAACAGCCTGGTTGATCAGGCTCTGATCCACCAGGAGGCCTGGTCACAGACCGGGCCGCGGGGGCGTTGACCCCCGGAACTCTCTCCAGGTAAACTCCAGTGTAAATTCTCAACATTAAATGCTAGCTAACCAGAAGTTGTGGACATTTATTAATTGTATCACCACTAAAAAAATTCATAATATTTTGACAGTAGATTGGTAATTAACATAACAATTTTACTGTACTGTTTAGAAGTCTACAAAAAAAAACTACTTGGTAACCCAACCAGAGTAGAGAACATATTCCTATTTTCATTTTAATAGGTAAACATAATTTTAACACATTTATATACACTCATTGACTTTAGCAAGTTTACTTCTTAAAATTTCAAACGTATACTTATTAAGAACACCCAGACATTAAGTACACTGCAAAAGAACTATTTTGATGTAAACAGAAACTGTTATTCTTTTAATATATACATAGTGTATGATGCATGACCCATATTGAATTAGGTTTAGTTTTCCAATATAATAAAAATATATTTATAGCTTTAATATCAAATAACCATCTACATAATAATCCTACTTATCAATGGAAATTGTGGACCCCAATGGAAATAAGTCACACTGTTTGACTTTACTGGGTTAATATTGATTATATCCACATAATATATATGCACCCACATCTGCAATATCTACATAAAAATTCAATTTATATATACTAATTCTTGATCTAACTAAGAAATGATAATCTGGAACCATTAATAATGGTACAAGATTGTTCTCTTTACTTTAGACTATAAACTACTAGGTCTCCAGGTGAAATGTTTCAATAAAAGTTTTCAGTCTGCCATAGTTGCTTTATATCTTCTCTATTTATTTATGTTTTAATCAGGGCATGTGCCAAACCCAGGGGACATGTAGCACCCAGGAAATGGGAGGCATTCAGATTTGATCTGAGTTCAGCAGATGGAGAGCCTCTAACCTAGACTTTATTATTATAAATCAATGTGTTACAGGTCTGTCTACTTTGAGCCTAAATTGCTACAGGTTAATGTACTATAAACCAGAGATGCTACAGGTCTGTCTACTTTGAGCCTAAATTGCTACAGGTTAATGTACTATAAACCAGAGATGCTACAGGTTAGTGTACTATAGACTAGAGATGCTACAGGTTAATGTACTATAAACCAGAGATGCTACAGGTTAGTGTACTATAGACTAGAGATGCTACAGGTTAGTGTACTATAAACCAGAGATGCTACAGGTTAGTGTACTATAAACTAGAGATGCTACAGGTTAATGTACTATAAACCAGAGATGCTACAGGTTAGTGTACTATAGACTAGAGATGCTACAGGTTAATGTACTATAAACCAGAGATGCTACAGGTTAGTGTACTATAGACTAGAGATGCTACAGGTTAGTGTACTATAAACCAGAGATGCTACAGGTTAGTGTACTATAAACCAGAGATGCTACAGGTTAGTGCACTATTAATAAAACTAGAGATGCTATAGGTTAGTGTACTATAAACCTAGAGATGCTAAGGTTAGTGTACTATAAACCAGAGATGCTACAGGTTAGTGCACTATAAACTAGAGATGCTACAGGTTAGTGTACTATAAACCAGAGATGCTACAGGTTAGTGCACTATAAACTAGAGATGCTACAGGTTAGTGTACTATAAACTAGAGATGCTACAGGTTAGTGTACTATAAACTAGAGATGCTACAGGTTAGTGCACTAAAAACTAGAGATGCTACAGGTTAGTGTACTATAAACTAGAGATGCTACAGGTTAGTGTACTATAAACTAGAGATGCTACAGGTTAGTGCACTATAAACTAGAGATGCTACAGGTTAGTGTACTATAAACTAGAGATGCTACAGGTTAGTGTACTATAAACTAGAGATGCTACAGGTTAGTGCACTAAAAACTAGAGATGCTACAGGTTAGGTGACTATAAACTAGAGATGCTACAGGTTAGTGTACTATAAACTAGAGATGCTACAGGTTAGTGTACTATAAACTAGAGATGCTACAGGTTAGTGCACTAAAAACTAGAGATGCTACAGGTTAGTGTACTATAAACTAGAGATGCTACAAGTTAGTTACTATAAACTAGAGATGCTACAGGTTAGTGTACTATAAACTAGAGATGCTACAGGTTAGTGTACTATAAACTAGAGATGCTACAGGTTAGTGCACTATAAACTAGAGATGCTACAGGTTAGTGTACTATAAACTAGAGATGCTACAGGTTAGTGTACTATAAACTAGAGATGCTACAGGTTAGTGCACTATAAACTAGAGATGCTACAGGTTAGTGTACTATAAACTAGAGATGCTACAGGTTAGTGCACTATAAACTAGAGATGCTACAGGTTAGTGCACTATAAACTAGAGATGCTACAGGTTAGTGTACTATAAACTAGAGATGCTACAGGTTAGTGTACTATAAACTAGAGATGCTACAGGTTAGTGCACTATAAACTAGAGATGCTACAGGTTAGTGTACTATAAACTAGAGATGCTACAGGTTAGTGCACTATAAACTAGTGATCCTACAGGTCAGTGTTATTTTTTGCTACGGGTGTATACTGTACTTTATTAAACATGTTCTTTCTTATTCTTTTAAGATTCTGCTAAACAAAACTCACCTCTTCTGGCAACAGATACATTCTTTATGCCACGTACTAAGGTCTGACACATCTGTCTGGAAAATAATACCCCAGCCATTCTTGTTATTGTTGGGTTTGTAAAGGGCCACTGACAACTTACTTCGTATCAAGCATTGCTTCCTGATGGAATACAAACAGGAATACAAACACAAATTTTGTATTAATTAATATTATTAATATTAATTAATACAAATACATATGTTTATTTCCTTGTAAAGCTTACAATGTGTTGTTTACATGTTATAAGATTTAAATTAGTTTTAGTCTGCCCGAAGTGCCTAGGCACTTCGGGGAGACTAATACTAATTCTTAAGCTATTTTGATATATGTCATATTTGAGCAGTACATTTGAACATGTTATTAAGTACTTAATTAGGAACATTCTCAGTTAGGTACATACATAATTAGGTTTAAAATAGTTAGGTAGTCAAATCATTTAATATTAGTACAAATGGCAGATTTAGTAATGGGAATCGATTTGTCTTGGGTAAAGCCATACTGGAGGAGTATCTTAGACAAACTTAGGATTAACTTAAGATTTAATAAGACTAACATAAGATTTAATAGGCAATAGCGATGAAAGAAAATAAAGAAAATGTGAATATAACTTTGGTTTTTCAGACAAGTTTACGAAACATTGTCAGGAAGAAACTAGCAAAGGAGCTTGAGGAAAGTAGAACAGTACAGATAGAAACTAGCAAATTCATTATCCATCATAAGGAAATATGTGACGTCAAAGATATCTTATGGAGAAAGTGACAAGATTAGTAGATTGCAAGATGTTGTTACTACTAGACTAAGGCTAGGATATAAGTATTTCTGACAATACGACTCACGAAATCGTAATGACACGATTGCAAACAAACCATACTACGGGCGGCACTAGAACCTGCGATCAGAGAATCTCAAAACTCCAGACCTTCGCGTCTGGAGTTTTGAGACTCTCTGATCGCGGGTTCTAGTCCCACCCGTGGTATTTTTTTTTTCTGACAATACAGTTTGTATGGATATGTCAGTGACATAAAATGCAAAGTGTTTACCTGGAGAGGGTTCCGGGGGTCAACGCCCCCGCTGCTCGGCCTGACACCAGGCCTCGTGGTGGATCAGGGTCCGATCAACCAGGCTGTTACTGATGGCAGCACGCAAACTGACGTATGAACCACAGCCCGGCTGGTCAGGTACTGACTTTAGGTGCCTGTCCAGTGCTTTCTTAAAGACAGCCAAGGGTCTATGTGGAAAATACTGTATATATTTTCCAGAAATTCAGTATTTATATGTAAATAGATAGCCATACTGTATTTAATAATATATATGTCATAGAAAACGGAAAGCCTGCATCTGCGCAGACGGGACTCGCCATCTTGGTTTTGAATTGGATACAACGTTAATATAATGGGAAGAATTTTTCGTGCTCTAGAGGCTGAAATTGGGCTGACACCTCTCAAATAGGAGGCAAGATTGTTGGACATGCATTCCTGCATAACTTGAGATATCAGACGACTGGACAAGACAGCTCCAGGAACCTCAGATAAGCTCTCTAGATTTGTGTATAATTCTGGCCAGTGTTTTCATAAATTTAGTTAGTGAGGTTTTTCTGAGTATGATACAACTTAATATCCAGTCAAATTGGTGAGTGATATTAAGATATATTTTCCTTCTGTTATGTATATGTGTATTTATATATAATCATTTTTAATTTAATATACAGTCCACAAATTTATATATTTACCAGAATTCCTTGTGATGTATAATTCATTTAATTAATAGGTCCAGAGCAACTTGTGGATATGACAGTGGTAGGTATCGAAGGGGGACATTTTTGCGACCTAGGTGTCCCAAATTCCTACTTGTCTAACTGATAAATAATAATTATCTATGCTCATTTATTGTTATGTACATAATTATACATACAGATAAATGCAATTTTCCACAGTCTATTTGTAATCCCCTTTATGTATGCTGGGAGGCAGTTGAACAGTCTTGCGCCCCGAACACTTATTGTGTTGTCTCTCAGTGTACCCCTCCCTCCCTAACATGGCCGACGCGGCTGGTTGTGTAGCGGGCTAGCTGCGGGATTTTCAAGGATAGCTCTTGGTCAAAGAGGCTGACCAGGTCCCTACTTAACAGAACTCAGTGTGAATGTTTTGAGAAGATACCAGAGCAGCGAACGGACTTCCCAGTGCATCGTTTCAGCGTAAATAGTTGAAGTGTTGTGCAGAAGGTTTGGTGTTGTTGAGTCAGGACCAGTCAGCGCCTCCCCCCCTCTCCGCTGGGGGGGGGGGGGGGGAGGGCGTGTGTAGTAAACAGTGACCCTCTCATAACGCCTCGCCCCTGCCCTTCTCCCCGCCTCACCCACCCAAAACTCCCAGCGCCACCCATCTATAGAGGGTACTTCTCCCCTAACCCACGATGTCAGCGATGGCACTGCAGGGAGTGCCGGGCTCACAGGAACTTCCACTACAGGGACAGCATCGTGGAGTTCGACCGCGAGGCAGCTGTCAGGTGTGCCACAGGCAGTGTGTACTCAGTTCCTCAAGCTTCAACATCCGTGCACACGAGGGCCTGGGATTCTTCAGTCAACTTGGCGTCCACCAGGACGCTGACATGTCCCTTGGACAGCTCTTCCATCGGGCTGCTAACGGAGCCACTGGCTTCTTGACCTCTTGGGAGGGTCGATGGTGCTCGTGCAAGCAGCAGATCCCGGGGCAACTTGCTGCTGTTTGCAATGGCTGTCTGCCGAGTAGAGACAGGCACCTAGCAACTTCTGTTGTTGGGGAATGGATGAATTCCCTGCTATGTTTGTTAACTGCTCATTACTCTGTAATTTGTCTATGATTGTAATCATGTGATAACGTGTTTATCATTCATTACCTTTGAAACTTGTCATGATCTTGACCAGCTCTACCTGGAGCTCATTACCTTTGTAAATTCTCATGATTAATGTGTTTATGATTCATTACCTTTGCAATTATTCATGAGTGTGACCAGTTCTACCTGGAGCTCATTACCTTTGTAACTTGGTCATGATTATGACCAGATGTAGTTCATTACCTTTGTAACTTGCTCAGCTATCAAAACTTTGGAGTCCAGTCCCTGGACCAATTATGTACCTCTGTAATCTTTTGACTACCGCCCACAGGATGGGTATGGGTTGCATAATAAACATATTAAACTGAAACTGAACTCTCAGTGTACTTGTGGTGCCCCTGCTTTTCATTCGGGGAATGTTGCATCGTCTGCCGAGTCTTTTGCTTTCATGTGGAGTGATTTTCGTGTGCAAGTTTGGTACTAACCCCCTCTAGGATTTTCCAAGTATATATTATCATGTATCTCGCCTGTATTCCAGGAATGTGTGTGTGTGTGTGTGTGTGTGTGTGTGTGTGTGGTGTGTGTGTGTGTGTGTGTGTGTGCGTGTGTGTGTGACTCAACAATCAATATTTGCACCAATAACACATTACAGTTGTGACCGGGTGTGGAAGTGTGAATTGCTCATTACACTATAATTTGTTCATGATTGTAGCCATGTATAAACGTAAGTAACCATTCTTACAGTATTCATTACCTTTGTAACTTGTGAGTTCATTACCTTGTACCTAGTTCAGCCATCAAAACTTTGGGGCCCAGTCCCTGGACCCATTACGTACCTCTGTAATCTGTAAATACCTTTGTAACTTGTCATGATTGTGACTAGACCTACCTGGAGTTCATTACCTTTGTAATTCGTGAGTTCATTACCTTTGTAATTCGTGAGTTCATTACCTTTGTAAATTGTGAATTCATTACCTCTGTAACTTGCTCAGCTATCAAAACTTTGGAGTCCAGTCCCTGGACCAATTATGTACCTCTGTAATCTTTTGACTACCGCCCACAGGATGGGTATGGGGTGCATAATAAACATATTAAACTAACTAACTAACTATTCCAGGATGTCAGCCACAGCACCGTGTCTTCCTTTGCAGATGACACCCGAATCTGCATGACAGTGTCTTCCATTGCAGACACTGCAAGGCTCCAGGCGGACATCAACCAAATCTTTCAGTGGGCTGCAGAAAACAATATGAAGTTCAACGATGAGAAATTTCAATTACTCAGATATGGTAAACATGAGGAAATTAAATCTTCATCAGAGTACAAAACAAATTCTGGCCACGAAATAGAGCGAAACACCAACGTCAAAGACCTGGGAGTGATTATGTCGGAGGATCTCACCTTCAAGGACCATAACATTGTATCAATCGCATCTGCTAGAAAAATGACAGGATGGATAATGAGAACCTTCAAAACTAGGGAGGCCAAGCCCATGATGACACTCTTCAGGTCACTTGTTCTATCTAGGCTGGAATATTGTTGCACTTAACAGCACCTTCAAGGCAGGTGAAATTCCCCGACCTAGAAAATGTACAGAGAACTTTCACGGCGCGCATAACGGAGATAAAACACCTAATTACTGGGAGCGCTTGAGGTTTCTAAACCTGTATTCCCTGGAACGCAGGAGGGAGAGATACATGATTGTATACACCTGGAAAATTTCCCAGAGGGACTAGTACCGAACTTGCACACGAAAATCACTCACTACGAAAGCAAAGAACTTGGCAGAAAGATGCACCATCCCCCCAATGAAAAGCAGGGTGTCACTAGCACGTTAAGAGACCATACAATAAGTGTCAGGGGCCCGAGACTGTTCAACTGCCTCCCAGCACACATAAGGGGGATTACCAACAGACCCCTGGCAGTCTTCAAGCTGGCACTGGACAAGCACCTAAAGTCAGTTCCTGATCAGCCGGGCTGTGGCTCGTACGTTGGTTTGCGTGCAGCCAGCAGCAACAGCCTGGTTGATCAGGCGCTGATCCACCAGGAGGCCTGGTCACAGACCGGGCCGCGGGGGCGTTGACCCCCGAAACTCTCTCCAGGTAAACTCCAGGTACTCCAGGCAAGACCCTTCAACCGTGGACAGAGACAGATAGCTGCTGCGGTATATGGGCGCCTGGCAAACCTGAGAATAGCGTTCCAGTACCTCAGTAAGGAATCGTTCAAGACTTTATACACTGTGTATGTCAGGCCCATACTGGAATACGCAGCACCAGTTTGGAACCCACACCTGGTCAAACACGTCAAGAAATTAAAGAGAGTGCAAAGGTTTGCAACAAGGCTGGTTCCAGAACTAAGGGGAATGTCCTACGAAGAGAGGCTAAGGGAAATCGGTCTGACGACACAGGAGTGCAGGAGGGTCAGGGAAGACATGATAACGACATACAAAATACTGCGTGGAATAGACAAGGCGGACAGAGACAGGATGTTCTAGAGATGGGACACAGAAACAAAGGGTCACAATTGGAAGTTGAAGACTCAGATGAGACAAAGGGATGCTAGGAAGTATTTCTTCAGCCACAGAGTTGTTAGGAAGTGGAATAGTCTAGCAAGTGCTGTAGTGGAGGCAGGAACCATACATAGTTTTAAGACGAGGTATGATAAAGCTCATGGAGCAGGGAGAGGGAGGACCCAGTAGCGGTCAGTAGAGAGGCAGGGCCAGGAGCTGAGTATCGACCCCTGCATCCACAATTAGGTGAGTACAATTAGGTGAGTACAGGGCCATACACTGGAGCATTATATCTAGTTGGTATAATATCTTGATTATGCACTCCACACTCATCTTGTGGGCAGTAGTCAAAGGATTACAGAGGTTTACCTTGAGAGAGTTTCGGGGGTCAATGCCCCCGCGGCCCGGTCTGAGACCAGGCCTCATGGTGGATCAGAGTCTGATTAACCAGGCTGTTACTGCTGGCCGCACGCAAGCTGACGTACGAACTACAGCCCGGTTGGTCAGGTACTGACTTTAGGTGCCTGTCCAGTGCCTTCTTGAAGACAGCCAAGGGTCTATTGGTAATCCCCTTATGTATGAAGACAGCCAGAGGTCTATTGGTAATATCCCTTATGTATGGTACATGACATTATATCCTAGTGCCCAAACATCCAACCTTTCAGAGACTTTCATGCAAGCCTTACACTTACAGGATATGGCAAAACACCTCATTGTTAATGATATCTCAAATGATATCTGATATATGAAATCTTGAGGTTGAATCCACTTTTTGCATCGATTGGATGAGCATTATGATTATAATAAAAAAGAAGCGCTAAACCACAAGGGCTATACAGCGCGATTAGATGAGCAAACTGTCTTCATTGAGATTGCAATCTAGTTATGACCGATGTTTTTGTTTTTATTTATTTAATTGTAATACAATTTTTTTTGAGATTGTATTCCTTAGTGTACTATGTATAGTAAGGAATGTGAA
This sequence comes from Cherax quadricarinatus, assembly GCF_026875155.1. Taxonomy (NCBI): domain Eukaryota; kingdom Metazoa; phylum Arthropoda; class Malacostraca; order Decapoda; family Parastacidae; genus Cherax; species Cherax quadricarinatus. The sequence goes on along the minus strand of NC_069407.1, from coordinate 12,506,703 downwards.
GTAACTGTAAAATACGAAATGGCTATTGTTCTTTTCTAGCAATGTAACAATGCCCAGTGGGGTCTGACAAAGGCCCATTGTGATTTCTGATTTTTGGGAGGCTACCGTTTACAGGATGAGCACGCGGTGCACAATAAATTAGCCGCTCACAAATTAGACCCATGCATATTCGGAGAACCGATAATGAACAATATAATAAAAGCATATGCCAGGCTAAAGTTCCTTAAAAACATAGGCACATTCATAGTGTCTACCGACTGAGGCTCGTAGGACCCTATGTTTAGCTCCTATAAAATCCTGGAGAGGGTTTCGGGGGTCAGCGGCCCCGCGGCCCGGTCCGTGAACAGGCCTCGCAGTGGATCAGGGCCTAATAAACCAAGCTGTTACTGCTGACTGCACGCAGACCGACGTACGAACCAGAGCCCGGCTGGTCGGGTACTGATTTAGGTGCCTGTACAGTGCCTTCTAGAGAGCCATGGGTATATTGGTAATCCTCCTTATGTACGCTGGGAGGCAGTTGAACAGTCTTGGGCTCCTAACACTTGCTGTGTTATCTCTTAGCATACTCGTGGCATCCCTGCTTTTCATTGGGGGAATGTTGCACCACCTGTCGAGTCTTTTGCTTTCATAAGGAGTGATTTTCGTATGTACATTTGGTACTAATCCCTCTAGGATTTTCCAAGTGTATATTATCACATATTTTTCTCGCCTGCGTTCCAGGGAATATAAGTCAAGGAACTTCAACCATTTGTGAGTTCATTACCTTTGTTCCTAGTTAAGCTATCAAAACTTTGGGGGCCCAGTCTCTGGACCCATTATGTACCTCTGTAACTTGTAAATACCTTTGTAACGTGTCATGATTGTGACCAGATCTACCTGGAGTTCATTACCTTTGTAACTTGCTCAGCTTTCAAAACTTTGGGGCCCAGTCCCTGGACCCATTATGTACCTCTGTAATCTTTTGACTACCACCCACAGGATGGGTATGGGGTGCATAATAAACATATTAAACTATCAGTAATTTAGGTGTTTTATTGTACTTATGTGTGTTGTGAAGGTTCTCTGTACATTATCCAGGTCAGCAATTTCGAGTGCCTTGAAGGGGGCCGTTAGTACACAGCAATATTCCAGCCTAGAGAGAATAAGCGATTTGAAAAGAATCATCATGGGCTTGGCATCCCTAGTTTTGAAGATTCTCATTATCCATTCTATTATTTTTCTAGCAGATGTGGCAGATACATTGTTGTAATATTTGATGGTGAGATCCTCTGACATTATCACTCCAAGGTCCTTTACATTAGTTTTTCGCTCATAGAGCGAAAAGTGAAATTTGTTTTATAATCCGATCCCGTTTTTATTTCCTCGAGTTTTCCATAGCGAATTAGTTGAAATTTATTGTCTTATTTTTAACAGTATATTATTAATCAGTGACGACAAAAGTACAATAGTTTAAGAAAGTTCATGTACACACTGTTATTCATGTTCTTAAAGATAAGTTCTTAGATTTTTCAGCATCTTTTTATTTTTAAACCTCCTGATTGTAATCCTGACTTAAGCCCCAAGAATGAAATCCTGTCTGCGCTACTGATTGCTACAACATAGTTGATACAACACAGTTGTAGTGTCATCCAGGGACACTGATATATAAGTGTTCTTTATTGTTCCGCTTCACACGTACTGAGTGCCCCGTGGCCTGGTTGTCCGGGTTCGATTCTCGGCGATTAGATTTTAGATTAGATTTTTTTAGATCTACAAAAGTTCTTAACATGAGGAAGGAGCTTGGTATTTCTAGTATCAGTGATAGGATTGTTGAAATTAACACTGTACTCGGTATTAGAATGTTGAGAAACGAACCAGACACTGTCACAGTGAATCTTACCAAGTGTCTAGAGGTAAATACACACAGATCTAAATGGATTGTGAAAACGTGCAATTGCATTAAGTTTTATAACCTGCATGAACTGTATCACTGTAGGCAACAAGAGCATTTCACCCCTCCATGGAAGATGTGTTCATTTAATATCACATACCTACAAGTCCCTCCCAAGAAGCTCATTGCTAGTAATCCCTTCCTTAAATCTCTTGTTAGAGCAACTGCTCAAGAAGAAATTTCGAGTAGAAACATTGGACGTGTTTCTTTACACCAGTTGTCTAAGTTCCCCATCAGTAAAATGGGTACCTGGGTGTTAGTGGACTGGTGTGGGTCGCATCCTGGGACAAAAGTGACCTAATTTGCCCGAAATGCTCAAGCATACCTGGAGTTACCTGGAGGAGTTCCGGGGTCAACTCCCGGCCCGTCTGTGACCGGCCTCCTGGTGGATCAAGCCTGATCAACCAGCTGTTAGAGATACATTAGACACATGTGCAACTCTGGGTATCTTTATTGTGGAACGTTCGCCACACGTGCTTCATCAGCCATACAAAGGAATCTGAAGAACGAGGAAGTGAGGAATTCAGCCTCAGACCTTGAGTCGTGTGGTCAACCCCTCTGAATAGAATAGCGGCATAAGTGCTGAGGAAGCTTATAAACCGTGGCAGGAGAGTGAACAGTCATAGGTCGTGTAACATTTGTTCAATGTTGAAGTAGGTCGTGCCCAAGAATTAGGCAAGCGAAGAATTCCCAAGTATTAAGATCCCAAGAAGTTGCAGTGTCTGACAGGTTTGTAGATGAATGGTTCAGAGAACCGACATGTTGATAAATTAGACACATGTGCAACTCTTGGGTATCTTTATTGTGGAAACGTTTCGCCACACGGTGGCTTCATCAGTCCATACAAAGGAGAATCTTGAAGAACTTCTTGGGATCTTAATACTTGGGAATTCTTCGCTTGCCTAATTCTTGGGCACGACCTACTTCAACATTGAACAAATGTTACACGACCTATGACTGCTTCACCTCTCCTGCCAACGGTTTATAAGCTCCTCAGCACTTATGCCGTATTCTATTCAAGATTGATGGACTGACCACATCGACTCAAGGTTGAGGGACTGATTACCTCACTCTCCTCCTGTTCTTCAAGATTCTCCTTTGTATGGACTGATGAAGCCACCGTGTGGCGAAACGTTTCCACAATAAAGATACCCAAGAGTTGCACATGTGTCTAATTTATCAACATGTCGGTTCTCTGAACCATTCATCTACAGGCTGTTACTGCTGGCTGCACGCAAACCAACATACGAGCCACAGCCCGGCTGGTCAGGAACCGACTTTAGGTGCTTGTCCAGTGCCAGCTTGAAGACTGCCAGGGGTCTCTTGGTAATCCCTCTTATGTATGCTGGGAGGCAGTTGAACAGTCTCGGGCCCCTGACACTTATTGTATGGTCTCTTAACGTGCTAGTGACACCCCTGCTGTTCATTGGGGGGATGTTGCATCGTCTGCCAAGTCTTTTGCTTTCGTAGTGAGTGATTTTCGTGTGCAAGTTCGGTACTAGTCCCTCTAGGATTTTCCAGGTGTATATAATCATGTATCTCTCCCGCCTGCGTTCCAGGGAATACAGTTTTAGGAACCTCAAGCGCTCCCAGTAATTGAGGTGTTTTATCTCCGTTATGCACACCGTGAAGGTTCTCTGTACATTTTCTAGGTCAGCAATTTCACCTGCCTTGAAAGGTGCTGTTAGTGTGCAGCAATATTTCAGCCTAGATAGAACAAGTGACCTGAAGAGTGTCATCATGGGCTTGGCCTCCCTAGTTTTGAAGGTTCTCATTATCCATCCTGTCATTTTTCTAGCAGATGCGATTGATACAATGTTATGGTCCTTGAAGGTGAGATCCTCCGACATGATCACTCCCAGGTCTTTGACGTTGGTGTCTCGCTCTATTTTGTGGCCAGAATTTGTTTTGTACTCTGATGAAGATTTAATTTCCTCGTGTTTACCATATCTGAGTAATTGAAATTTCTCATCGTTGAACTTCATATTGTTTTCTGCAGCCCACTGAAAGATTCGGATGATGTCCGCCTGGAGCCTTGCAGTGTCTGCAATGGAAGACACTGTCATGCAGATTCGGGTGTCATCTGCAAAGGAAGACACGGTGCTGTGGCTGACATCCTTGTCTATGTCGGATATGAGGATGAGGAACAAGATGGGAGCGAGTACTGTGCCTTGTGGAATAGAGCTTTTCACCGTAGCTGCCTCGGACTTTACTCTGTTGACGACTACTCTCTGTGTTCTGTTAGTGAGGAAAAATTATAGATCCATCGATCGACTTTTCCTGTTATTCCTTTACCCACGCTTTTTGTGCGCAAATTACCCCAGGGTCACACTTGTCGAAGGCTTTTGCAAAGTCTGTATATATTACATCTGCATTCTTTTTATCTTCTAGTGCATTTAGGACCTTGTCGTAGTGATCCAATAGTTGAGACAGACAGGAGCGACCTGTTCTAAACCCATGTTGCCCTGGGTTGTTAACTGATGGGTTTCTAGATGGGTGGTGATCTTGCTTCTTAGGACCCTTTCAAAGATTTTATGATATGGGATGTTAGTGCTTTTGTCGTAGTTCTTTGCTGTTGTTTTAAATTTGCCCCCTTTGTGGAGTGGGGCTATGTCTGTTGTTTTTAGTAACTGTGAGACGACCCCCGTGTCCATGCTCCCTCTCCATAGTTAATCTGTTCTAGGCATAAGTTGGGGTCTGTGTTGCTTAGTATATCTTCCCAGCTTATATCGGTTAGGACTTGGTTTACTTGGTCCCACTTTATGTATTTGTTATTGAAATTGAATTTGGTGAATGCTCCCTCGTGACTAATCTCATTATGTCGGTCTGGGGCTCCACGCATACATATCTGAACCTCAATTATGTTGTGATCTGAGTATATTCTTTTTGATATGGTGACATTTCTTATCAATCATCATTGTTAGTGAAATGAGGTCTAGTGTATTCTCCATTCTAGTAGGCTCTATTATTGCTGGTTTAAATTGAATTTGTGCAGAGATTTAAAAGCTCGTGTGAGTGTGAGTTTTCATCAGATCTGCCTCCTGGTGTTATTACTGCAACAATATTATTTGCTATATTCCTCCATTTTAGGTGCCTTAAGTTGAAATCCCCCAGGAGCAAGATGTTGGGTGCAGGAGCTGGAAGATTTTCCAGACAGTGGTCAATTTTTAACAGCTGTTCCTGGAATTGCTGGGATGTTGCATCCGGAGGCTTGTAGACTACCACAATGACTAGGTTTTGGTTCTCGACCTTTACTGCTAAAACTTCCACTACATCATTTGAGGAGATAGATAGATTTTGCCACCGAAGTGGCTAGTTTATTGTGCACCCCATATCCATCCTGTGGACAGTAGCGCGAGAGCATATGGATACACAAAAGGCCTAGGAACTAGGCCCCAAAGGGTTAACAGGAATACATATGGATTTATATCTACATATCTATAGTTTACTTATCTGTTACAAGCAAATTTAGGAAATTTGCTTAGTATATCTGGTATCTTATTTTCATTAATAAGATATCTTGACATGTCACATAGGTTATTATACTGTCTGTCTCTGTATTCCTCAATAAGTGGACAATTAAGCACATAGTGTTCAAGAGAGTGACCATATGCCTGATCACATAATTTACATTTAGTTTGATCATCATCTGTGTGTCTCCCAAACTGCCAGAAGTACTTGTAACCAAGCCTAAGCCTGGCCACTACAACATCAGTCAGTCTGTTCACATTGCAAGTTGCTCCATAAACATACTTATCTACGTTCATGTTATCATAGTGGGTTATAGATCACTCAGGCTTCTAACTGCATTCCTATAACAATCATCTTCATTATTTACTTCTCTCCTAATATTATTCCTAATGCTAGACACAGTTATACCAAAGTTATATTCTACGTTCTCCTTCTGGATACTCTTCTTGCCTAACATATCAACTTTATCATGAAGGAGTAATCCAATGTGTGATGGGATCCATAGCAATTGTACATTAATTCCTTTGTCCCTAATTTTTGAGTATCTATACCTGGCTTCCCCAATGAGCATGTTGTTGGAGTCATTATATGAGCCAAGAGCCTTCAATGATGACATAGGCATTAAGCAGTTCTGTACAAACAAGTGACTCTGCAATGTACAGGCCAACCCCCCCCCCCTTTTGCCTGTTCACTCTGTCACATCTGTATAGGTTGTAACCTAGGATCCATATTTCGTTGTCCAAGTGATTCTTTATGTGGGTCTCAGTGAAAGCCGCGAACATTGCCTTTGCCTCTGCAAGCAGTCCACGGATGAAAGGTATTTTGTTGTTTGTTGCTGGCTTTAGACCCTGTATATTTGCAAAGAAGAATGTCATCGGACTGGTGGTATTGTTGGTACTGGGATGGGATTTTTTTTCCGGCATTAGTATCTGTATCTGTTGGTTTGGAGTGGAGGCCATCGACTGTGGTTCCACTCCAGGAATGACTGGATTTGGTGTACGATTTCTGCCATTTCCTGCCAGTTTTTTTTCCTTCCTGGCACTAAAAAACCTCTCCCTCTTGAGTGGCTGTGGCTACCCAGGTTTTCCCATGGCCTGGATGTTTTGTATCTTTTTGTCCCCTTTAGATGGTGTGCCTGGCAATTTAAGTTATTATTATTATTATTATTATTATTGTTGTTGTTATAGATGGTGTCAAGAACTTCCATGAAAAGAAGACATGTTCATATTCATGTAGTATTGTGTGATAATATCCCAAGAACCTCAGTATCTGCTCTCTTAGCTTTTCACGCACTGACTGGATGTAACCTTACTTCTTACTTACCTAATCGTAGTAAACAGACATCTTGGAGCGTATTCTGTAACATGATATTTTATTGAACTTGAAGTTAGTGATTTGACAGAGAAATTTGTTACAGAATATGCGGTGTGCAACGACCTGATTCTGTCGACAAGGTGATGCACATACTGTCCTGTAGATTTAGATTTTTTTAGATTTTGCCACCGAAGTGGCTAGTTTATTGTGCACCCCATATCTATCCTGTGGACGGTAGCGCAAGAGCCTGTGGATACACAAAAGGCCTAGGAACTAGGCCTCAAAAGGGTTAACAGGAGTACATATGGATTTGTATCTACACATCTACAGTTCACTTATCTGTTACAAGCAAATGTAGGAAATTTGCTTAGTATATCTGGTATCTTATTTTCATTAATAAGACATCTTGACATGTCACATAGGTTATTATATTGTCTGTCTCTATATTCCTCAGTAAGTGGACAATTAAGCACATAGTATTCAGGACAGTGACCATATGCCTGACCACATAATTTGCATTTAGTTTGATCATCATCTGTGTGTCTCCCAAACTGCCAGAAGTATTTGTAACCAATCCTAAGCCTGGCCACTACATTAGTCAGTCTGTTCACATTACAAGTTGTTCCATTAACATACTTATCTACGTTCATGTTATCATAGTGGGTTATAGATCTACTCAGGCTTCTAACTACGTTCCTATAACAATCAATTTCATTATTTACTTCTCTCATAATATTATTCCCAATGCTAGACACATATATACCAAAGTTAAATTCTACATTCTCTTTCTGGGTACTCTTCTTGGCTAACATATCAACTTTATCATGAAGGAGTAATCCAGTGTCTGATGGGATCCACAGCAATTGTACATTAATTCCTTTGTCCCGGATTTTTGAGTATCTATACCTGGCTTCTCCAATGAGCATGTTGCTGGAGTTATTATATGAGTCAAAAGTTAGCTTTGCGCCATTAGGATTGCAAACAATTCAGTTTGCAGTGTAGACGCCCAGATGTTAATTCTTATTCCTAGTTCAAGAAATTTATTATCGTTCTTAACTAGGGAGGTGGCAACAAGAGCAGATGCAGCCCTGCCAGAAGACTCCTGTTTAGATCCATCAGTGTACATAACTTGTGATAACTTATTACTACCAGCTAGGCGAGAAATTTCTTCTTGAGCAGTTGCTTTAACAAGTGATTTAAGGAAGGGATTACTAGAAATGAGCTTCTTGGGAGGGACTTTCAGGTATGTACATTGGCCTGTACATTGCAGAGTCACTTGTTTGCACAGAACTGCTTAATGCCTCAAATGATGTAGTGGAAGTTTTAGCAGTAAAGATCGAGAACCAAAACATAGTCATTGTGGTAGTCTACGAGCCTCCGGATGCAGCATCCCAGCAATTCCAGGAACAGGTGTTAAAAATTGACCACTGTCCGGAAAATCTTTCAGCTCCTGCACCCAACGTCTTGCTCCTGGGGGATTTCAACTTAAGGCACCTAAAATGGAGGAATATAGCAAATAATATTGTTGCAGTAATAACACCAGGAGGCAGCTCTGATGAAAACTCACACTCACACGAGCTTTTAAATCTCTGCACAAAATTCAATTTAACCCAGCAAATAATAGAGCCTACTAGACTGGAGAATACACTAGACCTCATCTTCACTAACAATGATGATCTGATACGAACTGTCACAATATCAAAAACAATATACTCAGATCACAACATAATTGAGGTTCAGACATGTATGCATGGAGCCCCAGACCTACATAATGAGATTAGTCACGAGGGAGCATTCACCAAATTCAACTTTAACAACAAAAACATAAAGTGGGACCAAGTAAGCCAAGTCCTAACCGATATAAGCTGGGAAGATGTACTAAGCAACACAGACCCCAACTTATGCCTAGAACAGATTAACTCAGTGGCACTCGATGTATGCACAAGGCTTATTCCTCTAGAAAAAGGAGGAGAAAAATGTAAAAAAAAGAGACGGCGCCCCTTTTAAACAGGGCCGGAAAAAAAATAACAGAGGGGCTAAAAGAGGTCAATATATCGGAAATGGGGTGGGAGACACGGGTCAGAAAAATAGCAAGCACGAACTTAACAAAAGGGAATTTTATAGGAGTCGGGAAAACGGGGGAAGAACTAAAACCAAAAATAAATTTCGAAAAAAAACCCAAAGTTTTTTTTTTCTCCTATCCCCAAACCAAAGTCGAGAAAAAACCCGTCCGTTTTTGGGCCCCTACTTAAACAAAGGGTCCTACACAATACAGCAAGGAAATGATGAGCTACCCAAGTCCCCAAATGACTCATTTTTTACCCAAGCTGCTAACCAGACTGAGAGTAAAAGATCAAAATTAATTTTTTAGGGAGAGACCCACAAAAATTTGGTTAAAAACAAGCCTATCATGTTATCCTGCCCCAAAATAAATTTTCGAACGGGCGAAAATGACATGCCCATGCATTTCTCCCCCCGGGGCCCCGACTCATAAACCCGGGGTTCATCAAGAACTGAAAGAACCCCTTTTCACAGCTTTTCCACCCCAAGGGAGAGGGAGCAGGACACGGGGGTGCGCCCCACAGGAAACAAAAAACAACAAACATCCCCCACTCCACAAAGGGGGCAGAAAAGGCAAAAAGCAAAGAACAAAAGACCGAAAGCACTAACATCCCATATCAAAAAAATTTTTGGGGGGTCCTAAAAAACCCAAGATCCCACCCACCCCAAAAAACCCACCCAGTTACACAATCAAGGGCAAAAAGGGGTTTTAAAACCAGGTCGCTCCTTCTGCTCAACAAATTGGATAAACAACGCCCAAGGTCCTAATGCACTAAAGCCCAAAAAAAAATGCAATGAAATATAAAACAGTTTTTTGGGAAAAAGCCTTCGACAAGTGTGACCAGGGCGTAATACGCACAAAATGCGGGGCTAAAGGAATAACGAAAAGTCGGTCGATGGATCTAAAATTTTCCCCTCACAAAACAGAACAAAATTGTAGTCAACAAGAAAAAGTCCGAGGAAACCCAACGGTAAAAAGTCGTTCCAAAAGGGAACAGAACCCTCGCTCCCATCTTTTCCCATCCTCAAAACTGACATAGACAAGGAGTCAGCCACCACCGTGTCTTCCTTTGCAAAATGACACCCAAATCTGAAATGACAGTGTCTTCCACTGCATACACTAAAGGGCTCCAGGCGGAAAATTCAAAAAAAATTTTTTTCGGGGGCGCAAAAAACAATGTGAAGTTAAAACGATGAAAAAATTTCAATTACTAAAAAATGGAAAACCCAACGGGGAAAAATTAAAATTCATCAAGTAAAAAACAAATTCGGCAAACCCAGGAAAAATTTGGGAGCAAAAACCCCAACGTCAAAAAACCCTGGGAGTGATCTTTCGGGGATCTCCCCTTTAAAAGGGACCTAACATTGTATCAATCGATTTTCAAAAAAATGACAGGAGGTTTAATTTAAACCTTCAAAACTAGGGAGGCCAACCCAGGATGAAAACCCCTTTCATTTCACTTTTTTTTATCTAGGCTGGAATATTCTGCACACTAACATACCTTTAAAGGGCAGGGGGAAATTGCGACCTAGAAGATGACAGAGAACTTCAGGGTCGCATAACGGAATAAAACACCAAAATTTACTGGACCCCTTGGGTTCCGGGAACCTGTTTTTCCCTGGAACGCAGGCGGGAGAGATACTAAATTATATACACCGGAAAAAATCCAAAGAGGGACTAGAAAACCAAATTTGCACACAAAACCCACTCACAAAACGAAAAGCAAAAAAACTGGCAGACGATGAAAACATCCTCCCAATAAAAGCAGGGGTGTCACTAGCACTTTTAAGAAAACCATAAAAATTTTTTGTCGGGGGCCCGAGACTTTTTCAACTGCCCCCACATACAAAAGGGGGATTGCCAACAGACCCCTGCAGTTTTAAAGCTGGCACGGGAAAACACCAAAGTGGGTTTCCCCTAAACCAGCCGGGCGTGGCTGTACTTTTGGTTTTTGCGTCGCCATCATAACATTTGGTTTGATCAGGCTCTGAACCACCAGGGGGTCTGGTCACAAAACCGGGGTCCGGGGGCTTTGGGACCCCCGGAGCTTCTCCATTAAACCCCCAGGTATGAAAAATTTTAAAATGAACCATCTTCCTTTGGAGTTTCCAGTGGAAAAACTCTTTGTCTACAGTGATATAGTTCATGCAGGTTATAAAACTTAATTTTAGTTAGTTTATTTTAAAAATTATGTTTTTTTAACACCCCCAAACCCATCCTGTGGGGGGTAGAAAAAAAGATTACGAGGAAAAAAATTTGGTCCCGGGACTGGACTCCAAATTTTTGTAGCTACCCTTTTACAGAGGAAATGAACTCACAATTTAAAAAGGGAAAATGAACCCCCCCAAAATTTTCCCAAAGGTAAAAACTCAAAATTTTTTAAAAAAGGAAATTTGGAATTTCAAAATTTTACAAAGGAAAATGAACCCCAGGTGGGCTGGCCCAAAATCATGAAAATTACAAAGGTTTTTTACAGATTACAGGGGGTCCGAAAAGGGGTCCGGGGGGACGGGGCCCCCCAAAGTTTTAAATGCTGAAAACTAGGTACAAAGGAATAACTCACAAGTTAAAAAGGTAATAACCCTTTGGTAAAAGGGTTTTTTTTTTTTTTTTTTTTTTTTTTTTAATTTTCCTTTTAAAACATCTCCCAATCTTTAAAAAATTTTATGAGTAATGAGAAATTTCACATTTTCACCCCGCACAACTTTAAAAGTTATTGGTGAAAAATATTGATTGTTGAGTCACACACACCCCAAAACACACTTAATGTAATTAAAACTTTTTTCAAAATTCCATTTAGATCGTGTGTATTTACTTCTAGACATTTAGAAAGATTCTTTGTGACAATGCCTTTTTTTCCCCTTAACATTCTAAAACCGAGTACGGGTTAATCTCAACAATTCTATCACGAAAACTAGAAATACCAAGCCCCCTTTCCTCATTTTAAACCCCCTTTGAATTTGGGACAGCCAAGAAAATTCTGAACTTCATTTTGCATTAATTTCCAAGGTGGGAGAAAATTTTTTCCAAGCAAAAATCAACAGGGGAGCAGCATAATAAATTAAAGGCCCAAAAACATAAGCTTAAACGGTATAACCAGAATTTTCCCGGGCCTGCAGAGAATGCCCCTAAATTTTTCCCCTTTTTTGGGGTATTTTTTTTTTTAATTTCAAACTTTAAATTTGGGATGAAATATATATAAATTACACCACAGAAAATTCACCTGAAAAAAGGGATGGAAGCGGAGAAAATTTCAGATTTTGGGGAAAGCTTTTCCTGATGCCCATTATACCCAATCTCAAAAAGCTGCCTTAAAAAATCAGTGCAGGTTTTTTGTCCATTAATGTCGCAAGACAAGCTTGATATGTCCCTTTAAACTATGTGCACGCACGAAAGCAGACCACGTTCAAAAATTTAAACAGTGATATAAAAATGTGATAAAATAGCGATCAATAAAAAATACAGCACCATTTTCAAAAGAACCGGTGAACAAGCCCCGGGACAGTGCCCCCCCAAATTTTAATTTTAAAAAAAAAAAATTTTTCCAAATCTTTCCTTTTGCTTTTTAAAAATTTAAAAACTGGGGTTAAAATGGGGAATTCTTTTATATCAAAAGGACTTTCCTGCTTTTTCAATATACACTTTAAAAATGTTACAATAAAAGAGAAAGAAATTTTTTTTTTTCCTTTTTTTTCCTTTTCCCTAATTTTTAAAGGGTGGAAAAAATTCAGCTTGGGTTCTATTTTTTTTTTTTTTTCCCCACTAAAATTTATTTTAAAAAGCCCGAGTTTTGGGTTTTTTTACCCAAAAATGCTTCGCAATTTGATTTCTTAGAGATACGCCCAGCCCTTTAAGGAAAGAGAAACTATGAAGAGCAGAAAACTAATAGCTTTAATATATAGCTATACACAATGCCTTGTGTCCCCGAACCTGGTTTAAAAAAATTTTTTTCCCAAAACGGGTTCTTCTTTTAATAAAAATACAAATTTTAATAAAATTTAATCACATTTCAAAAATTACTTAAAATTTTTTAAAAAGGCCCCCAAAAGCGCCCCAAATCAATGCCCCATTCCCCTTTATTTTTTGGGGGGAAAGGCCCTTTTTAAGAAAAACACGCCCAAATTTGTTTTAAATTTCCCGGGGAAATCAAACCCCACCCCCCAGTAAAAAGGGTTAAGGGGTTTTTTAAAATTTAACTTTTTGAACATGGCCCCAAACCGGGGGTTAAAAGGAAAGGGGGTCCGGGATGTTTCTTAAAACTCCCCCGGGGAAATAACCCGCCCCCCCGGCCATAAAAAATTGGAAGTTTTTTTTTAAAATATCTTATTTATGCACCCCCTTTAACCCCTTCCTCCCCGGGGGTTTTCAAAAAACATTTTGGGCCTTTAAATTCCAACGGGGCCTAAAAGGGATTTTCCGGGGAACAAAGTTCAAAGGGTTAAAATTTTTTCCTTTTTTTTAGATCTTTTTTTTCCAAAATCCCTTTATGGAAATGAACATCCTACTTTTAGCATCCACCAGTAAAACGGGCTTTGCTAAGCCACGGGGTTTCTTTCATGTTGGCCCTTAAAATTTAACCTAATTTTTGGATAAAAGGGGGGAATTCCCAAAATTTATAAAATTTAAAAAAGTATATTTAAAATTTTTACCACATTTAATGGTTTTCGTTTTTCCAAAAATTGTTTTTGATTTTAGTTTACGGGTTGCTTACTTTAAAACTTAAAGTTTTAACAACGGGCCCCCTTTGCGGATACCCAGTTTTTTTTTATAGTATTTTTTTTTAATTTCACAAATTTGACCCCTAAAGGAAACCCAAATAAGACCAAATTTTGTATTTAATTAATCCACAGGAAATTTCGGAAAAAAGATTTTTTAAAATTCTGATTAATTGATTTTTTGCATTTTTTTTTTGGTTGCTTTTTTTAAAGGGCAAGACAAAGAAAACTCAGGCCTTTTGCCCGTTTTCCCCTTATTTTTAAGAAGGAAGTGTTTTTTGCCGGACACCCCTTTTGGGGTCGTTTTGAGGAATTTTCCCTTTTTTTTTGTGATAGGGAAATTTCAATTTAAAACCCAACTTTTAATTTAAGGAAGTCGGAAATTTAAGGCCCCCTTTTTAAAATTGGACGTAATTTAAATTTTGTTTGCAAATTCATAATCCCTTAAAAATTTTTTGGGTGCTTTTTAATTCGTTTTTTTAAATTCAAATTTTAATATCTAGCACCTAAAAATTAGTTTCATGTTTTTTACTTTTTACCTTTAAATTTTAAGTAATTGGGGATTGGGCTCTTTTATGGCCAAAAAAAAAATCCCAAAAATTTTTTGGGAAAAAAAAAATTAAAACTTTCAAAAAAAAAAAATTTAAAAAAAATTTAAATAAATTTTTTTAAACTAAACAAAAAAAAAAAAAAATTTATTGGGGGGGGGGGGGGTTTTTAAATTAGGGGTAGAAAATTCATTGATTTGGGGGGAACCCCCCCCCCTAAATTTACCCCGCCCCAAAATTTTGGGCCCCCCAAACCCCCCCCCAAACCAACCTAAAAAAACCCTCCCAAAATTTCCCTAACCCCGGGGTTTTTTAAAAGTTCGGCCAAGCTTTAAAGCAAATTTTTTTTGTATTTTTAAAATTTTTTGGCAATAGTCCTTGATTTTTTTTGGGGTTTGCACTCCCTGAAAATTTTTGTTTTTTGCTCGGGGAGTTTTTAAAAAAATCTTGCTTTTTTTACCTTTAATAAAAAACACAGTTAAACTTTTAAATTTAAAAAAATTTTCATCAGAAATTTTAATTCGGGGAAATTTTAAAACCAAAAACTTTAAACATTAAAAACTCCCAACAAAACCCGGGTTCTTATACCGGGAAAGGTTTCGGGGATAAAACGCCACCGGTCCCCCCGGCCCTGAAAACCAGGCCCCCGTGGGGGGATCAGGGCCTAAATCAACCTAAACCCATTAAAAGGTATAAAAAAACCGACGGGTTTGGGTTAGGTAAGACACATTGCAACTTTTTCAAAATAAAGATACCTAACTGTTGCATATGTTCTTACCTAACACCCCTGTTTAAACCCAACCTCGCTTTGGGCCAGTAGGCCTGCTTAAAGTGTTTCTTTTTTTCCTTATTTTCTTATACCGAAAAACAACCACCCCCGGGCTGCCGGGACGACTTTGGGGTCCCTGCCCCGGGCTTTCTTGAAGACAGCCAGGAGTCAAATTGGTAATCTCCCTAATGTTGTGCTGGGGGGTGTTTTGAAAGTTTTGGGTTCCCTGACACTTATTGTGTTTTCGTTTTAGCGAAACTCTTTGGCCCCCCTGTTTTTTCTTTGGGGGAGAAGGGTTGCATCTCCTGCCGAGCCCTTTTTTGCTTTCGTGGGAAGTGATTTTCTTTGTGCATGTTTGGTCCTAACCCCATCAAGTTTTTCGAAGTGTATACAATCTGTATCTTCCTCCCTCCCTTTTTCGGGGAATTTACAAATCGGGGGGATTTTCAAAACCGTTCCCATTAATTTAGGTGTTTAAATTTATACTTATTTTGGCCGTTAAAGCTCTGTAAAATCCCAGGCACCCAATTTTTTCCCTGCCGGGAAGGGGGGCAGGTGTGCAGGCAATTTTTTCGAGCCCATAAAGGGGAAAAAAAGCGATTTGAAGAGAAATTTAAAAGGGTTTGGGAAATTCCCTATTTTAAAAGGTTCTCTTTATCCCCCAATCTATTTCTAGCAAAATGAGGAGATACATAAATGTGGTTTTTGAAGGTAAAAAGATCCATGACTTTAAACACTCCCAGGCCCTTCAAAATTATTTTTTTTTCGCACTATTGTAGGGTTAAAAATTGTTGCAAAACCCTGATAGGGGTTTTCCCTTTCCTGAATTTTTGGGAATATTTGAGTAGTTGAAATTTTTCTTCTTTTCAATTTTTCATACTGTTTTTCAGCGGCCCATTTGAAGATTTGGCCCGGGGGCCCCGTTTTGGAGTTTTGGGCAGTGTCTTCGATGGAGGACACCCATGGAAATTCGGGTGTCATCCAAAAAAAGGAAGACACCAGTTATGGCTTACCAAAAACTCTGTCTATGCCCATAAATGAAGAGAGGAATGGGAAGGGACGATTATTTTGGGCCTTGGGAACAGAGTTTTTTTCACTGGTACCCGCCTCAACGGGTACTCTTTTAAACAAATTCCCTCTTTGTTTTTCTCCCTTATTAAAAAAGGTTTATAAACCATTTTACCAATTTTTTTCTGCTTTTCCCTTTAAATTAAACATTTTGTCCCACTTTTAAAAAACCGTGGTCACACTTGCCCAAAGGGCTTTCGCACAGCCCTGTGTATACTACTTTGGCTTTTTATTTATCCCTGACTAAAGCATCCGGGAAACCTTGTCATAATTGGTCAAGAAAGCTGAACGGCCCAGGAGCGACCTGCTCTAAAAAAAGTTTTGGCTGCCCTGATTTGGGTAACTGATGGGTATCTAGGTTTTTGGCGATTTTGCTTCTTGAACCCTTTCAAAGATTTTATGATTAAGGGAGGGTTATGCTTTGGGTTTTCTGTATTCTTTGCAATTGCTTTTAACTGCCCCCAAATTGGGGAGGGGGGCTTTTGTTTTGTTTTTTTAAAATTGATTGGGGGGGATACCCCGTGCCCAAATGCTCCCCCCCTCCATAGAATGCTGAAGGAAATGGGGGGGAACGGGCTTTTTTGCGTTCTTGATGAACACGGATTTCCCCGGGTCGCCCTGGGGCAAAAGTGCAGGGCATGTCTTTAAATTTTTTTTTTTTTTTTCGAATTTCCTTGTGGTTTTAGGATAATATCAGAGTTTTTTTGAAATGCCCAAAATTTTGACTTGGTAAAAAAAAAAAATTTTAATAGATTTTTTCCCCCTTATTTTTTCCCTGGTAAACGGCTTGCTGAACCCGAGTCATAGGGGGGACTTTTTTCCCTCACCATTTTTTTGGCTGCCCATCTGTGGGGTCCCATCAGTAACAAGCAGGGGGTCAAATACTGGATGTTTTTTTCCCCCCCCCCTTAGTTTTGGCATAAGAAAATAAGTTTTTTTGGGCTTCTTTAATTTTCCCTTTGATTTGGGTTAAATCTCCTTGAGATTCTTGGGGCCCTTTAACAATTCCTTAAGCTTAAGCTCAAATTTTTTGCCATTTCTCGACCATGCCTCCCCCCCGTATTTTCAATATACTGGACTCTCCGGGCCGCTCTGAAATTCTTTCCCTTCTTTCTGTATGGAAAGCGCCTCTTTTTCCCCTAGTTAAATATCTTCTCTTTCTTTTCTTAATGGAATGTGCTTGAGCAGACCTCAAGTGCCACAGAGTTAATTTTTTTTAGGAAAAGGGTTCGGATCCGTGCCCCCAAAACCCCGCCCCCCCAGATTTAAGAGTCGAAGCAAAACAAATTTTTTTAATGAGAGAGCCCCCAAAAATTTGGTTAAAAACAAACCCCCTTTATCCGATGTTATCCTGACAAAAAAGGGACTTCAAAACGGGCGAAAAAAGACATGCCCTGCACTCTCCCCCGGGGGCCCAGACTCAGGGAACCCCCGTGTTCATTCAAGAACTGAAAAGAAGCCCCTATCACGACCTTTTTCCAAACCTATGGAGGGGTCCTCCTGTTTTGTCTAAACTTTTGGGTATCCCTACGAAAAGGGTCCCAAAATGCACTAGAAAAAAAAAGAATGCAAAAGAAATATATAAAAGATTTTGCAAAGCCTTCGACAATGTGACCTTTGGCCGAAATACGCACAAAATTGCGTGCAAAAAAGGAAAAAAACCCGGAAAAGTCGGTCGAGGGAACTAAAAATTTCCCCTCACAAACAGAACACAGAGAGTATCTTTCAACAGAGAAAAGTCCGAGGCAGCTACTCGCCCCAGTACCCCGCCCCCACTTTTTCCCCCAAAACCCCCCCTATCCGACAAAGCCCAAGGATTCAGCCACAAAAACCGTGTCTTCCTTTGCAGAGAAAACCCCCGAATCTGCATGACATGTTTTCCATTGCAGACACGCAAGGTTTCCAGGCGGACTCATCCAATTTTTTCAGTGGGCTGCAGAAAACAATATGAATTTCAACAAATGAGAAATTTAATTACTCAGATAGGGAAAACACGAGGAAAATAAATTTCTTCATCAATAAAAAAAAAAAATTCTGGGCCACAAAATGGGGAGCGAAACCCCAACCCCAAAGACCGGGGGAGGGGATCATTTCAAAAGGAACTCACCTTCAAGGACCATAACATTTTTATCAATCGAAATTTTTCTGCAGAAAAATGAAAAGGATGGAAAAAAAGAAAAACCTTCAAAACTGGGGAGGCCAATCCCTGATGACACTCTTCAGGTCACTTGTTCAAATCTAGGCTGGAATATTGCTGCACACTAACAAACCTTTAAAGGGCCCGGGTGAAATTGCAAAACCCAGAAAATGTACGAAACCTTCACGCGAAACATAACGGAGATAAAAACCTCAATTACTGGGAGCGCTTAGGTTCCGGGAACCTGTAATTCCCTGGAACGCAGGGGGGAGAGATACATAAATTAAAAACCACCGGGAAAAATTTCCCTAAGGGACTAGAACCGAACGCACACAAAAAATCACTCACTACGAAAGCAAAAGACTTGGCAAAAACGACCCAAAAACCCCCCCAAAATGAAAAGCAGGGTCACTAGCACTTTGGGAGACCAACAATAAGTGTCAGGGGCCCCGAGACGGGTTAAAATTTGCCCCCCCACATACATAAGGGGGATTACCAACAGACCCCGGGCATCTTAAAAGTTTGGAAATTTGGACAAGAAACCAAAAGTCGGTTCCTGCCCACCGGGCTGTGGTTTTCGTACGTTGGTTTGGGGTGCAGCCAGCAGCAACGGGCCTGGTTAAACAGGCCCCTGACCCCACCAGGAGGCCCTGGCACAGACCGGCCCGGGGCGGGGGCGTTGCCCCCCGGGAACTCCTCCAGGAAAACTCCAGGTAAAAAACCTTTCCCTTTTGGTCTTTTAATTATACAAAAAAAATTTTTTTAAAGGGCCCCCCCCCCCTGAGGTTAAGCTAGTGGAAGGCCTGGGTCAATGACCAAAACCCAGTGGGGGTAAATAAAATAATAATAATAAAAATAATAATATAAAAATTAATAAAAAATAAAAAAAAAATAAGGGTTTAAAAAAATAATATTTTAATTTATTCAAAAGGAAAGGGTATACGGGCCCCCAGCTGACTGACATCAGTAAACTTTAACTATATAGAAAGCCCCCTTGTTATTCAGATTTTTTGGGTAAATTAGGTCAGTTTTGTCCCGGGATGCGCCCCACACGAGTTTTACGATTGGGAACAGGGAAACAAAAAGGTGAAAAAGAAACACCCCCCCAAATTTTTTCCCCTTGTTGGGAAAAATCAAAACCGGGACTTCTCAGCGTGTGAAGCGAGAGCTTTACCCCCCCGGGCCCCACAACCACCTAAGACCCGCGTCGGGGAAATCTTTTTTCCCAAAAGATTTTTTACCTGATTTAATCCAAACCTCTTGTCTTTTTTTTAAACCCCTTTTTGTGGGTAAATCATTGGGTACAGAATACCGACAAAGGGGAAATAAGATGGTGTCCCGAAGCCCCTTTTGCAGCTAAACCCCAACTCACAAAACCCTAGGCCGGGGGTTTCGACCCCCGTACGGGGGAAAATTTTGGGACGTGTTCCCTTTAAAGGGCACCTGCTGTTCATGTTCACCCATCTTTAATAAGGTCCGGGGTTTTAGAAGATTGGGGGGGTCGTTTTCCGGGAGAAAAAAACTGCCCTAATTTAGCCCGAAATGCCCCTCCCTAACAAGGGGCTTTTTTAACATATAAATACATAAAAATTTTTTTTCCATGGGAAATGTCACCCTGGGCTTGAATATTTTTGAAACAGGTATTTGGGTAAAAAATAAAAAAATTATTATTATTATTTTACATATTTAACCGTCACGTGCCTTTTTTGTTCCCCCCGGGTTTTTCTGGTTTTTTTCACGGTCGCTTTTACGTGCTAAACTTTAATTTGTGTAAATAAAACCCAAAACATACATCCCTCACCCGGAAACCCAAAACTTGGGCGGAAAACTTTAAATCCCGATTTCCAAAAAGGAGAATTAGTGTGCATTACCAAGCAGAGTTTACTGCCAGGGGGGAATCATAGCCTTTTCCCCGTTGAAAAAAAAAATAAAAAAAAAACGTTGTGTAAAGGGGAAAAAAGTCCCCCCCTGAAAGCTTTGGAGTAAAACATATTTTAAATAGTGTAACAACAGTGCTCCCTATTTAAAAAATTAAAGATAAAGGCAAAAGGTTTTTTTGGGAAAAAAGTAAATTTGTAAATGAAGTGATAAGCCTATAGAGGCAGGTGCCAAACGCCAGAAACTTCCCCACAGGCCCACCCGTTTTTAAAAAACCTTCCTGGCCTGCTAGTGTACTCGCATTTAATCTAGTGGGAAAACCCGTGAATACATAATACAGTGTTTTTAGTAGCAACAAACCATTATAATAATGGACTTAGTGGAGTGGAGTTTAAATTTCATTAAATTTTTTTTTCTTGAAATACGAACTTACTGTGAATTTCAAATAACCGGGAGTTACCGCGGTCGCAATTACACAACGAAAGCAATTATTAAATACAGGAAAAACGTCCCTTCCTTCCCCCAAAATTTGGACCATCCCAAATATATTTATAATATAGCAAATTTTTTTGGGGGAGACGGAAAAAACAAAAATAGAAAAACCAGATACAGCGATTGATAACCCAAAAGGGCGACTGTACGTCATTGTAGAAAACTGCCAGAAAAACACCGGCCTTCAACCGCAAGTTAAACCCTTTTTTTTATCAGTCAAATCACATATTTTCTTTGGGGAGGGTAATTTCCGTAGATCCTTTATGTGTTAGCTCAAATCACCGACCAGATGGTTTTTTTAAAAAAGGACCCACGACAGAGCAAAATCGACCCGTCCGAACCCTTGACTTTTTCCGAACCCTTGGGGCTGGTCCGAACCCCTTGACTGGTCCGAACCCCTTTACTGTTTCCCAACCCTTTACGGTTTTCAAACAGTTTCTTGGGCAAAAACAACTGTAAACGGGTGGGTTTGGGAGGCGCCCCCTTTTAAAAACAAACATTAAAAAACCGGGAAAGGAAAAGGAAAGCTTCCCAAATACAAAAAGGTTAAAAAACAGAAAACCAAAAAGCAGAGCTTCCCTTTTAAGTTAAATTTAAAATTTTAAATTCAAGAGGTTGCTGTAGACTTTTTCCCGAAAACAAACCCTTCAAATCAAAATTTTGAAAACTTTTTGTAAAACCCGTTGGGCAGCAAACAAACGGGCAAAAAACAGGAAAAAAATTGGGCAATTTTGGGAAAATTTGGGGTTTACCTTTCCCTTTTGCAATATCCCAGAACTAGCAAAAAGCCGAAATTTTTAAAAGAGAAAATGTTTTTGGGGATCCCAAAAAAGAGGAAAATCTGTTTTGGGCAAAAAACCCCAAGGGTATTAAAAAAAGGGTAACAAAAAGCGCTTTTAAAGAAAAACCCGGAAACTTTCTACAACAAAGGGAACAAAAAAAGCCGGGCTGAATGGTATTTTTCCCTTTATACTGGCCATGAACCCCAAACGTAAAGGCTGGAGGTGATGTCCTGGTAGTCATTTAAAAAATGGGGGTGATAGTGCTGTCCTGGAGAAAATTAAAGGGGAAGGGGGAGGTGCGTCCTGGGAAAAAGAAAAGGGGAAGTTTGGGGATATTGCCTTTGGGGACAGTTTAAAGGGAAGCGGGGGATTTTTTTCCAGGGAGTCCCGGAATTATACGCAGGAAGGAAAAACATATAAATGAAACCCAAAAAAGGCCCGGGGCCAAGTAGGGGAAAAAGTGAAAATCAAAGATAAGATAAAAACCAATATTTCAAACCAGAAAAAACCCCCAGGAAAAAGCCCAAAAAGAGGACCCCAATAGCAATAGTGAGGATAAATTAAACCCAAAAAAAACTTTTTTGGGGGGGTCCATTGTTGGTGCAAAGGGGGGATGGAATAAGACAGGGAAACATGCCCCAACAGGGAAAAACCTCACCAAAAAACCCCAAGGGGAAAAGGAAAAACCCAAGGGCCGTTTCCCATACTTTGCACTTGGTAAACGCTGGGATGGGAAAACTGGAAAAACAGATGGAAAATGCAACTAAAACCACCCCCCAAAAAAAAGTTTATGCCCATATGGGGCAACCCGAAAATGCCAACTCCCTTCCTGTAACTTTTTCACCCTGAAAATTTTAAACCCCTTTAGTACAGGAAAAAACGAGCTAAAACTTTTTAAAATTTCCAAAGGGATACCCAAAAAGGGGAAAAAAAAAGAAACCAAAAAATCCAGGGCCCTGGGGAAAAACCGGGTAGCCCCCAGCCACTCAAAGGGAGAAAGGTTTTTTTTGTAAACCCGGGAAGGGAAAAAAAAAAGGGAGGAAAAAAAAAGGGAGAAATCGAAAACCAAATCCATCATTTTCCCGGAGTGGAAAACCCCAGTCGATGGCCCCCCACCCCCAAACCCAGATACAGAAATAATGCCCGGGAAAAAAAAACCCCCCCCCTTACCAACAATTTCCACCAGTCCGATAACATTTTTCTTTTCAAATATACAGGGCAAAAACCAGCAATAAACAACAAAATAAAAACCTTTTTAACCTGGACTGCTTCAGAGGCAAAGGCAATGTTCGCGGCTTTTTAAATGAGAAACCCCCAAAAAAGGGTCACTTGGAAAAAAACAAATATTTACCCAGGTTACAACCTATACAATGTGACAGAGTAAAAAAGGCAAAAGGGGGGGGTTGGGGCCCGAAAATTGGGAGAGGCACTTGTTTTCCAAGAACTGCTTAATGCCCAAAGACTTTGTTGGGAATTTTTTGCAGTAAAGGTCAGAAAACCAAAAAAACCTAGTCATTGTGGAAATCTACAAAACCTCCGGGTGCAACCTCCCAGCAAAATTTCCCGAACCTTTAAAAATTGACCACTGTCGGAAAATCTTCCGCCCCCTCCCACCCAACATCTTGCCCGGGGGGGTTTCAAAAATTTAAAGGGCCCTTTAAAAAGGGGGAATATAGCAAAAAAATTGTTTCAATTAATTTAAAACCAGGGGGCCTTTTGATGAAAACCACACTCACACGGAAACTTTTAAATCTCGCACAAAATTCAATTTAAACCCCAAATAATAGAGCCTACCCAGACTGAGAATTCACTAACCCATCTTCACAAAAAATGATGATCTGATAAGAAAAAAGCCCCATATCAAAAACAAAATACTCAATCACAACATAATTTGGGGTTTAACCCCTGTATGCGTGGGGCCCCAGACCGACAAAATGAACTATCACGAGGGGGGCAAACCCCCCCAAATTCCCAAATTCCCAAAAACAAAAAAAATAAAGTGGGACCAAAATAAAACCCCCTCCTAACCGATATAAGCTTTGGGGAAAAATACTAACAACAAAAGACCCAAACTTATGCCAAAAACAGAATTTTAAATCCCGGGGGCACCGATGTATGCCCCAAGGGGTTATTCCCCCTAAAAAAAAAAGGGGGGAGTAGATGTAAAATAAAAGAACAAAGGGGCTCCCTTTTTTAGGCGAAGGAAAAAAATAACAGAGCGGCCAAAAAAAGGTCAATATATCAGAAATGCGCAGGGAACCCCTGGTCAAAGAAATAGCAAGCCCTCGAAATTAAGCTAAAAGAATCCTTTTGGATCAGGAATCGCGGGAAGAACTTTTAAAAACCCTAAATGAAATCGAAAGAAACCCAAAGTATTTCTTCTCCAATTTCCCAAAACAAAAACCCAGAACAACGTCCAGTATTGGGCCCCACTTAAACAAAATGGGGCCTACACAGAAGACCCGCAAGGAAAAGGGGTGAGCTACTCAATCCCAATATGACTCAGTTTTTAGCAAGCCCAAAACCCGGGAAATGAAGTCGAAGAACAAAATGAAAAATTTTAAAGAGAAAAGCCCCCAAAATTTGATTAACAAAAAGCCCACCAGTATCCTGACACCAAAAGACTTTGAAAAGGCGATAAATGACAGCCCAAAGCACTCCGGCCCCCGGCCCCGAAAACCCGGAACTCTGTGTTCCCTCAAAAACCCGCAAAAAAAGCCCCTATCCGAGCCTTTTCCCCAAACCCATGGAGAAAGGGCAAAAAACACAGGGGTCTCCCCATTTTCCCCAAAAAAAACAGACATAGCCCCACTCCACAAAAGGGGGGGAAAGCAACAGCAAAGAAACCAAAAGACCAATACACTAACATCCCATAAACATAAAAAAACTTTGGGAAAAGGGGCCAAAAAGCAAATCACCAAACCCCTAGAAACCCCAAACATTTTTTCACCAACCCCGGGCAACATGGGTTTAGAACAGGTCCCCCTGTCTGTCTAACTACTGGATCACTACGAAAAAGGTCCTAAATGCACTAAAGGGCAAAAAGAATGCAGATTAATAAAATACAACTTTTCAAAAGCCTTTGACAAATGTGGGCCAGGCGTAAAAGCGCACAAAATTTGGGGCTAAAGAATAACAGGAAAAATTGGTCGATGGGTCTATAATTTCCTCACTAACAGAACACAGAAAAGTAGTCTTCAAAAGATTAAAAATCCGAGGGAGCTACGGTGAAAATCTCTGTTTCCACAAGGCACAGTTTCTAGCTCCCATCTTGTTCCTCATCCCATATCCGACATAGACAAGGGTGTTTAGCCACAGCCCCCGTTCTTCCTTTTTCAGATAACCCGAAACTTCATAAAAGGTCCCTTCCCCTTGCAAACACTGCAAGGCTCCAGGCGGACATCAACCAAATCTTTCAGTGGGGTGCGAAAACAATATGAAATTCAACGATGAGAAATTTCAATTACTCAGATATGGGGAAAAAATGAGGAAATTAAATTTTTCTAGAGTACAAAACAAATTCTGGGCCACAAAAAAAAGAGCAAACACCAACGTCAAAGACCTGGGGGGTGATTAAAGTCGGAAAGGGTCTCACCTTCAAGGACCATTTAAAATTGGAACAATCGCAACTGCTAGAAAAAAGACAAGGGTGGGTAAAGAGAACCTTCAAAACTAGGGGGGGCCAAGCCCATGAAAACACCTTTAGGTCACTTTTTCTAACTAGGCTGGAAAAATTGCTGCAAATCTAAAAAGCACCTTTCAAGGGAGGGGGAAAGCCGACCTAGAAAATGTACAGAGAACTTTCACGGCGCGCATAACGGAGATAAAAAAACCTCAATTAAATGGGGGGGCGCTTTGGGGTTTTTAAAAACCCGTAAAACCCTGGGAAAGGCCCGGGGAGAGAAAACATGAATTTTTTTTACACCTGGAAAATTTCCCAGAGGGACAAAAACCCAACTTGCACAAAGAAAATCACTCACTCAGAAGCAAAAACTTGGGAAAACGATGCACCAAACCCCCCAAAGAAAAGGGAGGGGGGGGCCACTAGCAAAAATTAAAAGACCATTTCAAAAATTTTCAGGGACCGAACTTTTTCAAAAAAGCCTCCCACACACATAAGGGGGGTTACCAACAGAAACCCCCGGGAGTCTTTAAGCTGGCACTGGGCAAGCACCTAAATCATTTCCTGATCATCCCCGGGGTGTGGCTCGACGTTTGGGTTTTCGTTCAGCCAGCAGCAACAGCCCCGGGTTTATCAGGGGCTGATTTCCCCCCGAGGGCCCGGTTTACAGACCGGGCCGCGGGGCGTTTTTAACCCCCCCAAACCCCCTCCAGGTAAACTCCCGGATTAATTTTTATTATTATTAATTTTTTAATTTTTATTTATTATTTTTTATTAATTTTTAAATTTTTATTTGGGGGAATTTTTTTTCCCCCCCTAAAATAATCCCAAACTGCAAAACAGACCAATTTTATGGTTATATCAGGGAAAATTTTTTTTCCAGACTCAGGGAAAAAAGAAAAAAAGCCTCCTGATGGCGGGTCTTTTGTCAAAGTAAACCCTCCAGTTTGGGGCTTAATTTTGGGCATGGATCGAGGCCTTCCACTGGTTTTTCCCTTTCCCCCCCCCTTTTAAAGAGGAAAAACAACCAAAAACCCGGGAAAAAGTTTTTAAATTTAAGATCCCCGAGTACACAAACCTTTCCATATATTATCCTTTTTTTTTTTAACCCGGGTTTTTGGCGAACAAAAAAGGGAAAATCAGGGGGAACCCTTTTGTGTGTCCCCTGTGATGTCATGTAAAATTTTAAATTTTAGTTAATACTAAAAACCCAAGCAATCATTTTAAAAAAATAGAGGGTTTAAAATTTGAATAAGGACATAGTGGATTGTCTAAAATTTTTTTGTGTGGTAACTAAGGGTAGCTCAAGTAGACAGAGAAACACCAGTGGAAAAAAATCGCTTTGGGCCTTTTTTTTTGGGGGTTTTCCAGGTTATTTTCCGTGTTTTTACAAAGTATGATAAAGGAAAACACCTAAATTTATAAAACTGGGACTTAAGTTAAATTGTACCCCAAATAAACAAAACCCCCAACACCAAAAATCGAAAATGAGATAAAAGACAAATGAGAGATAGTGTTTTGGACTATAGATTATAAGTAGAATTTTTTTCTAAAAATTTAGCCATTTTTTTATTCTTTTTTTAAAAAGAGCTGGATTATAAATGACAAATTAAATTTTTTTTTTTACAGCAGACTTTGGTATACCCTCCAAAACCCGGGTTTTTTTCGGAAATTTATTAGTAAGTAAAATAAGTAAGTAAGTAAGTAAGTTTTTTCCCGGTATAAAACAAAAACAGTTACATAGAATTATCATTATTTCAGCATAAGTGTAGAGAACCTAGGAAAACCCAAAAAAAATCCCGACAGAGTGCTTATTTCCATTGGGGTTTCCCTTTTAAAACCCTTTTTTTATAGGGAAAAAAGGATATAATATTTTCTTTTTTGTTCTACAATGAAGATAACATCTTATTATCCTACTAAAAAACAAACGCGACAAACCAAGTCATTTTAAAACTATCTACAATACAGTGTCATTAAAAAAGGGAAAAAGGGAAAATTTACACTATGTTAGCTAAAAAATAGAAAATCATTCCCTCCCTTTCTGTAGCTACAAATCATCAAAACACCTTTTTGGGACCTTCTTTAACTGGTTTTGCGCTAAAAACTGGGTTTGACATGTGCGGGGATCTGTTCCATTCCTTTATTGCTGTTTAAAAAAAAAATAAAAGGGTTTTTAAGCCTTTCCCCCTGACGGGGGTACTAAAGAAAATTTTAGACATTGTTTATTTCGTAGTTAAAACAGAACATGTTTTAAATATAATTTTAAGCTGAATTTTTGTTTATTCTCCAAATTCAGACTTTTCTAATTCGTGAGTTTTTTTTTAGATACTTAAAAGTTATATTTTTTAAATTTAACATAGGGTAAACCCAAAATAATTTTGATCTAACCCCTATTAACTAAAGGGGTGTAAAGCCATATGGTTGAGGGATGATAAGAATACGGGAAAAATGAACATTGCTTTAAAAAGGTAAAAAAAAAAAAAACTTTTACAATATATATTAAATACTGAAAGGGGGAAAGTGTCTGAAAAAATATATTGATATATACACAGTAAGGAAAAATTTTTTTAGGCCCTAGGCACACATAAGTTAAATTAACAAATATAGTGTAAATTAAACCCCGGATAACCCAAAAAAGTCGTGAAATTTTTTCCAATTGGGGGCCCTTTTTTTAAGTCCTATTTTAGGTGGGAGGCGACATACAAACCCTCAATGAAACCCTTTTGAATAATCGATAAGGGAAAATTTCCACAAAACCAAACCCTTTTTTCCCCCCATATATACTCAAACATAAAATAGTATCCAAAAAATGAGAAAAGATGAAATAATAATGTATATAATTTTATGGAAGGTTGGGGGGGCGGCGGGGCCCCCTCTCTTGTTTGACTGCGCTATCGAACCTCCGGACGGGGCAGCAAAAAACGTTGTTTTGTTTTGACTTGGGAAACCCCTCCCCACCCTCTCTCCTCTCTTCCCCACAAAAACACACTAGGCCCAATTAAAGGCAGGAGGGAAACTTTTGTAAGTGTTGACAAACCCCCCCCGTCAGGGTTGAGAGCCTCGGTAGGTGTCATGGTTTGGGGTTGGGGTATGGTGAAGACAAACCTGGGTGTGTGGTGTGGTTTTTGTGTGTTTAACTCCCCCCTTTCCCCCCCCTCCTCCTATCCTTAAAAAAACCCTTTTCGGAAAGGGTTATCAAAGGGAGATGCAACATCCCTTGCTACCCCATTCTTAATTGATGGGTTTTTTGGCAGCATGGGGAGGGGTTGTTTTAAAAGGGGCTTTTTTTTGCAGTGTGGTGGTCGTTTCCAGGAAGCTGCTCCAGAGTTAGAGCCGTGGTGTGTTGTGCACCTCTGATCTCCCGTTTATTTTAGGGGTTTTGTCCCTGTTTTAAATATTTTTCATGCAAGTTTTTTAAATTTTTGGTGTCTTGCATAACAATAAAATTTAAAAGTTTGTTTTTTACACATTTTTTGTTTGTAATGTTGGAAAAAAAAAAAAGTTGTGCAGGTTTTCCAAATTTAGGCATTTTCCCAAAAAATACAAAGACCAAAAAATTTAATTTTCGAACTTTAAAACAAAACAAACCCTAATAAAAAAAATAAAAATGGGCTTTTAAAAAAAAAAGAATCGTATGCAAAAATCTAAAAGATTTTTTTTAAGAAATGTTAACCCCCCGAAGGTTTGGTAACCCGGGAAAAACCCCGTAAAAATCACTTGTCATTGAGGACTTTTTTTTTCCCCCTTGTGGGCCTCAATCCACTCCCCAAAAGCCAAACCCGAATCAATTTGGGTAATACTCAAGTACTCATTTTTTTCCCAAGGGGAAAAAGGGCAGCAGGTTTTAATGAAACGTTTCCCCCCTCAACTCCTCTCTTTCCCGGGATCAAAAGTTTTTCCCGTGGAAGCAGAGGAAATTACCGGCCCCAAAACACTTTTAAATTTTGGCATGTAGTAAGTTTAATATTTATTTTTTGTAGGGAGAATGGGAAAAGGTGTTTTTCCAGTGGTGAATTAGAATTTTTTCCAAAAGGTTTTATTGATTTTTTTTAAAAGGAAAAAATTTTGGGGCCCAACCTTTTTTTTACCCCCCAAAGCTTTTTTTTTTGTTGGGAACCACTGTCAGAAGCCAAAATTAAAAAAATAAAAAACAACTAAAAGGGAAATGGAAGTTTTTTGGGTTGGTTAAATTTTAAAGTGATGATACCGGGTTTTCAACCAGAGTGTTAGTAAACCCGAAATGTGACTTTTTACCATTGGGAACCTTTTTTGGGGCCCCTAGCCCAAATGCGCACATAAAACCCGGCTAACATCCCCGGGACCTAATTTTTTGCAAGGGCAGCAGTGGCACCATTGATAAATTAAAACAAGAGCAAAAAACTTGGGTATTTCAGTTTTAAAAAATGGGTTTTTCTTCTATGCTTTTTTCATTTCAAAAAATTAAATATGGGAAAAATGGAAAATGAGGGGATCAGTTCCAGGGCCAAAAATTTGGGGTTCAATTAAGAATCGAAGCATAGGCAGAAAAATGGGTTCCAAAGTCGATCAGACAAGAAGCTTGGGGTCAAAGCAGCAAACAAACAAAAACCAATAATAACCCAACAAAAAGCCGGGATTAAAAAATACCACTAAATCCCAACCCTGGCAACACAACCCCCCCCACTCTTTTATAGACTAAACTTTACTCCCTTTCAGAACATCCCACACTTACTAAATGTGGCAAACTAACTCCAGACCTTTAAATTTCCCAAAATTAACCTTTACCAAAAAAGCTTTTTTGATAGTTGACGGATTTCCCCAGGCATAAAAAACCAACAAAAAACATCTCTATGACATTCCCCGTTCCGAAAAAAACCTTTACAAAAATTCAGGTATTTTTAAAGGGCCTAGAAACTGGAAACCCCTCTACCGAAAACTCTAGAACGCAACAAAATTTATCAAATTTTAAAACAAAAATTTTGAAAACATCTCATCTCCCCTGATACAACCCCCGCAACTAACAAAATTTATAAACCCCCTGGTGGTTTACAATTTCCTTTACCACCCCCAAATGACTAAAAAAAACAGAAATACTAATCTTAATCTTTAAAAAAATAATCCTAACAAATCATAAGTTTCCCATGAAACTTCAAATAGACACCCTTTTTATTGGGCTAAAACAAAAGCATTTTTTTATTGCTAAACTCACAAAAAAAAAAAGTAGTCACCTAGCCTTAAAACCATTTAACGGGAAGAATTTAATGCTAAAATTAAAACTAAGGGCTGGGCCCGAAATGCCAACCCTGCTAGGGGTCCTAGTGGCCCCCCCTGAAAATTTGGGATTTAAAAAACAAGTAAACCACAAAAATATCCAAAACCTTTAAAAACCCCCATTGGGAACCCTTTAAAGAGAATAAAATTGATTTGATTTGATTTGAAAGTCATAGGTGGGGGGGGATCAGTTAGGGAGAAAAATATGGCTGCCCAAGAGTTGGGCTAAGGGGTTTTCAAAATGTAAGTTTGTAAAAATAACCTATGTTTCCAAGGGAAAAATTGGTGTTTTCCTTTTCAAAACAAGTAATTTAAAAAGGGGCAAACCTGGGGGGGAAGGCAACTTCCCTACATTTTTTGGGTGTGATCCCGAATTTTGCTACCCTTTAGCCATTAGGCCCAAAAATATGTTTGATTTTTTTTGGAAAAAGACTTATAAAAGTTTAAAACAGTGAAATTTCGGCTTTCTAAACATGTAAAAATCGTACACAAAAGGGAAAATTTTTCGTTTCAAACATTTAATTTTTTTTGTTGGCACTTTTCTTTTTTAAAAAAAACGGCCCTTTATGAAAAAAGTACTCCCGACAATTTTTTTGTTTTTAAAAAACAAAGCTGTACACCCGCAGCTTGGGGAACATTGGTCCCAAAATTTTTGGGAAACTTATTATGGGTTTTTTTTTTCTTTGGTTTTAGTATTTAAAAAACCTTACGTATTAAAAGTATTTTTTATATTAAAAAAAAATATACAAATTTTTAAGAAAAAAAAGGATCAATAAGTATACAAATAGATGTAGGGCGAAATGGGCAAATTTGTTTTTTGGATTAAGGGATTGGTAGTAAAAAAAACTGTTGGTAGACTTCCCGGATGAACAAGGGTTTTTAAAGGGGGCCACAAGAAACATCAATCACTTTCTAGTTGAAACTAAAACTGAGATTAAAAAGGGAAAATGGGATACCCCCGGGGAAAAAAAAGAACCCCAGGGAAAAAAGGTGAAGGTTTTATAAAAAAAAAAGAGGAGGGAGTTTTTGGGGGAAATATAAAAACCCTATTGGGGGGAAAAGATTGGGGTAAAAGAGAAACAAAAGGCAATTGGGGGCGAAGGTTTTGGGGTAGGTTAAAAAAGAAGTGTTAAAAGTGTTCAGCAGAATTTGGGTTACAGGAAAGGGGGGTTGGGAGGAGGGAAAAAGGGGGCTAAATTTGGGGGGAAAGAAGATGTAAAGAGAAAAAAGGGGGGAAAAAGTTTTGCAATAGAAAGTTTTTAACAAAGTAGAAAAATGAGCAAAGGGGAGAAGAGTATTTGGAGAAAAAAAGGGGGTTTTAAAGGGGTTTGGGAAGCAATTAAAAAGGGGAGCAAATGGGGGAGTGGGTGAGATTTAACAACAAATTTTGTTTAAAATAAAAAAAGTTTTGGATTTAGATTAACAAGTTTTAAAAAAGCCTTTGAGAACCCAAAAGGGTTTGTCATTAAAATAAAGGAAAAGGGGAGTTATTAAAAGGAGGTTAAAAGGAAATTTGGGGAAAAAATGGAGGGTTATTTTGAGGAATTTTTAAAAATTTTTGGGAAATGGGAAGCTTTATTTGGGTGTAAAGGAAAGGGGGAAAAACAACGTAGGAGTGAGGGAAAACCCCGTTGAGTGGGGGGGAAAATTTTGGGGCCGTAGGAAAAAAAGAAGGGGGTAAGGCAAACCGGGGTTGATGGGAAAAAAAAAGAACGTTTAAAAAAAGGGGGGGATTAAAAGTTTTGGAGTGGTTGGGGAGCAATTAATTTTTAATAAAATGTTAAAGGAAAGGGAAGGACCCCGGGATTTTGGCCCGAGAGCCCGCCCAAAAACCTTTAAAAAAAGGGCCGGGGATAAAAAAAGATGCAAACTTTTAAAAAGGGGGTGTCTCTAGAACCCCGGGAAAGATTTCTTGAAAAAATTAAAATAAGAAAGGAGGGAAAGGTGCAAACCCCGGGGGCTTTTGGAAGGGGAGGGGGGTGTGGACCCGGTTTCCCGTGAAACAAAAATAAAAGATTTTAAAACTAAAGAAAAAAATTTTTGTGGCCCTTTTTAAAATTTGGAAAAAAGGGGGTTTAAACGGGGGGATAGGGGGGAAGAATTACAAGTTTTATGGAAGGGGTTATGAAGGTTTTCTTAAAAACGGGGAAGAGTTTTTTTAAAGGGAAAGTGAGGCCAATTTTTGAGTATTAAGGGAAAAAGGGAAAATTTTTTCCCAGTAAAAGAAGGGCCCTTTGACAAGGGTGTGGTTGGGGGCACCGTGGTTGTTTAAAAAATAATTTTTGATAGTTGGGGGGAAAAGAAGTAAAAGAGGGTCTTGGCAAGAGGCGTGGGGTTAACCCTTTCAGGGTCCGTCCCGTAGATCTACGGCTTTACGTTCAGGGTCCAAACCGTAGATCTACGCCATGAGCTCAGTTTCACTCTGAATAAACTGTGAGTGGTACATTTGGGCCTAGATATGAGAGAATACATCTATGTGGTATGTGTGCACCACATAAAACAGATCCTGCAGCACACTATGTATAATGAGAGAAAAAAAATGAAATCATGATTTTTCGATTAAAACAGCAACTTTGCAGTGTTTTTTCGTATGTTTTTTATAGTTGTATTTGCGATTTCTTGGTCTCATTTGATAGAATGGAAGACATATTACAGAAATAGAGATGTTTTTGATTGGTTTTAGCACTGGAAATGGCTTGAAACTGAGCTCAAAGTAGCGGAAATGTTAAATTTTTGCCGATATTCAAGAGTAAACAAACGACCTCACACGTCTAATACACGTCAGCTGGTGGGTCTAATATACATTCAAAAATATGGTGATGATATTTATACAATTATTACAGTATTGCATAACAGTAAATCTTCTATTTTTTGGTGTGAATAAAAATTCATTATGTGAATAAAAAATCAAAATGGAATTTATTTGTAAAGCCTCAAAACATAACTAAAGAACAGAGGAAATGTTAGTTTAGTGCCAGGAATGCCTACATTGTTCATTCTGGACCCTATTTTGAAATTGGAATATTTTGAACTTTGTGTTAAATTGGCCAAATTAACAATTTCCGATCACTTTATTTTGTAGTTGAAACAGTTGACTTGGCGATTTCTTGTGCTCAATCGATAGAATAGAAGTAATACTAGTGAAATAGCTAAGAATTTGGTTGATTGGAATAATGTAATTGGCCTAAAATAGGAGTCAAAGTCGGCAAAATCGCCGATTCGTAAATATCGCTGACACATCAAAATTCGCGAGAGCATAATTTCGTCAATTTTCCACCAAATTTCGTACTTTTTGTTTTATTACCTTCACAAAAAGATTCTCTACGATTTCATAAGAAAAAATAACAAATTTTTTTTTTTTAAATTCTTGGACACTGGTGCGTGACTCCAGATTTGGGCCTTGGACCCTGAAAGGGGTAAAAGATAAAGAATCACACACAAAGTGGGAGTTGCCACAGCTGCTCTTTGCTGATGACACTGTGCTCTTGGGAGATTCTGAAGAGAAGTTGCAGAGATTGGTAGATGAATTTGGTAGGGTGTGCAAAAGAAGAAAATTAAAGGTGAATACAGGAAAGAGTAAGGTTATGAGGATAACAAAAAGATTAGGTGATGAAAGATTGAATATCAGATTGGAGGGAGAGAGTATGGAGGAGGTGAATGTATTCAGATATTTGGGAGTGGATGTGTCAGCGGATGGGTCTATGAAAGATGAGGTGAATCATAGAATTGATGAGGGGAAAAGAGTGAGTGGTGCACTTAGGAGTCTGTGGAGACAAAGAACTTTGTCCTTGGAGGCAAAGAGGGGAATGTATGAGAGTATAGTTTTGCCAACACTCTTATATGGGTGTGAAGCATGGGTGATGAATGTTGCAGCGAGGAGAAGGCTGGAGGCAGTGGAGATGTCATGTCTGAGGGCAATGTGTGGTGTGAATATAATGCAGAGAATTCGTAGTTTGGAAGTTAGGAGGAGGTGCGGGATTACCAAAACTGTTGTCCAGAGGGCTGAGGAAGGGTTGTTGAGGTGGTTCGAACATGTAGAGAGAATGGAGCGAAACAGAATGACTTCAAGAGTGTATCAGTCTGTAGTGGAAGGAAGGCGGGGTAGGGGTCGGTCTAGGAAAGGTTGGAGAGAGGTGGTAAAGGAGGTTTTGTGTGCGAGGGGCTTGGACTTGCGTGAGCGTGTTTGATAGGAGTGAATGGAGACAAATGGTTTTTAATACTTGACGTGCTGTTGGAGTGTGAGCAAAGTAACATTTATGAAGGGGTTCAGGGAAACCGGCAGGCCGGACTTGAGTCCTGGAGATGGGAAGTACAGTGCCTGCACTCTGGAGGGGTGTTAATGTTGCAGTTTAAAAACTGTAGTGTAAAGCACCCTTCTGGCAAGACAGTGATGGAGTGAATGATGGTGAAAGTTTTTCTTTTTCGGGCCACCCTGCCTTGGTGGGAATCGGCCAGTGTGATAAAAATAAAAAAAAATAATATTTCTGGATGTACAAAAATGATGTCGTGATGAACTAACCTAGGCTAATTTTATAATTCCTTAACCCTTTGACTGTTGCGACCCCAAATCCTGAGGTGTCTGTCGCAAAATATTAGCCTTTTGACTGTTTTGGTCGTATATATACGTCTTACGAGCCACCGTGTTTGACGTATATACACTCATAAATTCTAGCGGCTTCAAATCAAGCAGGAGAAAGCTGGTAGGCCCACGTGTGAGAGAAAGGTTCTGTGTGGTCAGTGTGCACCACGTAAAAAAAAATCCTGCAGCAAGCAGTGCATAATGAGAAAAAAAAAAGATCTTTTTTTTTTAATTAAAATGCCGACTTTGTGGTCTATTTTCGTATAGTATTTATGGTTGTATTCTTGTTTTCTTGGTCTCATTTGATAGAATGGAAAACATATTATAGAAATCGAGGCGATTTTGATTGGTTTTACTATGAAAAGAACCTTGAAATGAAGCTCAAAGTAGGGGAAATTTTGATTTTTGCCGATGTTCAAAAGTAAACAAATGATGTCATTCTCCAATAAATGTCCAAGTAGCCATTCTAATATGCAGTCATGACTGGGTTGACATTATTTATACAATTATTACAATACTGCAGTAGTCTGCATAACAGTAAATCTTCTATTTTTTGTTTGAATAAAATTTCAAAATAGAAAGTAAGAGTAATATCAGAGGGGCCTGGAGATGTGACTGATGAATAAAGAAATGTTATTTTAGAGCCAGGAATGTCTGCATTATTCATTCTGGACCCTATTTTGAAATTGTCATATTTTTTAATTTTCGTGAAATTGGCCAAATTGCAAATTTCTGACCAAGTTATTGGGTAGTTGAAATCGGTAAATGGGCAGTTTCTTGTACTCAGTCGATATAAAAAATGGAGTTCTAAAGAAATAGCTATGAGTTTGGTTGACTGGAGCAATGAAATTAGCCGAAAATAGGGCTCAAAATGGGCGATATCGCCGATTCGTAAATATCGTCGAGGTCACTAACTTCGTGTGGAGCGTAATTCCATCAGTTTTCCATCAAATTTCATTCTTTTGGTGTCATTACGATCAGGAAAAGATTTATCATTTCATAAGAATTTTTTTTTTTTTTTTAAATTTTGCAACACCAGGAGACACCTCAGGATTTGGGGTTGCGACAGTCAAGGGGTTAAAAAAAAAAATATTAGTTTTTTTATGAAATGATAGAGAATCTTTTCCTGATGGGAATGATGCAAAAGTACAAAATTTGATGGACAACTTACAGAATTACGCTCTTGCGAAGTTAGCGACCTTGGCAATATATACATATTGGCGATTTCACCTGCTTTGAGGCCTATTTTCGGCCAGTTCCATTGTTCCAGTCGACCAAACTCGTAGCTATTGCTTTAGAACTCCATTTGTTCTATCGATTAAGTACGTGACCGTCAATTTACTTATTTCAACTACCCAATAAAGTGGTCAGAAATTGGCAATTTGGTCAGTTTCACTCAAATTAAAAAAGATGCCAATTTCAAAATAGGGTCCAGAATAAACAATGCATATATTCCTGGCACTAAAATAACATTTTCTCTGTTCATTAGTCACGTCTCCAGGCCCCTCTTTCATTACTCTTTCTTTCTATTTTGAATTTTTATTCACATAAAATATAGAAAATTTACTGTTGTGCAGACTACTGCGTTATTGTAAAAATGGTATAAATAATATCAGTGCAATTGTGAAAGAACATTAGACTCGCCAGTTGTTGTGTATTGGACACATGGCGTGATTTGTTTACTCTTGATATCGGCAAAAATCTAACATTTCTGCTATTTTGAGCTTAGTTTCAAGGTCCTTTTCATTGTGAAACTAATCCTGGAGCTGCTTCTTAACCCTTTGACTGTCGCAACCCCCAATCCTGAGGTGTCTCCTGGTGTCGCAAAGTTTAAAAAAAAAAAAAAAATTATTTTTTCTTATGAAATGATAGAGAATCTTTTCCCGATTGTAATGACACCAAAAAAACGAAATTTGATGGAAAACTGACGGAATTATGCTCTCGCGAAGTTAGCGACCTCGGCGCTGTTTACAAATCGGCGATTTCGCCCACTTTGAGCCCTATTTTCGGCTAATTCCATTGTTCCAGTCGCCCAAACTCATAGCTATTTCTTTAGAACTTCATTTTTTCTATCGATTGAATACAAGAAACTGCCCATTTACTGATTTCAACTACCTAATAATGTGGTCAGAAATTTGCAGTTTGGCCAATTTCACGAAAACTAAAAAATATGACAATTTCAAAATAAGGTGCAGAATGAACAATGCAGACATTCCTGGCTCTAAAATAACATTTTCTTTGTTCATCAGTCACGTCTCCAGGCCCTTCTGATATTACTCTTGCTTTCTATTTTGAATTTTTATTCAAACAAAAAATATTAGACTTACTATTATGCAGACTACTGCAATGCTGTAATAACTGTATAAATAACATCAACCCATTCATGGCTGCATATTAGAATGGCTAGTTGGACATTTATTAGACAATGGCATCATTTGTTTACTTTTGAACATTGGCAAAAATCAAACATTTCCCCTACTTTGAGCTCCATTTCTAGGTTCTTTTTATAGTAAAATCAATCAAAATCACCTCTATTTCTGTAATATGTTTTCCATTCTATCAAATGAGACCAAGAAAACGAGAATACAACCATAAATACTATACGAAAATAGACCACAAAGTCGGCATTTTAATTAAAAAAAACGGTCGGAGTTTTTTTTTTCTCATTATGCACTCCGTGCTCCAGGATTTTTTTTATATGGTGCACACTGACCACACAGACCCATTCTCTCACATGTGGGCCTACCAGCTTTCTCCTGCTTGATTTGAAGCCGCTAGAATTTATGAGTATATATACGTCAAACACGGCACCTCGTAAAACGTATATATACGGCCGCGACAGTCAAAGGGTTAATGGTAGGACCAAAGACCAGGTTTACCCACTCCACAAGGAACTGCCTGGTGACCCATGCCTTTGCGTTTGCCCTCCACATAACTTCCAGTTTTTCTTTTAGAATCTTGTGCAACTTAAAGACTCTGGGGTTGCCTGAATGATATTCCAGCAGCGGCTTGATCTTGCAGTCGCATTAGCGGCGCACAGTGCGAGGGTTTACCAATCATTCATGGGTTTGTGGCCTGCCATCTTCTTCTCCTCCTCTGCAGTTAGGTTAAGTCCTCCTTGGCATCTTCTTCCAGAAGAGCTCTGTTTCATCACAGTTGAGGATTTGCTGAGGGATGTGTTCTTCAGCTCCTATCGCTTCTGCAAAAGTTTTGACAAAATCCTCAGCTGTCTTTGCATCAGAGCTCGCTCCCTCACCATGCCTGATGACAGAGTGAATGCTGGACCTCCTTTTAAACTTTTTGAACCAGCCCCGACTGGCTTTAAACGACATTCCTGATGCCTTGTCCGTTGATGTGCCTGGGGTCTTCTGCAGCGAATCACCATAAATGCCTCGTGCCTTCTCGCAGATGATATCCTCAGCTACGGTATCTTCTGCGAGCTGTTTCTCCATCAACCACGTCAACAGCAGCTTATCCATCTTTTCATGGACAGAGGTCCGCTGGTTAGAAATTACTGTAACGCCCTTTTGGTGCTATAGCCTGGTGCTATAGCTTTGGTATTGTACATATCGGAGAAGTACTACACTGGTACTGCCTGGCCAGGCCCTTAACCCTCACACCTAGTCTGTGTTTATCTATGATTTCCTGCTTTAAATCCATGGTAATCATTCTCTTTCTCTTCTTAGCACTGTCCTTTGGACTTAACTTTCTTAGGACCCATGGTTAGAAACAAGAAATTTTTCAAAATATCTGCACGAAACGTAAGGAAAACACAAGAATTCCTTCCACCGTGAGGGTAGCTCTTTAAGCACACGTGGACTGGCGAGCTTTGTTTTGGTACGTACTGCCATCTCGTGGTAGTGTTCTCAGACTGACTTATTATATGTACTACATACACATTGTTATTATTATTATTATTATTATTATTATTATTATTATTATTATTATTATTATAATAGTGCAGTGGAACCTTGACTTACGAGTTTAATCTGTTCTGTGACCTAGCTCGTAACTCAATTTGCTCGTATATCAAATCGAGTTTCCTCATTTAAATTAATTAAATAGCCATTAATCTGTTCCTGCACTCTGGAGGCAAGAAAAACACAACACTACAATGTATATAACAAACAAGATCAATTTACTGTATGTTGTCTTTAAGGTTTAAGTACAGTGGTCCCTCGTTTTTCGTAATTTATCCGTTCCTGG
This sequence comes from Cherax quadricarinatus, assembly GCF_026875155.1. NCBI lineage: Eukaryota > Metazoa > Arthropoda > Malacostraca > Decapoda > Parastacidae > Cherax > Cherax quadricarinatus. The sequence continues at coordinate 12,467,880 of NC_069407.1, read as the reverse complement.
ATGAGCTACTATAAACGAAATTTACGATTTGTGAATCAGTTTTCCCCATAAGAAATAATGTAAATAGAATTAATCCGTTCCTGACACCCAGAAGTATTAAAACCAAAAAATTTTTTACATGAAATATACATGTAGTACATAAACAATACAATGGGAAATGATGAATGAAACATTAACAGCATAACACTTACCTTTACTGGAGATTCTTCTTAGTGTATGGGAGACTGGAGGAGGAGAGAGATTGGATTGTTTATAGTTTGGAAGGGAATCCCCTTCCATCAACACCTCAGGTACCATTTGCTTTTCTGAGGTTGCTTCTCTTCTCTGTTTCTTAATGCCACTAGGACCACCTTGAGAGTCACTGGAGTCCTGTCTTGCAAAATAACTGTCCAGAGAGCTCTGTTTCTGGTGTCTCTTTAACACTTCCCTAAAATGGTCCAAGACTTTGTCACTACATGTTGCCAACATGGTTTGCAACAACCTTGTTAGGGTGATGTTTCTCCATAAAGCTTTCCATCTTACACCACATAGTAAAAATCTCTTTAATTTCTGAAGAAGGCACCTTCTTCCATCTCTCTTCCTCCTCCTCTGCAGCAAGATTGAGCTGCAATCTGTTGCTCTTCCTGCTGAAGCTCTTGCAGCTCCTCAGTGGTGAGCTCTTCGTTGTGATCTTCCACCAATTCTTCCACATCCTCCAAACTCGCATCCAACCCCATGGAACTCCCCAGTGCCACAATTGATTTTACAACAGACATAGGCTCATCAGAATCAGTCCCAAACCCTTCAAAATCCCTCTTGTCGACACAATCTGGCCACAATTTTCTCCAGGCAGAGTTCAAAGTCCTGGTAGTCACTCCCTCCCAAGCCATACCTATAAGGGTTATGCAATGGAGGATGCTGAAGTTTTCTCACCAAAATTCCCTTAGGGTCAAGTGAGTGTCTGTGGTCACAGTCAAGCACCTGTGAAACATTTTAAAGTTTGCAATGACCTGCTGGTCCATGGGCTGGAGGAGAGGAGTGGTATTTGGGGTCAAGAACTTTACTGTGATGAACCCAAACTCCTCGAAAACTAGATCATCCAAGTTTGGAGGATGAGCAGGTGCATTGTCCATTACTAGCAGGCACTTGAGATCCAATTTCTTTTCCAGGAGATACTCCTTCACACTAAGGCCAAACACTTCATTGAACCACTCGATGAAAATTTCCCTCGTGACGCATGCCTTACTATTAGATTTCCAAAACACACACAATTTACTCTTCATAACACTGTTTTTCCTGAACACACTTGGATTTTCAGAATGGTACACTAGTAATGGCTTCACTTTGAAATCCCCACTAGCATTAGCACAGAACATTAGCGTCAGCCTGTCTTTCATAGGCTTGTGTCCTGGCATTGCCTTTTCCTCCTATGTAATGAAGGTCCTCTTTGACATTTTCTTCCAAAAGAGGCCTGTTTCATCACAATTGAACACTTGTTCAGGTTTCAGTCCTTCAGCCTCTATGTACTCCTTGGATTCATGCACATATTTTTCAGCCACCTTATGGTCCAAACTGGCAGCCTCGCCATGCCTTACCGCACTGTGTATGCCAGTATGGTTCTTAAATCTCTCAAACTAGCCTTTGCTGGCCTTAAATTCACTCACATCACCACTAGTTGCAGGCAATTTCTTTACCAAATTGTCATGCAACTGCCTAGCCTTTTCACAAATAATCGAAGTCATAAGAGTATCTCCTGCTAATTGTTTCTCATTTATCCACACCAATAATAACTTCTCAACCTCTTCGAGTACTGGTGATCTCATTTTTGTCAGCATATTTACCCCCTTTTCAACAACAGTGTCCTTGATTTCCTTTTTCTTGGCCACTATGGAACATAAGGTTGTGTAGGGTTTCTTATACATCCTGGCCAGTTTGGCCACACTTGTACCACTTTCATATTGTTCAATGATGGTTTTCTTAAATTCAATCGTATTTCTCACCTTCTTTACCACAGGCTTGGCACTAGGAGCTTTCTTTGGAGCCATGGCAGCTTATTTAGTACATACTTGCAAGCACTAAAATAAATGGAATATTATGAAATGTTTCGCTGGAGCACGTGAGGGGGACCTTCGCTCACTGGTAAACAATGCCAGACTGGCTGCTGCCATGGCTCACGCCGTGGGTACATGTCCCGAACTGAACTACGATTCGTGAGTCAACCTATGAAAAGTGAGCCCATGTTTATATGAAAATATCCCTATGATTTCCGAAAGTTACGATTGCCGAGAACTACGAAAAGCGAGGGACCACTGTAATTGAGAGAATTATTGGTAATGTTAAATACTGAGTGTTGATTATTTAGTCCTGGGCGAGTAAATGGTTTTTTAGAAGTCTTAAATTGATTTTCAGGCCTGGTTACTTTAGTGTGTTCTGGTAATAAATTCCAGATTTTGGGGCCCTTTATGTGCGTAGAGTTTTTACACAGTGTGATGTGGACTCGGGGTACATCAAAAAGAGATCTGCTTCTTGTGTTATGGTCGTGTGTTCTGTTAAGGTTGGTGAGAAGTTTGAGTGGAGGGTTTGTTTGCGTGTATTGTTCTATGTATGTAGTAGGCACATGAATAAGTGTGGATGTTCTTTATGGTGAGCAAATTTAGACTTTTGAATAGAGGTGGAGTATGCTATTGTGAATGGTAATTTATCATTTTGATTGCAGCCTTTTGCTGGGTTATTAGAGGCCTTAGGTGATTTGATGATGTTGATCCCCATGCACAGATTCCATATTTTATTTTATTTTATTTATTTTATTTATTTTATTTATTTTATTTATTTTATTTATTTTATTTATTTTATGTCTTTGCAAACAGTACATTGAGATTTTGTATTTACAGTAGTAGGTTGCAATGCAAAGAGAGCCTCTATTATGCCTAGGCATTATGGGCCAACTTAATATTATTGGTTTACAGTCTACTTAACACTAAGGAGTATATAGTAGTTGTACAGTAGGATAGTAATTATTTCATAGTTGTACAGTAGAATATTAATTATAAATGAATCAAAATTTGTATAATACAAAGATATAATACAAAGATATGTGAGATAAGGGTAGATGAGTGAATGATACAGTGCAAGGAGAGCTGATTGTGGAACATAGTACTGTATCTTTGATGGTATGCCTACTGTCTTAGAGATTTTCTTGGAAATTTGTTGTATATGTGTCTAGAATTTGAGGCTTCTGTCTAGGTAGATACCTAGGAATTTTCCCTCTGTGAGTCTTGTGATGGGTGATCCATTTAGTGTTATGTTAAGTGGAACATTTGCAGCTCTGGTTCCAAACTGAATGAAATAGGTTTTGTCAGTATTTAGGGTAAGTTTATTCGTCGTCATCCAGGTAGATATTTTCTGCAATTCAGCATTGACAGTGTTGGCGAGTATGGCTGGGTTTGGGTGTGAGAAGATGTATGTAGTGTTATCTGCAAATAACATTGGTTTGAGTAGCTGCGATGCATTCGGTAGGTCATTGATGTAGATGGGAAAGAGGAGTGGTCCTACGACGCTTCCTTGTGGGACTCCTACTGTGATTGGTTGTGTGGAAGAGTTTAGCACCATTTGCATACATGTATTGTCTTTTGTTACTAAGGTATGACTTCAGGTAGTTGATGGAGTTGCCTCTTATACCATAGTGTGTTAATTTAGTGTGCAGCAATTCATGGCTGACTGTATCAAAAGCTTTATGTAAGTCAATAAAAATTCCCAGTGGGACTTCTTTCTTCTCGAGAGCGGTATATATAAGTTCTAGCATGTGTATAATAGCATCATTTGTGCTTTTATTATTCCTGAATCCAAACTGACATGGGTTTAGTATGTTGTTTGAGATGAGGTAGGAATAGATCCATCTATGAATTAATTTTTCAAAGATTTTTGAGAGTAGTGGTAAGTTAAAAATTTATCTGCAGTTATTTAAGTCGGCTTGATCACCTCCTTTGTGGATTGGGGTAACCCCTCACTATTTTGAGAACTGCTGCGAAGGTGGAGGATTCAGTGGATTTGTTAAAGAGTTGCTTAGTTGCTTAGTTAATCTTAAGTTAATTTTAATCCTGCCCACAATGCTCTGCATACAAGGGGCTTTGGCATGCTGCACTTTAAAAATTGTATTCCTTGTACTTCTCTGTATTATGTTCAAATTAAATAAATAAATAAATACTGTTTGTACAGCAATGCACGCAACCATACGACCTGTTTTTGTAATACTCATTTGTGCTTGTTAACTGTTTACAATAATGTTTTACCACTGAATACTTCATTGCTTAGTTAATCTAAAGTTAATTTTAAGCCTTGCCCGTAATGCTATGCATTCAAGTGGCTTTGGCATGCTGCATTTAACTGTATTCTTTTGTACTTCTCTGTATCATGTTCAAATTAATAAATAAATAAATAAATACAGTAATTGGTGACAATACTTGTGAAGCTTTTTTGCACATAAAAGTAGGCAAGTTGTTTGTCTCCTGCCTTGTTCTTAAAGGTGTTGATGAGTGAGACCTCTGTTGGGTTGGTTGGAGCTAGGAATGGTGTATGCGGGTAGGTGCCTGTGAAGTAGTCTGATGGATGGGTGTTTGAGCTTGGGATTTTGCTTGCTAGATTCTTTCCTATGGTAGAGAAGAAAACATTGAGTGTATTTGCTGTTTCAATTGGTGGGAGTAGGGATTCGTCTGATTTTGTTAATTTGATTGTTTTATTTTTGGAAATTCTTTTAGTTCCTAGAATTTCAGATAGGGTTTTCCAGGTCTTTTTTATATCACCTTTGATGTTTTGTAATCTGTTTTCATCATACAATTTTTTAGACCTTCTTATCAGGCTGGTAAGGGTTGACGAGTAACGTTTAGACTGGTCTCTAGTTATTTGTCCCATTCTGTAGTGTTTTTCATATTGGTGCTTTGTGTTAATGGATTTCAGGATGGTGGGTGTTAGCTAGGGACTATTTAGTATCTCTGCTGTGAGCTTTTTAGTTTTTTTAGGGCAATGCTTTTTATAGAGGTAGTGGGTTCTTTTTATAAAATTAATACATTCATTAGTGTCTGTATGTTTCAAGCTCATTATGCCAGTCAGCATTATTCATAGCTGTTTCATTATGCGGTCTGAAGATAACTTTAGTAGTGTCTTGGGGCAATTTGCCTAGGTTGGTTACGAGAAAGGTTGGGTAGGGGTCTGTGGTTTTGTCTGTGATTATGCCTGATTTTAAAGGGGATAAGGTGTTAGTCCAGATGTGGCTCAATAAAGAGATACTATTCTGGGAGATTCTTGTAGGTTTTGATATTGTTGGTAGCAACAAGCAGTTGCTCATAGTGTTTGTGAATTTGGTTACTTGTGGGTCCTGGTCATGTAGTAGATTTATGTTGAAATCTCCTGTTAGTAGTAGGTGGTCTTTGTTCATATGTGCATCAGTTATCAAATTCCATAATTTTTCACCAAAGTGGTAAATGTTTGACTGTGGTACTGTGTAGACGTTTATGACTGTGAGGGGTTTTTGCAGGTCTTCTGATTTAAATTTAGCTATAATATATTCACCATGCTCATCCCTTGTGCAAGAATTAATGATAGTCAAGTTGCTGGTATGTCCTACAGTTGTGTATAGCTGTGTATTCAGGAATGGCATAGACATCTGTAGTGCCTGGCTTTAGCCAAGTTTCTGTGAGTGTGATGATTGACATACTGGAATTAAGGGAATTGAGTAATGCTGTGTGGTCATCGTAATGTTTGCTCAAGGATCTGACATTGTAATTAAAGATAGTTATGTTATTGTTAGCTTGGTCTGCTGTATAATAACTACAAAGGTTAAAATCTGGATCAATATTTGAATAAGTATTGTGTTGAACTTAATAATTATGATACTTAACAGAATGACTTCAAGAGTGTATCAGTCTGTAGTGGAAGGAAGGCGGGGTAGGGGTCGGCCTAGGAAAGGTTGGAGGGAGGGGGTAAAGGAGGTTTTGTGTGCGAGGGGCTTGGACTTCCAGCAGGCATGCGTGAGCGTGTTTGATAGGAGTGAATGGAGACAAATGGTTTTTAATACTTGACGTGCTGTTGGAGTGTGAGCAAAGTAACATTTATGAAGGGGTTCAGGGAAACCGGCAGGCCGGACTTGAGTCCTGGAGATGAGAAGTACAGTGCCTGCACTCTGAAGGAGGGGTGTAAATGTTGCAGTTTAAAAACTGTAGTGTAAAGCACCCTTCTGGCAAGACAGTGATGAGTGAATGATGGTGAAAGTTTTTCTTTTTCGGGCCACCCTGCCTTGGTGGGAATCGGCCAGTGTGATAATAAAAAAATAAAAAAATACTTAACTAATTTGTCTTACTTGCTAATAGATTGTTACACTAGTTTTTTGAAAAAACAAATACAGAATTAGTTTCTTCTTTATAAGGTACAGATTTGATGAGTTAGTATTGAACTGCTATTGTTTTAGGGTTTGACAAAGTTGTAGATTTTGAATAGATGTTTACTGAACACAATAAAGTGAAATAAGAGAAACAGAAGTTTATAATCCTAGATTACGTAAGTAATTATAAAATACAAGGATTATAATTCTTATTAAGGCACAAGTTTGACAATATAATGTTGCACTGGTTATCAGTTCTATGATCTTAGTTTACAGTAGTAAGCAAGTAATGGTATATTAAATTTAAGAAAAAAAAAAGAACTGAAAAGAGCAAATATAGAGGATATAGTGATCAAATGTACAAAAGTAAAATGGACTGGTAGTAAAATGTCGATGACAGCATCTGGCTTTATAATAGGTTCATTGTTGTGCTTGCTCAGTCTGTACCATCTCATTTCTGTGGATGGTCGACAACAACTTTATGTCCCGTTTGTCATGCCATGTCAGTGCCATGATGTCATTGGCATGAAACACTTCCACTAGACTTCCTCTAGTGAACCTTGGTATGTGTTTTCTACTTTTTCTCATTGTTCCACATATATCAGTATTGTTCACACGTAGGAAATCAGCAAGCATAGGATACCAATTGTCTTTGTACAATGTTTGACCCTTGCCAAGGTATGGCTGCATCATCTTGCGAACAGCATCACCAGAAATGCCCAACATGTGCCTGGTATCGTCGAGTGTATTTTTCCCTGTGTAAATAATGACATCCAACACAAGACCAGTCTCACAGTCACACATTACAAAGGGTTTTATACCAAAGCAATTACGTTTGCTTGGTATATATTGTTTGAATGACAGTCATCCCTTGAACAGAATCAAGACTCACAACAACAATATTCTTGAATGGATAAAAGTAGGCACTGAATTTTTGCTTCAGATACATAAAGAATCCCCTGATTTTGTATAGGAGGTCATTTTGGTTTGGCGTATTCCTGTCTGAGGAGGAGGTCACGGAAGACTGGAGTACTGATGAAGTGGTCTCTGGACCAATAGTGTGCTATATTGTTCTTGTACATGTACTTGAGTGGCATAAGCATGATTGTGCCAAGGAATAAGTACATTTCTGCCTCGGTTGTATCTTTCCATTTGCGCAGCCGTGACGATTCTGAAACATCTATGTGGTCCATTGTATACTTTTAGTACAAGTTGGTCTGGGTAACAATCAGGTTCATTATCGGTTCAAAGTATAGTTGAAAATAGTCTAACTCTGTAGACTCGTTTGTGATGGGACAGTGTGGTATGATACCACTTCCACTGGCATCAGAATTGAAAGGATGTGGCATGAATGGTGTACTTTCTGTCCATTTCCATTCACGATCAGATGGTGCAGGGTGGACCTGTGGCATGGAGCAGAAGGGGGGACAGGAGTAGAGGCAGCACATGGTTGAGAGGGTGCTGGGCAGTCCTTTGTTTGCCCACCCACTGTGCCATGAGGTCCAGGCACCATGCCACCAACCTCCTCTTCCTCCATCCCAGCATATTCACCTTCATGATCACTATCACTAGCTGCCACGACCCTTGCCCCCGACTGCATATGGCACACTGCCTGAATGGGCATAAAATCTATTTCATTGTCACTTATATCACTTTCACTATTGTCATCACAACACTTGGAAAATGATAATTTACTCTTGCGGAGTTGCCTTTGGGTAATAACTAGCAGCCCCAGAGGTACTTGACTGAGAGTCTGGTATGGTCACACTGTCCACACTGGCCACCCCAGAGGTGATGGGCTGAGGGTCATCTGGGTTATCATCAACAGTTTCACTAATTCCTTGAACATTAGTGGCTATATCGGTGTCAGATTCACTAACCTCTCATTCTGTTACACTTTCCGAGAATAGTAGTGTTAATACGCCGAGGCGTAAGTGACTCATGGGGGTTTACCACGATGTTAACTCAAGATGGAGCTGAAACTAACTGGTGCTACATTTTGGTACCTCAGCATCAGTGAATTTTTTCATACTGCGCACACTTAGGGCGCAGACCTATTCTCTCGTGTCTAGGAGACTCAGGCGTATCGTGCCAAATTTGAAAGCATGAAAAATAAAAACGTTGATCTACGTTCAGAGCTCTACGTGTGCAAACGTAGATCTACGTTTGGACAGTTTAAGGGTTAAAGAAAAAGTTTAGAAAAATACGAAAGTGGTGGTGAGGGAGGGTGGTAGTGGCTGTGATGGTGGTAGAGGGTGGTAGTGATTGTGGTAGAGCTACAAGAGCTCTCTGGATAGTTTTCTTGTGCAACAGGGGTCCACTGACTCAAGCTGGTCCTAGTGTCATTAACCCTTTGAGGGTTTCGGCCGTACTAGTACGGCTTACGACCCAGGGTTTTTGACGTACTAGTATGCCTAAATTCTAGCGCCCTCAAATCTAGTGGGAGAAAGCTGGTAGGCCCACATATGAAAGAATGGGTCTATGTGGTCAGTGTACACAGTATAAAAAAATCCTGCAGCACACAGTGCATAATGAGAAAAAAAAAACTGACCGTTTTTTTGGAATAAAACAGCGACTTTGCACTATATTTTCGTATGGTATTTATTGTTGTATTCTAGTTTTCTTGGTCTCATTTTATAGAATGGAAGACATATTACAGAAATTGAGATGATTTTGACTGGTTTTACAATGAAAAGTACCTTGAAATTGAGCTCAAAGTAGCAGAAATGTTCGATTTTTACCAAAGTTCAAAAGTAAACAAATCATGCCAAGCATCCAATACACGTCAACTGGTGAGTCTAATATTCTTTCACAAGTGCGCCAATATTATTTATACAATTTTTTACACTAATGCAGTAGTCTGCATAACAGTAAATCTTCTATTTTTTTGTGAGAATAAAAATTCAAAGTGTAAAGCAAAAGAATGTAAGAGGGGCCTTGAGACATGACTAATGAACAGAGGAAATGTCATTTTAGTGCCAGTAATGTCTATCTTGTTTATTCTGGACCCTATTCGGAAATTGGCATCTTTTGAAATTTGTGTGAAATTGGCAAAATTGCTAAATTCTGACCACTGTACTGGATAGTTCAAATTGGTAAATGGGTGGTTTCTTGCACTATTTCGATAGAAAAAATGGAGTTCTAGCAAAATATTCATGTTTTTTGTCAACTAGTACAGTGGAATTGGCCGAAAATGGGGCTCAAAGTGGGCAAAATCGCCGATGCGTAGACATCGTCGAGACCGCTAACTTCGCGAGAGCATAATTCCGTAAGTTTTCCATCAAATTTCATACTTTTGGTGTCATTATGATGGGGAAAAGATTCTCTATCTTTTCATAAGAAATTTTTTTTTTTTTAATTTGGCCGACCCTGAGAACGAGTCTCGGAGAGGGCCTGTCGACCCTCAAAGGGTTAAAAAACAAAGAAGGGAAGTAACCCTGGATAAAGACCTGGTACCTAAAGTCTTTATGGAAGGGGATCCCCCTTCCAAACAATAGCGTAACCTCTCTATCCTTTCCCCTTCTCCTGTCTTCCATACACCAACAAGTCTTCAATGAAGGTAAGTGCGATGTTGTTATTGTTTTATACTTGATTTCTCGTTCTTTTCTGTATGTAAATATATATCTAATCTATAAAAAAATTATTTTTGTTAATACTTGGGCAATATTCATCTAACATAAACACTGCAGTGCTATGGGGCAAATGAAAGGGGAATAAAACCTACCCGACTCATTGTAGTTGGAGTCTTGTGTCGTCTGTATGACACGAGGCCATTACTGGTGTCTAGATAGTACAAGAATGAAGTGTCACTTGGGGAAATGTTGCACTAGTGTTCACGCAACATGTTGGGAATGTCGTTTCCCAATCGCACCGATTCACTATCACGCACTTGAGTTTCTTGGGGTTATCCACAGTATGGAGAAAGTTAAGCAATGCTGTTTGCTTCAGCATTCCCATTGTTCATATGAGCAAGGTACACAGACACGCACTTCGTGATTGTTCTTATGCAAATTTCCTGACTCGTATTAGGGAACTAGTCTAACTTTCTTAATTTTCCTGAGATTGTCAGAATGTACAAGTTAAGAATGCACTGGTCACTGCTGTCTCTTTGTCCTTTAGCAAGAGAGTGGCGATGCCTTCTCTGACACTCACACTGACTTCAGCTTCTTTAGACATTCATTGCTAGCTTTTGCAACAGACTTCATCCTAGAACTCTGTTTCTTAGGATTTTAGGCGGGTTTATGAGGCTATAATACTCGTAGCTTGTAGATCAAGTGGGGTGCAGGTTATCACAAAATTTTCCTGCTGTGAGGAAATAGCTCCCATACACATCCACTCTTGTATACAAATTGCTAGGAAGCCTGGTAGAGAGAGGCATGTCTTTTGACACACTCCCAACATATGGCTTTGATAACGCTGTTGTGGGAGGGAGAAAGCAAGGCAGTTCACAAGCCCCTCTGAGAAGGTTAACCCTGTCTGGAGAGGGTCATTACCCCCCTTAAAAAGGGGATATTGCCCCCTTCATAAACTGGAGATTTTTCTCCACACTTGTACTTACCAAATGCAGCCTCTCGACAACAAAAGCTGAACCAAGGCTAATCTTGAAGGCTTCATCACATACTGCAGGCGAGGGGTGTGTTTGATGGGGGATTAAGGATGTGTTGGCTGCCTCTCGACAATGAAAGCCGAACCAAAGCTATTCTTGAAGGCTTCCTCACATACTGCAGGTGAGGGGTGTGTTTATGGTGGGGATTAAGGATGTGTTCAGTGAAGGCATTCACTTGGTTATCAACATCACCTTGGAGAGAGGGACACACTAGTAACTGCCTGCAAGATACCAGGTGCAATTACTGCCACAAAAGGGGACATCAAGAAGACCACTGTCGTAAAAAAGAGGAGCTTGACAGATAGGATCACCATTTTTTTGAGAGATTTATTCTCAGAACAAACCAGCAGGATCTCAGAATTGGTGAACACACACGTCATCCATCCAGCTACTAGCACAGCTCAGCAGGTGGTTTTGTGATTAATACAAGACCACAGAGCTATGCCCTAGGTATTGCCCCAGTATCCTACCTGTCTCAAATGCAGGCACCTGACACAACCATAAACTCAAGCTGAAATACAATCATGAGGAGCCAGTTTATCATCGTCATCCTGTCGGCCAACATTAGAGACTTCATTACAGATGTTGGGGAGTTCACGCCCAGTTTTGTGGACACAACGTCCTGACGTGATCGCAGTTGTTGAGACATTTTTGGATGACAGGACTCCAGAAAATTTTGCTAGAATTGCTGACTACAGTTCATGGATGAGAAGGCAAGGACAAGGAGGTGGCGTTGCCGTGTTTTTTTCTAAAAGTGTACATGCCCAGCTCATTGATGTTGCCATCCCTAATTACCTGGAAATGAAGTTCAAGTTCTGCATAAATACTAGTACCTCTGTACTAGGGTGTGCGATGTCCAGGCCTCAATGGCAACAAGCAGATGCTATCAACTTCCTGATGGAAAATGTGGACACTCTTCGGCTTCAGTGTAAATGTCAACATATAATCGTTGGTGACCTCTACTAACATCTCAGCCCCTCCCTCACTTTGCCTCTGCCCCCTTCTCTTTCTTTGCCCCCTCATTTTTTCCTCCCTTTTTTTTCTCTACACTCTCCATCGTTTTTCTGTGCCCCCTCTGTCCACTCCGTCCTTTTTTTTCTCTGACCACTCCACCCCTCAAGGAAGGTTCCTTGATGTTGGTGAGGGGCTCTTGATTTAGGGAATTGGATCTGTGCTCCAGTTCCCCGAATTAAGCCTGAATGCCTTCCACATCCCCCCCCAGGCGCTGTATAATCCTCCAGGTTTAGCGCTTCCCCCTTGATTATAATAATAATAATCCGACCACTCCGTCCCTTTTTCTCTGACCACTCCGTCCCTTTTTCTCTGCCCACTCCATCCCTTTTTCTCTGCCCACTCCGTCCCTTTTTCTCTGCCCACTCCGTCCCTTTTTCTCTGCCCACTGCGTCCCTTTTTCTCTGCCCACTGCTCCCTTTTTCTCTGCCCACTCCACATCCCCTTTTTCTCTGCCCACTCCATCCCTTTTTCTCTGCCCACTCTTTTTCTCCTCTTTTTTCTGCCCTCTCTTCCCTTTTTCCTCGCTCTGCCCTCTCCATCCTTTTCCTCTGCCCTCTCCATCCTTTTCCTCTGCCCTCTCAGTTTTTTTCCTCTCCCCTCTCCGTCCTTTTCCTCTGCCCCTCCTTTTCCTTTGCCCTCTCTGCCATTTTACCTCTGCCCCCTCCATCCTTTTTCTCTGCCATCTGCCCTTGTTCTCTCTGCCCTTTTCATCCTGTTTTTCCTCTGCCCTCTGTCCTTTTTGTCTCCTTCTTTTCCTTACCCTTCATCCTTCTTTCTTTGCCCCCCCCGCCCCTTTTCTGCCCCTGCACCCCTTTTCTGCCCCTGCACCCCTGTTCTGATCCCTCCACCCCTGTTCTCCATCTCCCCCTTTCTCCCTCCTCTTTTTTTTCCCATATTTTTCTCTTCCCTCCCTCTTTTTATCCCCCTCCCTCTCCCATCTTTTTCTCTCTCTTTATTTCTCCCATTTTTCTCTCATCCTCATGTCTCATATATAATTATCTCGTCTCTCTATTTCTCATCTGTCTCATTACTAGTCTCTCTTCTGTCATTCTTTATTTGTCATTCTTTAGTCTCCTAGTTTCACTTTTTTGCCTAATTCTCTCGTCTGTCATATTCTTTGTCAACTCTCATACTTTCTTGTCTCATACTTTGTCTCTGCGCATGCGCAGAGATGTTCAGGGAATGAATAATGGCAGATTAAAGTGATGCTCTTGAGAATGGTGTAGTTGCTTTTAGCTGCTCTTCTTGTGGTATAGCTATTTTTGGTGTCCACAAAGTGGAGCCAAGTGATGACATTGGCCTTACCACATCACAGTAAGGCCACACGTCTCTTGGTATTGAAGGTTCTGCTTAGCTGACAGGTGAGGCAAGTCGTCTTGCAGGGTTCCTTCATGTCCAGCAGTAGATAAGATGAAAATTGAGACACTTATGCAACATATGGGAATCCTTATTGAGGAAAAGTTTTGCCACACAGTGGCTTCATCGGTCCAATACAAATCAGAAGGGTGTAAGAAGAGGAGTTTGAGGTAATCAGTCCCTCAGCTTGGAGCCGATGTGTTCAGTCCATCAGTCTTGTAGAAAGTACAGCATAGGGCCGTAGACATGGCTTATATACTGTAGTCAGGTGAGGCGAAGCAGCAGCAGCCAGGGTCATAGTGGTACCATCCACTAGTCGAAGTAGGTCTTCGTCCAAAGGTTGGACAAGGATGAAGAATTGTTTGTATCAAGATCCTCACTACAGTATATAAGCCACGTCTATGGCCCTATGCTGTACTTTTTGCAAGATTGATGGACTGAACACATTGGCTCCAGGCTGAGGGACTGATTATCTCAAACTTCTCTTCTTACACCCTTCTGATTTGTATTGGACTGATGAAGCCACTGTGTGGCAAAACGTTTCCTCAGTAAAGATTCCGATATGTTGCACAAGTGTCTCAATCTTCAACTTGTCATTTTTTTTTAAACCATTTATCACAGATAAGATGGAGTGGGGGGGCGCAGGCAATCCAAGAAAGTAGTGCGTACTCAGTGTGAGAGCACACTTATGCCTCGTACAGAGTTTGCAACCTCTGCTGTTGAACGGGTACGAGATGGGCCAGTGTTGCTAGCTTGTTGGCTATCTTTCTTGCAAGATTGACTATGTGATTATTCATAAGTATTTTGGAGTCATTACACTCCTAGGATATCCACTTCATCACTAGGCTGTGACACTTATCCCTCCCTACCCTCCATCTCTTTCTCTGTTTGGGTAAGTAGGCAGTGGGGATCCGGTCAGGTGTCTGTGCATATGTTCAGTTGGTGCACAGATGGGCATGGAAAATGTGGCGGCTTGGCGGGAGGGTGGGGGTGTGTGCCGTTATGGAAGTGGAGGGAAAGGGTGTCTGCAGTGGTGCAGGCTAAATGGGAGGGATGTCTGTTGACGGTGAGTTGTGTGGGTGGGTGTGCAAGTGGGTGTCTTTGCATGCTGCAGGGCTGGTATGTAGAGGGTAAGACTGTATATGCCTATATTTGGTTGTAGGGGTCGATTCACAGCTCCTGGCCCCTGCCTCTTCACTGGTCACTACCTTTTAAGTGTGTATACATGTGTAAGTACTTACTCGCCTATATGTGGTTGTAGGAGTCAAGTCACTGTAAGTCAGTTAGTTTATTCAGGTATACACAAATACAGTTACATAGATTATCATACATAGCAGCATATGTGTAGAGAACCTAGGATAAATAAAAAAAGTCAGAGTGACTTATTTCCACTGTGGGTAGGTGGGTGGGGGTGGATAGTACATTTCCAAGCTGAAGCAGCAGCAGCTGCTGCAGTTTTTGTTAGACACATTCAGGACATGACTGCACAAAATTTCCCACACTACTCAAAATTATTATTAAATTCTTCCTTCGACTTTCCTTTTTACCTATATACCTCCCTCCATCTCCCCCTCCTTACTTTCTGCCTAACCCTCTCCCCCTCATCTTCTCACTCTCCTTACTTTCTGCCTCTGCCCTCGCCCTCTCCCCCTCCGTACTTTCATCCTCCCCCCTCCTGACGTTCATCCTCCCAACAACCCTCTCCCACTCCTTAATTTTCAACCTTCCTCTCTTCCCCTCCTTATTTTCAACCTCCCCCCTCTTCCCCTCCTTACTTTCAACCTCCCCCTCTCTGCTTTCTACCTCTCCCTCTTCCTCTCTCTACTTTGTGCCTCTCGCTCTGTCCCTCTTTACTTTGTGCCTCTCGCTCCTCCCTGCTTTCTACCTCTCGCTCTTCCATGCTTTACTGTCTACCTCTCACTCTACAATTCCTCCAATTTGCCAACTCAGCTGCCCATCCACATACCCTGGAAAGTAGCCTACTAACCCACCTACCACTCATTGGGTGGGTTAGTAGGCTACACATTCCCACATATACAGATCCACTCACACTCCCCCCTGAACCCTCCACCCCCATTCTCCCACTCCCTTCCCTGATCCCCTCTCTCTTACTCTCCATCTCCCTCTTCTCCCCCTCTCCCATTCTCTCTCCCCCTTTGCTTATCCCTCCTCCTCTCCCATATTCCCCCCCCCTTCCCTCTCCCCACCTCTGTTTCATCACTGTCTCCAGCTTCCTCCTCTCCCTCCCTCTGCCCCCCTCCACACATTCAAACACACCACAAAACAACCACACAGAAATACATAAATTTTTCATTTTGTTGCAACAACAAAAAAAAAAAAAAGGGTTGCCAGAGAGCAGGACAGAAAACCAGGGGACTGCAGGATGAGTCTGGGAAGGAAGATTGGGTAGCAGAGCTCATGAAAAGGGAACATGAGTGGGGAAGGAAGCTAGAAGAGCTTAGCATGAAAATGGAGGAGAGGATAGCTGCTGAGAGCAGGAAGTGGGAGATGCAAATCACAGCAGCAGAGGCTAAGGTACAGAGATAAGGGGAACTAAAAAATCTGAAATAGCCTAAAGAACTAAAGAGCAATTTGGGCATGACATCAGAAACTGCTACCTCAGTCACAAACAAGGGGACCGTAAGGAATGAAGGAGTGAAACTGTATGCAGAGGCCCTATCAGACCATCGTGGAGCCTGAGAAAAAAAGAGGATCACGTCAGGAACAATCGAGGGCACTGTAGAAAATGAAACAGCTAAGCTATATACAGAGGCCCTAACAGACCACAGCAGTGCCCAGGGAAAGCTGAGAAGGGAAAATGACAGACCATTGGGCCCAGGAACAGCAGATAGTGAAGAGATTGAGGAAAGGAAAGCTGCAATGGAGGCAACTAAATTGAATCGGGGGATACATAGGAATATGCAGCGGGAAAATGAAAGGGAGAGATTAGTCTTTGTTCAGGGGCTCCAGAAAGTTGAAGGGGAAACTTACGAAGCAAGAGGACAAGGGGAGAAAAAAGCGATTGAAAATATCATGAAAGCAATAGAAGATGACATAACCCAGCTGGCAAATTTTCTGAGAATAGGGGGTTTTGCAAGAGGAAGAAGCCCACCAGTCAGTGATTTTCAAGGCAGAATCGGCTCGAAACAGAATCCTGCAGGAGAAATCAAGACTAAGGGACATGCCGGCATACCAGAAGGTGTATCTCGACCGTGACAGAACATGAGAAGAAAGGTAGAAACTGAAAGCGAGGGTACAAAAACAAAAGAAGGAAAGAGAGGTGAAGATGGAGATGGACAGAACCCAGACTCGGGAGGATCAAATACAACCTCCATCACAGCTGCCTACAGAAGCCCCCTAACCAGGAGCACCCTAATGCAACCAAACATTCTAACCCAAAACACACATGCCATACCCAATGCCCCCACCCACCTCATTACAAACTCCATCCTCACAGCACCCACCCAGACCACAGTTTTAGAAAAGAAGTTGGTTTGGTATACAAATGCAGATGAAATAACAAATAAATGTGAGGAGTGGCATGAAAGAATCAAGGAGACATCCCCAGACATAATAGCATTCAGAGAAACGAAACTCACCAGAATGATAACAGATGCAATCTTTCCAGTTGGCTGTCAAATCCTCAGGAAAGATAGAGGGAGCAGAGGGGGAGGAGGAGTCGCACTGCTCATTAAAAACCAGTGGGGATTTGAGGAAATGGATGGAATGGGCAAAAGGTACTACATAGAAGGAGCAATCCAGTCTGAGGGCCAAAAGGTGATAATTGCAGTAATGTACAACCCGCCACAAAACTGCAGGAGGCCAAGAGAAGAATACGATGAGAGCAACAAAGCAATGGTAGACACACAAGCCAAGTTGGGGAGAGCAAAGTTACTAGTTGTGGGTGATTTTAATCACGAGATTGACTGGGAAAACCTGGAGACCCATGGGGGTCCTGAAACATGGAGAGCCAAGATGATGGATGTGGTAATGGAAAATCTCAGGCATCAGCATGTTAGAGACACTACCAGAGAGAGGCGAGGACGATCCAGCAAGACTGGATCTAGTACATATTCACATTGAGTAGTTTGGACGTCAAGCATATCACATACGAAAGGCCCCTTGGAGCTAGTGATCATGTATTTATGTGCTTTGATTACATAGTTGAGCTACAAGTGGAGAGGGTAGCAGGAATAGGACAGGAAAAGCCAAACTACAAAAGGGGGGGGGGAATACACAGGCATGAGGAACTTCCTGCAAGACATTCAGTGGGAGAGAGAATTGGTAGGTAAACCAGTAACAGAAATGATGGACTATGTGACAACAAAATGCAAGGGGCCAGAACAGAGGTTTGGTCCCAAAGGAAGCAGAAATACTGGGAAGACCAGAACGAGTCCTTGGTTCACCCAAAGGTGTAGGGAAGCAAAAACTAAGTGTGCTAGAGAATGGAAAAGGTACAGAAGACAAAGGACCCAGGAAAATAGAGAGATTAGCCGAAGAGTCAGAAACACATATGCACAGATAAAAAGGGAGGCTCAGCAACAATATGAAAATGACATAGCATCGAAAGTCAAGTCTGACCTGAAGCCGTTGTATAGCCACATCAGGAGGAAAACAACAGTCAAGGACCAGGTAATCAGGCTGAGGCAGGAAGGTGGGGAGTTCACAAGAAATGACTAAGAGGTATGTGAGGGACTCAACATGAGATTTATAGAAGTATTTACAGTGGAGACAGGAAGGACTCCTGGAATTCAGAATAGGGAGGTACACCAACAAGTGCTGGACAAAATAAACAGCCGAGGAGGAGGTGAAGAAGCTGCTATGTGAGCTTGATGCCTCAAAGGTGGTGGGACCAGACAACATCTCTCCATGGGCCCTTAGAGAGGGAGCAGAGATGCTGTGTGTGCCACTAACAAAAATCTTCAACGCATTGAAACTGAGCAACTACCTGAGGTATGGAAGATGGCAAATGTAGTCCCAGTTTTTAAGAAAGGGGACAGACACAAGGCATAAAACTACAGACCTGTCACTGACGTGTATAGTATGCAAAATCATGGAGAAGATCAGGAGGAGAGTGGTAGAGCACCTAGAAAGACGCAAGCTTATAAACGACAACAAGCACAATTTCAGGGAAGGGAAGTCCTGCCACAAACCTACTAGAGTTTTATGACAAGGTAACAGAAGTAAGACAAGAGAGAGAGGGGTGGATAGACTGCATTTTCTTGGACTGCAAGAAGGCCTTCGACAGTTCCTCATAAGAGGTTAATGCAAAAGCTTAGAGGATCAGGCATGCATAACAGGAAAGGCACTGCAATGGATCAGAGAATATCTAACAGGAGGCAACAACGAGTCATGGTACGTGATGAGGTACGTGTGATGACCGGAATTTCAAAGGGGTCAATCATAGGACCCTTGCTGTTTTTGGTACGTAGCATATGTAAATGACATAACGGAAGGGATAGACTCAGAAGTGTCCTTGTTTGCAGATGATGTGAAGTTAATGAGGAGAATTTAATCAGTCGAGGATCAGACTGGACTACAATGACACCTGGACAGGCTACAAGCCTGGTCTAGCAGCTGGCTCCTTGAATTTAACCCCGGCAAATTCAAAATCATGAAGATCAGGGAAGGGCAAAGAAGACCGAGGACAGAGTATAGTTTAGGTGGTCAAAGACTGCAAACTTCACTCAAGGAAAAAGATCTTGGGGCGAGTATAATACTGAGTACATCTCCTGAGGCACACATCAATCAGATAACTGCTGTAGCATACGGGTGTCTGGCAAGCCTAAGAATAGCGTTCCGATACCTCAGTAAGGAATCGTTCAAGACTCTGTACACCATGTACGTCAGGTCCATATTGGAGTATGCAGCACCGGTTTGGAATCCACACCTAGTCAAGCATATCAAGAAATTAGAGAAAGTGCAAAGGTTTAAACGAGACGAGTCCCAGAGCTAAGGGTATTGTCCTACGAAGAAAGGTTAAGGAAAATCGGCCTGACGACACTGGAGGAGAGGAGGGTCAGGGGAGACATGATAACGACATATAAAATACTGCGAGAAATTTACAAGGTGGACAGAGACAGGATGTTCCAGAGATGGGACACAGAAACAATGAGTCACAATTGGAAGACGAAGACTCCGATGAGTCAAAGGGACATTAGTAAGCATTTCTTCAGTCATAACGTTGTCAGGAAGAGGAATAGCCTAGAAAGTGACTTAGTAGAGGCAGGAAACCATACATAGTTTTAAGACGAGGTTTGATGAAGCTCATGGAGCAGGGGGGAGAGATTCAATAGCAATCAGTGAAGAGGTGGGGCCTGGAGCTATGAATCGACCCCTGCAACCACAAATAGGCAAGTACAAATAGGTGAGTGTACACACACACCTCACACACACACCTCACACACACACACACCTCACACACACACACACACACACACACCTCACACACACACACAACACCTCACACACACACACACACCTCACACACATACCTCACACACACATACCTCACACACACACACCTCACACACACACACCTCACACACACACACCTCACACACACACACCCCACACACACACACCCCACACACACACACCTCACACACACACCTCACCTCACACACCACACACCTCACACACACACACCTCACACACACACACCTCACACACACACACCTCACACACACACCCACCCATCACACAACACACACACTCACACACACACACCTCACACACACACACCTCACACACACACACCTCACACACACACACCTCACACACACACACCTCACACACACACACCTCACACACACACACCTCACACACACACACCTCACACACACCTCACACACACACCTCACACACACACACTCACACACACACACACACACACACCTCACACACCACACACACACCTCACACACACACACAACCTCACACACACACACCTCACACACACACACACACACACCTCACACACACAACACCTCACACACACCTCACACACACACCTCACACACACACACACACCTCAAACACACACACACCCAATCACCACTCACACACACACATCACACACACCTCACACACACACACCATCACACCCACACACCACCCACACACACACCTCACACACACCTCACACCACACCTCACACACACACCTCACACACACCTCACACACACCTCACACACACACACCTCCACAACACACACCCTCACACCCACACACTCACACACACACCTCACACACACACCTCACACCACACACCTCACACCACACACCTCACATCACACACCTCACACACACACCCCACACCTCATGCACACCTCACACGCACACTCGCACACCTCACACACACCACACACACCTCACAGCACACCGCACACACTCACACACCTCACACGCACACCACCACCACACACCTCACACGCACACGCCACCTCCACGCCACACACCACACCTCACACCACAACCTCACACTCGACACCTCACACACACCTCCAGCACTCACACACCACACCGCACAACCTCCACCCACACCCGCCACACCTCACACGCACACCTCACAGCGCACACTCACACGCACACCTCACACACCGACCCCCTCACACACACTCTCACACGCGCACCTCACACCACAACGCTCCGCACACCTCTCACGCGCACACCTACACGCGCGCACCCTCACGCCACGCCACTCACACGCACACCTCACGCACACTCACAGCGCCAGCACACCTACCACGCGCGCACACCTCACACGCGCGCACACCTCACACGCGCGCACACCTCACACGCGCGCACACCTCACACGCGCGCACACCTCACACGCACACCTCAACGCACACCTCACACGCACACCACACTCCACGCACACCGCACACCCACCCACAGCACACCTCACACGACGCGCACACTCACACGCCCACCCACACGCCCCGCACACCTCACACGCGCGCACACCTCACCGCACACGCACACCTCACACGCACACCTCACACTGCACACCGCACACCTCACACGCACACCGCACACCTCACCGAACCGCACACTCACACGCACACCGCACACCCACACGCACACGCCCCTCACACGCACGCACACTGCACACGCGCTCACACCACACCGCACACCTCACACGCCCACACCTCACACGCACGCACACTCACCGCACACCGCACACTCACCGCACACCGCACACCGTACACGCTCCACGCACACCGCACACCTCACACGCACACCGCACACCTCACACGCACACCGCACACCTCACACGCACACCGCACACCTCACGCACACCTCACACGCACACTGCACACCTCACACGCACACCGCACACCTCCACACGCACACCGCCACACCTCACACGCACACCGCACCACTCACACGCACACCGCCACACCTCACACGCACACCGCACACCTCACAGCGCACACCTCACACTGCACCGCACACCCTGCACACCGCACCACGCACACCTCACGCCACACCCCTCACGCACACCGCACACCTCACACGCACACCCACACCACCGCACACCACACACCACACACACACACCACACCTCACACCACACCACACACACACACACACACACACACACACCACACACACACACACACACAGTTCACCATGAGGACATCCTACGAGAGGCCCCTTGGAGCTGCGACACGTGGTCTGGTTTTGATATATAGGAGTTAAGTGGAGAACGGTAACGGAACTGAAGGGACAGCGCAAACTATAAAGGGGACTACACGGTAGAGAAACTTCCTGCAGGAGGTCAGTGGACAGAGAAATGTAGGAAAATCGTAACGAGATGATGGAAATGTGCAACAAAGTGCAGGAGGCAGAGGAAAGTTTTGTTCCCAAGGGAAACAGAATAATGGGAAGACCAAAACGAGTCCTTGGTTTCCCCGAAGGTGTAGGAGGCAAAAAACTAAGTGCAAAGAGAATGGAAAAGGTACAGGAGGCATAGGACCCGGGAAAACAAGGAGATTAGTAGAAGAGCCAGAAACGAGTATGCACAGTTTAAGGAGGGGGGGCCCAGCGACAGTATAAAAACGACATAGAAATCGAAATTTCAAATCTGACCGAAACGCTGTATAGCCACATTAGGAGGAAGACAACAGTCAAGGACCAGGTGATAAGGCTGGGGAAAAAGAAGGGGGAAATCACAAAAAACGATCAAGAGGTATGTGAGGAGCTCAACACCGAGTTTTTAAGGAAGTATTTACAGTAGAGACAGGAAGGACTCTGGGGGACAGACCAGATGGTGACACCAGCAAGGAATACACCAACAAGTGTTGGACGACATACATACAGATGAGGGGGGGTGAGGAAACTGCTAAGGGACATCGATACCTCAAAGGCAAGGGGACGACATCTCCCCGTGGGTCCTTAGAGAGGGAGCAGATATGTTGTGCGTGCCACTTACCACAATCTTCAACACGTCCCTGGAAACTGGGCAACTACCTGAGGTATGGAAGACGGCAAATGTAGTTCCCATTTTTAAAAAAGGAGACAGAAAAGAGGCACTAAACTATAGACCTGTGTCATTGAGTGTATAGTATGCAAAATTATGGAGAAGATTATCAGGAGGGGAGTGGTGGAGCACCTGGAACGGAACAAGAGTATAAATGCCAACCAGCACGGATTCACGGAAGGCAAATCCCGTGTTACAAACCTTCTGGAGTTTTATGATAAAATAACAGAAAGTAAGACACGAGAGAGAGGGTGGGTTGATTGCATCATCTTGGACTGCAAGAAGGCCTTTGACACAGTTCCTCACAAGAGATTAGTGCAGAAGCTAGAGCATCGGTGCATATAACAGGAAGGGCACTGCAATGGATCAGAGAATACCTGACAGGGAGGCAAAACGAGTCATGGTACGTAATGATGTATCACAGTGGGCACCTGTGATGAGCGGGGTCCCACAGGAGTCGGTCCTAGGACCATGCTATTTTGGTATATGTGAACGACATGATGGAAGGGTTTAGACTCAGGAAATGTCCCTGTTTGCAGATGATGTGAAGTTAATGAGGAGAATTAAATCGATGAGGACCAGGCAGGACTTCAAAGAGACCTGGACAGACTGGACACCTGGTCCAGCAAATGGCTTCTCGAATTTAATCCGCCAAATGCAAAGTCATGAAGATAGGGGGGGGCACAGAAGACCACAGACAGAGTATAGGCTAGGTGGCCAAAGACTGCAAACCTCACTCAAGGAGAAAGATCTTGGGGTGAGTATAACACCGAGCATGTCTCCGGAAGCACACATCAATCAGATAACTGCTACAGCATATGGGCGCCTGGCAAACCTGAGAACAGCATTCCGATACCTTAGTAAGGGAAAATCGTTCAAGACACTGTACAACCGTGTATGTCAGGCCCATACTGGAGTATACAGCACCTGTTTGGAACCCGCACTTGATAAAGCACGTCAAGAACTAGAGAAAGTACAAAGGTTTGCCACAAGGTTAGTTCCAGAGCTAGGGAATGTCCTATGAAGAAAGATTAAGGGAAATCAGCCTGATAAACACTGGAGGACAGGAGGGTCAGGGAGACATGATAACAAACATATAAAATACTGCGTGGAATAGACAAGGTGGACAAAGACAGGATTTTTCCAGGAGGGGACACAGAAAAAGAGGCCAACAATGGAAAGTTGAAGACACAAATGAGTCAGAGAGATATTAGGAAGTATTCTTGTCATAGAGTGTAAGGCAGTGGAATAGCCTAGAAAATGACGTAGTGGAGGACAGGAACCATAACACAGTTTATAAGACGAGGTTTGATAAAAGCTCATGGAGCGGGTAGAGAGAGGGGCCCAGTACAACCTGTGAAGAGGCGGGGCCAGGAGCTAAGACTACCCCTGAACCACAAATAGGTGAGTACAAATAGGTGAGTACACACAACCCACACACACACACACAACACAGCCCACACACACCCCACACACACACCCCACACACACACCACACACCACACACATACACCACACACAACACCACACCATCAGACCACACATACACCACACACATACACCACACACATACACCACACACATACACCACACACATACACCACACACATACACCACACACATACACCACACACATACACCACACACATACACCACACACACCACACACATACACCACACACATACACCACACACATACACCACACACATACACTACACACATACACTACACACATACACCACACACATACACCACACACATACACCACACACATACACATACACACACCTTACCTTCCTACGTACCTGGCCAAGCCCGTCAGGAAACTAGAGAAAGTGTAAAGGTTTACTTGGAGATTAGTCTCGGAGCTAATGGGTATGTCGTAGGGGAGAGGTTAAGGGAACTCAACCTGACGACACTGGACGACATGGTAACGACGTATAAAATACTAAGGAGAATCAAGGTGAACAGACCGGATGTTCCAGAGATTGGACACAGCAAGAAGGGGTCGCAATTGGAAGTTGAATACGCAGATAAATCACAGGGGTATTGGAAAGTGTTTGTTAAGTCAGTTTTCAGGAACTGGAATAGTCTGGGAATTGAGGTAGTGGAGGCAGGTACCATACATAACGAGGTATGATAAAGCTCATGGAGCAGGGAAAGAGTGGACGTAGTGGCGACCGGTGAAGAGGCGGGACCAGGAGCTATGAATCGATCCCTACAACCACAGGGTAATACAGTTGCGTGTACACACTCTGATTATCGGTTGTGTCCTTTATTGGGTTGACAAATTTCCCCGAAGCGAAACTTTTCCAAATACATAAAATGTTGTATTCCCCATTTAGGATCCTTCAATCACAAGTTCATCACACACTAGGTACCGCATTGAAACCTGTTAGCCCAAGCTGGAACATAACAGTAGGGCCAGTAGAATACCGTCAAACATTCCACCAAGGTTAAAATGGTAATGTATACCCGTAGTATGATATTGACAAAATATGCTGGTTGTGGTGTTAGTTGTTTCGTCTGACAGTGTCTTGTCCATGAACTGATAGATGAAAATTGAACACGTGTGCAACATCTGGATATCTATAATTATTGTAGGCGTTTCGCCATCCAGTGGCTTTATCAATTGATAATTGCTGGCGGACGAAACGTCTAATAATAGCTTGCATATTATTATTACACCTTTGGTTCAGTAGCTATGTCAATTTTAAAGGTTTCCTTCCAGTAAGGTTGGTGTTAGGTTACACATGGATTACCGTATGAAATGCATCCCTCTCCTAACTGGAGTTACTCGGTTAGTTTTAATTTAAGCCTATACACTCCATGATTTTTTTTTTTTAACTTTTCCTGTACACTAATGTGAACGCTTTAATCCATAAAAGAAATATTGAAGTAAACTCTTGATAGTGTATAAACTTTGTATAAACTTAGTGTATATCCACTTCGCTGTGTGTGTGTGTATATACCCTGTTAGCCACGTGACTGAGGAGGGTCCGGGTTCGATTCCCGGCCAAGAGTTGGCAACGTTGGACGTGTTTCCTTACACCGGTTGCCTATGTTCACCCATCAGTAAATGGGTACCTGGGTTAGTCGACTGGTGTGGGTCGCATCCTGGGACAAAACTGACCCAACTTGCCCGAAATGCTCAGCATAGCAAGCGGCTTTCTATATAGTATTATGTCATTGATGTCAGCTAGGCCTGTATACCTTGTAGATGTACTTGTAGTAAAGAAAGATATTATTATTAAAGTGTTGTGTCGCTGGGCGTTAAAAACACTCGTCAGCGAGCTTGCCACATGTCGCCATCATAATTATTGCATTGTGTACTTAGTTATACTCAGAGTATAATGATTTTATTATGGGGAAAAGTAGCATGCATTTCGTATTGCTTTATTTTAAGTAAACATTTAGTGAAAGTAGTGGCGTATATCCATGATTATTTTCAAAAGCTAATGGAAACTCATGCTAAGTAAACCGCTGAAGGAACCACTTTCTACTACATAAGCTGATTGACCCACACGGGTTTAGCGCTCTTCTACCCCCACCCCCACAGGCGCTTAGCACTCCCCTATGATTATAATAATACACGAAAAAATACAACTGTTATGGAGCTAGAGCAAGAGTCTGTTAACTCATCTCGCACGATCATATATTTTAACACTTGGTTGGTTTGGATATTCCAAGTAGTGCCATCTGTCGGCTTGAGCTGGGCGAAATCTGTAGGGAGAAGGTATATGTATTAAGTATTCACCGAAAGTCAACACTGTGCTGGAAGCCATTTAAAACAATACTGAGGTAAGACTTAACCGCGGCTCCGCCCACCCTCCTGCACTCATTCCCTCCCTCGTAGGATTCCGAAATTGCTCAGTGGGGGTAGGGGGAAATGAATACCGGAAGTTATCGGTTATAATACGAGCGGTTATAATTAGTTTTAAAATATAATTACCCAGTCAGTGTGATAATTTCCCATTTTTTGAGTGGAGATGAATATTGAATAATGAAATATACTGAATTGGTAACTGTTACACTCATTGCAGGTCATGTGATCGTGAGTTATGTCCAAGGCTTAGCCATCTGTGTTGTTGGACGATTGTGGGACTTGGCTGGATTTTATTACTATTCACAAAGTAATCACTGGTGTGGGCTTATCAAATGAATGATCAATTACTGAGTAGATCTTAACCGCGCTATCATCTTCTGGCATATAGTTGCTTTACATTATTCGGGGGAAATTGCTCATGGGTGATATGAGGAATGTTTATGTTTTATGGTGAAGTAAGGCGGTAAAATTAGGTTTAAAAATAATACTGTACAGTTTAATTTCCTATGTTTTGAGTGGTAGTAATACTGAATTATATTGAGATTTATATGTTGGTAAGTTAACTAGGTTGAGAATCATGTGCGTGCTTAGGTCACAGGTTCTTTACATATTGCTTTTGGGACGAATGTTGTACTTGTACTGGTATTTTACACTAAGCATTACAAATGTGCATGTGTGTTATATATGGAGAGAAACGTTTTCTAATGCTTCGTCAGTCTATTAATATGAACGTGGATAGAAGTTGCATATAAGTTCAGTCCTCAACTTGAGTTATAAGGATGTTTTATTCTTTTGATGGGATATGTAAGTTGGGTAAGACTAGCAACATAGACAAACTTAATCAACGTTTCCCTAAATGTTTCTTCAGTAGTAGCAAAGTAGTTGAACAGTATATATGTAAAGAGATTAAGTTGTAATCAGGCGTAGATTGAGGGTTGTCAAGAGCTTCTGGCCTGCAGGCTGGACAAACCTAAATTGAAGTTTCAAGGAGACGACTGATAACATGTATCACATGTGAATGTTTGGCTACTTTTTAGAACGATAGCCTACGGTAGGCGTCAACGTCGGAATACAAGTGTTAACTTGAACAGAAATGATGTATCTGTCCTCAACCTGTCGGTTTTGGGTTTCATCTTCGAATTTCTTGTAATAGATTATTAAGTTGACTGACCACATCGACTCAAGGTTGAGGGACTGATTACCTCATTCTCCTGTTCTTCAAGTTTCTCCTGTGTATGGACTGATGAAGCCACTGTGTGGCGAAACGTTTCCTTGATAAAGATACCCAAGAGTTGCACATGTGTCTAATTTATCAAAAGATGTATTACAGAGTATCAACCTTGTTGCCTTTTGATACCTTTTGAGTTTCGAGAGCTTTCCTACTCCCGCAGCCCGGCCCTGGGTCATGCATGTTTGGTACTTACCTGGTTAACCAGACTGTTGCTGCTGGCGACCCACTGGTCCACATATCCATCATAGCGTGGTTGATTTGACATTTGGTGGACCGTGGAGATACTTGTCTAATTTCCTTTTGAGACCTCTACACTTGTTCCGAAAGTGTTTGATATTTTCTGGTAAGATGATAAATAGCCTGGGACCACAGATGTTGATAGTGTTCTCTTACTGTGCATTCTGCATCCCTGATTTTCACTGGGTTTATTGTACACTTCCTCCAATATCTCTTATTCAAGTATGTTATAGCAGTATGCAGATTTGGGACTAGGCCCTCAAGTACTTCCCACGTATAATGTACAGTGGTTATCATTTACCCTGGATTTTGCAGAATTCGGTTTTCCACGACTTTTTTTCGTCGATGAGAGAAAGGAGAATGTGCCTTCTTCCGTGTTTAAGGACATTAGTGCAAAGTGGAGTGAGTTGCAAAGTTTTGTGGAGAAATATCACCCTAACAAAGCTGTTGCAAGCCGTGTCTGCAACATGTTCAATGACAATGCTTGTCCCATTTTAGGCAAATCTTAGAGATGCCAGAAACAGACCTCTCTGGACAGATTTTTTGTGCGACAGGGGTCCAGTGCCAGTAAAAGATGAAGGGAAGTAACCCTCGATAAGAACTTAATACCTGAAATTCTTATGGAGGGGGATTCCCCTTCCAACAAATAACTTCTTATCCTCCCTTTTCCCTCCTCATGTCTTCCATATGCCAACAGAGTCTTCAATAAAGGTAAAAGTGATATTAAATGTTCATTTATCCATTTCATTAGTCCCTTATATTTATTTCTCATGGTTTTCCATATGTAAAACTAGTTATTCTCTATAAAATGTATTTTTTGTTAATACTTTTGGGTGTTTGGAACAGATTACACGATTGGATTTACATTATTTCTTTTGGGAAATATTGCTTCAGTTTTTATCGAATTCGGTTTTCGTCAGACTTTCTGGAACGAGTTAATGACAAGAACTGAAGTTCCACTGTATTCATATTGTGAATTATTATTATGTGAGTAAATTACCTGCACGAGGTTTACAGGGTATTACCTGAATTACTACATGCAAGTAATTTGGGTGAGATAAGTGGGACTTAAGTCACAGTAGGTCGCCAAACTACGTATAACTCTCTTGATGCCCACATCTTCACCACTCTCACAAAAAGCTAGACCTGACATTAAATTAATAATTACAATATTAAAACCAGCTACTCTGGCAAATTAAAATTGTGGACTGTATATGATTAGGTTTACTGGGTACAAAAAGAAATTCATATTACCAATTACCATTTACTTACTGTGCATATGTCACACCACAGTACTGTAATGACACCTAGACCCTACACTGGCCAGCTAGAGATCTAAATACAAGGACTAATGGTGCACTTCTCTACGAGTGATGATCCTATCCCTTATCTTCCACCATCCACACGTAATTCTTGAGGTCCCTCAAATTTCCTGTCCCAGTTTTTCAGCAGGGGACATTAACATGGGTTCCTAATACAAATTCAGGCCAAAGCCCCTCAATTTGGCTTGGAAGATGCTGAGTCATTAGCTGAATTTTCCGTGACAACCAGTGCTCACAAATTACAAATGGCGTCCTCCCAGCGTCACTCCCTGGCTGTTTCATATATCCCCCCTCACTCGAAATTTCTCGAAGGGTTCAAATAGCATCACATCTTAATACGTAATTATTGTATTTTTCAAATTTAACTCTTTGACTGTCGCAAGCCCAAATCCTGAAATGTCTCCTGGTGTTGCAAAATTTTTGGAAAAAAAAAAAAAAAAAAATTCTTATGAAATGATAATCTTTTCCTGATGGTAATGACACCAAAAGGATGAAATTTGATCGAAAACTTACAGAATTATGCTCCCGCGAATTTAGTGATCTCGGCAATATATACACATCAGTGATTTCGCCGACTTTGAGCCCTATTTTTGGCCAATTCCATTGTCCCAGTCGACCAAACTCATAGCTATTTCTTTAGAAATCCATGTTTCATATCAATTGAGTACAAGAAATAGCTATTTCTTTAGAAATCCATGTTTCATATCAATTGAGTACAAGAAACCGCCCATTTACCGATTTCAACTACCCAATAAAGTAAGAAATTGGCAATTTAGCCAATTTCAAGCAAATTAAAACAGATGCCAATTTCAAAATAGGGTCCAGAATAAACAATGCAGACATGGCACTAAAATGACATATCCTCTGTTCATTAGTCACGTCTCCAGGCCCCACTTATATTACTCTTGCTTTCTATTTTGATTTTTTATTCACACAAAAAATAGAAGATTTACTGTTGTGCAAACTACTACATTATTGTAAAAATTGTATAAATAATAACAGTGCACTTTTGAAAGAATATTACTCGCCAGTTGACGTGTATTGGACGCATGACTTGTGTTTGTTTACCCTTGAACGTTGGCAAAAATCAAACATTTCTGCTACTTTGAGCTCAGTTTCAAGGTAGTTTTCATTGTGAAACTAATTAATATGTTTTCCATTTTATCAAATGAGACCAAGAAAATGAGTATACAACCATAAATACTATATGAAAATGCACCTCAAAGTCGGTTTTAATCCAAAAAGTTTTTTTTTATCATTATACACTGCGTCCTGCAGGATTTTTTTTATACAGCGCACACTGACCACACAGACCCATTCTCTCGCATGTGGGCCTACCAGCTTTCTCCTGCTTCATTTGAAGCCTCTAGAATTTTGAGTATATGTATGTCCGAAACACTAGCCGAAATAGTCAGAGGGTTAAAATATTCGGGAGTGAATGTCAGAACAATAAAATTGATTTAATGACATTATAGAGAGTGATAATCAGAGTGAATAAAATGATTTGTGTTATTAAGGGAATTTGTGTTTAAGTTCAGGGGCTGTTTCAGGAAAGAAAAGGGTTTATGCTTTGAAAGAGAGGAAGATTAAACACAAAATCTCTCTCTGACTTTAGTATGGCAGTAATGTAAACTGTTATTCTAATCTAAATAAAATTTTATTTAGATTTCTAACCTAGAGGTTAGCCACTCAGGATAACCCAATAAAGTCAGTGCATCATTGGGAACTATTGGTCATATTTCCATTAGGTCCTTATCTCCTCCAGGCTGCAACCAGCAACAGTCTGCTAATGCTTAGGTGAACAGAGGGCAGCTAGTGTTAAGGAAATATCCCCAGTGTTTCAACTGTTTTGGGGAGTAATCCCTAGTCTGTGTATGAGAGCTGAGGATGCTGCCAACCAGGCCACAAGCCCCTGCATTAAGTCAGTTTACTATGTTGATTTTCTTTCACAGTTTACAATGTCACCTAACATTCCCTGAAAACCTGCAAATATTGTTTTCTTTATTTTAAATTAAATTATTATTATTTTTTTATTATCACACTGGCCGATTCCCACCAAGGCAGGGTGGCCCGAAAAAGAAAAACTTTCACCATCATTCACTCCATCACTGTCTTGCCAGAAGGGTGCTTTACACTACAGTTTTTAAACTGCAACATTAACACCCCTCCTTCAGAGTGCAGGCACTGTACTTCCCATCTCCAGGACTCAAGTCCGGCCTGCCGGTTTCCCTGAATCCCTTCATAAATGTTACTTTGCTCACACTCCAACAGCACGTCAAGTAATAAAAACCATTTGTCTCCATTCACTCCTATCAAACACGCTCACGCATGCCTGCTGGAAGTCCAAGCCCCTCGCACACAAAACCTCCTTTACCCCTCCCTCCAACCCTTCCTAGGCCGACCCCTACCCCGCCTTCCTTCCACTACAGACTGATACACTCTTGAAGTCATTCTGTTTCGCTCCATTCTCTCTACATGTCCGAACCACCTCAACAACCCTTCCTCAGCCCTCTGGACAACAGTTTTGGTAATCCCGCACCTCCTCCTAACTTCCAAACTATGAATTCTCTGCATTATATTCACACCACACATTGCCCTCAGACATGACATCTCCACTGCCTCCAGCCTTCTCCTCGCTGCAACATTCATCACCCACGCTTCACACCCATATAAGAGCGTTGGTAAAACTATACTCTCATACATTCCCCTCTTTGCCTCCAAGGACAAAGTTCTTTGTCTCCACAGACTCCTAAGTGCACCACTCACTCTTTTTCCCTCATCAATTCTATGATTCACCTCATCTTCCAATTAAAAACTTATAAAACACCTGCTGGAATGGATAGAGATTGCTTTAGTCCTCATAGAGCCAATAAATCATTAAATTACTAGGAATGAATCAGTCCTAAATATATATTCACTAGAGAATGAGAGAATGAGAGAGAGAATGAGAGAGAGAATGAGAGAGAGAATGAGAGAGAGAATGAGAGAGAGAATGAGAGAGAGAGAGAGAGAATGAGAGAGAGAATGAGAGAGAGAATGAGAAGAGAGAATGAGAGAGAGAATGAGAGAGAGAGAATGAGAGAGAGAGAATGAGAGAGAGAGAGAGAATGAGAGAGAGAGAATGAGAGAGAGAGAATGAGAGAGAGAGAATGAGAGAGAGAGAATGAGAGAGAGAGAATGAGAGAGAATGAGAGAGAGAGAATGAGAGAGAATGAGAGAGAGAGAATGAGAGAGAGAACGAGAGAGAGAGAACGAGAGAGAGAGAACGAGAGAGAGAGAACGAGAGAGAGAGAACGGAGAGAGAAGGGAAGGAGAACGAGAGAGAGAGAACGAGAGAGAGAGAACGAGAGAGAGAGAACGAGAGAGAGAGAACGAGAGAGGAGAGAGAGAACGAGAGAGAGAGAGAGAACGAGAGAGAGAGAGAACGAGAGAGGAGAGAACGAGAGAGAGACGAGAAACGAGAGAGAGAGAGAACGAGAGAGAGAGAGAAGAGAGAGAGAGAGAACGAGAGAGAGGACGAGAACGAGAGAGAGAGAGAAACGGAGAGAGAGAGAACGAGAGAGAGAAGAGAAGAGAGAGAGAGGAGAGAACGAGAGAGAGAGAGAGAGAGGACGAGAGAGAGAACGAGAGAGAGAGAACGAGAGAGAGAGAGAACGAGAGAGAGAGAGAACGAGAGAGAGAGAGAACAGAGAGAGAGAGAACGGAGAGAGAGAAGGGAGAGAAACGAGAGAGAGAGAGAACGAGAGAGAGAGAGAACGAGAGAGAGAGAACGAGAGAGAGAGAACGAGAGAGAGAGGAAACGAGAGAGAGAGAACGAGAGAGAGAGAGACGAGAGAGAGAGAACGAGAGAGAGAGAACGAGAGAGAAGAGAGAGAGAGAAGAGAGAAGAGAGAGAGAGAACGAGAGAAGAGAAGAGAGAGAGAAGAGAGAGAGAGAGAGAAATGAGAGAGAGAGAGAAGAGAGAGAGAAAACGAGAGAGAAAAGAGAGAGAGAAGAGAGGAGAGAATGAGAGAGAGAAGAGAATGAGAGAGAAGAGAATGAGAGAGAGAGAGAATGAGAGAGAGAGAGGAATGAAGAGAGAGAGAAGAGATGAGAGAGAATGAGAGAGAAAAGAGAGAGAGAATGAGAGAGAGAAATGAGAGAGAGAGAGAATGAGAGAGAGAAGAAGGAATGAGAGAGAGAGAGAATGAGAGAGAGAATGAGAGAGGGGAGATGAGAGAGAGAGAGAGAGGAGGAATGAGAGAGAGAATGAGAAGAGAGAGAATGAGAGAGGAGAATGAGAGAGAGAGAGAATGAGAGAGAGAGAGAATGAGAGAGAGAGAGAATGAGAGAGTGAATGAAGAGAGTGAGAGAGGAAGAGAGAGTGGAGAGAGTGATGAAGAGTGAGAGAGAGAATATGAGAGAGAATATGAGAGAGAGAATGAGAGAATATGAGAGAGAGAATGAGAATATGAGAGAGAGAATTAGAGAGAGAGAGTAGAACAGACCATCACTTCATCTGTGATCATTTATCCCCAGGATGACTCGAGTATGGAACACATTCTTACAGCATTATGATATCAACGAGATAGTTGATCAAATGAAAATGCTGGCCCACAGATGGCTCTAACTTCATCCTGTTCCCTACTTGTATGTCTCGTAACAATAAAAATGCTTTCAAATGAGCTGATATAGATAACAGTTCTTAGCTTGTCAATAAAGTTCGGAATCTTTAACTTGTAAATAGCTTGTCAATGAAGCTAGGGATCCTTAACCATTTGACTGTCGCAGGCCCCTTTCTGAAACTGTCATTCTAAGTCGCTAAATATTCGAAAAAAAATTTATTTTTTCTTATGAAAATGTTAGGAATATTTTTCTGAGTGTTTTAAGCCTAAAAATTTTTTTTTGCCATCAGTACTTACCGAGATATAGAGCCGCAAAGTTTGCAGAAAGTGACGTGCGTACGGCAACAGCGGTGGCTGCCGCCCACCCGGTATTTTTTATTTACTCTAATTCAAAGGTTTCTTGCATTTTTCAATATTTTCTTTTCCAAAAACTTAGTGGCCTGTGAGACCATTGAATTGGCTTGTTCAAATATCACTCATTGTTTACAACACAATAACAGAACAACTTTATCACTATTAGTTTGTTATAACTTTGTTTACCAAACAAAAAATACAAAACAATTTTTTATTACTATTGTTCCTAATATTATACATAGGTCTACAAACACTTTCCCAAACTGCGCAACTTTTGGAACTCTTTGAAACATGGGTATAGCAGAGGGGCACTTGACACCCTCACACATAAAAGAGTGTCTCTGCATGTTTGTGGGGGCCCGGGGTTTTGGGGGGGGGGATTTTAAACCCCTTGGTAGTTAAACCGGCTTTTCTGGGCTGGAAAGCAAACCCCGACGAGCCCCAGCCCGGCTGTCAGGAACCGACTTTTTGTGCTTGTCCATCCAGCTTGAAGACGCCAGGGTCTGTTGGTAATCCCCCTTATGTATGCTGGGGGCAGTTGAACAGTCTCGGGCCCCTTTACATTATTTTATGGTTCTTAAGGCTATGACCCCTTTCTTTTTATTGAGGGGATGTTGCATCGTCTGCCCCGCTTTTTTCTTTCATGGTGATTTTTGTGTGCAAGTTCGGTACTGTCCCTCTAGGGTTTTAGGTGTATAAATATTTTCCCCCTCCCCCCTGCGTTCCAGGAATACAGGTTCAGGAACCCAACCCGCTCCAGTAAATTTAGGTGTTTTATCTCCGTTATGCGCGCCGTGAAGGTTCTCTGTACATTTTCTAGGTCAGCAATTTCACCTGCCTTGAAAGGTGCTGTTAGTGTGCAGCAATATTCCAGCCTAGATAGAACAAGTGACCTGAAGAGTGTCATCATGGGCTAGGCATCCCTCATTTTGAAGGTTCTCATTATTCATCCTGTCATTTTTCTAGCAGATGCGATCGATACAATGTTATGGTCCTTGAAGGTGAGATCCTCCGACATGATCACTCCTAGGTCTTTGATGTTGGTGTTTCGCTCTATTTTGTGGCCAGAATTTGTTTTGTACTCTGATGAAGATTTAATTTCCTCGTGTTTACCATATCTGAGTAATGGAAATTTCTCATCGTTGAACTTCACATTGTTTTCTGCAGCCCACTGAAAGATTTGGTTGATGTCCGCCTGGAGTCTTGCAGTGTCTGCAATGGAAGACACTGTCATGCAGATTCGGGTGTCATCTGCAAAGGAAGACATGGTGCTGTGGCTGACATCCTTGTCTATGTCAGATATGAGGATGAGGAACAAGATGGGAGCGAGTACTGTGCCTTGTGGAACAGAGCTTTTCACCGGAGCTGCCTCGGACTTTACTCTGTTGACTACTACTACTCTGTGTTCTGTTAGTGAGGAAATTATAGATCCATCGACCGACTTTTCTTGTTATTCCTTTAGCACGCATTTTGTGCGCTATTACGCCATGGTCACACTTGTCGAAGGCTTTTGCAAAGTCTGTATATATTACATCTGCATTCTTTTTGTCTTCTAGTGCATCTAGGACCTTGTCGTAGTGATCCAATAGTTGAGACAGACAGGAGCGACCTGTTCTAAACCCATGTTGCCCTGGGTTGTGTAACTGATGGGTTTCTAGATGGGTGGTGATCTTGCTTCTTAGGACTTTTTCAAAGATTTTTATGATATGGGATGTTAGTGCTATCGGTCTGTAGTTCTTTGCTGTTGCTTTACTGCCCCTTTTGTGAAGTGGGGCTATGTCTGTTGTTTTTAGTAACTGTGGGACGACCCCCGTGTCCATGCTCCCTCTCCATAGGATGGTAAAGGCTCGTGATAGGGGCTTCTTGCAGTTCTTGATGAACACGGAGTTCCATGAGTCTGGCCCTGGGGCAGAGTGCATGGGCATGTCATTTATCGCCTGTTCGAAGTCATTTGGCGTCAGGATAACATCAGATAGGCTTGTGTTAACCAAATTCTGTGGCTCTCTCATAAAAAATTCATTTTGATCTTCGACTCTGTCTGGTTAGTGGCTTGCTAAAAACTGAGTCATATTGGGACTTGAGTAGCGGACTTGAGTAGCTCAGTAATTTCCTTGCTGTCATCTGTGTAGGACCCATCTTGTTTAAGTAAGGGCCCAATACTGGACGTTGTTCTCGACTTTGATTTGGCATAGGAGAAGAAATACTTTGGGTTTCTTTCGATTTCATTTATGGCTTTTAGTTCTTCCCGCGATTCCTGACTCTTATAAGATTCCTTTAGCTTAAGTTCGATGTTTGCTATTTCTCTGACCAGTGTCTCCCTACACATTTCAGATAGATTGACCTCTTTTAGCTGCTCTGTTATTCTTTTCCGTCGCCTGTAAAGAGAGCGCCTGTCTCTCTATATTTTACATCTACTCCTCCTTTTTCTTAGAGGAATAAGTCTTGTGCATACATCGAGTGCCACCAAGTTAATCTGTTCTAGGCATAAGTTGGGGTCTGTGTTGCTTAGTATATCTTGCCAGCTTATATCGGTTGGGACTTGGTTTACTTGGTCCCACTTTGTTTTTGTTATTGAAGTTGAATTTGGTGAATGCTCCCTCGTGACTAATCTCATTTTGTCGGTCTGGGGCTCTGCGCATACATGTCTGAACCTCAATTATGTTGTGATCTGAGTATATTGTTTTTGATATGGTGACATTTCTTATCAGACCATCATTGTTAGTGAAGATGAGGTCTAGTGTATTCTCCATTCTAGTTGGCTCTATTATTTGCTGGTTTAAATTGAATTTTGTGCAAGATTTAAAAGCCGGTGGTGTGGTTTTCATCAGGTGCCTCCTGGTTTTTTACGCAAAAATTTTATTGCAATTTCCCCCTTTTTAGGGGCCTTAATTTGAAACCCCCGGGAGAAAGATTTGGGTGCGGGAGCGGGAAGATTTTCCAACAGTGGTAAATTTTTTAACAGCTTTTTCCGGAATTGCGGGGAGTTGCACCCAGGGGCTTGTAGCTCCCACAATGACTTTTTTTTTGGGTTCTGACCTTTACTGCAAAAATTTCCACTCTTCTTTTGAGGCTTTAAGCATTCTTGCAAACAATGACTCTGCAATGTACAGGCCCAACCCCCCCTTTTCCCCGTTCACTCGTACATCTTTAGTTTAACTGGGATCCATTTTTCGTTGTTAAGTATCCTTTAGTGGGTCTCTAAAAAAGCCGAAAAACATTGCCTTTGCCCTCTGAAAGCCCCCGGGATAAAAGGTATTTGTTTTTTTTTTTGCTGGTTTTTAGCCCCTTTATTTGCAAAAAGAATGCATCAACTGAAAAAAAACATAAGAACAAGGAACACTCAAAAGGGGCCTACTCCCCAAAGCAGGCGGCCCAATTCCTCCAGGTTAAGCCAATGCACCCAACCCAGTCAGGTCAGGTCACTTGACTTAAGGGGAACACGGAAACCGCCCCTGGAGCAAAAGCTTTCAGGTCTAACTCCACCCCCCACATCCATCATGATTTACCAAACCATTTTTAAAGCTACAAAAGTTCTGCCTCTATAACGGTACTTGGATTTTTTCCCCTCATCCACAACTCTATTACCAAACCTTTTATTTTTCCTATACCTTCCAAATCTGAATTTTTCCAACAAAAAACCATTGCGGGAGCCTGTCTGGGCTAGATATTTTCAGCACACTATTTACATCCCCTTTATTTTTTCCCTGTTTTCCCATTTATACCCCTCCCAACCCCCCCTAATTCTTTTTCTAGGAGGCATTTTCAGGGCCCTTAGTCATCCTTGGGAAGGTTTTCTGATGCATGGATCAACTTTGTCACCCCTTTGTACTTTTTCCAGAAAAATTTAAAACCATTCTGTAATACGGTACCAAAACTGTGCGCATAACAAATGGGGCCCAACCCAAAGGGATTTATAGAGTTAAGAACAACCTAGGACTCCATTATTTAGCTTCTTATATGAGCCAAGGATTCTATTACTTTATTGCGAACATTATGCCTGTTTCGGGGTTTCAGATACTGCTAACCAGAACTCCTAAATCTTTTTCGCAATCCGAATATTAAGATCTACATTTTTTTTAGTTTATATGGGGCATGGTTATTGTCCTGTCCAATTTAGAATTTCATTTTCTATTTTTAAAAACTGCATCTGCCATTCCCTCCCCACTGCATCATCATTCAATTTTCCCTGGGTGCACGAATGTCCTCGTCAGAGTAAATTCGGGGCCTTTTTTGGTTCAGGGCAAACTTCCCGATGTCCCCTTTTTAACCCTGGGGGTATTGTTGGTACTGGGGGGTTTTTTTTTTCCGGATTATATTGATTTTGGGTTTGGAGGGAGGCCCATAAATTGGGGTTCCATCCAGGAATGACTGGTTTTGGGTTACAAATTTCTGCCTTTCCGCCAGTTTTTTTTTCCCCGGAACTAAAAAACCTCTCCCCTTGAGTGGCTGTGGCTACCCATTTTTTCCCATGGCCTGGATGTTTTTATCTTCTGGCCCCTTTAATGTGTGCCGGGAAATTTAAAAGTTATAGCAAAGTCTTTCCGGGATAAGGGGTCACTTTTCAGGTAAAAAAGCTTACAGGGGGGGAGTTTCATTTTCCTGTTGCATAGGGCACGGCTTTTTCTAGGGTGGTTAGTTGCAGTCCCAAATCTTTTTTTCCAGTTTCCCCATGTCTGCAGATCCCAAGTGCATAGTATGTGCACAGGCTTGTTTCTTTTTCCCTTTGGGTTTTTCTGGACGTACCCCCTGTTTGCAGTTTACCTGCTTATTCCTATTTTCCCCACCAACAAGGGAGCCCCCACCAGTTGTTTTTGTAATTACCCTCACTTTTTCTAGTGGAGTCCTCTTTTTGCTATTTATGTGGTATTTTTGTTTGCAATTTTTGGTTTTAATCTTATTTTTTGGGACTACACTTTTTTCCCCCAAAACGGTTTCCCTTTTGGGGAGGTTTTTATAGTTTTCCTTCCTGGTATAATCCCGATACCTGGCAAAATCTCCAGCTTCACCTTACGTCCCCCGGGACAGCCCCTTTAGTTCACCATTACTGTCTCCCGGGACAGCATTCCAGTTCACCATTACTGTCTCCCGGGACAGCACCCCCAGCTTCACCATTTCTGTCTCCCAGGCCACCCCCCACTCCCATTACTGTCCCCAGGACAGCACCCCACCTTCACCATTACTGTCTCTCGGGACGCACCTCCAGCTTCCCATTACTGTCTCCCAGGACAGCACTATCAGCCCCACATTTACTGACTACCAGGACCACCTCCAGCCTTACGTTTCTGACTACAGGCCGTATAAAGGGCAGAAACCATTCGCCCAATTTTTTATTTCCCATCTTTGTAGAAATTTCCCCAGGTTGTCATAAAAAGCAGTTTTGATGTTTCCTCTTTTAACCCCTTGTTTTTTGTCCACGATTTATCCCCTTTTGGGGGCATACCCAAAAACCTTCCCCTTTTTAATACTGTTTGTGTATTTTTGGAAATTTCGCAAAAGGGGCTGACCCTTTTTTTCCCAAAAAAATGACAATTTATCCATGGGAGCCCGTTTGTTTTAATTTATTTTCACTACCACACTTCATAATATTTAATGGTTTTATTTACTGAATTTTACTACAACCTCTTGAATATTATTTTAACTTTTTTTAAGTAAAACTCTAGCATCTGTATTTCTTTTTAACTGTACTTTTTTTAAGGACAGCTTTTCCCCGGGGAGCTCCGGTTTGTTTTTTTTTTTTTTGTTTTTAAGAGCGCCAAAAACCCCACCGTTTACTCTTTTTTATTTTTTCCCAAAGAACCTTTTGAAAACCGGCCAAGGGGTTTGACCAGTCAGGGGTTTGGCCGTGGGGGTTCGGGGCCGTCTGATCTGATAAGGGGTCACTTATTTAAAACATATGGTCGGGGATTTGGGGGAAAAACTGAGGATCTACTGGAAAATTTACCCCCAGTTTTTTATTTTATTGTACAAAAGTTACTGGTGTTTTAAGAAACCCGGGGATGCGGCAAACCCTACAGTGAGAACGGGGCGAGCCCCAACCCTTGTTTTCAATCGCTGTACTAGCTTTCCTATTTTTTTTTTTTGGGCCCCCCCCAATAAAATGCTAATTATCACTAATTGACTGGTGGAAATTTTGGAGGGGGACGCTTTTTCTGTAGTAATAAGCTTCTGTTGTGTTATTGGACCCCTGGTAACCGGGTTAATGAAATTACAGAAGTCGGGATTTCAAGAAAAAAAAACTAATGAAAGTCACTTTCCCCTCCACTAGTACCAAATAAAACTGGTTAGTTTACTACAGCCTGATTCTCTATTCACGGTTTCACTAGATTTTTTGCATACATAGCAGGCCGGAATATTTTTAAAAACAGTGACCTTGGTAAGTTTTCCCCGGGGGTTTTTGGGACCGCCTCTTAGGGATCATTCATTTAAAATTCACCTGTTTTCAAATGAATTTTTGCCTTTTTAAACTATTACAGGAGCCATGTATATACCAAAAACCTATGTAAAAAACCATGCAACACCTCTTTGGGATTTTTTTTTGGGATAGTAGGAGGGAGTTGTATGGGGGAGGATCACCAGGGTGAAAAAGAATGACGTGGTTGGGAATTTCGTGGCCGGCTATTTTCAGTGTTGCTCCTTGGGACGTTTCAATTTTTTTGTCTGTTACTGACAAAAAAAATTCACCATATTTTTGGTGTTTTGTTGGTCTTTAAATTGATATGTTATAACATTTAGCATAAAATATCAAAAAGATGAAAAAAAGTTTTATAACCACTTTAAAATGCAGAAAAATTTGTCCCCTAAAGGATATTTGGGGGTTTTAGTCCATGACACTGCAGGGTTTTGAATGGGGCATTGTGGGTTTTGTTGTGCCGGGCCCCTGTGTGCCTTTCGTTTTGGGGGATATTCACAAGTGACATCACTTTTTTCCCTCCACCGAAAGCCATATGTCATTGGCGCAAAGGGTTTTACCCACCTCTGCAGTGCCACGTCGAAAACCTGGGGAAAATTTACGTTACCCGCAGTGCCACACACGTTGTCAAGTTCACTTGCAAAGAAATCCTGAGTAAAGGGGCTTGGTACCAGTTATCATAAAAACATATGCCTTTACCAAATTTGGTTCCATCTTGTTAACCCCATCACCAGGATACCCAATAACTTCATGGTACTCCAAAGTATTACTGCCTGTACCAATGATTCCAAAAAAGACCACTTCGCAATCACACAGTACAAAAGCTTTATACCAAACTTTCCTCTTGTTGGGATATATTGCTTGAATAAGATCTTCCTTTGAATAAAATCAAGGATTCACAGTAACAAGCTTTGAAGGGATAAAAATACATCAGACTTTTTTTTTCAGGTACTAAAAATTTTTGATCTTATATAACCTGTCGGTTTGTCAGGATGGTTTTTTCTGGAAAGGTAACTACGTAACATACAAAACGTTTTAACCCCATAATGTCACTAAAAAACCGGAGTTTAAATCAGGCGTTTTTTGCCCCTATGTGGTACAGTGTGCTTATACCCCAGTGGCTAAGCTTTTTGTGGAAAAAAAAAGGTACTCTCTGCCACAGTTGTCTCCTTCCCCCGGTAGCCTGATTTTGATGGGAAATTGTTTTGCCATGGTGTAATCAATTTTGGTTTGTTTCCCTGACAATGAGTCCATCGGGGGGTTTATCGAAGAATAACTAAAAAAAGTCCAGTTCACTAGCATTGTTCCCCAAATGGGCATGATGGCTTTATTCCCTTTGTGTTTCTAAGTCTGGGGGCTGGTAACAAAATTGTCCCGTCCGCCAATCCCCAAAGCGGGCGCTGGTGGGTTTTTGGATATTGTACCGTGGTTGTGGTTGTGCAGTTGTGGGGTGGGGTCGGTGACTTTGTTGTGCAGATCAGCAACGGGTAAGCGTGGCCCCCCATGGGGGCCACGGGGCCGGCCCCCCTCACTATCCCACCACTGCCCGCTCCCTCACTCGCATCATTATACCCATCGTAACAAAATCGTCATCTTCACATCAGGGCGTGGTGTTTGGGCCACGGATGTGCTCCCAGAGTTTCTCCTTCCCCTTTGGAACAAAAATATGAAAAATTCCAAACCCATGCTAGTCGTAATACTGCCGCTTCACTGGGGAATATTCACCCTCACTGTCACTACAACTGCTTTCAATGA
Organism: Cherax quadricarinatus; assembly: GCF_026875155.1. Taxonomy (NCBI): domain Eukaryota; kingdom Metazoa; phylum Arthropoda; class Malacostraca; order Decapoda; family Parastacidae; genus Cherax; species Cherax quadricarinatus. The sequence continues at coordinate 12,425,326 of NC_069407.1, read as the reverse complement.
CCTTGAAATCACTATCACATTCACTGCTAACATCTGGGTGTTGTACATGACCAAATAGTTTCCTCTTTCGTCCTGGTACAGGCGAATGTGAACGTGAGCAAGCCGGCCCAGCACCAGAGGTGGAAGGTTGTGGGTCATCTGGGTTTTCATCACTAATTACGTTATCCTGGGCACTTTTTCCGGTAACACTCACTTCAAAACCCTGGAATTCACTGTCACTGACATTTTCATCGCTGTTAGTGCTATCACTTGGGAACAAAAGACCTCCAATCCGCCAAGGAGTGAGGAACTTCTTACCGAGAGGCATGGTGAAAATGGACTAACAAGATAGCGTTCCCACAATGCACCGCTGGGTCCCAGATTTTTTTTCACAGGCTGCACACCGACCACTGAGACCCATTCTCTCTCATGTAGGCCTACCAGGCCTTTCCTGCTTGATTTGAAGCCGCTAGAATTTGTGCGCATAAATACGTCAGAAACATTGGCTCGTAAGATGTATTTATACGGCATAAACATTCAAAGGGTTAACCTAACCTTGTCGAACCCTGTGTAAAAAAAAAAAAAAAAAAAAAAAAGAGAGAGAGAGAGAATGGGAGTAATAATAATGATAATCTGTTCCTGGAAAGTACTTGAGGGCCTTGTCCCAAATCTGCACACTGCCATAACACTGGAGTGAGAGATATGGGAGGAAGTGCAAAATAAATTCAGTGAAGAGCAAGGGCACTGTGGATACAATAAGAGAATGCTGTATCAACATCTGTGGATCCAAACTAAACATCTTACCAGAAGATATCGGAAATGCTGCTGTGACAAATGTAGAAGTCTGCAAGAGGAAACTGGACAAGTGTCTTCACCAAAACAAAGCACCCCAAATTGTAATTCCTGCTTCATATTTGCAAATACATTCAGGGTTTGAAATCAAATAAAAATGATAGTTATGTCTGTGGTCTCCTATCAGAAGGGAATGCCATGTTTGGAGCATTTACAGAAACACACAAGAGGGACGCTTTGGACGGAGAGATAAAGATAGAAAACTGTAACATGTATAGATGTGATAGAATTAAAAGGTCACAGGGAGGAGTCTGAGACTATGTAAAAAATGCTTTCTTTTGCACGGAAGTGCTGAATTTTACAAATGATGTAGTAGAAATCCTAGGCATTAAAGTTGAGAGCAGGAATTTGGTAATTATCTTAGTAAATAAAGCACCATCAGCAGCTGCTGAGGAATTCACAAATCAGTTAAGGAAGATAAATAGCTCTCTGGATAGGCTAGAAAATCCCAAGCTATTTTACTTGTTGGATATTTTAATCTCCTACATGTGAAATGGAAGATGGCGCAATGAAATGTTAAACCAGAAATGTCTCCGGGAAGCACCCTGGCTCAACAGGCACATACCAGGGAATTAATGAGGCTTTGTGAAAAGTACTCATTGAACCAACAGATAATTGATCCCACTTGAAATGAAAATACCCTGGATTTGATATTCACAAATGAGGAACTAATTAAGAGTCATAAGTTACAAAAACAATATACGCACAGTGGAACCTCAGCTTATGAATTCCCCACCATGTGAATTTTTCAGGATACGAACAGTCACTCGATCGATTTTTTGCTTCTGGATACGAAAAAAAATTTCAGGATGCGAACTTTACCCTCAAGGGAGGTTCCTTGGTGAGGGGCTCTTGATCAAGGGAACTGAGTCTGTGCTCCACTTCCCTAAATTAATAATAATAATAATAATAATATACATCTACCATCCGACTTACAACCTGCTCGACTTACGGCCACTCGACTTATGACCGTGTTTTTTATGCCAAATTTCTGGGAAATAAACAACTATTTGTGTTGTATACAGTGTTTATCCTAAACCTTACAGTATAAAATACAGTACTAACAGCATAAAAAGTAAAGTAAAACATGAAATACCAAAATAAAACAATAAAATAGTCATTACAAAAATGTTTTGTTGATATTCAGTAGTAAAGTTCGACTTACGACCATTTCGACTTACGACCGGTTTTTCGGAACTGAACTCGGTCGTAAGTCGGATGGTAGGTGTAAATATTATTACATATGTACTACTAATAATAATACACTGCAGCAGGCCTGTTGGCCCGTACTAGGCAGGTCCTTCACAATCCATCCTACTAACAGAATATTTGCCCAACTCAATTTTCAATGCTACCCAAGCAATAAGCTTTGATAATTCTACTTACTCATGTGCAGGTCCCACTCACATCCAACCCTTCTCACTTGTGTATTTATCCAACACAAGTTTGAAACTACCCAAGGTTTCAGCCTCAATAACCATACTAGGCAGATTGTTCCACTCATCAACATAAGAACATAAAAAAGGAGGAACACTGCAGCAGGTCTGTTGGCCCATACCAGGCAGGTCCTTCACAGATTCAACCCACTAACATACCCAAGCAATAAGCATTGACAGTTCTATTTACTCATCTTGACTTGTGTGCTAATGGAGTTATAGGAAGCTGACATTGAAGAAATGCTGAACACTGACAATGATGCACCTGTTGTGCATTCTTTGAGTGATGGCGAAGTTAGATGAATTGTGATATATAAATAAGTCGTAGAGTTGATATTAGCATCATATTGAGGTACTTTGTCGTGCCTCCTAAGAACAGGAATTCCGCTGGAATGGATTAATACCATTTCAATTAATTTAAATGAGGAAAATTGACTCAGCATACGAACAAATCGGGATACGAATGAGGTCATGGAATGGAATAAATTCGTAAGCCGAGGTTCCACCGTACTCTGATCACAACATCATAGAAGTTCAAACGAGTATTAACTCAAGGTTAGGGAACTGCATCACTAATGTTTGAGATAGGATGTTCAGTAAGTTTCATTGACTGGAAAAAAATAGACCAAGAGCTATCAGACATATCCTGGGAATCAGACATGAGCACCCTAAATCCTCACCATTGCCTATAGAAGCTGAATATAGAAGCATACAAGGTATGTATAAAGCACGTACTATTGAGAAAAACCCAGAAGATCAGATATAGAGTGAATGCGTAGGAGATGGTACAGAAGAAGAAAATGGATTACTGAATTTCTTGAACACACACACATGCTGCAGCAGAGGAAAGATAGTCTTAGCCGAGGGATCACTGAATTAGAGCAAAAACTTAGGATGTCATACCTAACAGAAGTACAAAGAAAACAAAGGGTCATACAGGATATTGCAAGAAACCCAAAATATTTCTGTTCGTATTCAAATTCCAAGCTAAGAATTGGACCAGTATTGGGAGGAGATTTGTATACTGATGATGATCAGGAAATGAGTGAAATCCTAAAAGAACAATATGAGTCGATGTTCAGCAACTCACTAAATGACATCAAGGTAGAAAATGCAGAAACATTTCACTCCAGCAGAAGGCTGTGCAAAGCAACTAACTGACATTAGTACAAATCCCATAGATTTTGGAAAAGAAATGGATAACATGCCCACTCAGCACCTGGAGCAGATTCATGGAATGCCCTATTTATAAAGAAGTGCAAAATACCACTAGCACGAGCCCTTAGTATTCTTTGGAGAAAGAGCTTAGAACTAGGTGAGATACTGGAGGCCTTGAGGAGTGCAGACATAGCTCCTTTGCATAAGGGAGGTAGTAGAGCACTAGCTAAAAATTACAAACAAGTAGCCCTAACTTCTCGCAAGTTGAAAATCTTCAGAAGATTGATGAGATGGCAGATTACAAATTTCAGAGACCAGCATAACATGAACCATCATTGTTTTAGAGCAGGACGATCATGCCTGTAACAGCTGCTGAATCATTGTGACAGAATTACAGAGGCATTGGAAGATGACCAAAACGCAGATGTGATTTACACAGATTTTGCAAGGGCGTTTGACAAATGCGTCATGGAGTGATAGTGCACAAAATGAGAGCCATAACCATTACAGGGAAGGTAGGCAGATAGATTTTGTGTGTCCTAACACACAACACAAAAAGTTGTAGTAAACAGAGCAAGATCCAGCATCAGCGCGGTAAAAAGCTCAGTGCCCCAAGGCAGTGTCCTGGCACATCTGCTGTTTCTCATCCTCATAGCAGACATAGATAAAAACACCCGTTACAGTTTTGTATCATTTGCAGATGACACTAAATTAAGCATAAAATTCACTATGGTAGAGGATGCTTAAAAATTACAGGAAAATATAAGCAGGGTTTTCCAGTGGGCAGTGGAGAACAACATGACATTCATTGGTGATAAGTTCCAGGTGCTTAGGGGTGGAAAGAATGAAAAACTCAAAAGGAACACTATATACAAAGCTCAAGAGGGTCACCAGATAGAACGAAAGGAACATGTAAAAGACCTGGGAATAATTACGTCAGCTGTCCTCTTTTTTAAAGACCATAACAAGACAAAGATCACAACAGCCAGGAGGATGACGGGGTGGGTATTGAACTTTCAAAACAAGGGAAATAATGCCAATGCTAGTGCTCCATCATTTAGAATATTGCTCATTGCTGACTGCCCCATTCAAAGCAGGAGAAGTATCAGAGCTGGAATAAATAGAGATGGTTTATGGCTCACATTGAGCCAGTAAAGCACTGAAATTACTGGAACACCTTCAAGTCTTGAACACTTACTCGATGGAGCAGAGGAGAGAGAGATATATGTTAATATACACCTGGAAAGTACTCAAGGGCCTGGTCCTAAATCTGCACACTGCCATAACAGCATATTAGAGGGAGAGATATGGGAGGAAGTGCAAAACAAACCCAGTGAGGAGCAGGGGTGCAGTGGGGACAATAAGGGAACACTGTATCAACATTCGGGGTCCCAGACTATTCATCGTCTTACCAGAAGATATCAGAAACAGTTGGAGCAAGTGTAGAAGCCTTCAAGAGGAAACTGGACAAGTATTTTCACCAGGCACCAGATCATCCAGGCTGTGATTGATACGTGGGGCAGCACGCCTGCAGCAGCAACGGCCTGGTTGACCAGGCAAGCACCAGATGAGCCTGGCCCATGGCCGGGCTCCGAGAGTAGTGAAACTCTCGATTCTCTTCAAAGGTATGGGCAAATTGTAGGGGACCTATTGCCTCAGAAGTCGAGTAGATAAAAAGGCTTCAGAGGAAAAGTATTTGGATTTCTTTATAAAGCTAGTTGTATATTCCTCTTTTTTATAAACACACACAACACGCAGTAATAATGTAAATTTAACCATAAATAAACAAAAAATATACGTAAGTTTCACTATTGTTGTGAAACTGGGCTGGTTATTGCAATGCTTGTTCTGTATATTTTCTCGTGATGTCATGGGGAGTGTGTGCCAGTGAAGCAGTGTTAACATTTCGTAAATCACAACAAAACAGTGTTGGGTTGAAACATATTGCTGTAAATTCCTACTAATGTTTATGCAATAATTTTGAAGAATTGATGCACTAATTTTATTTGTAGTGTTCTCACAAATGAACTGTCCTATACTATTTTAAGTACGTATATTTCTTGTATATTTTGAGATTTTCGCAATTTTTATTATTTAAGTTTGATTTAGTTAGGTTAGATTGATCAGTAAAAAAAAAAAATATTGCAACATACCATACTGATGATAAATTTAGGAAATGGTGACCCACTGATTCAGTACACAGTCACATAATCGCTATTTCATTCAAATGTCAGTCAAACATCTGACTGTCTAAGCCATAATAGTCTGCTGATTTTGATTAGGATGATGGCCTGTCATATTAAAAGTATAACTTGTAACAAAATACCATATTTGTGCCACCAGAATACCTGCAGTTCATCGTGTGGGCTGTGGTGCAGAACCATTTCAATAGATCCACTAGTTCCTATCTGTACCATTTTACTTCTTCAGTCATTTTTCTTCTATTTGTTTAACTATATAGGTTTTTAAATTTCTGTTTGGAAAACCAAATTGTTTACTATTATATCATGTTCCAGTAGGCATATGCTATAGAGATTAAATCTGCAGAAGTAAATTTTAATCCTCAAACAAAACAAACACATTTTATTTCCTTGCAAGATTACATTGATATTATGATTTTACAATAATGAGTTGCAGTGCAAAGAGAGTCACTATCATGCCTAGGCATTATGGGCAGACTTAATTTAACCCTTTGACTGTTTTGGCTGTATGTATACGTCTTATGAGCCAGCGTTTCGGACGTATACAGTGGACCCCCGGTTTACGATCAACTCCCAATGCAACCAATTATGTAAGTGTATTTATGTAAGTGCGTTTGTATGTGTATGTTTGGGGGTCTGAAATGGACTAATCTAATTCACAATATTCCTTATGGGAACAAATTCGGTCAGTACTGGCACCTGAACATACTTCTGGAATGAAATATCGTAAACCGGGGGTCCACTGTATATATATACTACACAATAATTCTAGTGGCTTCAAATTGAGCAGGAGAAAGCTGGTAGGCCCACATGTGAGAGAATGGGTCTGTGTGGTCAGTGTGCACCGTATAAAAAATATCCTGCAGCATGCAGTGCATAATGAGAAAAAAAAAACTTTTTGGATTAAAACGTTGACTTTGATGTGTATTTTCGTATAGTATTTATGGTTGTATTTTCGTTTTCTTGGTCTCATTTGATAGAATGGAAAACATATTACAGTAATAGAGATGATTTTGATTAGTTTCACCTTGAATTCAAATTGAGCTCAAAGTAGCAGAAATGTTCGATTTTTACCAATGTTCAAGAGCAAGCAAATCACACCACACGTCCAATACACGTCAACTGGGAGTCTGATATTCTTTCACTAGTGCACTGATATTATTTATACCATTTTTACAATAATGCAGTAGTCTGCATAACAGTAAGTCTTCTATTTTTTGTGTGAAAAAAACAAAAATAGAAAGCAAGAGTTACGTAAGAGGGGCCTGGAGACGTGACTAATGAACAGAGGATGTTATTTTAGTGCCAAGAATGTCTGCATTGTTTATTCTCGACCCTATTTTGAAATTGGCACCTTTTTTAATTTGCATGAAATTGGCAAAATTGCCAATTTCTGACCACTTTATTGGGTAGTTGAAATTGGAAAATGGGCAGTTTCTTGTACTCAGTTGATAGAAAAAATGGAGTTCTAAAGAAATAGCTATGAGTTTGGTTGATTGGAACAATGGAATTGGCTGAAAATAGGGCTCAGTCGGCAAAATCGCCGATGTGTATACATGTACATATATCGCCGTGATCGCAAACTTCGTGGGAGTGTAATTCCGTAAGTTTTCAATCAAGTTTCATACTTTTGGTGTCATTAGCATCGGGAAAAGATTCTCTATCGTTTCATAAGAAAATATATTTTTTTTTTTTTTTTTTTTTTTCAAAAAATTTTGTGACATAGAATGACAGTTTTGGAAATGGGCTTGCAAAAGTCAAAGGGTTAATGGCTTACAGACTACTTAATACTAAAGAAATTTGTCATAGTTGGTTTAAGTTGTACATGTGTTTTTATTTATAGTAGACAGTAATTTTACTCAGATTACAGTAGCTTCAAAAATAAATATTAATTAACCCTTTACCGGGAATATAACATTGTGAGTTGTTGAAAGTTTACAGTATGAGACTGCTACAATTGGATGTAAGGCAGTATTGTTTTGGGTAGGTATTTGTACTACTATGTAGTAAGTATTAATCAATGTATGAACTTTGGGCATCTAGTTTTGAGGTTTTAAGATTTAGGTAATTGGGAGATTTTTTGGTAAAGTTAAATACATGTATTGAGTATTTAGTTGAGGGTGAGTAGGTGGTTTTTGAGAAGTCTTAAATTGATGTTCTGACTGGGTTACTTTAGTATTTACTGGTAATGAATTCCAAATGTTTATAGAGGGTCCACAGATATATCGGATCACTTTCTAGTTGTAGCTACACTGAGAGTAAAAGGTAGATGGGATACAAGGAGAATAGAAGCATCAGGGAAGAGAGAGGTGAAGGTTTATAAACTAAAAGAGGAGGCAGTTAGGGTAAGATATAAACAGCTATTGGAGGATAGATGGGCTATTGAGAGCATAGGCAATGGGGTCGAAGAGGTATGGGGTAGGTTTAAAAATGTAGTGTTAGTGTGTTCAGCAGAAGTTTGTGGTTACAGGAAAGTGGGTGCGGGAGGGAAGAGGAGCGATTGGTGGAATGATGATGTAAAGAGAGTAGTAAGGGAGAAAAAGTTAGCATATGAGAAGTTTTTACAAAGTAGAAGTGATGCAAGGAGGGAAGAGTTTATGGAGAAAAAGAGAGAGGTTAAGAGAGTGGCGAAGCAATGTAAAAAGAGAGCAAATGAGAGAGTGGGTGAGATGTTATCAACAAATTTTGTTGAAAATAAGAAAAAGTTTTGGAGTGAGATTAACAAGTTAAGAAAGCCTTGAGAACAAATGGATTTGTCAGTTAAAAATAGGAGAGGAGAGTTATTAAATGGAGAGTTAGAGGTATTGGGAAGATGGAGGGAATATTTTGAGGAATTGTTAAATGTTGATGAAGATAGGGAAGCTGTGATTTCGTGTATAGGGCAAGGAGGAATAACATCTTGTAGGAGTGAGGAAGAGCCAGTTGTGAGTGTGGGGGAAGTTCGTGAGGCAGTAGGTAAAATGAAAGGGGGTAAGGCAGCCGGGATTGATGGGATAAAGATAGAAATGTTAAAAGCAGGTGGGGATATAGTTTTGGAGTGGTTGGTGCAATTATTTAATAAATGTATGGAAGAGGGTAAGGTACCTAGGGATTGGCAGAGAGCATGCATAGTTCTTTTGTATAAAGGCAAAGGGGATAAAAGAGAGTGCAAAAATTATAGGGGGATAAGTCTGCTGAGTATACCTGGTAAAGTGTATGGTAGTTATTATTGAAAGAATTAAGAGTAAGATGGAGAATAGGATAGCAGATGAACAAGGAGGCTTTAGGAAAGGTAAGGGGTGTGTGGACCAGGTGTTTACAGTGAAACATATAAGTGAACAGTATTTAGATAAGGCTAAAGAGGTCTTTGTGGCATTTATGGATTTGGAAAAAGGCATATGACAGGGTGGATAGGGGGGCAATGTGGCAGATGTTGCAAGTGTATGGTGTAGGAGGTAGGTTACTGAAAGCAGTGAAGAGTTTTTACGAGGATAGTGAGGCTCAAGTTAGAGTATGTAGGAAAGAGGGAAATTATTTCCCAGTAAAAGTAGGCCTTAGACAAGGATGTGTGATGTCACTGTGGTTGTTTAATATATTTATAGATGGGGTTGTAAGAGAAGTAAATGCGAGGGTCTTGGCAAGAGGCGTGGAGTTAAAAGATAAAGAATCACACACAAAGTGGGAGTTGTCACAGCTGCTCTTTGCTGATGACACTGTGCTCTTGGGAGATTCTGAAGAGAAGTTGCAGAGATTGGTGGATTAATTTGGTAGGGTGTGCAAAAGAAGAAAATTAAAGGTGAATACAGGAAAGAGTAAGGTTATGAGGATAACAAAAAGATTAGGTGATGAAAGATTGAATATCAGATTGGAGGGAGAGAGTATGGAGGAGGTGAATGTATTCAGATATTTGGGAGTGGATGTGTCAGCGGATGGGTCTATGAAAGATGAGGTGAATCATAGAATTGATGAGGGGCAAAGAGTGAGTGGTGCACTTAGGAGTCTGTGGAGACAAAGAACTTTGTCCTTGGAGGCAAAGAGGGGATTGTATGAGAGTATAGTTTTACCAACGCTCTTTATATGGGTGTGAAGCATGGGTGATGAATGTTGCAGCGAGGAGAAGGCTGGAGGCAGTGGAGATGTCATGTCTGAGGGCAGTGTGTGGTGTGAATATAATGCAGAGAATTCGTAGTTTGGAAGTTAGGAGGAAGTGCGGGATTACCAAAACTGTTGTCCAGAGGGCTGAGGAAGGGTTGTTGAGGTGGTTCGGACATGTAGAGAGAATGGAGCGAAACAGAATGACTTCAAGAGTGTATCAGTCTGTAGTGGAAGGAAGGCGGGGTAGGGGTCGTCTAGGAAGGTTGGAGAGAGGGGGTAAAGGAGGTTTTGTGTGCGAGGGGCTTGGACTTCCAGCAGCATGCGTGAGCGTGTTTGATAGGAGTGAATGGAGACAAATGGTTTTTGATACTTGACGTGCTGTTGGAGTGTGAGCAAAGTAACATTTATGAAGGGGTTCAGGGAAACCGGCAGGCCGGACTTGAGTCCTGGAGATGGGAAGTACAGTGCCTGCACTCTGAAGGAGGGGTGTTAATGTTGCAGTTTAAAAACTGTAGTGTAAAGCACCCTTCTGGCAAGACAGTGATGGAGTGAATGATGGTGAAAGTTTTTCTTTTTCGGGCCACCCTGCCTTGGTGGGAATCGGCCAGTGTGATAATAAAAAAAAAAAAGAATTTCCAAATTTTGGGCCCTTTTATGTGCATAGTTTTTTCAGTGTGATATGGACATGGGGTACATGAAAAAGAGATCTGTGTCTCGTGTTTTGGTCATGTGTCCTGTTAAGGTTGGTGAGAAGCTTGAGTGGAGGGTTTGTGTTTGAGCATAGTGTTCTATGTATGTAGTAGGCACATGAATAAGTATGGATATTCCTTATGGTGAGTAGTTTTAGACTTTTGAATATTGGTGGCATATGCTGTTGGGAGTGGGAATTTATCATGCTGATTGCAGCCTTTTGCTGGGTTATTAGTGGTCTTAGGTGATTTAACCCGTAAACGGTCCAAACATATACGTTTTTTCAACATTTGAAAATATGTAAAAAAAAGTAGATCTCATTTTGTTTTTCTACGTTTGAAAATGTGTAAAAAACTTAGATCTACTTTTCGTAGCACTACACATGTGAACGTAGATCTGCTTGGACCGTTTACGGGTTAATGTTGTTGATCCCCATGCACAAATTCCATATGTGAGATAAGGGTAGATGAGCGAATGATGCAGTGCAAGGAGAGCTGATTGTGGAACAATACTGTATCTTTGATAGTATGCCTACTGTCTTAGATTTTCTTGGAAATTTGTTGTATATGTGTCTGGAATTTGAGGCTACTGTCAAGGTGGATTCCTAGGAATTTTCCTTCTGAGTCTTGTGATGGGTGATCCGTTTAGTGTTTTGTTAAGTGGAACATTTGTAGCTGCTTCCAAACTGAATGAAATAGGTTTTGTCAGTATTGAGGGTAAACTTATTAGTCATCATCCAGGTAGATGTTTTCTTCAATTCGGCATTAACAGTGTTGGCCAGTATGACTGGGTTTGGGTGAGAGAAGACATATGTGTCATCTGCAAATAATATGAGTTTGAGTAGTTGTGATGCATTCGGTAGGACATTGATGTAAATGAGAAAGAGGAGTGGGCCAAGGACACTTCCTTGTGGGACACCAACTGTGAATGGTTGAGTGGAAGAGTTTGCTCCATTTGTGTACACATATTGGCTTCTGTTACTATGGTATGATGAGGTAGTTGAGGGAGTGCCTTCTTATACCATAGTGTGTTAATTTAATGTGCAGCAAATCATGGTCAACTGTATCAAAAGCTTTACATAAATCAATGAAGATTCCCAGCGGGACTTCTTTCTTCTCGAGAGCAATGAATATTAGTTCTAGCATGTGTATAATAGCATCATTTTTGCTTTTATTAGCCCTGAATCCAAAATGACAGGTGTTTAGTATGTTGTGTGAGATGACGTAGGAGTAGATCTGTCCATGAATTAATTTTTCAAAGATTTTAGAGAGCAATGGTAAGTTAGATATTGGTCGATAGTTATTCAAGTCTGCTTGATCATCACCTTTATGGATCAGGGTGACCCTTGCTATTTTGAGAATTGCTAGGAAGGTGGAGGATTCGATGGATTTGTTAAAGAGTGTTGCAATAATTGGTGACAGTACTTGTGAAGCTTTTTTGTACATAAAAGGTGGTAAGTTATTTATGTCTCCTGCCTTGTTTTCAAGGGTGTTGATGATCAGCGAGACTTCTGTTTGGTTTGTTGGGGCTAGGAATAGTGTATTTGGGTAGGTGCCCATGAGGTAGTCTGATGAACAGGTGTTTGAGCTTGGGATTTTGCTCACTAGATTCTTTCCCATGATGGAGAAGAAAACATTGAGTCTGTTTGCTGTTTCAGTTGATGGGAGTAGGGGTTTGTCAAATTTTGTTAATTTGGTTGTTTTGTTTTTGGATCTTATTAGTTCCTAGAATTTCAGATAGGGCTTTCCAGGTCTTTTTCATATCACCTTTTATGTTAAGTAATCTCTTTTCATAATACATTTTTTTTGACCTTCTTATCAGGCTGGTAAAGATTGACGAGTAACGTTTTGAATGATCTCTAGTTATTTGACCCATTCTGTACTGTTTTTCATATAGGTACTTTGTGTTAATGGATTTAACCCTTTCAGGGTTTCGGCCGTACTGGTACGGCTTATGCTCCAGGGTTTTTGACGTACTAGTATGCCTAAATTCTAGCACCCTCAAATCTAGTGAGAGAAAGCTGGTAGGTCTACATATGAAAGAATGGGTCTATGTGGTCAGTGTGTGCAGTATAAAAAAAAATCCTACAGTGCAGTGCAGTACTTTAACCGTATTTTTGGATTAAAACAGCGACTTTGCACTGTATTTTCGTATGGTATTTATTGTTGTATTCTAGTTTTCCTGGTCTCATTTTATAGAATGGAAGACATATTACAGAAATTGAGATGATTTTGACTGGTTTTACAATGAAAATTACCTTGAAATTGAGCTCAAAGTAGCAGAAATGTTTGATTTTTACCAAAGTTCAAAAGTAAACAGATCATGTCAAGCGTTCAATACACGTCAACTGGTGAGTCTAATATTCTTTCACGAGTGCGCTGATATTATTTATACCATTTCTACACTAATGCAGTAGTCTGCATAAAAGTAAATCTTCTATTTTTTGTAAGAATAAAAATTCAAAGTGGAAAGCCAAAGAAATATAAGAGGGGCGTGGGGATGTGACTAACGAACAGAGAACTTGTTATTTTAGTGCCAGGAATGTCTTTCTTGTTTATTCTGGACCCTATTCGGAAATTGTCATCTTTTGAAATTTTGTGAATTGGCAAAATTGCTAAATTCTGACCACTTTATTGCATAGTTGAAATTGGTAAATGGGTGGTTTCTTGTACTCATTTGATAGAAGAAATGGATTTCTAGTGAAATAGTTATGATTTTTGTCGACTAGTACACTGGAATTGCCAAAAATAGGGCTCGAAGTGGGCAAAATCGCCAATGTATAAACATCGTCGAGACCACTAACTTTGCGAGAGCATAATTCCGTAAGTTTTCCATCAAATTTCATACTTTTGTTGTCATTATGATTGGGAAAAGATTCTCTAATCTTTTCATAAGAAAAAAATATTTTTTTTTTAATTTGGGGACCCTGAGAACAAGTCCCGGAGAGGGCCTGGGGACCCTGAAAGGGTATTAAGACTAAGTATATCAATAGCACCTAACAGTTTTTGCACTAATGCTAGACAGTAAACAAAAAAGGGGGGTTTCAAAACTGTAGTACTTAACTTTGGATTGTACTGCACTTACTATTAATGACTACACACACAAGAGAGTTAAAAAAAATATAGGAGTAATGATAATAATAATACTCAATAATAATGAAATTTCATACTTTTGGTGTCATTATGATCGGGATAAGATTCTCTCTTTTCATAAGAAAAAATAATTTTTTTTTTTTAAATTTGTGGACCCTGAGAACAAAGTCTTGGAGAGGGCCCTGGGACCCAGAAAGGGTTAAGGATGCTGGGTGTTAGCCAGGGGCTGTTCAGTCTCTTAGCTGTGATCTGTTTAGTTTTTTAGGGCAATGCTTGTTATAAAGGTAGTGTTTTTTTTTTTTTTTTTTTTTTTTATTTTTCAGAAAATTATTAATACATTCATTCGTATCTGTATGTGTTTCACGCTCATTATGCCAGTCGACGTTATTCATAGCTGTTATAAAGTTATTAACAGCCGTCTCTTTATGCAGTCTGAAGGCAACTTTAGTAGTGTCTTGGGGCAATTTACCTACGTTGGTTATGAGAAAGGTAGGGTAGTGGTCTGTGGTGTTGTCTGTGATTATGCCTGATTTTAAAGGGGATATGGTGTTAGTCCAGGTGTGGTCTAATAAGGAGATACTAGTCTCAGAGATTCTTGTAGGTTTTGTTATTGTTGGTAGCAACAAGCAGTTGCTCATAGTGTTTGTGAATTTGGTTACTTGTGGGTCCTGGTCATGTAGTAGATTTATGTTGAAATCTCCTGTGAGCAGCAAGTTGTCTTTGTTCCTATGTGCATCAGTTATCATGTTTCCTAATTTTTCACTAAAATGGTAAATGTTTGACCATGGTACTCTGTGGATGTTTATCACTGTGAAGTTTTTTTTCAGGTCTTCTGATTTAAATTTAGCTATAATATATTCTCCATGTTTATCCCTTGTGCAATAATTATTGATACATTCAAGCTGATCTGAGTAGTATATAGCTGTTCCAGCCCCTTGCTGTTCTGTCCTACAGTTGTGTATGGCTGTGTAACCAGGAATGGCAGAGACATCTGTAGTACCAGGCTTTAGCCATGTTTCTGTGAGTGTGATGATTGATATACTGGTATGCAGGGAATTGAGTAATGCTGTGAGGTCATCGTAATGTGTCCTCGAAGATCTGACATTGTAATTAAAGATAGTTATGTTATTGTTGGCTCTGAGTAATGTCTTTACTTGGTCTTCAGTAAAATAATTACACTTGCTGTTGGATTCGTGTATGTCATTTAATAAAAGGTTGATAGCAGGATCAATCCTTGTAATCATAAGATTGAGTGACTCTACAACCAGACTTTTGAATAAAGTATTATGTTAAAGTTAATAATTATGATGCTAAACTAATTCATCTTACTAGCTAATGGTTTGTTACAAGTAGTTTTAAAAAAATACAGAGATACAGTTTACTCTCAATATGGTACAGATTTGATGATTTAACCCTTAAACTGTCCAAACGTAGATCTACGTTTTTTCCATATTTGAAAGTACATAGTAAAAAACGTAGATTTTTTTTTTTTGTACATTTGAAAACGTGTAAAAAAAACTTTGATCTACTTTTTTTTTTGTTATAGTATTTGAAAATATGTAAAAAAACGTAGATCTACTCTTGGAGCACTATACATGTGAACGTAAATTTGTTTGGACAGTTTAAGGGTTAATATTGAATAATTATAGTTTTAGAGTTTGACAAAAGTTGTAGATTTAGAAAAGAAGTTTGGTGAACACAATAAAATTGCTTAATATGGAAATGATATTTGAATTAAGTCTGCAGGTAATGGTAGTTATAAAAAAAATAAGAGAAAATGAAAATAATAGTTTATAATAGATTAAAGTAAGTAATTAAAAAATACAGGGATTATGCTAACTCTTATTATGGCACAAGTTGACAGGATAATATTGCACTGGTTATCAGTTCTATAATAATAGTTTATAATAGTAAGCAAATAATGGTAAATTAAAAATAAAAATAGAAATATAAGGAGAGAATATAGTGATCAATTGTACTAAAGTAAAATGGACTGATGGTAAATATGGTGTTGAACAAAATTTAAGTAATGTTAATTAAAAAATAAAAAAAATAATTTTATTACAATTATGTAATAGATTTTTATTAACAACTATTAGGATTTAATATTGCACTGGTAGTAATATTAGAGCTTATAAAGGCAGTACAAAGTACAGTGGCACCTCGGCTTATGAACGCTTCACCATGCAAATTTTTCAGGATACAAACCGTTGTTTGGTCGATTTTTTGCTTCTGGGTATGAAGGAAATTTCAGGATGCAAACTTACCCCTCAAAAGAGGTTCCTTAAATAAATAAATAAAATAAATAAAATATTTTTTCTTTGTAAAGGTTACCGTGTGTTTACATATCATAATATGATTGGAGCAAAGAAAGCTACTATCAAGCCAAGGCATTTTGGGAAGACTTAACCTAATACTAATAGACTACTTAAGTCTAGACAGGTGAAAAGTGTACTAATTGTGGTAACCAATGTTTTGCTGATGGTGGCGCCAACTACTGGCAGCATTTTTAAGTTTTTCCCTATTGATGTTGTTATTATTATTATTGCTATTATATTGTATTATTGTTATAATAATTATTATTATAATATGTACATACTAATAATGATAATACATAATAATTATGTATATTATAACAACATTATAATAATATAATATGTAATAGTACGATAATAATTATAATAATACTATGTACGTACTGCATATAATTTAGTTTGACAACACTACCACAATGCTCATCGGTGCACATATGCTTCCAGAGCTACCCTCGTGGTGCAAGGAATTCTCGTGATTTCCTTACGTTTCGTGCAGTTAATTCGTCAGATTTCTTTCTTCTAATCACGGGTCCTAAGAAAGCAAGTGCAAAGGACAGTGCCGAGAAGAAAAAAAGGATGATTTGCATGGAATTAAAGCAAGAAATCATTGATAAGCACAGACTAGGTACGAGGGTTGACGACTTGGCGAGTGAGTACAAGCGTAGCCCCTCTACTATATGTACAATACTAAAGCAGGAGGAGTCTCTAAAGGCTATGGCACCAGCAAAGGGTGTTACAGTAACTTCTAAGAAGTGGATCTCTGTTAATGAAAAGATGGAAAAGCTGCTGTGGCCATGGTTGATGGAGAAACAGCTCACAGGAGATGCGTAGTGTAGCGAGATAAACATTAAAATTGCACATAGCAGTTCTTAAGAAAAGTGTGAACTCCTGACAGGATATGCTGCTCTGTATTTCTTCAAGGTATGTAAATGTCGTATTTACACCAGATCTAATTTAGCCTCTCAAACTCTGTTTTCTCATATAATAACACCTCTGATGGCCACAATCCTCCTCCCTCCGCTGTCCACGTAATGACATATTTTATTAACCCTTTCAGGGTCCAAGGCCAAAATCTGAAGTCACGCACCAGTGTCCAAGAATTTTCCAAAAAAAAAATTATTTTTTCTTATGAAATGGTAGAGAATCTTTTTGTGAAGGTAATAAAACAAAAAGTACGAAATTTGATGGAAAATTGACGAAATTATGCTCTCGCGAATTTTGATGTGTCAGCGATATTTACGAATTGGCGATTTTGCCGACTTTGACTTCCATTTTAGGCCAATTACATCATTCCAGTCGACCAAATTCTTAGCTATTTCACTAGTATTACTTCTATTCTATCGATTGAGCACAAGAAATCGCCAAGTCGACTGTTTCAACTACAAAATAAAGTGATCGGAAATTGGTAATTTGGCCAATTTAACACAAAGTTCAAAATATTCCAATTTCAAAATAGCATCCAGAATAAACAATGTAGGCATTCCTGGCACTAAACTAACATTTCCTCGGTTCATTAGTTACGTTTTGAGGCTTTACAAATAAATCCCATTTTTATTTTTTATTTACATAATGAATTTTTATTCACACCAAAAAATAGAAGATTTACTGTTATGCAATATTGTAATAATTGTATAAATATCATCACCACATTTGTGAATGTGTATTAGATCCACCAGCTGGCATGTATTAGACGTGTGAGGTCGTTTGTTTACTCTTGAACATCGACAAAAATTTAACATTTCCGCTACTTTGAGCTCAGTTTCAAGCCAATTTCCGGTGCTAAAACCAATCAAAATCATCTCTGTTTCTGTAATATGTCTTCCATTCTATCAAATGAGACCAAGAAATTGCAAATACAACTATAAAAACATACGAAAAAACACTGCAAAGTTGCTGTTTTAATCGAAAATCTTGGTTTCAGTTTTTTTTCTCTCATTATACACAGTGTGCTGCAGGATTTGTTTTATGTGGTGCACACATACCACATAGATGTATTCTCTCATATCTAGGCCCAAGTGTACCACTCACAGTTTATCAGAGTGAGCTGAGCTCATGACGTAGATCTATGGTTTGGACACTGAACGCAAAGCCGTAGATCTACGGGACGGACCCTGAAAGGGTTAATTCTAGAGTGTATGTCAGGTTACTATGTTATTTATATTGTTTATTATGTCATATTTGATGAATTGTGACAGATAAATAAGCCGTAGAGTTGATAATAGGGTTATTTTGTCGTGCCTCCTGAGAGCAGGAATTCAGTTGGAACAAATTAATTGCATTTCAGTTAATTTAAATGGGGAAAATTGACCCAGCATACGAACAAATCAGGATACGAACAAGTTCACGGAACGGATTAAATTCGTAAGCCGAGGTTGCACTGTATTCAAAAGTAAGGAACTATACTAAGAGAATACAGTGTTTAAATGTATAAAGTAGAATGGACTGATAGTAAATGTGGTATTAAAACAAGTTTTTAGCAAGTAATGATAGTTAATATGTAAAAAATGTACAAAAGTAAAATGGACTGATAGTAATTAATTTGTTTACTGTATCTGTCTGGCCTTGTACATAGGCATGTTAGTCTGACTTAGGCTATTTAGAGCAAGTAATGGGGATAAAGAGTCAGAGACCATTCACCTGGCTGGACTGAATTGTAATAAATATACTAATGACATCTGTAAGGCAAAAGTTTTTTTGACTTTGACCTTTATCACACCTAATGGCCATTGAAGAAAAAGGGCTTATATGTCTGCTAAGTGGTGGATGCAGCATATACTAGTTCGAAACTTGAAGCAGATAGTTCTCCTGAATTGGTGCAGATGACCAAAAGCTCCAGTGGCAGGTCATCAGATGACTTAGACCCACATCAGGAAACACTCATTTCCTGACAAACCTTGCCTAACCTAACTTACCATTGTTGCAAGCACTTTTTTTTTTTTCCACACCGCTTTTGAAGTCGAATGTAGTGTCGTCATCTTGTGTGCTTCAGATTTGGCACAATAATGCTTTGAAATCTTTAGAGCATTTCATTGTGATAAAAACACCTACAAAAACACTTGAGATCAATTTGTTTGTATGTGCTGCAGTTCAAATTTTGTTAAATTGCTTGAAAAAATGTGAAGTCCTTAGAACTTGACCAGTGACAAAGATAAACAAAACCAGAACATTTGGAGTTATGTACTGAGGTCCCAGGGCAGAAACATATTTATTGAACATGCTCTAAAGTAATTACATTTTATCTTTCTCCCTTCAAAACTAGAACACAAAAATAAAAATGTGTGTATTCAACTCCTAAAAGGATAGTTTGAACTTAAGAATAATGTCATTGTACAGCATTTGTAAATAAGTGTTCCGTACCATATTTTCTGTGGTGTTTATGGTCATGTAGGAACTATGGAGTTGATTTAGGCAGCAACAGGTAGTTAGCAATAATGAGGTTCTTGTTTATTTTTTTAAATTTCATGTACATAATGTGCACCATAAATTTTAGCACTACATAATACCTAGAATATTTTTTTCAGTACGACAGGCGACTCCCTGTACGAGACGTTGGGCATTCAGAAAGATGCCACTACAGAACAAATAAAGAAAACATACAGGAAGTTGGCACTCAAATATCACCCGGATAAAAATCCAGATAATCCTGAAGCTGCGGAAAAGGTGAGAGGCAGGCTACAAATAGTAGGAAACATGATATAGATACAAAAGAAATTTTACTGGAGAAGGTTTTTACCCCTTTCACTGTCATAACCCCTGAAATGGTAAAGAATCTTTATCTGAAATAAATATGCAAATTTTAATGGAAACATATATAATTATGCAGGCACCAATCTGGTGGTCTGGGGAGAAGAAATATTAGCTATTTCACTAGTACGACTTCCATTCTATCTATTGAGCACAAGAAACTTTCGTTCAACTTTCAAAACTACCCTATAAAGTGCACAGATGTCTGTTGTTTGGTTAATTTTACACAAAATTCAACAAATTCCAATTTTAAAACAGTTCAAAATAAACACCATAGGCATTTCAGCCACTAAAGGATCCTTTCCTCTTCTCACTAATCACATCCACAGGCCTCTCCTATACAAAAAACTGAAGGTTTATCTTATTCCTCAGATAATAACTTATAAGTAAGAATGATTAGTCATGTTTTAGACTATCCCAGTAATTGAAGCAGACCTAATAAAAGCCCTTTAAACAGACTGGGGATGTGGGAGATTCCCTACCCTTTTTCAGGAAAATCACCAAAAATCAGATATTTCTGCCACTTTGAGGCTTATTTCAAGCTGCTGTTATTTCTTCTACTTGTAAGTCTACTACAACTTCTCTACTATGACTTCTCTACTATTGTTTCTTTTACTTCTTCTGTATTTCTTCTACTACTATTTCTTCTACTTGAAAATGCTTCCAATGCTTTTGTCATGGTACAGAGGAAGTAACACTACCTTATCTAATCATCCTTATCTTAGAGTGCTTTGAGTAGACATGTTTAATGTTTATAAAGAATGAAAAGGCATAGTATCTTGACTGAAACAACACACAAACAACCTGCACAGAGAGAAAAGCCCATGACGATGCTTTGGTCTGACTTTAACCATTTACGAAGTCATACTAAGTGTGACTTTTTGTAAATAATAATAATAATAATATAATATAATAATTATTTCTACAAGTGCATGTACAAGGTATACAGACCTAGCTGACATCAGTGACATACAGCCTCTCTTCACTTAGCAATGTACTCGTTTACCGACGAATTGGACTTACGACAGGCTGCCTGACCAGTATTCATACCTAAATAATGTATATTAGAGTTGATTTTCTCTATTCTGTTTATCACAGTATACAGTACACTAATGTATAAACATTTAAAAATATACCAGAAATGTTGTAAGTGGTACAGAGGTGGCATTAAAACAATATCAAAGATAGTTGACACAAACCCACTACCATTATAGTATGCCCCTCACTTAGCAATAAATTCATTTACTGACGTGGTCTTTGGAATGGAACTCCATCGTTAAGTGAGGAGAGGCTATACTACTATATAGAAAGCCGCTTGTTATGCTGAGCATTTTGAGCAAATTAGGTCAGTTTTGTCCCAGGATGCAACCCACACCAGTCAGTTACACCCAGGTACCCATTTTACTGATGGATGAACAGATAACTGGTGAAAAGAAACTTGCCCAATGTTTCCACCCTTTACCAGGAATTGAACCTGGACCCTTACCGTGTGAAGCAAGAGCATTTGCCACCAGGCCACAGGGCCCAAGTCAGACCGAAGTGTCATTGTGTGCTTTTCTCTCAATGTGCAGCTTGGGTGTGTAATGTCTAATGTATAGTTGTCGGCACATTGAACTTGCTGTGAATGGTCAGTCAGACGCCACTATTTTGACCACTTGTCAGCGCACACACACTTGATTATACTGTAGTTGGTTATTTATTATAGATTATTATTATAGTACAATGGACCCCTGCCTAACGATCAGCTCCCAACTCGACCAATTATGTAAGTGTATTTTTGTAAGTGCTTTTGTAGGTGTATTTTTGGGGGTCTGAAACGGACTAATCTAATTCACAATGTTCCTTAAGGGAACAAATTCGGTCTATAATGGCACCCAAACAGACTTCTGGATTGAAATAATATTGTTAGGCGGGGGTCCACTGTAATTGTAAATAATATAAAATGAATATACTTATTACAGACAAGTCTAAATGATTATTATCATAGATAATTGCAAATGATGTACAGTTTGCTGCAATGAAAATGGGAGAAGTGATTAATTTTACTTTATTGGTTTTGGAGGCATACTGCTTGCTTTTGAGGTGTACTGCATTTTCTGTTTTTATTATTTTAGTTTTGCTGGTGGTAGTAGCCATAACATTATATAATTCACAGATAACCTCCACTAGACTTCTTTGGTGCTTCGTGGATCTTTATTAAGTTGGTAATGGTCCAAGATAGATTGAAACATCGTCTGAAGTTTCTTTTATCATGCCCTTTTCTAAGTGTGGGTTCTTGATGAATTATTCCAGCTTCAGTATTGTATTGTGACTTCTTTAAAGTTTCCTCTCCAAAGTGTGGGTTATTTTTATTAATTTGTTTATTGCATTTTTTTTTTACCAGAATATAATATTCAGCATTGTCCTGGGTAACATTTGGATTTTTATTTTTGTTAACAGTTTGTTAGACTGTATTAGTAGCTAAATAGTTGCTTGTATCTTTCCATCTACCCATCAACTGTTGGGAGAAAGGTGGGATAGAGAAAGTGCAGGAATTAAGGAGGAATTTGGAGGTATGGGTAGATTTAGGCATGCAGTGCAAGAGTGCACAGCAAAAGTTTGTGGGTATTAGAAGGTGGGTGCGGTTGAAAAAAAAAAAAAGGAATAATTCGTGGAATGAAGAGACAGAGCGTGGTAAGAGAGAAAAATTAGCATTTGAGAGGTTTGTACTAGGCCAGTATGATATATGGAAGGTAGAGTACATGGAGAGGTAGAGAGAAGTTAAAAGTGTGATGTTGAAAAAAAGAGCCAATGAGAGAATGGATGAGTCTTTACCAGCAAATTTTGCTGATATTGAGAAGCAGTTTTAAGAGATTAATAAATTGTGGAAGCCTGGGAAACAAATGGACTTGCAAGTCAAGAACAACTGAAGGGATTTGTTAAATAGGAAGTGGAGATAATGGGAAGATGGAGAGAATATTTTGATGAGTGAGTGTGTGAGACATTGGGTAGGATGAATGAGGGTAAATCAGCAGGGATGTATAGGATTATGACAAAGATGTTTAAAGAAGGTAGGGATATAGCACTGGAGTGGTTGATGTATTTTAGCATATGTCTGAAAGAAGTTAAGGTACCTAAGGATTGACAGAGCATGCAAAATTCCTTTGTACAAGAGAAATAGGACAAAAGAGCATAAAATTATAAAGTAACGTGCCTGTTGAGTATACAGTAGAGCCCCGCTTTACGGCGTTCTGCTTTACGGCATTCCACTAATATGGACATTTCAAATTATGACCAAAACTCGCTATATGGCTCCCCCCACCTGACTTTGTGATAATCACCGTGCCCCACCTGATTTGTTTACATTCTCCGTGAGCACCATCTCTCTCCATTATGTCTGGAAACTCCAAAATATGAAGTGTTTTTAAAAGTTATTTGATATTTTATATATACTCTGATAATTATACTTATGTATACCTGTACCTAAATAAACTTACACTGTGCTGGCATGCAGGTACACATTAAAATCACTAAGAGTGTCTTATGTCTCAATACGCCATATTAGTACATGATGATAATCACAAAGTCTCATTAGATGTCGTATATTACATTAATGTACACATTTTCCTTAATCCATTATGATATTTTTTCAAAATTATATAATAAACATGATATGTAACATATAAAGATGATGATATACACCCCACAGTAGAATAAATAAACATAAATATAAGATGTGGTAACCAGATGACTTGTACGAGTGACGCCATACAGTGGACCCTCGAGTTTAGAACTTAATCCGTTCCAGGAGCTAGTTCTGAAGTCGAAATGTTCAAAAGTCGAACCAATATTTCCCATAAGAAATAATGGAAATATAATTAATCCGTTCCAGAAACCCAAAAATATTCATAAAAAAATACATCTTATAGAGATTACATTATTGTTTTACACAGAGCATACATACATATATGTACATAGTACAAGTAGTAATATTTAAATAAACATATAAAATAACATTTTTACTTACCTTTATTGAAGATTGGTGATGACATTTGGAAGATAGAGAGGAGGAGAGTGAGTGAGTTGGGGTTAGTGCTTGGAATGGAATCCCCCTCCACAAGGACTTTAGGTATCAAAGCCCTCTCTGGGGTTACTTCCCTTCTCTGTCTTTTAATGCCACTAGGACCAGATTGAGTCACTGGACCCCTGTTTCACAAAATAACTGTCCACAGTCCTCTGTTTCTGGTGCCTCTTTAAGATTTCCCTAAAATGGAACATGGTCCTGTCACTGAACTTGTTACAAAGATGGCTTGTTTCAGCTTGCTCAGGGTGGTACTTCTCCACAAACATTTGGACATCATTCCACTTGGCACAAATCTCCTTAATCTTTGAAGAAGGCATCTCATCCACTCTCTCTTCCTCCTCCTCTGAAGCAAGTTCCTGAGCTGTGGTCTGATACTGTTCCAGATGAAGCTCTTCCAGCTCTTCAGTGGTTAGCTCTTCGCTGTGGTCCTCTACAAACTCTTCCACATTCTCGCCACTCACCTCCAGCCCCAGGGTGTTCCCAATGCCACAAGAGAGTCCACAACAGGCAGAGGGTCATCAGGGTCAGGGTCAGCCTCAAACCCTTCAAAATCCCAGTTTTGGACACAATCTGGCCACAATTGTCTCCAAGCAAAGTTCAAAGACCTGGAAGTCACTCCCTCCCAAGCCTTGCCTATAAGGCTTACTGAGCTGTAGATATTGAAGTGATTGCTCCAAAACTCTCTTAGGGTCAACTTAGTGTCTGTGGTCACTTCAAAGCACTTTTCAAACACTGCTTTTGTGTAGAGTTTTTTGAAGTTAGAAATGACCTGCTGGTCCATGGGCTGGAGGAGAGGAGTGGTGTTAGGAAGCGAGAACTTAACTGTGATGAAACTAGCCCCTAGACAGTAGGTCTACCAAGTTTGGAGGATGTGCAGGAGCAGTGTCCATTAACAGGAGGCACTTGAGTAGCAAATTATTTTCTAGGAGGTATTTTCTCTCACTGGGGCCAAACACTTCATGGACCCACTCTTTGAAAATTTGCCTTGTGACCCATGCCTTATTAGCTTTCCACAAGACGCATAACTTGTTCTGAATGACATTATTTTTCTTAAACACACTGGGATTTTCTGAGTGATACACAAGTAAAGGCTTCACCACTAGCATTAGCACAGAACAAAAGAGTTAGCCTGTCTTTCATAGGCTTGTGTCCTGGGAGTGCCTTTTCCTCCTGTGTGATGTAGGTCCTCTTTGGCATTTTCTTCCAAAACAGGCCTGTTTCGTCACAGTTGAACACTTGTTGGGGTTTTAATTTTTCAGTGTCTATATACCCCTTAAACTCCTGCACAAACTTCTCAGCCACTCGTTTGTCTGAACTGGCTGCCTTACCATGCCTTATAACATTGTGTATGCCACTATGCTTCTTAAATTTTTCAAACCAGCCTTTGCTGGCCTTAAATTCACTGGTTCCTGGAGTTTTCTTTGCTAGATCGGCATGCAACTTCCTTGCCTTTTCACAAATGATTGTCTCAGAAACACTATCACCTGCCATCTCTTTATCCTTGATCCACACCAGCAACAACTTCTCAACCTGATCGACTGTCTGTGGTCTATTTTTGGTTAGCATATCAACACCTTTTGCCACATCATCTTCCTTGATTTGTTCTTTCTTTGCCAGGATGGAAGTGATGGTTGACTTGTTTTTGCCGTACATCCTGGCAAGCTCAACAATTCTCACACCACTCTCATATTGTTGTATTTCCTTCAAGTCTATGGTGTTTCTCACTTTCTTTACCACAGGGGTATCACATGCAAGTTTCTTTTGACCCATGGTAGTTTATTTCACAGTCGCACAAGCAGTAAACACAATGAATTAATAGTGAAATGTTTGAATGAGCATTTAGGTTAGCATTCACTCAAGCATCAACAAAGCCAGACTGGCTCACGACGCCTGCGCGGAGACACAGACAGAGCGGGCTGGCGGACAGGCCTGGTACTCGGCAGTTCGAAAGACGGGTAGAGTTCGATACTCGGAAGGAAATTGGTTCGAAAAAAGCGTTCTATATTCAAAAAGTTCGATAATCGATAGGTTCATAACTCAAGGGTCCACTGTATTTAAAACGATGAAATTTGGTTTTACAGTGGAACAATTTACATTATGATGTACTGTATTACAATCTAGTACTATTTAAAACAATGAAATATAGACATCGTAATGTTGAAGTAGTAAGTGGTTGAGCATTTATCAGCACAATATGAGTAGCTTTAGAGAAACTGGTAGTGATTAAGTATGGTTTGTCTGGCTAATTTTAGGTGATGAGGTGATTTCTTAGTAGGGCCTTAAACTGATTTGCAGACAGGGGTCCTTTAGTGTGTTCTGGCAATGAATTCCAGATCTTTGGGCCTTTTACATGCATAGCATTTTTGCATAGAGAGAGATGAAGGATCTGTGTCTCGTATTATGGTTGTGTGTTCTTTTATAGTTATCAAAGAGGAGTTTGAGAGGAGGGTTTTCATTAGAGGATAGTGTTCTGTGTATGTAGTAGGCACAATAATAATTGTGGATGTTTTGTATATTAAGCAAGTTAAGACTCTTGAAAAGTGGTGGAGTGTGTTGTCTAATGCAGGAGCTAGTAATCAATTGCAATGTAGCTTTTTGCTGGGTTATTAGAGGTTTAAGGTGATTTGCTGTGGTTGAGCCCAATGCACAAATACCATAGGTGAGGTAAGGGTAAATGAGAGAGTGGTACAAAGCTAGAAGAGCTGATTGGGGCACATAGTACGGCATCTTTGAAAGGATGCCTACCGTTTTGGAGACTTTCTTGGAAATTTGTATGTGTCTGAAATTTGAGACTGCAGTCAAGGTGGAGACCTAGAAATTTGCCCTCTGCCTGTTTTGAAATAGGTGAACCATTTATCAATATGTTTAGCTGTACATTTAAAGCTCTGTTTCCAAAAAGCATGAAGTAGGTTTTGTCTATATTGAGAGTAAGTTAGTTGGTAATCATCCAGGAATACATTTTTAGCAGTTCAGCATTTACAGTGTCTGTTAGTATGGTTGGGTTTGGGTGAGAGAAGGCATACGCTGTGTCATCTGCAAATAAAATGGGTTTAAGGAGATTAGATGCATATGGTAGGTCATTGATGTAAATGAGAAAGAGAAGTGGGCCAAGAACACTAACCTGTGGGACTCCAACAAAAACAGGTTGTATAGTGGAGCTGGCTCCATTTGTGTATACATACTGGATTCTATTGGTAAGATAAGATTTTAGGTAATCAAGAGTGTCCTCTGACCCTGTAATGTTCGAGTTTTTGGTGCAAAAGGTCATGGTCAACTGTATCAAAAGCTTTTCGTAAGTCTATGAAAAGTCCAAGGGGAAATTCATTTTTCTTGAGTGCAGAATATATTAGTAGGGGAAGGAAGGCAGGGTAGGGGTTGTCCTCGAAAAGGTTGGAGGGAGGGGGTAAAGGTGGTGTTGTGGGCGAGGGGTTTGGACTTCCAGCAAACGTGCGTGAGCGTGTTTGATAGGAGTGAATGGAAACAAATGGTATTTGCGACCTGACGATCTGTTGGAGTGTGAGCAGGGTAATATTTAGTGAAGGGATTCAGGGAAACCGGTTATTTTATATAACTGGACTTGAGTCCTGGAAATGGGAAGTACAATGCCTGCACTCTAAAGGAGGGGTTTGGGATATTGGCAGTTTGGGGAGATATATTGTGTATTTTTATACGTATATACTTCTAAACTGTTGTATTCTGGGCACCTCTGCAAAAACAGGGATTGTGTGTGAGTGAGGTGAAAGTGTTGAATGATGAAAGAATTTTCTTTTTGGGGATTTTCTTTCTCTTTGGGTCACCCTGCCTCGGTGGGAGATGGCTGACTTGTTGAAAAAAGAAAAAAAGTGTATAATAGCATCATTAGTACTTTTTTTTCAGTCTGAACCCAAACTGACAATAGTTGAGTATGTTGTGGGATACAAAGTAGGAGTAGACTTGATTGTGAATTAATTTTTTGAAGATTTTTAGATAGGGGCAGGTTGATATAAGCCTATAGTTGTTCAATTCAGTTGGATCACTTCCTTTGAGGATCGTGGTGATTCTTGCTGTCTTGAGTATGGATGGGAAGGTGGAAGAGCCAATGGATTTGTTAAAAAGAGTTGCAATAATTGGTGACAACACATGAGAAGCTTTTTTATGCACGAGTGGTGGTAAGTTATTCAGGTCTCGTGTCTTGTTCTTTAGTGTTTTGATAATAAGCTAGATTTCAGTAGGGTTTACTGGGGCTAAAATTAGAGTATTTGGGAAGTTGCCAGTGAGGTAGTCTTTGGCTGAATATTTGTGCTTGGGATTTTACTTGATAGTTTTGTTCCTACAGTAGAGAAAAAGACATAAGTTTGTTGGGAGTATTGGTTGGCTGAAGGAGAGGTTTGACTGGTTTAGTTAAGTTAACTCTTTGACTGCTGAGACCCCTGCTCACAAACTTGCTTTGTGTCAAAGAATTTAAAAAAAAAAAATCCTTATGAAATGATAGAGAATCTTTTCCCAATAGTAATGACACCAAAAGTACGAAATTTGATGGAAAACGTAGGGAATTATGCTCTCGTGAAGTTAGCGATCTTGGCGATATTTACGCATTGGCAATTTTGCGAACTTTGAGCCCTATTTTCGGCCAGTTCCATCATTCCAGTAGGCCAGTCGAACAAACTCCATTTGTTCTATCAATTGAATACAAGAAACTGCCTATTTACAGATTTGAACTATTCAATAAAGTGATCAGAAATTGGCATTTTGGCCAGTTTCACACAAATTAAAAAAGACACCAATTTCAAAATAGGATCCAGAATGAACAATGCAGACATTCCTGGCACTAAAATAACATATTTTCTTTGTTGATCAGTCACGTCTCCAGGCCCCTCTTATATTACTCTTGCTTTCTATTTTGAATTTTTATTTGCACAAAAAATAGAAGATTTACTGTTATGCAGATTACTGCATTATTGTAATAATTGTATAAATAATGTCGACCCATTTGTGACTGCGTATTAGAATGGTTAGTAGGACACTTATTGGACAATGATGTCACTTGTTTACTCTTGAACATCGGCAGAAATTGAACATTTCCACTAATTTGAGCTCAATTTCAAGGTCCTTTTTGTCGGAAAACCAATCAAAATCATCTTTATTTCTGTAATATGTGTTCCATTCTATCAAATGAGACCAAGAATGCAACCATAAATACTATACGAAAATACTACACCTCAAAGTCGGCATTTTAATCCAAACACATGGTCTTTTTTTTTTTTTCTCATTATGCACTACTTGCTGCAGGATTTTTTTCATACTGCGCATGCTGACCACACAGACCCATTCTTTCATGTGTGGGCCTACCAGCTTTCTCCCGCTTGATTTGAAGCCACTAGAATTTTTGAGTATACGTCAAAAACACTGGCTTGTAAGATGTATATATACGTCAGAAACACTCAAAGGGGTAATCATTCTGTTTTGTGACAGCTTTTTAGATCCTAGAATTTCAGATAAGGTTTTCCAGGCCTTTTCATATCACCTTTTATGTCATGAAATCTGTTTTCATAATGTTCAGTTTTTTGGACCTCCTTGTAAGATTGTTTACTATTGACGAGTAACGTTTTGTAAGATCCTTTGTTATTAGACCCAGTCTGTACTGTTTTTCGTATAGATGTTTTTTATCAACAGATTTGAGGATGCTGTTTGTAAGCCAGGAGCTGTTTAGTCTCTTTGCTGTGATCTGCTTAGTTTTTATTGGGCAATACATGTTATAGAGGTTTTGGGTTTTTTGTGAAAAAAATATTAACACATTCATCAATACTGAAATTGTCTGCTAGCTCGTTTTGCTAGTCAGTGTCACTAAATGCTGAAATAAACTTATTAACAGATGACTTGTCATGTAGTCAGAAGGTGATCTTAGTTTTGTCCTGGGACAATGTACACAAGTTGGTTATGAGAAAGATGGGATAGTGGTCAGTGGTGTTATCAGTGATTATGCCTGCTTTTAATGGGGATGTAGTGTTTGTCCAGATATGGTCTAGTATTGAGGCATTTGTGTCAGTGATTCTTGTAGGCTTTGTTATAGTTGGTAGAAGTAAGCAGTTGTTCATAGTATTTGTGAATTCAGTCACTTGTGGGTCATGGTCATGGATGAGATTTTTGTTGAAGTCCCCTGTAAGTACACCTACCATCCGACTTAAGACCGAGTTCGGTTCCGAGAAACCAGTCGTAAGTCGAAATGGACGCAAGTCGAACTTTACTACTGAATTTCAACATAACATTTTTGTAATGACTTCATTTTATTGTTTTATTTTGGTATTTCATGTTTTACTTTACTTTTTATGCTGTTAGTACTGTATTTTATACTGTAAGGTTTAGGATAAAAACTGTGTACAACACAAACACTTGTTTACTTCCCAGAAATTTGGCATGAAAAACACGGTCGTAAGTCGAGTCGTCGTATGTCGAGCAGGTCGTAAGTTGGATGGTAGGTGTATTAGGTGGTGGTTGTTCATTTCAGTGCTAGTTATGTTTCTTATTTTTTCACTAAAAGAGTAAATACTGGAGTGAGGAGCTCTATAAATTGCTCCAAATGTTGGAGGTTTTGTGGCCTACAATTGTGTATGGCTGTGTAGCCAGGTGTGGAATAGATCTTTGTAATATGTTTTAGCCATGTTTCAACGAGAGTAATGATAGATATACGTACAGTGGCACCTCGGGATATGAAGTTATTTCGTTCCAGAGGGCTGCTCGAGTGCCGATACCGAACAAATTTGTTTACATAAGGAATAATGAAAATTATATTAATCCGTTTCAGACCCCCAAAAATACACTTACAAAAGCACTTACATAAATAGACTTACATAATTGTTCGAGTTTTGAGCTGTGTGTATCCCGAGGTACCACTGTACTGACATTTAGAGAATTCAGAACTGCTTGGAGGTCATCATAGTGGTTACTTAGTGATCTGACATTATAATTGAATACTGTTATGTTTTTGTTGGCACTGAGTAATGTCTTAGCCTGACTAGCAGTGTAATAAAGGCAATTGTTGTTAGGATCATGTGTGTCATTTAACCCTTTCAGGGTCCATCCCGTAGATCAACGGCTTTACGTTCAGGGTCCAAACCGTAGATCTACGTCATGAGCTCAGCTCACTCTGATAAACTGTGAGTGGTAAATTTGGGCCTAGATATGAGAGAATACATCTATGTGGTATGTGTGCACCACATAAAACAAATCCTGCAGCACACTGTGTATAATGAGAGAAAAAAAAACTGAGACCACGATTTTCGATTAAAACAGCGACTTTGCAGTGTTTTTTCGTATGTTTTTTATAGTTGTATTTGTGATTTCTTGGTCTCATTTGATAGAATGGAAGACATATTACAGAAATAGAGATAATTTTGATTGGTGTTAGCACTGGAAATGGCTTGAAATCGAGCTCAAAGTGGCGGAAATGTTAAATTTTTGCCGATGTTCAAGAGTAAACAAACGACCTCACACATCTAATACACGCCAGCTGGTGGGTCTAATATACATTCACAAATGTGGTGATGATATTTATACAATTATTACAATATTGCATAGCAGTAAATCTTCTATTTTTTGGTGTGAATAAAAATTCATTATGTGAATAAAAAATCAAAATGGAATTTATTTGTAAAGCCTCAAAACATAACTAATGAACAGAGGAAATGTTAGTTTAGTGCCAGGAATACCTACATTGTTTATTCTGGACCCTATTTTGAAATTGGAACATTTTGAACTTTGTGTTAAATTGGCCAAATTACCAATTTCCGGTCACTTTATTTTGTAGTTGAAACAGTTGACTTGGCGATTTCTTGTGCAGAACACCATATAAATGCCAGATAACAAGTTTACACTAACATATATTAGCAATAGAACTAGGCATTAATACAATAAAAAAGTAAAATACACACACAGTATACTCCTTATTTACCTGAAAATATTCGTAGTTTAACCCTTTCAGGGTCCGTCCTGTAGATCTACGACTTTACGTTCAGGGTCCAAACTGTAGATCTACACCATGAGCTCAGCTCACTCTGATAAGCTGTGAGTGGTAAATTTGGGACTGGGCCTAGATATGAGAGAATACATCTATGTGGTATGTGTGCACCACATAAAACAAATCCTGCAGCACACAGTGTATAACGAGAGAAAAAAAACTGAGACCGTGATTTTCGATTAAAACGGCGACTTTGCAGTGTTTTTTCGTATGTTTTTTATAGTTATATTTGCGATTTGTTGGTCTCATTTGATAGAATAGAAGACATATTACAGAAATGCAGATGATTTTGATTGGTTTTAGTACTGGAAATGGCTTGAAACTGAGCTCAAATAGCGGAAATGTTAAATTTTTGTCGATGTTCAAGAGTAAACAGACAACCTCACACGTCTAAATACACGCCAGCTATTGGGTCTAGTATACATTCACAAATATGATGATGATATTTATACAATTATTACAATATTGCATAACAGTAAATCTTCTATTTTTTGGTTTGAATAAAAATTCATTATGTGAATAAAAAATCAAAATGGAATTCATTTGTAAAGCCTGAAAACATAACTAATGAGCAGAGGAAATATTAGTTTAGTGCCAGGAATGCCTGCATTGTTTATTCTGGACCCTATTTTGAAATTGGAATATTTTGAACTTTGTGTTAAATTGGCCAAATTACCAATTTTAGATCACTTTATTTTGACGGGCAATTTCTTGTGCTCAATTGATAGAATAGAAGTAATGCTAGTGAAATAGCTAAGAAGTTGGTCGACTGGAATAATGTAATTGGCCTAAAATGGGAGTCAAAGTTGGCAAAATCGCCGGTTTGTAAATATTGCTGACACATCAAAATTCGCGAGAGCATAATTTCATCAATTTTCCATCAAATTTCGTACTTTTTGTTTTATTACCTTCAGAAAAAGATTCTCTACCATTTCATAAGAAAAAATAACAATTTGGCCTCTGGACCCTGAAAGGGTTAATGTAGGGCAAAAGATGAGTAGTATTTACTCGAAGAAGTTAGGTGTGGTAGCCCTTCTGGCCACCCCACCCACATATAATATACTACGATGATGCTTAAAGTTCCATAGTGATAAAATGCATATACAGTACACTCATTACTTATCTTAAAATATTTGTAGTCTTAAATGTAGCGTGAAAGGTGAAAAGTATTTATTTGTGGAAAGTGGTGTGGTAGGTAGGGTAGTGTAGGGAAGCCAGCCTGGCCACCCCACCCACTGTGTAAACAAACTGTTGATACATCTGGTTATGGTTCATAAACATTCATACAAACACCTTACATTGTGTATAAGTTGTCTCCACAGTGGTACAGTAGAGTAAATAAAGACCAACATTTCTATTCTCATGTAATTTTTGGAAGGAATGATGCTCTGACAAATTTTTTATTATTACAAATTATTATTATTGCTTATTATTATTATAAATTATTATTACAAGTTATTAATATTATAATCATAAAAAGAAGCACTAAACCCACAAGGGTCGTGAATTGCTATATATAGAGTGAAGGCATATGAAAGGAATATTTATCATCAGTTAGTATCCCCCAGTGTTTGATTAGAGAAAACTTATTTCTTCTGACACTCCTACAAAGCTTCGTTGTAAAAAATCTCATATTTATGTCAGTAGAGAGACTCGGTGATTTTGATGTGTACCTGCATGCCAGCACAGTGTGTAAGTATGTTTAGATATAGGTACACATAAGCATAATTATCATAGTACATATAAAACATGCAATAACTTTTGAACACTTGAAATTTCAGAAAGGTTCCAGGCATAATAGATGTCAGAGAATGTAAACAAACCGGGTGGGGCGTGTCATATTTGAAAGACTGCTTGCCGTATAGCAAATTTTGGTTGTAACTTGAAAACACCATATTTGCGGAACGCCGTATGGCGAAACGCCATAAGATGGGGCCCTACTGTACACGTGTTAATTAATCCATCTATGATACTTTTTCAAAGTTATATAATAAACACGATACGTAACATATAAAGATAAATACACCCCACAGTAGAATAAATAAATATAAATATGAGATGTGGTAGCCAGACGACTTGTACGAGTGATGGCACAAATGATGTTTTCTCTAGCCCAACATAAGAAAGTGTGCTATTGGGGGTAACTGTAGAAAATTATTCCTTTCGTTTGCCTTCACTCAGAGCGTCATTTCTTCTAAAAATGGTGTTACATGAGAATGGGAAGTGTTCCTCTTAATTTATTCTACCATATGAACGTAGAGACAACTTGTACACAATGTAACTTGTACACAAATCAGACATGTTTGCCTGGTTTGTTTGCAGAACTCGCGTCCGCTTGGTTTATTTACATAACTCCGCGCCTGTCCTCTCTCATTCTCTCTCATTCTCTCTCATTCTCTCTCATTCTCTCTCATTCTCTCTCATTCTCATTCTCTCTCATTCTCTCTCATTCTCTCTCATTCTCATTCTCTCTCTCTCATTCTCTCATTCTCTCATTCTCTCTCTCATTCTCTCTCTTCTCTCTCATTCTCTCTTCTCCTCATCTCTCTCATTCTCTCTCATTCTCTCTCATTCTCTCTCATTCTCTCTCATTCTCTCTCATTCTCTCTCATTCTCTCTCATTCTCTCTCATTCTCTCTCATTCTCTCATCTCTCTCATTCTCTCTCATTCTCTCTCTCTCTCTCTCTCTCTCTCTCTCTCTCTCTCTCTCTCTCTCTCTCTCTCTCTCTCTCTCTCTCTCTCTCTCATTTATTTGTTTTATCTCGTTTGCTCACCTCTGACTCTACATTAAGACTACAGATATTTTAAGGTAAGTAATGAGTGAACTGTATGAATTTTATCACTGTGGGACGCTTAACCCTTTAAGGGTCCTGTCCCGTAGATCTACGGCTTTACGTTCAGGGTCCAAACCGTAGATCTACGTCATGAGCTCAGCTGACTCTGATAAACTGTGAGTGGTACATTTGGGCCTAGATATGAGAGAATACATCTATGTGGTATGTGTGCACCACATAAAACAGTTCCTGCAGCACACTGTGTATAATGAGAGAAAAAAAAACTGAAATAATTTTTTTATTAAAACAGCGACTTTGCAGTGTTTTTTCGTATGTTTTTTGTGATTTGTTGGTCTCATTTGATAGAATGGAAGACATATTACAGAAATGCAGATGATTTTGATTGGTTTTAGCACTGGAAATGGCTTGAAACTGAGCTCAAAGTAGCAGAAATGTTAAATTTTTGCCGATATTCAAGAGTAAACAAACGACCTCACACGTCTAATACACGCCAGCTGGTGGGTCTAATATGCATTCACAAATATGGTGATGATATTTATACAATTATTACAGTATTGCATAACAGTAAAGCTTCTATTTTTGGTGTGAATAAAATTTCATTATGTGAATAAAAAATCAAAATAGAATTTATTTGTAAAGCCTCAAAACGTAACTAATGAACAGAGGAAATGTTAGTTTAATTCCAGGAATACCTACATTGTTTATTCTGGACCCTATTTTGAAATTTGGAACATTTTGAACTTTGTGTTAAATTGGCCAAATTAACAATTTTCGATCACTTTAATTTGTAGTTGAAACAGTTGACTTGGCGATTTCTTGTGCTCAATCGATAGAATAGAAGTAATACTAGTGAAATAGCTAAGAATTTGGTTGACTGGAATAACGTAATTGGCCTAAAATGGGAGTCAAAGTCGGCAAAATCGCCGATTCGTAAATATCGCTGACACATCAAAATTCGTGAGAGCATAATTTCGTCAATTTTCCATCAAATTTCGTACTTTTTGTTTTATTACCTTCACAAAAAGTTTCTCTACCATTTCATAAGAAAAAATAACAATTTTTTTTTTTTTTTTTTAAATTCTTGGACACTGGGGCACCACTTCAGATTTGGGTCTTGGACCCTGAAGGGGTTAAATGACATAGAATATTATGTGTGTGTGGGGTGGTCTGGTATGGTAGCCTGGCTGGTTACTATACATACCACACTTGATTTCTTAAAATAAATATTACTCATCTCACCCTAGATTAAGACTAAAAATATTTTAAGGTAAGTAATGAGTGTGCTATATGTGTATTTTACTTTTTTATTGTTTTTAATGCGTTATTCTATTGCTAACTTAGTATATATTAGTGTAAACTTATTTAGTATGTATTTATAAGTTGAAAAAAGGGGGGGGGTCCATTTTACGGTGGTAGCCTGGAACCTAACCTGCCATATAAGTGGGGCCCTACTGTACCAGGTAAAGTATGGTAGAATTATTATTGAAAGAGATTAGGGAAAGACAGAAAGTAGGACTGCAGAGGAGCAAGGAGGATTTAGAAAAGGTAAGGATGTCTAGACTTTATATTGAGGCCTGTAAGTGGTCAGTACTTAAGGACAGAGCTTTTTCTTGCCTTTATGATTTAGAAATTACATATGATTGGGTGAATATAGAAGCATTTTGAGTTGTTGAAAATGTATGAAATATGTGCTAGGTTATTAAAAACAGTTAAATGTTTTTATATGAAGAGTGAGGCTCAGGTTTTGGTATGTAGGAGAGGAGAACTTTATCAGTGAAAATAGTTTCCTTAGATGAATGCATGTCACCTTGGTTATTTAACATATTTCACTACTTTTTAAAATGAATACTGGGGTGTTTGGGAGAAGTGTGGGATTAAAAGATGATAAATGTGTTATGAAGTGGAGGTTGTCACATTCTTTGCTGATAGCACAGTTCTTTTGGAAGATTCTGAATGTAAGTTGCAAAGCTTGGTGGAAGAATTGGGTAGGCTATGTAAAAGGTGGAAATTGAAAGTGAATATAAAAAAGAGGAAGGTGATGAGTGCAATAAAAAGTGTAGGCAATGAAAAATTGGATATCAGATTGAAAGGGGGGGGGGATATGGAAGAAATGGATGTATAGTATTTAGATATTTGGGAGTTGATTTGTCTGCAGATTGGTCTGTGAAGTTGAGGTGAGCTATAGAATAGATGAGGGAGGAAAAAAGGTAAATGGTGTTGAGGCATCTGTGGAAAGAAAGAAGTTTATAGAGACAAAATGGGTAATGTACCCGAGTATAGCGGTACCAGCACCCGTATGTAGGTGTGAGGCATAAGATTTGAAAGTTACTGTGAAAAGGAGGCTAGAGGCAATGCTGTCATGTTTGAGAACATTTTGTCTGAATATTGTGCAGAGAATTCAGAGCGTAGAAATTAGAAGCCTGTGGGGTTATGGGGATAATTCATAGGGCTGAGGTGATTGGTCAGTTAGAGATTCAATTCAAAGTTTATTCTCTATAAGGATTACAATGCTGAGTTTACAGAATTTGGTTATTGTGTGGTTTACATGTAGTAAAATAATATTACAGAGGGTACCACTAGAACACTTAGCATGGCTAGGCATTTCGGGCAGACTGAGATTAATTCTTAAATTTAAAATATTACAAATTATGAGGTTGGTATTATGGCTAAGTGACTAAATACTAGTTTGTGAGTTTAGCAATGTGAATGCTTTTGTTTTGGCACAATACATAGTTTCAGTATTGGATAGGATGAAAAAGGCACTATATTAATCTGTGGTGGAAGGAAGGAGAGGTAGATGTCATTACAATAAGTGTTGGAAGGAGGAGTAAAGGATGTTTAGAGTGCAAAGGACTTGAGCATCTGACATTCTTATGTGAGTGTGTTAGATTGGACTGGGTTTTACCTGGAGTTTACCTGGAGAGGGTTTTGGGGGGTCAACGCCCCCGCGGCCCGGTCCGAGACCAGGCCTCATGGTGGATTAGGGTCTGATCAACCAGGCTGTTACTGCTGGCTGCATGCAAGCTGATGTATGAACCACAGCCCAGTTGGTCAGGTACTGACTTTAGGTGCCTGTCCAGTACCTTCTTGAAGACAGCCAGGGGTCTATTGGTAATCCCCCTTATGTATGCTGGGAGGCAATTGAACAGTCTTGGGCCCCAGACACTTATTATGTTCTCTCAGTGTACTCATGGTGCCCCTGCTTTTCATTGGGGGAATGTTGCATCTCCTGCCGAGTATTTTGCTTTCATATGGAGTCAAAGTTTTTTTTCTAATGCTTGATGTGCTGTTGGAAAGTGAGCAAGGTAACATTTATGAAAAGATTCAGGGAAACTGGTTAGCCAGACTTGCACCCTGGTGGGAAGAGCAGCGCCTGCACTTAGGAGGGGTGGGAATGCTGAAGTTGTAGGATTATCTGAAAGACAGTGATTGAATGAATTAGGGTGATTTTTTTTTAGGGGGGTGTCATACCCTTTAGATAAGGTCACAGTGTGTAATTACAATTTTGATTTAAGTACAAAGATAGCCACTATCATGCCGGGGCATTTTGGGCAGACTAATCCAAATACATAGTAACTATTTAAAACCAGAGAAGATAATAAGTACATAGTAACTATACTTTAAACTAGACAAGTAGTAGTGATTAACCATTTTACAAACTTGTTTAAACTAATACAAATGTGAGGTAGTAAGGTGGAGTAAGGTTCCATAAAATAATCTTGAAATTGTACACAAAATCTATATTACAAGTAATGGTTCAGGTGGTAATATTTTATGAATTGGCAGAATTAAAAGCCTAGAGGTCACATAATAAAACTACTTAGCAGATGTTTTGGTTGATTTGGTTAATATTGAGAGATAAGATGATTTTTTAGCAAAGTCCTAAATTTATAAGTTGTCAGGGGATCCTTGACCTGTTCTGGTAGCGAGTTCCAGATCTTCTGGCCCTTTATGTGCATAGCATTCTTGCATAGTGAGAGACTGACTCAAGGGATGTTGAAAAGTGCCTTATGCCTTGTATAGTGACTGCATTCTCTTGTAACTGTCAAGGAGTAACTTTAGGGGAGAGTTTACAGTGGAGTTTAATTTTCTGTATATGTAGTAGGCACAATAATACGAGTGTATGTCTTGTATATTTAGCAAGTTCAGTCTTTTGAAAAGTGGTGGGGTGTGCTGTCTAGCTCAGGAGCTGGTTATCACCTGCACAGCAGATTTTTGTTGGGTTATTAAGGGCCTAAAGTGGCTGGCTGTGGTTGGGCCCCAGGCACAAATACCATAGGTGAAGTAAGGATATATTAGAGAGTGGTATAGGGTAAGGAGTGTTGTTTGTGGTACATAGTATCATATCTTGGAAAAGATTCCTACTGATTTTTAAATTTTCTTGGCTATGTGATGGGTGTGGGACTGAAATTTAAGATTGCAGTCAAAGAGAAGGCCTAGAAATTTGCCCTCCGTGTGTCTTGATATAGGGGAACCATTCATCAATATATTAAGTTAGATATTTAAGGCTCTGTTGCCAAACAGCATGAAGTATGTTTTGTCTATGTTGAGAGTGAGTTTGTTGGTCATCATCCAAGTATATATCTTTAGCAGCTCATTGTTTAGTGTTTCTAAGTACAGCTGGGTCTGAATGGGAGTAGACATAAGTAGTGTCATCTGCGAATAGAACTGGTTTAAGGAGTTGGGATGCATTGGGGAGATCATTGATGTAGATGAGAAAGAGGAGTGGGCCTAGGACACTACCCTGGGATACTCCTACAGCTACAGGTTGGATAGCGGAGTTGACTCCATTTGCAGATACAGTGGACCCTTAACCAGCGATGGCATTGATTAACGATAAATCTGACTAGCGATACATTTAAATGCAAAAATTTTGCCTCAACTAGCGCTTAAAAACCCGACCAGCGCTATTCGTTCCGTACCATACGCGTCCACTTTGGCCTGAGCGCGCCTCACTTGTCCCTTGGGTGACAGTGTTTACAAGCCAGCCAGCCACTGCGGTCGCTTCCAAACATACAACAACTGGAACATTTCATATTATCACAGCCTTTGTAGTGATTACACCTGCAAAATAAGTCACCATGGGCCCCAAGAAAGCTTCTAGTGCCAACCCTACAGCAAAAAGGGTGAGAATTACTATGGAGATGAAGAAAGAGATCATTGCTAAGTATGAAAGTGGAGTGCGTGTCTCTGAGCTGGTCAGGTTGTATAATAAACCCCAATCAACCATCGCTACTATTGTGGGTAAGAAAACGGCAATCAAGGATGCTGTTCTTGCCAAAGGTGCAGCTGCTGCTGCACCACAGTCAGCTGTTGTTGTTGCTGCACCACCATCAGCTGTATTACTCGAAGATGTGGAGAGAGTGTTGTTGGTGTGGCTTAACGTGAAACAATTACCGAGAAACGATTAACCCTGGAGGGTTAGCCACCCAGGATAACACCAAGAAAGTCATGCATCATATCGAGGACTGTCTAACTTATTTCCATTGGGGGTCCTTAATCTTGTCCCCCAGGATGCGACCCACAACAGTTGACTAACACCCAGGTGAACAGGAAAAAATGCCGGGAACTAGTGCTCATATTGGTGAGGGTAGTGGGGAGGATGTGGAAGAGTTGGTGGAGGAGGACAATGAAGAACAAACCACTGATGAGCTGCTAGATCATCTTCAACAGTAAGAGGCCACATTTGAGGAAACTGCTTCGGAGGAGGGGAGAGAGAAATTGAAGAAGTTGCCTACTTCAAAGATTAAGGAAATGTGTGCAATGTGGCTTAAAGTGCAAACCTTTTTTGATGAAAATCACCCTCACACAGCTATTGCAAGCCGTGCTGGTGA
Source organism: Cherax quadricarinatus (assembly GCF_026875155.1). NCBI lineage: Eukaryota > Metazoa > Arthropoda > Malacostraca > Decapoda > Parastacidae > Cherax > Cherax quadricarinatus. The sequence goes on along the minus strand of NC_069407.1, from coordinate 12,385,099 downwards.
CTATTACACTGACAATGTTGTGAAACACTTCAGGATAAAGGAACGAGAGGTACAGGCCTCTATGGACAGATATGTTGTGCGACAGAAGTCCAGTGACTCTGAAGCTGGTCCTAGTGGCATTAAAAGAACAAGGGAAGTAACCCCAGAAAAAGACTTCCTACCTCAAGTGCTAATGGAAGGGGATTCCCCTTCTAAACACTAACAAGATCAACGGTCTCCCCTCCTCCCATCCCATCAATCATCACCAGATCTTCAATAAAGGTAAGTGTCATGTAACTGTGCATGTCTTCTTCAGTTTGTGTGTATTAAAAGTAATATTTCATGTGGTAAATTTTTTTTTTTTCAATACTTTGGAGTGTCTTGCACGGATTAATTTGATTTCCATTATTTCTTATGGGGAAAATTAACTTGACTAATGATTATTTTGATTAACGATGAGCTCTCAGGAATGGATTAATATCGCTGGTTGAGGGTCCACTGTACATGCTGGTGTCTGTCGTTAAGATAGGATTTTAGGTAGTCAAGAGAATGTCCTCTGATGCCTTAATGATTCGGTTTTAGGTGCCAGAGATTGTGGTCGACTGTATCAAACGCTTTTCGTAGGTCGATGAAGAGCCCAGAGGATATTCATTTTTATTGAGAGCTGTACTCGCCTAGTTGTACTCACCTAGTTGAGGTTGCAGGGGTCAAGTTCAAGCTCCTGGCCCCGCCTTTTCACTGGTCGCTACTAGCTGTGTATATTAGTTCAAGCATTTGTATAGTAGTGTCATTCATACTTTTTTTTTTTTGTCTAAACCCAAACTGGCATGGGTTAAGTATGTTGTTGGATGTAAGGTAGGAGTAAAGTCGCTTGTGTATTATTTTTTCAAATATTTTGGATAGAAGGGCAAGTTTGATATGGGTCTCTAGTTGTTCAAGTCAGTTGGATCACCTCCTTTGTGGATTAGGGTGGAAGATAAGGTGGCAGTGGGTAATGTAGGTTGAGCTCTTTATTCTGTTGGCTCATTTCAATGCCCAAATCTATCTAAGTTATACTTTCACCCCTTGGAATGCCACCCATAACAGCTGGGCCTTATGCCAGACTATAAGGGTAGAAAATCACTTGAAACAGGTCACAGGTAAATAACACTTAGAAACCTATTTACTGCTAGGTGAAAGATGGCAGCAGGGGTACACGCACTTGCCTGTACATAATACCAAGCCTGGGAACTGAACTTCATTGAATGTTTCACCAATGTTCTTTTGAGAGGGCACCTAATTTTTAACACTTTATTATTGCCATGTAAAAGTAAGACAGGTATGTTCATCTTCCTAGTATAATTATTTTTGCCAATCTTAAAGCATTGTTTTCATAATTCTGTAACAAAATACTACTGTATTGTACTTAATAATTATCGATTTTTTTTTTTTTTGCAGTTTTACTTTATCCCAGTTTTTTTTTCCCTCAGTTCAAAGAGGTTAACCATGCCCATGGCATTCTCAGTGACCCTACCAAGAGGAATATATATGATAATTATGGTTCACTTGGGCTGTATATAGCTGAGCAGTTTGGAGAAGAAAATGTTAATACATACTTCCTTGTAAACTCAGGATGGTGTAAGGTAAGGTTTGGTATTGTAGCCTCTCATTAATATTGTATGAAATATATTATTTCAGACACTGTAAACTTCAAATAATTTATGTAAATTGACAGTGTTCATACTAATTTAATTGAAAACTGCAGTACTATACATAAAACTTGTTACAGTTCATTTATCTTGTAGGTGCCACGAAGTGTTTGTTGTATTACTATTTCTTATTTTACTTTACAGGCGCTGTTCCTCTTCTGCGGGTTAATCACAGGCTGCTATCTATGTTGTTGCTTCTGTTGCTGTTGCAACTTCTGCTGTGGAAAATGCAAACCTCGGCCCCCAGATGAAACGGGAGACTATCATAACCTTAATGTAAGCAGATGAAGTTTTTGGTTGACATTATATAGTGATTAATGATATTATTCAGAATATTATATTTTCTAGTAAACCTATAGAAAATATAAATGTTAATATTAGAAAATAGTAATTGTACAGTATGTTTAAAAGGGAAATAGCTTAATTTGTAATGTACAGTGTGTTATACTATATTTTTATCTACATATAGCTAGTTATACTTGGTGGAAATGCTTTTGAAGCAGATGTTGAAATTGCTTTGCCTAATAAATTTTAGAAAACCTTTCTGTAAAAGTAAAAGGAAGGGGTAGAAGCCAGTTTTAACTGCTGCACTATATTTTACTCTCAGTAAAAAGAGTTGTTCCCAAGCAAAGAAATTTCTTTCTCTCACTATTCTTACTGTGTTAAAGTTCCTAAATTTCATGAGTGGCATGATCCCTTTCCATCCATGGGGATTCACAGTGCTTTTATGAACTTCCCATTGTAAAATCTTACAACTGTGCTTTGATTCAGAAATGTTAGTAGTATTTGTTTTGTGTGTTTACTTGATGAATCATTTCCCCTTGAAAATTCCTCCAAAAGAGGGATAACGAAAAGCCTTCATCTATGTTCATACTGCTGTATATTTCTTTATATACCCTGTAACTGGTTTTAGTTTCTTTGTTCTGAAAGAATTTTTCCTGGATATTTTCTCTCATGATGGGTTTCTCCACTTACAGTAGAATCTCTTACATCGCATGTCCAGGGTTCACATTTTCAATAACTTGTGGTGGTAGAAATATTGTTAGGAAAGTTTTGGAAAAAATAACAATGCAGGAAATTTCTTGGAGTCAGTGGAAACTATTTGAGGTGCTACATGGTAAAATGGTAAATTTTATTTTTTTCAACACTCTGACCATTTCCCACTGAGGCAAGTTAACCTAAAGTTTTTCTTTTTCTGTGTAGTAATGTACACTAGAGTTATTAGCTCCTTGTTCCTGGTATTTTAGCCTCCTCTTACGACACAAATGGAAATTGATGAATATACTGTAGGGCCCCACTTAAACGGCAGGTTGGGTTCCATTGTGGGAGGTATGGTAACCAGCCAGGCTACCCCAACCATATGTAATATACTACGACATTTAACCCTTAAATGGTCCGAACGTGTATATACGTTTTTTCAACATCAGAAAGTATGTAAAAAAATGTAGATCTTCTTTTTTGTTTTACATTTGAAAATGCGTGAAAAAAACTTTTATCTACATTTTTTTTTGTTATATTTGAAAATATGTAAAAAAAAGTAGATTTACTTTTGTAGCAATACGAATTTGAACGTCTATCTGTTTGGACCGTTTAAGGGTTAAAGCGCCCTAGAGCGATAAAATGCATATACAGTACACTTATTACTTACGTTAAAATATTTGTAGTCCTAATATACGGTGAGAGTAAATGAGGTAAAATGAATAAACGAGAGAGAGAGAACGAGAGAATGAGGAAGAGAGAGGATAAAAGAGAATGAGAGAATGAAAGAGAACGAGGAGAGAAGAGAACGAGAAGAGAGAGAACGAGAAGAGAGAAGAGAAGAGAGAGAAGAGAACGAGAGAACGAGAGAGAGAACGAGAGAGAGAGAACGAGAGAGAGAGAACGAGAGAGAGAGAACGAGAGAGAGAGAACGAGAGAGAGAGAACGAGAGAGAGAGAGAGAGAGGAGAAGAGAGAGAACGAGAGAACGAGGAGAGAGAGACGAGAGAGAGAGAGAGAACGAGAGAGAGAGAGAGAACGAGAGAGAGAGAGAGAACGAGAGAGAGAGAGAGAACGAGAGAGAGAGAGAGAACGAGAGAGAGAGAGAGAACGAGAGAGAGAGAGAGAACGAGAGAGAGAACGAGAGAGAGAACAAGAGAGAGAGAGAACGAGAGAGAGAGAGAGACGAGAGAGAGAAGAGAACGAGAGAGAGAGAGAACGAGAGAGAGAGAGAACGAGAGAGAGAGAGAACGAGAGAGAGAGAGAACGAGAGAGAGAGAGAACGAGAGAGAGAACGAGAGAGAGAACGAGAGAGAGAACGAGAGAGAGAACGAGAGAGAGAGAGAACGAGAGAGAGAGAGAACGAGAGAGAGAAGAACGAGAGAGAGAACGAGAGAGAGAACGAGAGAGAGAACGAGAGAGAGAGAACGAGAGAGAGAGAGAGAGAACGAGAGAGAGAGAACGAGAGAGAGAGAGAGAACGAGAGAGAGAGAGAACGAGAGAGAGAACGAGAGAGAGAGAGAACGAGAGAGAGAGAGAACGAGAGAGAGAGAGAACGAGAGAGAGAGAGAACGAGAGAGAGAGAGAACGAGAGAGAGAGAACGAGAGAGAGAACGGAGAGAGACGAGAGAGAGAGAGACGAGAGAGAGAGAGAGAACGAGAGAGAGAGAGAACGTATGAGAGAGAGAGAACGTGAGAGAGAGAGAACGTGAGAGAGAGAGAACGTGAGAGAGAGAGAACGTGAGAGAGAGAGAACGTGAGAGAGAAGAGAGAGAGAGGAGAGAGAGAGAGAGAGAGAGAGAGAGAGAGAGAGAGAACGAGGGAGGGAGAGAGAGAGAGAGAGAGAACGAGGGAGGGAGAGAGAGAGAGAGAGAGAGAGAGAGAGAACGAGGGAGGGAGAGAGAGCCTTCAACATAGGAGGGATGTGGGTGGCCTTACTGTTATGTACAAGGCCAATATTGTCAAAGTACCACACTTGGATCCACTTTGAGGACAGCGTGAAACAAGCTTTTATGGCACAAGACAGGCAGAAAGCAGCAACTTCACTCTGGCTGTACCCTTCTCCAGAACTTCACTCCATCTGAGATCCTATATACCCAGGATGACTCGAGTATGGAACACATTCGTACAGAATAATGATGTCAACGAGATAAAGTCAGTTGATCAAATGAAAATGCTGGCCCACAGATGGCTCCAACTTCATCCTGTTCCCTACTTGTATGTCTCATAACAATAAAAATGCTTTCAAATGAGCTGATGTAGGTAACAGCTCTTAGCTTGCCAATAAAGTTAGGAATCCTTAACCTGTAAATAGCTTGTCAATAAAGCTAGGGATCCTTAACCTTGTCAAACCCTGTGTAAAACAAAAAAAAAAAAAGAGAGAGAGAGAGGAGAGAGAGAAAAGAGAGAGAGAGAGAGAGAACGAGAGAGAGAGAGAGAACGAGAGAGAGAGAGAACGAGAGAGAGAGAGAGAGAACGAGAGAGAGAGAGAACGAGAGAGAGAGAGAGAGAACGAGAGAGAGAACGAGAGAGAGAGAGAGAGAGAACGAGAGAGAGAGAGAGAGAGAGAGAGAACGAGAGAGAGAGAGAACGAGGGAGAGAGAGAACGAGGGAGAGAGAGAACGAGGGAGAGAGAGAACGAGGGAGAGAGAGAAACGAGGGAGAGAGAGAACGAGGGAGAGAGAGAACGAGGGAGAGAGAGAACGAGGGAGGGAGAGAACGAGGGAGGGAGAGAACGAGGGAGGGAGAGAACGAGGAGAGAGAACGAGGAGGAGAGAACGAGGGAGGGAGAGAACGAGGGAGGGAGAGAACGAGGGAGGGAGAGAACGAGGGAGGGAGAGAACGAGGGAGGGAGAGAACGAGGGAGCAAGAGAACGAGGGAGGGAGTGAGAGAGAATGAGAGAGCGAGAGAGAGAATGAGAGAGAGTAGTTCTCAATGGAATGGAATCAGCAAGACATCCTATTGGGGCAAGTGTTCCACAAGGAAGTGTGCTGGGACCATTGTTATGGAATGTCTACTTCAATGACCTTCTTTATCTCATCCCAGAAACCCATGCAAATGACTGTACACTGACATTCACTTATCCAAGAGAAGAAATGCCAGCTGCTCTAAGCTATCTCAATCACCAGCTAAGAGCTATATCCGCTTGGGGAAATAGATGGCAAGTAACATTTGCACCTGAGAAAACACAAAACGATAATGGTCTCTAGGCACCATGATGGTTATGCCGGTGCAGTAGTAAGGATGAATGGGAGGGTGTTGGCACCTGGAGAAGAAGTCGATATCCTTGGGGTGAAATTTGACTCCGAACTGACCATGAAGAACCTTGCTTCTTGGCTGCCTTGTTTGCAAGGCAGCCAAGAAGCTTACAGCACTTCGCCGTATCTCGCATCTGCTTGACAGTAGGGGTTGCAAGATTCTGTATGAGGCACAAGTACGCTCACACCTTGAGTATGCTCCACTTTCTTGGTTTGCCTCCCCTTCCCCCCCCACACATCTATGACTGCTTGACAGAGTAGAGAACAGAGCAAGCAGTCTCATCTCTCACCTGGACCAATCCTGGATGGATCTGTCATTTCAGCAGAGCCTTCAACACAGGAGGGATGTGGGTGGCCTTACTGTTACATACAAGGCCAATATTGTCAATGTACCACACTTGGATCCACTTCAAGGACAGCGTGAAACAAGCTTTTATGCCACAAGACAGGCAGAAAGCAGCAACTTCACTCTGGCTGTAACCTTCTCCAGAACATCACTCCATCTGAGATCATATATACCCAGGATGACTCGAGTATGGAACACATTCATACAGCATAATGATGTCAACGAGATAGTCAAATGATCAAATGAAAATGCTGGCCCACAGATGGCTCCAACTTCATCCTGTTCCCTACTTGTATTTCTCATAACAATAAAAATGCTTTCAAATGAGCTGATGTAGGTAACAGCTCTTAGCTTGTCAATACAGTTAGGAATCCTTAACCTTGTCAAACCCTGTAAAAAAAAAAAAAAAAAAAAAAAGAGAGAGAGAGAGGGGCGAAGGTGGAAATTTTGCCCACCTACCGCTGGGACACCATGCGTAGGTGAGTCAGTCTCCTGGTGAATGAGCATATGCCCCACACATTCATCCAAACATTTGTTTAAAATTCATTGGTTTTTATGCTTGTTTATTAAGTGCGACTGTGAAATAAGCCACCATGGGCCCAATGGAAGAAGTGTAGCATGGAGGGAGGGAGTGTAGCAGGCATGCAGGGAGTGTAGCAGGCATGCAGGGAGTGTAGCAAGGAAACAGGAAGTGTGGGAGTGTAGCAGGGAGTGTAACAGGGAAACGGAGTGTGGAAGGGAGTGTAGCATGGAGGGAGGGAGTGTAGCAGGGAAACGGAGTGTGAAAGGGAGGCAGAGTCCTTAATGGAGGGGGATTCCTTTTCCTAACAATAATCAGTCCTCCCTATCTTCCATAAGCCAGCAAGAGTCTTCAGTAAAGATATATAATAGTGATTTAAATGTTCACTTATTTATTTTTAGTTCTCATTGTTTGTGTATGTAAAACTTAATTAACCTTAAAAATGTAATTTTTGTTAATATTTTAGGGTGTCTGGAATAATTAATTGTATTTGCATTAATTCTTATGGGAAATATTACTTTGAATTTAGGCCTTTTCAAATTTAGGCCTACCTTTTGGAACAGATTAGGGCCAATATTCAGGGTTCCACTGTAATTTTAACTGACAGAAAACCTTCCTCTGCTTAATTTTCTGCTCTGCTTTTTTAAACTCTCAATTTACTTTCCCCATATATGTATTCCCCTTGATAAGCGACAGTTTCCCTGAAAAAGGATCTTGAGATATTATCACAGGTTCATGTGATTTTTAAGAATCTCTTTATGGTTTAAACGATTTCTGTTGACATTCATAAGAAAAGCTTATCCAAGGAGAGAGAGGTTTGGGCTTTGGAAATATAATGATCCCATTATGAGCAAAATCTTGGGGTTTATTTTCATTTTGTCATAGGGATAGTTGACTTGATTTTCAACAACGTATCTTTTAAATAATGCTCTAAACTTGTTTATGTTGACATTCATGAACATTTAGTTGTGGGAATCATAATAAGCTTATTTTGAATTCTATGGTTTATTTTCAATTTGAACGGCATGCACCAAGTCAGAAAAAATGGATACACGGCAAGAGGAAATGTGACTGAATTTTGCATTTATTTTTTTTTTTTTTGCCCAAATTTGTTCATTTTTTTTTATATATCATATTGTACACATTTGGTCAGTTCATAGTTTTTGGTAAACATTTGTCAAGAAATGTGGAATCTGCAATGACAAGATCACTTAGAATTTAAAAATATCTTTAAATTTTGCTCTAAACTGGTTTCTATTGACATAAGGAAAACTTAACCATAGGGAAGAGAGGAAGAGATTTGGGCATGGGAAATCAAATAAGTATTTTGAATGAAATCCTGTCACTGTGCTTTAATGTGATTGTCCTTCACAAAATCGCAACAAAAGGGAGACCCAGCCAGAGGAAATTCTACTGAAATTTGTATTTGATTTTTTCTCATATTTTTTAATTATTTTTTTTTTGTATGTGATCACAGGGTAAATATTGATGTATTTTGGGAAACATTTTTTTATTATTATTATCACACCGGCCGATTCCCACCAAGGCAGGGTGGCCCGAAAAAGAAAAACTTTCACCATCATTCACTCCATCACTGTCTTGCCAGAAGGGTGCTTTACACTACAGTTTTTAAACTGCAACATTAACACCCCTCCTTCAGAGTGCAGGCACTGTACTTCCCATCTCCAGGACTCAAGTCCGGCCTGCCGGTTTCCCTGAATCCCTTCATAAATGTTACTTTGCTCACACTCCAACAGCACGTCAAGTATTAAAAACCATTTGTCTCCATTCACTCCTATCAAACACGCTCACGCATGCCTGCTGGAAGTCCAAGCCCCTCGCACACAAAACCTCCTTTACCCCTCCCTCCAACCCTTCCTAGGCCGACCCCTACCCCGCCTTCCTTCCACTACAGACTGATACACTCTTGAAGTCATTCTGTTTCGCTCCTTCTCTCTACATGTCCGAACCACCTCAACAACCCTTCCTCAGCCCTCTGGACAACAGTTTTGGTAATCCCGCACCTCTCCTAACTTCCAAACTACGAATTCTCTGCATTATATTCACACCACACATTGCCCTCAGACATGACATCTCCACTGCCTCCAGCCTTCTCCTCGCTGCAACATTCATCACCCACGCTTCACACCCATATAAGAGCGTTGGTAAAACTATACTCTCATACATTCCCCTCTTTGCCTCCAAGGACAAAGTTCTTTGTCTCCACAGACTCCTAAGTGCACCACTCACTCTTTTTTCCCTCATCAATTCTATGATTCACCTCATCTTTCATAGACCCATCCGCTGACACGTCCACTCCCAAATATCTGAATACGTTCACCTCCTCCATACTCTCTCCCTCAATCTGATATTCAATCTTTCATCACCTAATCTTTTTGTTATCCTCATAACCTTACTCTTTCCTGTATTCACCTTTAATTTTCTTCTTTGCACACCCTACCAATTCATCCACCAATCTCTGCAACTTCTCTTCAGAATCTCCCAAGAGCACAGTGTCATCAGCAAAGAGCAGCTGTGACAACTCCCACTTTGTGTGTGATTCTTTATCTTTTAACTCCACGCCTCTTGCCAAGACCCTCGCATTTACTTCTCTTACAACCCCATCTATAAATATATTAAACAACCACGGTGACATCACACATCCTGTCTAAGGCCTACTTTTACTGGGAAAAAATTTCCCTCTTTCCTACATACTCTAACTTGAGCCTCACTATCCTCGTAAAACTCTTCACTGCTTTCAGTAACCTACTCCTACACCATACACTTGCAACATCTGCCACATTGCCCCCCCATCCACCCTGTCATACGCCTTTTCCAAATCCATAAATGCCACAAAGACCTCTTTAGCCTTATCTTAATACTGTTCACTTATATGTTTCACTGTAAACAACCTGGTCCACACACCCCCTCCACCTTTCCTAAAGCCTCCTTGTTCATCTGCTATCCTATTCTCCGTCTTACTCTTAATTCTTTTCAATTATAACTCTACCATACACTTTACCAGGTACACTCAACAGACTTATCCCCCTATAATTTTTGCACTCTCTTTTATCCCTTTGCCTTTATACAAAGGAACTATGCATGCTCTCTGCCAATCCCTAGGTACCTTACCCTCTTCCATACATTTATTAAATAATTGCACCAACACTCCAAAACTATATCCCCACCTGCTTTTAACATTTCTATCTTTATCCCATCAATCCCGGCTGCCTTACCCCCTTTCATTTTACCTACTGCCTCACGAACTTCCCCCACACTCACAACTGGCTCTTCCTCACTCCTACAAGATGTTATTCCTCCTTGCCCTATACACGAAATCACAGCTTCCCTATCTTCATCAACATTTAACAATTCCTCAAAAATATTCCTTCCATCTTCCCAATACCTCTAACTCTCCATTTAATACTCTCCTCTCCTATTTTTAACTGACAAATCCATTTGTTCTCTAGGCTTTCTTAACTTGTTAATCTCACTCCAAAACTTTTTCTTATTTTCACAAAATTTGGGTGATAACATCTCACCCACTCTCTCATTTGCTCTCTTTTTACATTGCTTCACCACTCTCTTAACTTCTCTTTTTTTCCCTCCAATAACTCTTCCCTCCTTGCATCACTTCTACTTTGTAAAAATTCTCATATGCTAACTTTTTCTCCCTTACTACTCTCTTTACATATCATTCCCACATCGTCCTCTTCCCTCCTGCACCCACTTTCCTGTAACCACAAACTTCTGCTGAACACTCTAACACTACATTTTTAAACCTACCCATACCTCTTCGACCCCATTGCCTATGTTTCTCTTAGCCCATCTATCCTCCAATGCTGTTTATATCTTACCCTAACTGCCTCCTCTTTTAGTTTAAAAACCCTTCACCTCTCTCTTCCCTGATGCTTCTATTCCCTTGTACCCCATCTACCTTTTACTCTCAGTGTAGCTACAACTAGAAAGTGATCTGAATATCTGTGGCCCTCTATAAACATGTACATCCTGAAGTCTACTCAACAGTCTTTTATCTACCAATTTCATAATCCAACAAACTACTGTCATTTCGGGGGGGGCCCCACATCATATCGTGTATACTTATTTATCCTCTTTTTCTTTTAAAATGTATTACTATAACTAAACCCCCTTTTTATACAAAGTTCAATCAAAGGGCTCCATTATCATTTACACCTGGCACCCAAACTTACCTACCACACCCTCTCTAAAAGTTTCTCCTACTTTGCATTCAAGTCCCCTACCACAATTACCTCCACTTGGTTCAAAGGCTCCTATACATTCACTAACATCTCCCAAAATCTCTCTCTCTCCTCTGCATTCCTCTCTTCTCCAGGTGCATACACGCTTATTATGACCACTTCTCAAATCCAACCTTTACTTTAATCCACATAATTCTTGAATTTACACATTCATATTCTCTTTTCTCCTTCCATAACTGATCATTTAACATTACTGCTACCCCTTCCTTTGCTCTAACTCTCTCAGATACTCCAGATTTAATCCCATTTATTTCCCCCCACTGAAACTCTCCTACCCCCTTCAGCTTTGTTTCGCTTAGGGCCAGGACATCCAACTTCTTTTCATTCATAACATCAGCAATCATCTGTTTCTTGTCATCCGCACTACATCCACGCACATTTAAGCATATTATCATTCTGGTCTCCATCTTGGGTTATGACAGGCATGGGCTTATGTGGAAGAATGTGATTTCCTTAACTTATTTTTTTTGCTTTATGAACCTTTTCTCCAGCCTCTATCTAGGTCATTAAGCAAGGAACTACTGTACCAAGAAATTTTTCTTCATGCCTGCAGGTTTATAATTATCTGTCTAAAGTCATGTCCACAAAGTAAGGAACATGATCATTTATTCAGTATTATTTAAGTTCAGTGTATAATCTGAAATGATTGAAGAGTACTTTAAAGCATGAGCAAAGGTTAAGCTAATCAGTTAATACTGAATATCTTTCTTATAGTAGTGCAGACGTCTTAATGTGTTTCATCACATGAAGTTGCTCTTTTATAAGTGGGTCAATGCTAGATGTTTTATAAATTTTAAGAAGCTCTCATTTCCAGAAGAGGCCAGTGTTTGTATTTTCAGAAGGACCGGATTTTGCATGCAAGGAATCTTTTACACACTACAGTGGACCTCCAGATAATGTAATTAATCCGTTCCAGATTGAGTGACTTATCCCGAATCTGACTTATTCCGAATTAATTTTCCCCATAAGAAATAATGGAAATCCAATTAATCTGTTCCAGACACCGAAAAGTATTAAACAAAATAATTTTTTTACATGAAATATACATTTCCCTACACAGAAAACAATGAGACATGCTGAGTAAAACATTACTAAAATGACACTTATTTTTATTGAAGACTTATTGATTGATGAGACAGGAGGAGGAGAGAGGATTGAGGTGTATTATTGTTTGGAAGGGGAATTCCCTTCCATAAAGACTTCAGGTAAAAAGTCCTTTTCCAGGGTTAATTCCCTTCTTTGTTTTTCAGTGCCACTAGGACCAACTTGAGTCACTGGACCCATGTTGCAGAATTATCTGTCCAGAGAACTCTGTTTCTGGCATGTCTTTAAGATTTCCCTAAAATGGGACACAACATTGTCAATGTAGATATTGCCAGCATGGCCTGCAACAGCTCTGTCAGGGTGAAGTTCATCCAAAAATGCTTGCACATTGTACAATTGTCCTTAATTGTTGAAGAAGGCAACTTCCTCCTTCTCTGAAGCAAATTCCTGAGCTGTGGTCTGTTGGTGTTGCACATGAAGGTCTTGCAGCTCTGTAGTGGTTAGCTCTTCATAGTGGTCCTCCACCAACTCTTCCACATCCTCCAAACTCTCATCCAACCCCATGGAATTCCCCAATGCCACAATACTTTCCACAACTGGCATAGGCTCCTCAGGGTCCGCCCCAAACCCTTCAAAATCACTCTTGTACACATTCTGGCCACAATTTTCTCCAAGCAGAGTTCAAAGTCCTGGAAGTCACTCCCTCCTAAGCCTTACCTACAAGGTTTATGCAACTGAGGATACTGAAGTGATCTTTCCAGAACTCTGTTAGGGTCAGTTCAGTGTCTGAGGTCACTTCAAAGCACTTTTGAAATACTACTTTGGTTTACAGTTTTTTGAAATTTGAAATGACCTGCTGGTCCATGGGCTGGAGGAGAGGAGTGGCATTACCAGGCAAAAACTTCACTTTGATAAAACAAAACTCCTGCACCATTCGCTCTTCCAAGTCTGGAGGATGAGCAGGAGCATTGTCCATTACCAGGAGGTGCTTGAGTTCCAATTTATTTTCCAGGAGGTATTTTTTCACACTGGAGCCAAACACGTCATGGAACCACTCAAGGAAAATGTCCCTCGTGACCCATGCCTTACTGTTTGCCCTCCACATCACACACAATTTACTCTTTTGACGACACTGTTTTTCTTCGACTCTCTGGGATTTTGAGTGATACACCAGTAAAGGCTTCACTTTTAAATCCCACTAGCATTACTACAAAACATGAGAGTTAGCCTGTCTTTCATAGGCTTGTGTTTTGGGAGTGCCTTTTCCTCCTGAGTAATGTAGGTCCTCTGACATTTTCTTCCACTTGTTCGGGTTTTAATTTTTCACCCTCTATGTACCCCTTGAAGTCCTGAACATATTTTTCAGCCGCTTTTTTGTCAGAACTGGCAGCTTCACCATGCATTATCACATTGTGTATGCCACTATGATTGTTAAATCTCTCAAACCAGCCTTTGCTGGCCTTAAATTCACCAATATCTGCGCTAATTCCAGGCATTTTCTTTACGAGGTCATCATGCAGCTGCCTTGACTTTTCATATATAATTGACTGCATAACACTATCTCCTGATAATTGTTTCTCTTTGATCCACACCAACAACAAGGTCTCCACATCTTCGAGGATTTGCAATCTCTGTTTTGTAAGCACATTTGCACCTTTCGCAACAACAACTTCTTTGATTGCCTTTTTCTTGGCCAAGATACTAGCGATGGTTACTGTATGGGGTTTGTTAGACAACCTGGTCAGCTCGGAGACACGCACTCCACTTTCGTATTTTGCGATCATCTCTTTCTTGAATTCTATAGTGTTTCTCACCTTCTTTACCAAAGGGCTGGCACTAGAAGCTTCTTTGGGCCCATGGTGGCTTATTTAGCAGTTACAAGCACTAAAAACAAAGGAATAATACAAAATGTATCACATGAACGTGTGGGATCATCCTGACTGGCTGGTAAACAGTGGCACACTGGCTGTACAATGGAGTGTCAGGACTGCTCTACTGCTCATGTCGTGCAGACATGTTCGGGACGAATGACTTGTACTGAGTTCAGTGTCGTTCACCAAGCCATTATTTTGACGCAAAAGCGTTAGTTATTCCGATGACATCTTAATCCTGGGGGTCCACTGTAATAGGTAATCTTTGGTAAATAATAGGGATGGGACGATATCAAAATTTTTGTTGGTACTGATACTCAAGTTTAGGTTAATACCAGTACAGGTCCACCATCACAAATCCAGCATTAGTGTGCCGGATTGCTGAGTTTTCCGGATTACAGAGTGGTTAGGTTAGAATACTCTTAATAAAATAATAATTGACTTGCACAAAGTTCATTGAACATCGACAAAAATCGAACATTTCCGCTACTTTGAGCTCAGTTTCAAGGTACTTTTCATTGTGAAATCAATCAAAATCATATCTATTTCTGTAATATATCTTCCATTCTATCAAATGAGACCAAAGAAAACAAGAATACAACCAAAAAACATACGAAACTATACCGCTAAGAGGCCGCTAATTGCTGAGAGTGAACTCCCTTATTTATCGTGCATTTATTTTTCATTTTTGGTGTATGTTAACCCTTTGGGGGTCGCCAGGCCCTCTCAGAGACTTGTTCTCAGGGTCGCCAGAATTTAAAAAAAAAAAAATTATTTTTTCTTATGAAAAGATAATTTTTTCCGATCATAATGACACCAAAAGTATGAAATTTGATGGAAAAGTTGCGGAATTATGCTCTCGCGAAGTTAGTGGTCTCGACGATGTTTACACATTGGCAATTTTGCCCACTGAGCCCTATTTTCGGCCAATTACAGTGTACTAGTCGACAAAAATCATAACTTTCTCTAGAACTCCATTTTTTCTACCGAATGAGTTCAAGACGCCACCCATTTACCGATTTCAACTATCCAATACAGTGGTCAGAATTTAGCAATTTTGCCAATTTCACACACATTTCAAAAGATGCCAATTTCCGAATAGGGTTCAAAATAAACAAGAAAGACATTCCTGGCACTAAAATAACAAGTTCTTTGTTCGTTAGTCACATCCCCAGGCCCCTCTTATATTTCTTTGGCTTTCCACTTTGAATTTTTATTCTTACAAAAAATAGAAGAATTACTGTTGTGCAGACTACTGCATTAGTGTAGAAATGGTATAAATAATATCAGCGCATTTGTGAAAGAATATTAGACTCGCCAGTTGACGTCTATTGGACGCTTGGCATGATTTCTTTACTTTTGAACTTGGTAAAAATCGAACATTTCTGCTACTTTGAGTTCAATTTCAAGGTACTTTTCGTAGTAAAATCAGTCAAAATCATCTCCAATTCTGTAATTTATCGAAAATCCTATGATCTATTAAAATGAGACCAAGAAAACTAGAATACAACAATAAATACCATACGAAAATACAGTGCAAAGTCGCTGTTTTAATCCAAGAACACGGTCAGTTTTTTTTTTCTCATTACACACTGTGTGCTGCAGGATTTTTTTTTATACTGTGCACACTGACCACATAGACCCATTCTTTCATATGTAGGCCCACCAGCTTTCTCTCACTAGATTTGAGGGCGACTAGAATTTAGGCGTACTAGTACATCAAAATCCCTGGGGTGTAAGCCGTACTAGTACGGCCGAAACCCCCAAAGGGTTAAGAAGCGTCATTTCATCATATGTTGCCCAAGTTTCAATAAGATAACCCAACAAACAACTAAGAAAAAAAAATATTTACCAAAAATCATATATGGCAAGCCCAAGCCAGGTACTGGAAATAAGTCACTTTGTCTGACTTTTTTGGGTTATCCTAGGTTCTCTGTACATACACTATATATGATAATCTATGTAACTGTATTTGTGTATACCTGAATAAACTTAGTTATTTGCTTGCTTCTATTCTGTCGACTGAGTACAAGAAACTGCTCATTCATCTATTTCAACTACCCAATGAAGTGGTCAGAAATTAGCAATTTGCCAATTTCACACAAATTTCAACAGATGCCAATTTCAAAATAGGGTCCAGAATAAACAATGCAGACATTACTGGCACAAGATATTTTCTCTGTTCATTAGTCATGGCTTCAGTCACTTTTTATATTACTCTTGCTTACCATTTGGAATTTTTATTCACGCAAAAAATAGAAGATTTACTGTTATGCAGACTACTGCATTATTGTAATAATTGTATAAATAATGTCAACCCATTCTTGACTGCGTATTGGAATTTGGACTGGCAGGCGCACACATATTAGACAGTGATGTCATTTGTTTACTCTTGAACATCGCTAAAGAATAGAACATTTCCGCTACTTTGAGCTCAATTTCAAGGTACCTTTCGTCGTGAAAGCACTCAAAATCATATTTATTTCTGTAATATATCTTCCATTCTATCAAACAAGACCAAAAAACAAGGATTCAAACTTGCAAACCATATGAAAATGTACCGCTGTGGGGCCGCTAATGGCTGAGAAGTGAACTCCGTATTTATGGTCTGATTTCTTTCATCTGTGTATGTTAAGAAGCATCTTTCCGTCATACATTGCTCAAGTTTCATTAAGATAGCCCAACAAACAACTGAGAGAAAAAAATTATAATACTTAATAATAATAATATCTTTATTTACTACGTGTACATGGTATACAGGCCTAGGTGACATCAGTGACATACTACTATATTAGAAAGCCCCTTCTTATGCTAAGCATTTCAGGCAAATTAGGTCAGTGTCCCAGGATAAGACCCACACCAGTCCACTAACACCCAGGTACCCATTTACTGATGGGTGAACATAGACAACAGGTGTAAAGAAACACTCCCAATGTTTCTACCTTGGCTGGGAATCGAATATTTACAAAAAATTATATATGGCTAGCCCAAGCTAGGTACTAGAAATAAGCAACTTTGACTCTTTTGGGTTATCCTAGGTTCTCTACACATATGCTGCTACCTTTACCTATGGTATGCCTTTGAAAAGTTTCGAGAGTTTATCTACTCTGAGCCGGGCCATAGGCCAGGCTTGTCTGTTGCTTGCCTGGTCAACCAGGCTGTAGCTGCTGGAGGCCCACTGCCCCACATATCCATCATAGCCTGGTTGATCTGTCACCTGGTGAAGATACTTGTCCAGTTTCCTCTTGAAGGCTTCTACACTTGTTCCAACTGTTTCTGCTATCTTTGGTAAGATGTTGAATAGTCTGGGACCCTGGATGTTGATACAGTGTTCCCTTATTGTCCCCACCGCACCCCTGCTCCTCACTGGGTTTATTTTACACTTCCTCCCATCTCTCTCACTCCAGTATGTTATGGCAGTGTGCAGATTTGGGACCAGGCCCTCGAGTATTTTCCAGGTATATTTTATGTACCTTTCTTCCTCTGCTCCATTGAATATATGTTCAAGACTTGCAGGCATTCCCAGTAGTTTAGGTGCTTTACAGGCTCAAATTGAGCCATAAACGATCTCTGTATTTGCTCCAGCTCAGATTTTTTCTCCTGCTTTGAACGGGGCCATCAGCACTGAGCAATATTCTAAGTGAGAGAGCACTAGTGATTTGGAGTGTGTCACCATTGGCATTATTTCCCTTGTTTTGAAAGTTCTCAATACCCACCCCGTCACTTTCCTGGCTGTTGTGATCTTTGTCTTGTTATGGTCTTTAAAAGAAAGGTCCACTGACATAATTATTCATAGGTCTTTTACGTGTTCCTTACGTTCTATTTGGTGACCCTCTTGAGTTTTGTATGTGGTGTTCCTTTTGAGTTCTTCATTCTTTCCATACCTAAGCAGCTGGAGCTCATCACCATTGAACGTCATCTTGTTCTCCACTCCCCACTGGAAAACCCTGTTTGTCTTCCTGTACTTTTTCAGTGTCCTCTACCGTAGTGACTTTCATGCTTATTTTAGTGTCTGCAAATGACGATACAAAAGTGTGCCGGGTGTTTTTGTATATGTCTGCTATGAGGATGAGAAACAGCAGAAGTGCCAGGACAGTGTCTTGGGGCACTGAGCTTTTGACCTTGCTGATGCTGTATCTTGCCCTGTTCACTACAACTGTTTGTGTTCTATGTGTTAGGAAACCGAAAATCCATCTGCCTACCTTCCCCGTAATGCCCATGGCTTCATTTTGTACACTGTTACTCCATGATCACATTTCTCAAATGTCTTTGCAAAATCTGTGTAAATCACATCTGTGTTTTGGTAGTCTTCCAGTGCCTCCGTAATTCCGTCATAATGATTCAGCAGCTGTGACAGGCATGATCGTTCTGTTCTAAAACCATGCTGGTTCGGGTTATGTTGGTTGTGCTGCTCCATGAAATTTGTAATCTGCCATCTCATCACTCTTTCGAAGATTTTTATGATGTGCAAGGTTAGAGGGCTACTGGTCTGTAATTTTTAGCTAGTGCTCTACTACCTCCCTTATGCAAAGGAGCTATGTCTGCATTCTTTAAGGCTCTGGTATTTCACCTAGATCTAAGCTCTTTCTCCAGAGAATACTGAGGGCTCGTGCTAGTGGTACTTTGCTATGTGTGATAATCAATGTAGAGAAAATAGCTTTTCTGTTTAAGTTTTATGGTGCAGTACGAGTGTATATCACAGTTAGCCCTGTGCTATACTCTGTTTTCTCTAATATAAGCCCCAAGACAAGGATGAGAGAATGGTACTTGTATCCCATATCCTCTTCATATCTCCATCAAACTGCTCAGTATTATGCCAAATATTATTTATTCTGGAATATTTAACATGTTTTTATGATATTTATATTGTTTATTATGTCACATTAGATCAGTTGTGATAGGCAAATAAGCCATAGTGTTGATATTAGCGTAATAATAAAGCATATTCCCCTGCATCATGAGACTGAGCTCATGGCAACTGACAGTGGCTTCAAAGCCACCTTATCTTTAATGGACAATATATTACTGTGTAGGTGCTTTACACAATGAGAAGCATTTCTTTTATTCGTTGGAGCCATGGCTGTGGGTAAAAGTAAGCAGGTTTTAACAATAAATGGAGAAAAAGAAATTGGAATGACTTATGCAGCAAGTAGCACCACCAAACAGTACCAGCAAGTTGGTGTGGCAACCCTGGAAATTTGAAATTATGCTAGCTGAAATTAGTGCTGAATAACTGATGGAACAGGATGTCTGATTGCCGGATTTATGATGGCGGACCTGTACCAACAATATTAGCCCATACTTGCCAATACTAATATTGTTACTAAATTTTAGGCACATATCACTGCCATCAAAATTAGCCGATACCACTGGTACTTTGTCACATCCTAGTAAATAGCTTGCAACACAAGCTAGACATGAAATCTTTTGACATGGGAGGAGGGGACTCGTACTAGTATTTTCCTTAACCCTTTGACTGTCGCAAGCCCTTTTCTGAAATTGTCCTTCTATGTTGAAAAATTTTTGAAAAAAAAAAGGAAAAAAATTCTTATGAAATGATAGAGAATCTTTTCCTAATGGTAATGATACCAAAAGTACGAAATTTGATCGAGAGCTTATGGGATTACACACCCGCGAAATTAGCGATCTCGGCGATATACAGTGGACCTTTGAGTTTCGGCAGCCTCGACTTTCGTGAAATTTGACCTTCGGCGAGTTTTTTTATTTTTGGAAAAAATTTTGGCCTCGAGTTTCGTGAAAAAACTCGTGTTTTGGCGACCGTCCGGTAACCGTCCGCCCGTCACCGCACACAAAGCCGGTCTCCCATGCCATTCACGCTCAGTGTGCCATTGTTTACCAACACGTGACCATCACCCCGCGGGTTCATACGTAATAATCCATTGTTTTTGTGATTACAACTGCTAAATAAGTCACCATGAGCCCAAGGAAAGCTAGTGCAATCCCTTTGGTAAAGAAAGTGAGGAACACGATCGAATTCAAGAAGGAAATTGTTGAAAAATATGAGAGTGGAGTGCGTGTTACAGAGCTTGCCAGGATGTATGGCAAGCCCCATTCAACCATCACTTTGATCATGGCGAAAGGAAAGGAAATGAAGTATGCTGTTGTTGCAAAAGGGGTGGATATGTTGACAAAAAGGAGATCACAGATCCTCAAGGAAGTGGAGAGGTTATTGTTGGTGTGGATTACCGAAAAACAGTTAGCAGGCGATAGTGTTATGGAGTCGATAATATGTGAAAAGGCAAGGCAGTTGCATGACGATCTCGTAAAGAACATGCCTGCAACAAGTGGTGATGCTTGTGATTTTAAGGCCAGCAAAGGTTGGTTTGAGAGATTTAAGAAGCGTAGTGGCATTCACAGTGTGATAAGGCTTGGTGAGGCTGCCAGTTCTGACAAAAAAGCTGAGAAGTTTGTACAGGAGTTTTAGGAGTGCGTAGACACTGCAGAATTCAAACCCCAGCAAGTGTTTAACCCTTTGACTATTTCAGGCCCCTTTCTGAAACTGTCATTCTATGTCGCCAAATATTCGAAAAAAAAAAATTATTTTTTCTTATGAAATGATAGAGAATCTTTTCCCGAGGGTAATGACACCAAAAGTTTGTAATTTGGTCGAAAACTCATGGAATTACGCTACCGTGAAGTTAACGGAATTGGCGACATATGTGTATCGGCGATTTCGCCGACTTTGAGCCCTCTTTTCAGCCAATTTCGTTGTTCCAGTTGACCAAACTCATAGCTATTTCTTTAGAACTCCATTTTATGTATCAGCTGAGTACAAAAAAACGGCCCATTTATCAATTTGAACTACCCAATATAGTGGTCAGAAATTGGCAATTTGGCCAATTTCACGCAAATTAAAAAAGATGCCAATTTCAAAATAGGGTCCAGAATAAACAAGGTAGACATTCTTGGCACTAAAATAGCATATCCTCTGTTCATTAGTCACATCTCTAGGCCCCTCTTATATTATTATTGCTCTCTATTTTGATTTTTTACTCATACAAAAAAATACAAAATTTACTGTTATGCAGACTACTGCATTATTGTAAAAATGGTATAAATAATATCAGTGCACTAGTGAAAGAATATTAGACTCCCCAGTTGACGTGTATTGGACGTGTGGTGTGATTTGTTTACTCCTGAACATTGGTAAAAATCGAACATTTCCGCTAATTTGAGCTCAGTTTCAAGGTCGTTTTCATTGTCAAAGTAATGAAAATCATCTCTATTTCTGTAATATGTTTTCCATTTTATCACCTAAGACCATGAAAACGCGAATACAACGATAAATACTATATGAAAATACACCTCAAATTCGGCGTTTTATTCCAAAAAAATGATCAGTTTTTTTTTCTCATTACGCAATGTGTGCTGCAGGATTTTTTTTGTGGTGCACACTGACCACACAGACCCATTCTCTCACATGTGGGCCTACCAGCTTTCTCCCGCTTGATTTGAAGCCGCTAGAATTATTGAGTATATATACATCAGAAACATTGGCTCGTAAGACGTATTTATATGTCGAAAACAGTCAAAGGGTTAATTGTGACGAAACAGGCCTCTTCTGGAAGAAAATGCCGAAGAGGACCTACATCACGCAGGAGGAAGCGGCACTCCCAGGACACAAGCCTATGAAAGACAGGCTTACTCTCATGTTTTGTAGTAATGCTAGTGGGGATTTTAAAGTGAAGCCTTTACTGGTGTATCACTCTGAAAATCCCAGTGTGTTCAAGAAATACAGTGCCGCCAAGAGTAATTTGTGTGTGATGTGGAAGGCTTAATAGTAAGGCATGGGTCACAAGGGGAATTTTCCTAGACAGTGTGAAGAAATACCTCCTGGAAAATAAATTGCCACTCAAGTGCCTCCTGGTAATGGACAATGCTCCTGCTCATCCTCCAGACTTGGAAGAGCAAGTAGTGGAGGAGTTTAGTTTCATCACGGTGAAGTTGTTGCCTCCTAAGACCACTCCTCTCCTCCAGCCCATGAACCAGCAGGTCATTTCAAACTTCAAAAAACTCTACACCAAAGCAGTGTTTCAAAAGTGCTTTGAAGTGACCTCAGACACTGAATTGACCCTAAGAGAGTTCTGGAAAGATCACTTTAATATCCTCCATTGCATAAACCTTACAGGTAAGTCTTGGGAGGGAGTGAGTTCCAGGACTTCGAACTCTGCTTGGAGAAATTTGTGACCAGATTGTGTACAAGATAGGGATTTTGAAGGGTTTGTGGCTGACGCTAAGGAACCTGTGCCAGTTGTGGAAACTATTGTGGCATTGGGGATGTCCCTGGGGTTGGAGGCGAGTGATGAGGATGTGGAAGAGTTGGTGGAGGACCACAGGGAAGAGCTAACCACTGAAGAGCTGCAAGAGCTTCATCTGCAACAGATCACAGCTCAGGAAACTGCTGCAGAGGAGGAGGAAGAGAGATGGAGGAAGGTGCCTTCTTCAAAGATTAAGGACATTTGTGGAAAGTGGACTGAAGTGCAAATATTTATGGATGAACTTCACCCTAACAAAGCTGTTGCAGGCTGTATTGGCAACATGTACAATGACAGTATTGTGTCTCACTTCAGACTAATCTTAAAGAAACGCCAGAAACAGACACCTCTGGACAGATATTTTGTGCGATGGGGGTCCAGTGACTCAAGCTGGTCCCAGTGGCATTGAAAGAAGAAGGGAAGTAACCCCAGATATGGACTTCATACCTGAAATCCTAATGGAAGGAGATTCTCCTTCCAAAAAATAGTGTACACCTTCCTCCTATCCCCTCCTCCCGTCTTCCATCCATGCAGAAGTCTTCAGTAAAGGTAAGTGTAATGTTGTTATTATTTTTTTAAATGTATGTATTTGATTTTTGATTTGTTTTCATTATGTAAATCTTTATTTAATTTGAAAAAAAAAAATTATTTTAATATTTTTGGGTGTCTGGAACGGATTAATTTTATTTCCATTATTTCTTATGGGGAAAATGGTTTCGAGTTTCGTGAATTTCAACCTTCGGCGGGCTCTCTGGAACGGATTAATCACGAAACTCGGGGGTCCACTGTATACGCATCGGCGATTTCGCTGACTTCGAGCCCTATTTTTGGCCAGTGCCATTGTTCCAGTCAAACAAACTCAGCTGTTTCTTTAGAACTCCATTTTTTCTATCAATTGAGTACAAGAAATCGCTCATTTACTGATTCCAACTATTCAATAAAGTGGTCAGAAATTGGCAATTTGGTCAATTTCATGCAAATTAAAAAAGATGCCAATTTCAAAATAGGGTCCAGAATAAAGAATGCAGACATTCTTGGCACTAAAATAACATATCCTCTGTTCATTAGTCACGTCTCTAGGCTCCTCTTACATTACTCTTGCTTTCTATTTTGATTTTTTTATTCACACAAAAAATAGAAGGTTTACTGTTATGTAGACTACTGCATTATTGTAAAAATGGTATTAATAAAATCAGTGCACTAGTGAAAGAATATTAGACTCTACAGTCGACGTGTATTGGACGTGTGGTGTGATTTGCTTACTCTTGAATATTGGTAAAAATCGAACATTTCCTCTAATTTGAGCTCAATTTCAAGGTCGTTTTCATCGTGAAACTAATGAAAATCATCTTTGTTTCTGTAACATGTTTTCCATTCTATCAAATGAGACCAAGAAAACGAGAATACAACCATAAATACTATAGGAAAATACACCTCGAAGTCGGTGTTTTAATCCAAAAACACGGTCGGAGTTTTTTTTTTTTTCTCATGTACTGCGTGCTGCAGGATTTTTTTTATACAGTGCACACTGACCCCAGACATCCATTTTCTCACATGTGGGCCTACCAGCTTTCTCCTGCTTGATTTGAAGCTGCTAAAATTATTGAGTACAGTTGACCGTTATTTAACACAGGTAGTTACGTTCCTGAAAACACTGTGTTAGGTAAAACCGTGTTAGATGACCTGAAGAACATACGGGAAAAATAGGGTTACGTTTCTGAGAGCCCCAAAAAAGCCCAACAACTTTTTTTTAGGCCTCCATATCTTACAAAAACGAAAGTATGTAATTGTAATTCATTGTTGTGATGTATTATGTTGTTTTTACTGCTTAAGACTACAAATGTAACAGAAATAAAAATATTTCTTGCCTTAAATTGTGGGTGCTGGTGTTTGTGTATGATTGTGAAGAGAGTGGAGAGTTATGCTGTGGCCCTACTGGGCTGAGGTGGATGGTAGAGGTTCTGGTATTGAAGTTGATGGTTGTACTGGAGTGTCTGTCATTCAGTCGATCAAGTCATTCAGTAAGTCAGTCAAGTCATTTGGTAAGTCAGTCACTCAGTCATTCAGTAAGCAGTAAGTCAGTCAGTTACACAAATTTACATTTACCTTTTTTTATGTGTACAAAGTAACACTTCATTATGGCCACAGGATGTCTTGTCTAATATCTTTGTTTCCTTTGTTAATTCTAAGACTTAAATATTTACACCTTTTCTTGCCACTTTCAGCAACACTGGTATGCTTACTGGGTGTCACAATTCCTTGGTAGATGCCAGATATAGCAATTAAAAGATAAAAACACAATTCACAATCACAAGCTTGTAGCAGAGAAGTTGGACTGGACACTTATGAAGTAGAATGCTGGGATGGTGGGGAAGTGTTGGGGGGTGGCTGGGGATGGTGGCAGGTCTCCCCCGCTGAACCACAACAAGGTGGCCCTGTTGAGGAAATGGGAAGTTTTTTTCCCTTCCCGCAAACTGAACCGTGTTAAATTCATCATACAAAGTGTTACATAAAATTGTGTCGCAATTCTTAAATCGTGCTATACTCAAATCGTGCCAAATAAACTCGTGCTAAATAATGGTCTACTGTATAGTATATACGTCCCTTTAACTGTTTTGGCCGTATATATACGTCGTAAGACGTAAATATACAGCCGAAACAGTCAAAGGGTTAAACAGTGGACTGTTGATTAACCCTTTCAGGGTTTCGGACATACTAGTACAGCTTACGCACCAGGGTTTTTGACGTACTAGTACGCCTAAATTCTAGCGCCCTCAAATCTAGTGAGAGAAAGCTGGTAGGCCTACATATGAAAGAATGGGTCTGTGGTCAGTGTGCACAGTATAAAAAAAATCCTGCAGCACACAGTGCGTAATGAGAGGAAAAAAAAAACTTTGACCGTGTTTTTGGATTAAAACAGCAACTTTGCACTGTATTTTTGTATGGTATTTATTGTTGTATTCTAGTTTTCCTGGTCTCATTTTATAGAATGGAAGACATATTACAGAAATCGAGATGATTTTGACTTCTTACAATGAAAAGTACCTTGAAATTGAGCTCAAAGTAGCAGAAATGTTCGATTTTTGCCAAAGTTCAAAAGTAAACAAATCATGCTAAGCATCCAATACACGTCAACTGATGAGTCTAATATTCTTTCACAAGTGCGCTGATATTATTTATACCATTTCTACACTAATGCAGTAGTCTGCATAACAGTAAATCTTCTATATTTTGTGAGAATAAAAACTCAAAGTGGAAAGCAAATATTGGAAATGAAAAACTAAGTATAAATTGCATAATATTGAAAACATGAGTCATGATCATGCGACTTAAGGTTTTCTACTGTATTCCCAGTAGTTAAAATATTTTATTGACAATGTGGGCAGTAAACACGTAGTTACTCACATGGTGTCCTCTAATCAAATAATATATCAAAGCATTTAGTTTGCTACAGTAATGGAACATAAGTTGCAGTTTTTAAAGATGTGTTGTCTGGGAGTTTGAGCCAGGCTCAAAATAGATTCAAGATTCAATATTATGAAAAGATGTTTCATGCTATGATTGTCAAAGCATGTGTTATGAGTAAAGTAGTCAGCATTTTAGAAGTCTTAGGGTAAGTACACGAGGAAAAGTTTTACCAGGGTTATGGAGGAAACTAGAAAGGCATGCTCACTTAAAGTAGCAGAATGACTTTTCTCCTTTAGCTTATCTCACATTACATCCGTCTCCCCCACCATTGAGGCGAACTCTTAGGAATGGGGGGCTAGAAATGAATGTTGGATGAACACAGTCTTCATATTAGATCAAAAGTGTACAGTCTTTTTAGATTATGCTGGCATTTGAGTTCAGCTTTTCATTTTTTTTCTGTATTTAACCCTTTGACTGTTTCGGCCGTATGTATACGTCTTTCGAGCCAGTGTTTCGGATGTATATATACATACTCAGTTCTAGTGGCTTTAAATCAAGCAGGAGAAAGCTGGTAGGCCCATATATGAGAGAATGGGTCTGTATGGTCAGTGTGCACTGTATAAAAAAAATCCTGCAGCACGCAGTACATAATGAGAGAAAAAAAAATTTGAGGAAAAAAAAATTTGACCGTGTTTTTGGATTAAAACTACTTTGAGGTGTATTTTCCTATAGTATTTATGGTAGTATTCTCCTTTTCTTGGTATCATTTGATAGAATGGAAAACATATTACAGAAATAGAGATGATTTTGATTAGTTTCACGATGCAAACAACCTTGAAATTGAGCTCAAAGTAGCAGAAATGTTCGATTTTTAACAATATTCAAAAGTAAGCAAATCCCACTACATGTTCAATACATGTCAACTGGGGAGTCTAATATTCTTTCACTAGTGCACTGATATTATTTATACCATTTTTACAATAATGCAGAAGTCAGCATAACAGTAAATCTTCTATTTTTTGTGTGAATAAAAAATCAAAATAGAAAACACGAGTAATATAAGAGGGGTCTGGAGACGTGACTAATGAACGGAGGATATTGTATTTTAGTGCGAAGAATGTCTGCATTGTTTATTCTGGACCCTATTTTGAAATAGGCATCTTTTTTAATTTGCGTGAAGTTGGCCAAATTGCCAATTTCTGACCACTTTATTGGGTAGTTAACCCGTAAACGGTCCAAATGTATATATACGTTTTACTGCTAGTGCCCCAAACGTATATACATGTTTTATTTTTCCTGCCTTCAAATTTGGCACGATTGGCCTGAGATGTCTTGTCAGCATAGAATGGGTCCGAACACTTAGTGTGCGCTGTATTAAAAAAATCTGGGACCACTTAGTACCTTGTGGGAACACCAGTTCAAATGAGCGCCAGCTAGAGCAAACAGCGCAGCAAACACCTGGGATTCACTGATGTCATGTAGTATTAACACTCCCATTTTAAGAGGAAAGTGATTTTGACCCTGAGTTTAGTGGCTTTGAGGTGGAGGTGGCCACAAGTGGTTGAGGAAATATCAAAAAACCTTAATAATAACCCATGTGCAATATTTGTGCAACACCCTTTCAGAATGTCTTGTAATCTATGTCCTAAGTCAGGAGAAACAATTCTGGCTGGCTGGCAGGGTGGCTGGCTGGCAGGGTGGCTGGTTGGCAGGCTGGCTGGTTGGCAGGCTGGTTGGCTCAAGCTAGCTGCATGATGGCCAGCTGTATGGTGGCCAGCTGTGTAGCTGGCCGGCTGCTGGCGGCCTGGCTCTGTTTGTCTGTCTGCATCTGTCTATCTGTCTCTATCTCTGTCTTTGTCTATCTTTGTCTCTATCTATCTGTTTCTGTCTATCTGTCTGTCTCTCTCTTTCTATCTGTCTGTCTATCTCTGTCTTACAGGTACACATAAATACACGTATACAGTGGACCCCCGCATAACGATATTAATCCGTTCCTGAGAGCTCATTGTTATGCGAAATTATCGTTATGCGAATGAATTTTCCCCATAAGAAATAATGGAAACCAAATTAATCCGTGCAAGACACCCAAAAGTATGAAAAAAAAAATTTACCACATGAAATATACATTTTCCTACACACAAAGAGAAGGATACATGCACAATAGTAGAGTAGTACATGCACAATATATATTGTGCATGTACTACTCTACTAAATGAAGAATAAATGACACCTTTATTGAAGATGCAGCAATGACTGATGAGACACTGTGTCCTGGGAGTGCCTTTTCCTCCTGAGTACTGTAGGTCCTGTTTGGCATTTTCTTCCAGAACAGGCCTTATCACACTGTGTATGCCACTACGATTCTTAAATCTCTCAAACCAACCTTTGCTGGCTTTAAATTCACCAATATGAGCACTAATTCCAGGCATTTTCCCCTGTTCACCTGGGTGTTAGTCGACTGGTGTGGGTTGCATCCTGGGAGACAAGATTAAGGACCCCAATGGAAATAAGTTAGACAGTCTTTGATGACACTGACTTTTTTGGGTTATCCTGGGTGGCTAACCCTCTGGGGTTAATTGTTTCTTGGTATTCTCAATAAGCCACACCAACAACGGTGCTACAGCAGCAGCAGCTGACAGTGCTACAGCAGCAGCAGCAGCTGACAGTGCTACAGCAGCAGCTGACAGTGCTACAGCAGCAGCTGACAGTGCTACAGCAGCAGCAGACGGTGCTACAGCAGCAGCAGACGGTGCTACAGCAGCAGCAGATGGTACTACAGCAGCAGCAGCAGCAGCTGACGGTGCTACAGCAGCAGCAGCAGCAGCAGCAGCAGCAGCAGCTGACAGTGCAGCAGCAGCAGCAGCTGACAGTGCAGCAGCAGCAGCTGACAGTGCTGCAGCAGCAGCTGACGGTGGTACAGCAGCAGCAGCAGCTGATGGTGGTACAGCAGCAGCAGCAGCAGCTGATGGTGCTACAGCAGCAGCAGCAGCAGCTGATGGTGCTACAGCAGCAGCAGCTGACAGTGCTACAGCAGCAGCAGCAGCAGCAGCAGCAGTTGACCATGGTACCACAGTATTTCGATAATATTTCTCACCCTTTTTACCACAGGGTTGGCACTAGAAGCTTTCTTGGGGCCCATGGTCACTTATTTTACAGATAAAACCACCAAAAACACTGTAATAATACGAAATGTTCCGATTGTATGCTTGGATGTTACTGCGGAGGCTGGCTGGTAAACAATGCCTCCGTCGGAACATGTGAGGCTGGCTCAGGCCGCACATTAGACGCGTCTCGGACAAATAGCGTTGAGCGGGTTTTTTAGCGGTATGCGAGGCAAAATCTTAGCGATAAAATGTATCGGTATGCGGATTTAACGTTATGTGATGCCAACGGTATGCGGGGGTCCACTGTACATAGTGTAAATTACCTAGGATAACCCAAAAAATCCAAACAAAGTGCTATACTCTGCTTGAAGATGCGAGTAAAGGTGATGACAGTCTTGTGGCTCTCTCTGAAACAGAGAGAGAGACAGATAGACAGATAGACAGGGAGCTTGACAGACAGACATGTTTGTGTACCAGTGAAACAAAGGAGGGCGATGCTCATCAAATGTCACCTCTCTTCTTTTCTTATCTGCTGCACCCTCCCCTACCCTCCTGTATGCTCATCAAACGTCAGCTCTTATCAGATGTTATCTTATCATGTCACTGTCAGGGGTGGACTTTGTTTTTCATGCTTCAAGGGAACTTATTATTTTATTATTATTACATCTCCCCCCTCTCTTCCTCTTCCTCTTTCTCTTTCTCTTTCTCTTCCTCCTCCTCCTTCGTCTCATTATTATTATTATGTACTTCCACATATCCAAAACATTGCTGGGACATATAAATACTTTATATATATTCCAAGACAATAGTAAATGGCTAAGGCAGGTGTAAATGTCCACCTGTCAGTGTGTTTGGGACAATGTGAGTACAATTTCAGTACCTAATACTAGTGTTAGAACAAAGATTGGTTATGAAATGACAAGAACTACTATAAATTGTAATTATCAGAACATGAAAATTATATAAAATATGAAAAATAGAAAAAAAGGTATATCGACAACACTTTCGCAAGCTGCAGCGTTCCATGTTGCCGTCAGGTGATTCCCAAGTGCCAACTTTGCGGCCTCATATCTCGGTAAGTACTGACTCAAAAAAAATTTTTTTTACCCTGTAACACTTAGAATTTTTTTTTTTTTTTTTTTTTTTTCCAAAATATTCGGGGCACTGGGGTAGTGAACGTATACATACGTTTGACCGTTTATGGGTTAAAATCGGTAAATGGGCGGTTTCTTGTACTCAATTGATAGAAAAAATGGAGTTCTAAAGAAATAGCTATGAGTTTGGTTGACTGGAACAATGACATTGTCCGAAAATAGTGCTCAGTCGGCGAAATCGCCGATGCGTACATATCGCCAAGATTGCTAACTTCGCAGAGCGTAATTCCGTAAATTTTCTATCAGATTTCGTACTTCTGGTGTCATTATCATCGGGAAAAGGTTCTCTATCATTTCATAAGAAAAAAGTAATTTTTTTTTTTTTCAAAATTTTTTCGACACCAGGAGACACTTCAGGATTTGGGGTTGCGACAGTCAAAAGGTTCAAGGGTTAATTTGTTATAATTTTATTACTGGGAAATATAAGGTATGTGATATGTAAATATTAAGATGTGTGTGTTTTCACATCATGAATTGTTGTTTTTCGAGTATCATGCTCTTTCTGGTGTTTAGCAAGGCTTATTCTGTGATCAATTTTTGCAGCACTTCTTTCTATCAGATTTTTTTTTTTTTTTTTTTTTTTTTTTAGGGGAACATGTTTTTTTTTTTTCAAAATTTCACTTACTGCACTTGCTCTTTTAACACCTTGTATGCAACTACTGTATATTATTGAATTGCAGGATTTGTAAACACAGCTTTACTCTCTGCATTCAATGTTATTCTTACATTTTTTATGCTGCTATTTTCTTAATCACAGTCACCAGCATGAAGAAAAAGTGTAGAATTGAATGCCCAATCAGACTTGACTGTGTTGCTGCAGTGAATGAAAGACTTAGCAAGGCATATGTTTGAACCACCGCTTGTCACTTGTAAACAGAGAGACTGGTCCAGTGAGGGTACATAGGCTTCATTAGTCCTGGGTGTTAGAAGCAGTTTTAATTAAATGGTGTGCCACAACAATGAGGGATGATGGTATGGTTAACTGGGTATGGGTTGGAGTAATTTTTAAGATTAATCTATTTCTTTGGTTGAAGTGATACTGTTCCAAATAAATGAGGTGAGTGTTTTATTATTTTTATTTTTAAATATAATTTTTTACATTTTTATTATTATTTATTATTATTTTAATATTGTAGTTATTCCCTGCTTAATGGTCAGGATTAATTTCCGAGAAAGTGGATGGACAGCAAAAATTAACACTGTAATCTATTTTCCCATAGACACCACAGTATAATTATAGATGCATTCCAGTACAATAATTTCTAGTATACTTCTCCCTTTTAAGTGTTGTATGTGTGTGAAATTGGCACCATAGTCTGTATTGGTAAATGATACTGTACAGTACAATAATGACAGTTCATGACAGTGCACTGTTATGAACCATACTGCATTGAAGCCTGAAGTCTTTACAAGCTTGCATAAATGTCAGGTCTTGCTTGTCTTTCCACAGGTTTTGTATGTGTATCATAATTTCACGATGAACCAGCAGGAACAGATTTGCAAAATTTGATATCCTGAGATGACATATCACTGTAATATTGTACAGTATGTCAAAAATGAATGAAAAGTTGTAATTGTAAAAACAATTTCTTGTAAATTAGGTGCAAATAAGTAAAGTTGCTTGGGTTAGCAGTCTGGGTCAGAGGTAGGCGCAGCCGCCATGCTAGTGAAGACTTGTATAATTCATGTTCCCACTGGCAGTTCTCTTTTCTGCCTCATTTTTGAATGATTGTTTGGTTTTTGAAAAAGAAAAAAAAAAGCTATACAGCTATTTTGATATAAAGATGATTTTAGGTCAGTTATTTCCTTCATAGTGGTGATACACTTCACAGGAGAAACTCCTGGTTTATGAATATTTATACTTAAGAACAATGTTCATAACCTAACATTTGAAAAATAGTTCTACAAATGTAGTTGCAAACATTTGACTATAGAATTCCTCTGTACTATTTTCTAAAGGAAAATGGGTTCCAAGTTACAAACTTGTTTTTAAGATATTCGCAGGAACAAAACTCATTAGTTGGAGATCCCCTGTATTATGTTGGACCATATATGTACTTGTGTCCTACATCAGTATGCAGTAAGATGTTTTCCTGTCTCTTGCCATATTCCTTCAAAAAGATATTCTCTAGATTGTTTGCAAAATCGCTGTAAATAATGATAATGTAATGGACATCTCATTTGGAAGCTGAATAAAAAGGCAACAAAAGTTGGTTACATCATAAAGTACAGTGGACCCCCGCTTAACGATCACCTCCCAATGCGACCAATTATG
This sequence comes from Cherax quadricarinatus, assembly GCF_026875155.1. Classification (NCBI taxonomy): domain Eukaryota; kingdom Metazoa; phylum Arthropoda; class Malacostraca; order Decapoda; family Parastacidae; genus Cherax; species Cherax quadricarinatus. The sequence goes on along the minus strand of NC_069407.1, from coordinate 12,352,919 downwards.
TAAGTGTATTTATGTAAGTGCGTTTGTACGTGTATGTTTGGGGGTCTGAAATGGACTAATCTACTTCACAATATTCCTTAAGGGAACAAATTCGGTCAGTACTGGCACCTGAACATACTTCTGGAATGAAAAAATATCGTTAACCGGGGGTCCACTGTATTAGGCTGTAGGCCAGGGTTCTCCAACCTTCACATTATGGGTGCCACATCGTATATTTTACACATTTTTTGCGGGCTAAAGAAAAAATTAGTCTTATAAATAAATATAAATGAATGAATAAAATTCAAATGAATGAATAAATGACTGAAATGAGGGTTTATTAGTCTTAGTATTTATAAGTATTTGAAGTTGTTGCATGTGGCTCATGGACCGCAGTTTGTCGACCCATCCTGTGTGCCATCAGTAAATAGTTCTGAATTGGCAGTTTTTGTTTGGGATGGTATATGGCCCTTAAAAAAAAAAGGCAAATTTATTTGTAAATATGCTTAATGATTTTTAAATATGCTTAATGATTTTTCAAAACTACTTTATGTATATTTTCTTAGAAGTGCCAATATTAATGCAATTAATGATATTTATAGATATGTGACTGCATCAGTGGGCAGTCAGCTGGTAGCTCAAATTCTTAAGACTAACCATCCTTAGAATTTGTCTGGAAATAGCTTGTATAGTTTTACACATCTCTCTTTTTTTTTTTTTTTTTTTTTTGGCTAATTTTTCCTGTGAAAATCAATGTTAACACGATCACAACAATATTTTAGGAAATATGGGCATTGTCCTTTCTTAGGGTCGGTTTGCATTGCTTCACTTTCATTTGCCAGGTTTACAAAGTGAAATGGGTGGACTCACTGGCACTCCAAATCCAGTAACTTGCACCACCTTGGCAGGTGAGCCTGGCCTCTGCAGGTGCTCATTTGTTCCCCTTGAATGGCATGGATCCAATTATCTGGTGCGAGAGGCCTCTTAACCCTTTCACTGTCGGTCCTGTAATATTACAGCTTGCAAGCCAGTGTCGGTCGCATAATACTACACCAAAATTCTAGCAGCTTCCAATCTTGCGGGAGAAAGCTGGTAGGCCTACATGTACTTTAAGAGAATGGGTCTGAGTGGTTAGTGTGTGCAGTATAAAAAAAATCCTACAGCATACAGTACAAAATGAGGAAAAAAAAAAACTCCAATGGTGTTTTTGGCTTAACCCTTTCACTGTCGGTCCCATGATATTACGGCTTGCAAGCCATTGTCGGTCCCGTAATATTAGGCCAAAATTCTAGTGGCTTCAGATCTTGAGGAAGAAAGCTGGTTGGCCTACTTATGAGAGAATTGGTCTTGAGTGGTCAATGTGCACAGTATAAAAAAAATCTTGCAGCACACAGTGCATAATGAGAAAAAAAAATCCAACTGTGTTTTTGATTTAAAACACTGATTTTGCTGTGTATATTTGTATGGTATTTATGGTTGTATTCTCGTTTTCTTCGTCTCATTTGATAGAATGGAAGATATATGACAGAAATAGAAATGATTTCGAGTAGTTTATAGACTACAAGTACAGTGGTCCCTCAATAATCGTCCGGCCTGAAAGTCGTCCATTTCGGAAATAATCCTGTTTTTTCGTCAAAATATTGGCTCGCAAATGGTCCGGTAACTCGCTAATAGTCCTAATAGTCCTTCGTCCCGGACACATACTCACGCTCTGAGCCGCCTCGGCCTTTCCTTCCCAGCCAGTGTGCCATTGTTTACCAGTGAGTGACGGTCCCCTCACATGCTCCTATGAAATATTTCATAATATTCCATGGATTTTAGTGCTTGCAAGTGCTAAATAAGCTATCATGGCTCCAAATAAAGCTTCTAGTGCCAGCCCTTTGGTAAAGAATGTGAGAAACACATAATTTATGAAAAAGTTTGTAGAAAAATGCAAAGATGGTGGTGGTAGAGTGGAAGCAGTTGTGTTAGTGGTTGATGAACATAAGAAAGGAGGATCACTGCAGCAGGTCTGTTGGCCCATGCTCGGCAGATCCTTTACAATTCATCCCACTAACGAAACATTTTCCCAACCCAGTCCTCAATGCTACCCAAAAAATAAGCTCTGATAACTCTATCCACTCATTTGCAAGTCCCAAATGAGTGGATAGAGTTATCAGAGCTTATTTCCTGGGTAGCATTGAGAACTGGGTTGGGAAAATGTTTCGTTAGTGGGATGAATTGTAAAGGACCTGCCAAGCATGGGCCAACAGGCCTGTTGCAGTGATCCTCCTTTCTTATGTTCATCAACCACTAACACAACTGCTTCCACTCTACCACCACCAGCTTTGTATTTTTCTACAAACTTTTTCATAAATTGTGTTTCTCACATTCTTTACCAAAGGGCTGGCACTAGAAGCTTTCTTTGGTGGTAGAAGGTAGTAGTGATGGTGGTAGAAGGTAGTAGTGATGGTGGTAGAAGGTAGTAGTGATGGTGGTAGAAGGTAGTAGTGATGGTGGTAAGAGTTGTAATAGTGGTAGAAGGTCGTAGTGATGGTGGTAGTGGGTTCCTTCTTTAGTGGTTCAGCGATTCTACCAACTCCTCCAATGTTGTTGGAGTTATATAGGGCTACAAAAACCACCGCCGACTCAGCTGCTGTTTCACCACCATTATGGACGGCTTACACTCAGTGGCCCTTATATACCCAACAACAACACAACACCTCTCGTGACATACGTAATGACTTATTTTATTCATTCTAGAGTATATTCCATGTTTCTATGTTATTAATATTGTTTATTATGTCATATTAGTTGAATTGTGATAGATAAATAAGCCATAGAGTTGATATTAGTGTCATATTCTCCAACAATAAACTTGCCATCCCTCCCTCACACAAACAAATAGCCAATAAGAACATAACAATGGAAGAACACTGCAGGTCTACTGGCCCATACAAGGCAGGTCCTTATAAAAATGACCTCCACCCAAAGCTACCCAAGAATTTACTCCCGTACCCCATGACAAATCAAACTCAGCTCCTCCAACTCGTATATTTGTCCAATCTCTTCTTAAAGCTACCCAAGGTCCTAGCCTCGATCACCCTACTGGTAAATGTGATGTTAAATAAGAACTTAAGAAAGTAGGAACACTGGAACAGGCCTGCTGGCCCATACTAGGCCGGTCCTTCACAAATCCAACCCACTAACAGAACAAATGCTACCCAAGCAATAAACTCAGGTGCAAATCCGACTCAAATCCAGCCCCTTTCACTCGTGTCTTTATCCAACCTAAATTTGAAACTACCCAAACCATAGCTTTTAGAACATTGGAAAGGAGGAACACTGCAATAAGCCTGTTGGCCCATACTAGGCCAGTCCTTCACAAATCCAACCCACTAACAGAACGAATGCTACCCAAGCAATAAGCTCAGGTGCAAGTCCGACTCAAATCCAACCCCTCTCACTCGTGTATTTATCCAACCTAAATTTGAAACTACCCAATGTTGTAGCTTCGATCACCCTACTAGGCAGACCGTTCCACTCATCAACTACCCCTATTACCAATGTTTATTTATACATTTTATTAGTGCCCTAGAGTCCTTATGGAGGGGGATTTCCCTTCCAAATAACCTCTCTTCCCTCTCTCCTCATCCCTGTCTTCCATTCATCAACAACAGCCTTCAATAAAGATAACTGTCATGTTGAATGTTCATTCTCTTGTGCATGTAAATCTATCTTTTAGGTAAAAAAAAAAAAAATTGTTGATACTTCTGGGTGTCTGGAACGAATTAATTGGATTTACATTATTTCTTATGGGGAAAATTGATTCGAAAATCATCCATTTCGATAATAGTCCCACTTCCAGGAACGGATTATGGATGATTATTGAGGGACCACTGTACCTTGAAATTGAGCTCAAAGTAGTGGAAATGTTCAATTTTTGCCGATGTTCAAGAGTAAATAAATCACGTCATGTGTCCAATACACGTCAACTGGTGGGTTTAACATGCCTTCATAAATGTGCTGATATTATTTATACCATTTTTACATAATACAGTAGTCTGAATAACAGTAAATCTTCTATTTTTTTGTGTGAATAAAATTTCAAAATGGAAAGCAAGCATAATATAAGAGGGGCCTGGAGACAAGGCTAATGAACAGGGAAAACATTATTTTAGTCCTATGAATGTTAGTATTGTTAATTCTAGACCCTATTTTGAAATTGGTATTATGTGAATTGTGTATGAAATTGGCCAAATTACCAATTTCTGATCACTTTATTGGTAGTTGAAACCGTTAAACGGGTAGTTTCTTGTACTCAGTCAATAGAACAAATGAAGCTCTAGTGAAATAGCTATGAGTTAGTGACTGGAACAATGAAATTGGCCGAAAATAGGGCTCAAAGTGGGTGAAATTGCCGAGGCTGCTAAATTTGTGAGCGTAATTCCGTAAGTTTTCCATCAGTTTTCATACTTTTGGCGTCATTACAATCAGGAAGAGATTCTCTATCATTTCATAAGGATTTTTTTTTTTTTAAGTTCTTCGACACAGTGGAAGTTTGTGAGCAGGAGTCTGACAGTGAAAGGGTTAAATGGGGAGGTAGTTGCTAAACAAATTTATTATATGAATAATTTCTAAGTGGGCAATAACTGCATTATTACTGCACTATTATAATAATAATAACTTTATTATTTATTATGTTTATAATATTTATATTTATTATTAATTTTTTAGTGAACTAGTATTTTATTTCTTTATTGTACAGTATTGTATTGTAATTTCAAATTTCGAGGTCAGAATCTGAAAGCATTATCTTTGTTATTCAAACATTTCCAAATTGGAGAGATTCCAAATTAAAGTTTGGAATTTTCACCTTTAATCCAAAAATTATGAATTTTATAGATTTCAAAATAAATTTACTTTAATAATTTTGGAGAATTCTGTATACCAGAGAGTTGTGAATGAGAAAAAATGTACAAAATTCCTAACTCATATCTTGACTTCATGTTTCTTGCACTTGTATGATTTGATATTGAAGAAACAAAATTGACTTCATAGATGATTGAAAATATACAGTACTGTAAATGTTGCTATTTTAGTTATTAATCTGTGACCCATTATCTGTTTACTTGTTATAGACCATTAAAATATCAAACAAGATAGGAGTGGCGAGTCATTGCTTTTGTCATACAGGTCCGGGGATTGAACCTTGTGCCGGGATAGAATAAAAAAAACAGTCTATTAAACTTGCTTTCTCAATCAGGAAAAAATACACTGAAATAAATGACCTAATTATTGGGATGAATTTACCTTGTATAGCAGTTTAATTACCACATACGTGTACATGTATACTGGAGTTACTTTGGGTTGATATTTTATGAGGTTTTAAACCTTTTAGATATTTTTTAAACGAGTACATAAAGCTTACTAAACATTGCATTATGTGCTCACTTTGGTAAGTATAGGACTTGTACAGTTTTCAGCTATTGAAGAAAATTAATTTTGTATTTAATGTATTGTGATGAGATGATTTAATAATGTGATTGGTTATGTAATTTATTATGTAACTTGAACTTCATCAAAATATACATTTTGTGTAAGAGAGGTTTATTATTAAATTGTAGGTTTTGTGTATTTATGAAGGATGATACATTGCTTATTCTCCTAGTCCTTCATTGTTTTTACCAAAGTTAGCCAATTTAAAAATTTTTTTTTTTATGTACTGTAAACATACTGTTTATAGTATAGTATGTTTGTGTGTAATTTATATTTTTATACACATGTTATATATTTTATTTTTATTTTTTTCATAATTTCAAATGCAGACCTCATAAGATAATGATTTAACTTTTATCCTGAAACAAGCAAAAAATGATTTGAATTTACAGTATATTTTGAATAATAAGTCATAAAGATGCACTTCAAATTTTATAGTTTGTTATTGCACATTCACAGACGGATGCAGAGGACTTGGTAAGGCGATTATCCAAAGCCATTTGCATTGTTTGGTTATAGCTGTGTTGATGCATGTTCAGTGTTTATCTCTACCAGAGGTTGCTATGTAAGTCTCTCCACACATCGACATGTTCTTGCTTCTATTGTTGTTGTTATCGTTGTTAAAATCGTTGAGATTTGCGTAGCAAATTAATGGTTCCTTTAGATCATGGAAATATAACTCATTAATTTGTATTGCTAGTGAAAATTGCCCTAATATAAGCATTTACTCGAAATAATATAAACTTGTATCCCTTGTAATTCTTGCAATTTTTTAGTTGGTATGTATATACATGCCAACTATTTTTGTTTTACTACTGATGTGAATATTCAGTTCATTACTCACATCACTGGAATTTTCATTGTAAAAAGTTTTATGACTTAAATTCTGGTGTCTAGTTTTTGCCCCTGGAATACTGTATTGAATGAACAATAAATGATGTCTTATGTCAGTTTCCAAGTGTGACTACCAGAACTGCCTATAGGAAAGTAACTCGTCAAACTGTGTATTCTTTTGAAGCTTTTTTTTTTTTTTCACGTTGAGTTAGTCTTGCTGAGAAAATTGCACTGTCATTACAGTATATTTCTGCACACAGCACATGTAGTATTAGCCACATGCACTTTAAAAGACCTTGCACCAAGTTTTGCACAGCTGTATATATTTGTTGTCTGATTGAAATTAATTTAGCACAATGTACTTATGGCTTAAACTGATAACTTTATATGTTTTTAAAAGAATATTTTTCATAATACATGCACTCACATTTGTGTGCTTGTACATACATATACACTCACACGAAGTAGGTAATTATACACATGCAGTACTTGCATATTAGTGGAATATTCTTTCTTGTTTTTCTCATAATATGGGGTAAATATGTATTGTGACCTCTGATCCATCGCAGTCTCTCCTAAAATGTTATTTGGCTCTGATTGTACATTTTTTAATTTTATTAGGATGCAGGCATTATAATCCATATGGTAACAAACTTACACACAGGATATTAAGCACTCATATTATTTAAAAATTTGTGAGTTTTAACTGAGTATCAGAGTTGAAAATTACAAAGTGATTCAGGTTTATAATTATGGGTCATGTTGAACTTGGTTATAACTTTTTTTTATCTTCATATTTTTTAATATTTTTTGTTATTAAATTTTGTGCATAATTTATCTCATTAACTCAAGGCACTACAGTAGGAAGATTGTTTTTACTAGTGATGGATCATGCTTTGCCAACACTTACAATGCAGTTCCATATAATTAAAATGAATGATCATAGGTACACTACTGAAATGTTTGTGTTGATATGTTTATCACATTGTACTCCATGCTTTCATCTCTGTCTGGTTTTCACTTGTGTTGATTACTCATGTCTCTTGTGTGAAGGCATTTATTCATCATATTTACCAGTTCGTGCTTTTTTATCAAAGATCAGTATTGAGAAGCCTGTGTAATGGATTGTACTATCGTTCACAGTACTGAGGATATGGTCACCCTAGTGTGATAATTTGCTTCACATTTCCAAAGCAGCAGCAGTAATAGCTAGATTACATTAAAACAGACCTCGCTCATTCTTTCTTGCAAGCTATTATATTATCGAAGGGTGTGAGTAATGATTAAGGAATGTTAAATAAGAAGACAACCCTCACTCATTCTTATCACAAATGACTATCAGAATAAACCAATAATGCTAATGAATGTTTGTCACCTAAATTTGAGCAACTGTTCCTTGGGTTGTTTAGTCTTGACACTTGAAGCTGTATAGAGGATTGATACTGGAAATGTTTAGTGAAGCTTAAGCATACACCAATCTACTTTTAGTTTAGGAAAACAGTCATCTAGTTGAGTGACACAAAGTATTAGCTACAGTAGTTATTTTATATTTGAGTGAACATTAAATTTTTTGTAAAATGGATAGTATTTTGTGGAATATAGAAATGGAGTTTTAACTTTTTTTAATTAATTGATTGAAAATTTTCCTTAGCTGATTATGTACAACTTGTTTACCCATGTACGATAATTAATAGTACAACAGCCATTTCTGTTATAAAGACTTGAAATGCTGGAGTAAAATGTCAAATATATCTCCTGTTTGCCTTCACTCTTCTCAGTTTTTTGCTACATCAGTGGGTTGTCCTTTTCAGAGAGATCATGTGTTTAGATAAATTTAACAAAAATCAATGATTGCTGCATGTGGTAATCAGGCAGAAATGTCACAACAAAGAATAGCTTTAATTTAGGTTTCCTATCTCATTTGTGCTAAATGTATGATTGTTGAATGTGACATACAGCTTGATGCTTTGTTGATGAGTTCTACTGAATTCATCACATTCCCTAAAATTTTAGGATTTGTTCCCAAAGGATGGGTTTAAACCTAAATTTTAATAGATCTTGGAGTTTACCTTGATGTTTTTGTGGCTGAAACCATTTACTACCATAAATCTGTTGGAGGAAAATTCCTTATACAGTAGGGCCCCACTTACATGGCAAGTTAGGTTCCAGGCTACTGCCAGAGAGCAGAATTCGCTGGAAAGCAGAACACCATTTTTTTCCACTTATAAATGCATATAAATGCCAGATAACAAGTTTACACTAACATATATTAAGTTAGCAATAGAACTAGGTATTAAAAACAATAAAAAGTATAATAAACACACACAGTGCACCCATTACTTATTGAAAATATTTGTAGCCTTAATGTAGGGTGAGAGGTGAGTTTTATTTGTAGGATGTTAAGTTTGGGAGGTATTGTAGCCAGCCAGGTCAGCCCACCCCACCCACATGTAATATACTACAGGTCCGCCATCACAAATCCGGCAATCAGTTATTCGGTTCCTTCAGTTATTCGGCACTAATTGGTTAGCATAATTTCAAATTTCCAGGGTCGCCACACCAACCTGCTGGTACTGTTTGGTGGTGCTACTTGCTGCATAAGTCATTCCAATTTCTTTTTCTCCATTTATTGTTTTAACCTGCTTGCTTTTAGCCCTACCCATGGTTCCAATGAATAAAAGAAATGCTTCTCATTATGTAAAGCACCTACACAGTACATTATTCATTAAAGATAAGGTGGCTTTGAAGCCACTGTCGGTTGCCATGAGCTCAGTCTCATGAAGCAGGAGAATGTGCTTTATTATTACGCTAATATCAACACTAAGCTTATTTCCCCTATCACAATTGATCTAATATGACATAAGAAACAATAAAATAACATAAAACCCTGGTAATACTCCAGAATGAATAATATTTGGCATAACACCGAGCAGTTCGACAGAGTTATGAAGAGGATATGGTAAACAAATACCATTTCTCCTATCCTTGTCTTGGGGGCTTACATTAGAGAAAACGGAGTATACCCAAGGGCTAACTATGATATACACTCATACTCCACCATAAACATGAAACAAAAAAGTTATTTTTCTCTCTATGATTATCACACATAGCAGCAATGTGTAGAGAACCTAGGAAAACCCCCAAAAATGTCAACGTGGCTTACTTTAGTACCTGGCTTGGGTTAAGCCATATTTTGATTTTGGTAAATATTCGATTCCCCAGCCAGGGTAGAAACATTAGGTGTGTTTCTTTACCCCCTGTTCTATGTTTACCCATCCGTAAATGGGTACCTGGGTGTTTGTGGGACTAGTGTGGGTTTTATTCTGGGACACTGACCTAATTTTCTTGAAATACTCAGCATAACAAGTGCCTTTCTATACATTAGTATGTCACTGATGTCAGCTAGGCTTGTATACCTTGTACATGTACGTGTAGTAAATAAAGATATTATTATTATTATTATTATTATTATTATACTATTATTATTATTTTCTCAGTTGTTTGTTGGGTTATCTTATTCAAACTTGGGCAATGTATGATGGAAAGATACTTCTTCACGTACACCAAAAATGAAAGAAATCAGACCATAAATAGCAGAGATCACTTCTCAGCCATTAGCGGCTGCTTAGTGATATATTTTTGTATGGTTGTTATGGTTATATTCTCATTTTTTCGGTCTCATTTGATAGAATGAAAGATATATTACAGAAATAGATATGATTTTGATTGCTTTCGTGACGAAAAGTACCTTGAAATTGCACTCACAGTAGCGAAAATGTTCTATTCTTCAGCGAAGCTCAAGAGTAAACAAATGACATCACCGTCCAATACCTGTCCGCCTGCCAGTCTAAATTCCAGTACGGAGTCAAGAATGGATTGACATTATTTATACAATTATTACAATAATGCAGTAGTCTGCATAACAGTAAATCTTCTGTTTTTTTTTTTTTTTTTTTGTGAATAAAAATTCCAAATGGTAAGCAAGAGTAATTAATATAAGAGGGGCCTGTAGCTGTGACTAATGAACAAAGAAAATGTTATTTTAGTGCCAGGAATGTCTGCATTGTTTATTCTGGACCCTATTTTGAAATTGGCATTGTTGAAATTTGTGTGAAATCGGCCAAATTGCCAATTTCTGACCACTTTATTGGGTAGTTGAAATAAGTGAATGGGCGGTTTCTTGTACTCAGTTGACAGACTAGAAGTAAACAAGTTTATTTAGGTATACACAAATACAGTTACATAGATTATCATACATAGTGTATATATAGAGAACCTAGGATAACCCAGAAAAGTCAGTGACTTATTTCCAGTACCTAGCTTGGGCTTGCCATATATGATTTTTGGTAAATATTTTTTTTTCTCGGTTGTTTGTTGGGCTATCTCATTGAAACTTGGGCAATGTATGATGGAAAGATGCTTCTTAACGTACAACAAAAAAAAAGATGGACGATAAATAAGGGAGTTGACTTCTCAGCCATTAGCCGCCTCTTTGCAGTATATTTTCGTATGGTTTTTATGGTTGTATTCTCATTTTTTGGACTCATTTGATAGAATGGAAGATATATTACAGAAATAGACATGATTTTGATTGCTTTCATGACGAAAAGTACCTTGAAATTGAGCTCAAAGTAGCAGAAATGTTCGATTTTTGCCGATGTTCAATGAACTGTGTAAGTCAAGTTGGTTAATTTTATTAAGTGTATTCTAACCTAGCCACTCTGTAATTCGACAAACTCAGTAATCCGGCACACTACAGGTCCCAATGATGCCGGATTTGTGATGGAGGACCTGTACCACATTTAAGTAAACCGCCCCAGAGCGATTACTGTACATATACAGTACATTAAAAAGAAAGATGAAAAGAGTGGTGAGAGAGTGCAAAAGGAGAGTGGATGATAGAGTGGGAGAGGCACTGTCAAGAAATTTTAATGAAAATAAGAACAAATTTTGGAGCGAGTTAAAGAAGTTAAGAAAGCCTAGGGAACGAATGGATTTGTCAGTTAAAAACAGAGTAGGGGAGTTAGTAGATGAGATGGAGGTATTGGGTAGATGGCGAGAATATTTTGAGGAACTTTTAAATGTCGACGAAGAATGGGAGGCGGCAATATCATGCACTGACCAGGGAGGTATACCATCTTTAAGGAGTGAAGAAGAGCAGGATGTGAGTGTGGGGGAGATGCGTGAGGCATTACGTAGAATGAAAGGGGGTAAAGCAGCTGGAACTGATGGGAGCATGACAGAAATGTTAAAAGCAGGGGGATATATAGTGTTGGAGTGGTTGCTATTATTGTTTAATAAATGTATGAAAGAGGGAGGGTACCTAGGGATTGGCAGAGAGCGTGTATAGTCCCTTTATATAAAGGGAAGGGGGGCAAAAGAGATGGTAAAATTTAGAGGAATAAATTTACTAAGTATACCAGGAAAAGTGTATGGTAGGGTTATTATTGAAAGAATTAGAGGCAAGACAGAATGTAGAATTACAGATGAACAAGGAGGTTTTAAAGTGGGTAGGAGATGTGTGGATCAAGTGTTTACATTGAAGCATATATGTGAACAGTATTTAGATGAAGGTAGGGGAGTTTTTATTGCATTTATGGATTTAGAAAAGGCATATGTTAGTGGATAGGGGAGCAATGTGGCAGATGTTGCAAGTATATGAAATGCTGTTAAGAGTTTTTATGAGGATAGTGAGGCTCAGGTTAGGGTGTGTAGAAGAGGGGGGACACTACTTTCCGGTAAAAGTAGGTCTTAGACAGGGGTGTGTAATGTCACCATGGTTGTTTAATATAGTTACAGATGGGATCGTAAAAGAAGTAAATGCTAGGGTGTTTGGGAGAGGGGTGGGATTAACCCTTTCAGGGTCCCCAGGCCCTCTCCAAAACTTGTTCTCAGGGTCCCCAAATTTAAAAAAAAAAAAGGTAGAGAATCTTTTCCCAATCATAATGACACCAAAAGTATGAAATTTGATGGAAAACTTACGGAATTATGCTCTCGCGAAGTTAGTGGTCTCGACGATGTTTACGCATCGGCGATTTTGCCCACTTTGAGCCCTATTTTCGGCCAATTCCAGTGTACTAGTCGACAAAAATCATAACTATTTCGCTAGAACTCAATTTTTTTTCTATTGAATGAGTACAAGAAACCACCCATTTACCAATTTCAACTATCCAATAAAGTGGTCAGAATTTTGCCAATTTCACACAAATTTCAAAAGATGCCAATTTATGAATAGGGTCCAGAATAAACAAGAAAGACATTCCTGGCACTAAAATAACAAGTTCTCTGTTCATTAGTCACATCCCCAGGCCCCTCTTACATTTATTTGGCTTTCCACTTTGAATTTTTATTCTTACAAAAAATAGAAGATTTACTGTTATGCAGACTACTGCATTAGTGTAGAAATGGTATAAATAATATCAGCGCACTCGTGAAAGAATATTAGACTCGCCAGTTGATGTGTATTAAACGCTTGGCATGATTTGTTTACTTTTGAACTTTCGTAAAAATCGAACATTTCTGCTACTTTGAGGTCAATTTCAAGGTACTTTTCATTGTAAAACCAGTCAAAATCAGCTCAATTTCTGTAATATGTCTTCCATTCTATAAAATGAGACCAGGAAAACTAGAATACAACAACAAATACCATACGAAAATACAGTGCAAAGTTGCTGTTTTATTCCAAAAACACGGTCAAAGTTTTTTTTTTCTCATTATGCACTGTGTGCTGCAGGATTTTTTTTTATACTGTGCACACTGACCACATAGACCCATTCTTTCATATGTATGCCTACCAGCTTTCTCTCACTAGATTTGAGGGTGCTAGAATTTAGGCGTACTAGTACGCCAAAAACCCTGGGGCGTAAGCCGTACTTGTACGGCCGAAACCCTGAAAGAGTTAATTTATGGGGAATCAAATACAATATGAGAAGTCACACAGTTACTATTTGCTGATGATACTGTGCTCATGGGAGATTCTAAAGAAAAATTGCAAAGGTTAGTGGATGAATTTGGGAATGTGTAAAGGTAGAAAGTTGAAAGTGAACATAGAAAAGAGTAAGGTGATGAGGGTATCAAATGATTTAGATAAAGAAAAATTGGATATCAAATTGGGGAGGAGTAGTTTGGAAGAAGTGAATGTTCTCAGATATTTGGGAGTTGACGTGTCAGCAAATGGATTTATGAAGGATGAGGTTAATCTTAGAATTGATGAAGAGAAAAAGGTGAGTTGTGCATTGAGGTATATGTGGAGGCAAAAAATGTTATCTATGGAGGCAAAGAAGGGAATGTATGAAAGTATAGTTGTACCAACATTCTTAAATGTGTGTGAAGCTTGGGTTGTAAATGCTGCAGCAAGGAGGCAGTTGGAGGCAGTGGAGTTGTCCTGTCTAAGGGCAATGTGTGGTGTAAATATTATGCAGAAAATTCGGAGTGTGGAAATTAGGCGAAGGTTTGGAGTTAAAGTATTAGTCAGAGGGCTGAAGAGGGGTTTTTGAGGTGGTTTGGTCATTTAGAGAGAATGGATCAAAGTAGAATGACATGAAGAGCGTATAAATCTGTAGGGGAAGGAAGGCGGGGAAGGGGTTGGGCAAGGGGCTTGGACTTCCAGCAAGCGTGCGTGAGCGTCTTAGATAGGAGTGAATGGAGACGAATGGTATTTGGGACCTGACGAGCTGTTGAAGTGTGAGCAGGGTAATATATAGTGAAGGGATGCAAGGAAACTGGTTATTTTATATAGCCAGACTTGAGTCCTGGAAATGGGAGGTACAGTACAGTGCCTGCACTTTAAAGGAGGGGTTTAGGATATTGGCAGTTTGGAGGGATATGTTGTGTATCTTTATATGTATATACTTCTAAACTGTTATATTCTGAGCACCTCTGCAAAAACAGTGATTATGTATGAGTGAGGTGAAAGTGTTGAATGATGATGAAAGTATTTTCTTTTTGGGGATTTTCTTTCTTGTTGGGTCACCCTGCCTCGGTGGGAGATGGCCGACTTGTTAAAAAAAAAAAAAATACAGTACATTAATTATCTTAAAATATTTGTAGCCTTGACCATTTGACTGTCACAAGCCCTTTTTCTGAAACTGTCATTCTATGTCGAAAAATTGTTTGGAAAAAAAAAAAAATTTTTTTCTTATGAAATGATAGAGAATCTTTTACCAATGGTAATGACACCAAAAGTATGAAATTTCGTTGAAAACTCAGGGAATTACTCTTCCGCGAAGTTAGCGGTCTCGGCGACATATACGCATCAACGATTTCGCCGACTTTGAGCCCTATTTTTAGCCAATTCTGTTGTTTCAGTTGACCAAACTCATAGACATTTCTTTAGCACTCCATTTTTTCTATCAATTGAGTACAAGAAACTGCCCATTTACCAATTTGAACTACCCAATAAAGTGGTCAGAAATTGGCAATTTGGCCAATTTCATGCAAATTAAAAAAGATGCCAATTTCAAAATAGTCCAGAATAAACAATGTAGACATTCTTGGCACTAAAATAACATATCCTCTGTTCATTAGTCATGTCACTAGGCCCCTCTTATATTACTATTGCTTTCCGTTTTGATTTTTTATTCATACAAAAAAATAGAAGATTTACTGTTATGCAGACTACTGCATTATCGTAAAAATGGTATAAATAACATCAGTGCACTAGTGAAAGAATATTAGACTACCCAGTTGACGTGTATTGGATGTGTGGTGTGATATTCTTATTTTTGAATATTGGTAAAAATCGAACATTTCCGCTACTTTGAGCTCAATTTCAAGGTCGTTTTCATCGTGAAACTAATCAAAATCATCTCTGTTTCTGTAATGTGTGTTCCATTTTATCACATGAGACCATGAAAACGAGAATAAAACGATAATTACTATACAAAAATACACCTTAAAGTCTGCGTTTTAATCCAAAAAAAAAGGTCGGATTTTTTTTTCTCATTATGCATCGCGTGCTGCAGGATTTTTTTTATATGGTGCACACAGACCCATTCTCTCACATGTGGGCCTACCAGCTTTCTCCTGCTTGATTTGAAGTCGCTAGAATTACGTATTGAGTATATACATGTATACGTCCGAAGCACTGTCTTGTAAGACGTATATTATACGGCCAAAACAGTCAAAGGGTTAATGTAGGTTGAGAGTTGAGTTTTATTTGTAGGAAGTCATGTTTGGGAAGTATGGTAGCCAGCCAAGGCAGCCCTCCCCGCCCCACCCCACTAACATGTACGTCATTCCACCAATCACTCCTCTTTCCTCCTGCACCCACCCTCCTATAGCCACAAACTTCTGCCTCACATTCTAATACTGCATTTTTAAAACTATTACAACTCTCTTCACCCCCCCACCCCCACCCCCCCACACACACACTACTCATACTTTCACTAGCCCACGTTTCTGCCAATAGTTGCTCATATCTCGCCCTAATTTTCTCCTCCCTTAGTTTATACACTTTCACTTCTCTCTTACTTGCTGTTGCCATTTTCCTTTTGTCCTATCTAAATCTTACTCTCACTGTAGCTACAACTAAATAATGGTCCAATATAATCATTTGCCCCTCTATAAACATGTACATCCTGAAGCCTACCCATTAACCTTTTATCCACCAATACATAATCTAACAAACTACTTTCATTATGTGCTATGTCATACCTTGTATACTTATTTATCCTCTTTTTCATAAAATATTTATTATAGGTTGGCCATAACTAATCTGGCATCATTGGGACCTGTAGTGTACCAGATTAGTGAGTTTGCTAGATTACAGAGCAGTTAGGTTAGAATACACTTAACCCTTTCATGGTCCATGCCGGCTCACTCTGAAAAGCTGTGAGCGGTAAATTTGGGCCTAGATATGAGAGAATACATCTATGTAGTATGTGTGCACCACATTAAACAAATCCTGCAGCACACAGTGCATAATGAGAGAAACAAACTGAGACCGTAATTTTTTATTAAAACGGCAACTTTGCAGTGTTTTTTCATGTTTTTTATAGTTGTATTTACGATTTCTTGGTCTCACTTGATAGAATGGAAGATATATTACAGAAATAGATGATTTTGATTGGTTTTAGTACTGAAAATGATTTGAAACTGAGCTCAAATTAGCGGAAATGTTAAATTTTTGCCAGTGTTCAAGAGTAAACAAATGACCTCACACGTCTAATACATGCCAGCTGGTGGGTCTAATATATGTTCACAAATGTGCTGATATTATTTATGCAATTATTACAATATTGCATGACAGTAAATCTTCTATTTTTTGGTTTGAATAAAAATTCATTGTGAATTAAAAATCAAAATGGAATTCATTTGTAAAGCCTGAAAACGTAACTAATGAACAGAGGAAATGTTAGTTTAGTGCCAGGAATGCCTGCATTGTTTATTCTGGAACCTATTTTGAAGTTGGAATATTTTGAACTTTGCACTAAATTAGCCAAATTACTAATTTCCAATCACTTTATTTTGAAATTGAAACAGTTGAGTTGGCGATTTCTTGTGCTCAATCGATAGAATGGAAGTAATACTAGTGAAATAGCTAAGAATTTGGCCAACTGGAATAATGCAATTGGCCTGAAATGGGAGTCAAAGTCGGCAAAATCACCGATGCATAAATATCGCTGACACTTCAAAATTCGTGAGCATAATTTTGTCAATTTTCCATCAAATTTCGTACTTTTCATTTTATTACCTTCAGAAAAAGATTCTCTGCCATTTCATAAGAAAAAATAGCGAATTATTTTTTGAAAATTCTTGGACACTGGTGTGCACTTTGAAATCTGGCCTGTGGACCCTGAAAGGGTTAATTTATCAGTAGAGACATGATATTTTCATCACTGCTTTTGCTTCCACTGGCTTGCTGCTGTGGATTTACAACCATCTGCACAATTTGAGTCAGTATAATGGTAAAATTTGAAATTATGCTTGCCGAAATTAGTGCCGGATTACCGATGGAACCGGATAACTGATTGCCGGATTTGCGATGGCTGACATGTACTTATTACTTAACCTCTTTCTACACATAGCTGAATTAGATGGATTAATGGAAATGTCTATATTAACTTAATATAGTATAGATATTTAATGCGCCCGAGAGATTATATGGCGTCGAGTAGAGAGAGACTTAGTGATTTTGATACATACCTGCACGCCAGCACAGTGTGTAAGTATACAGTGGACCCCGCATAACGATTTTAATCCGTGCAAGAGGGGTAATTGTTATGCGAAATAATCGGTATGTGAATGAATTTTCCCCATAAGAAATAATGGAAATAAAATTAATCCGTACAAGACACCCAAAAGTACGAAAAAAAAAAATTTTTACCACATGAAATATACATTTTCCCACACACAAAGAGAAGGATACATGCACAATAGTAGAGTAGTACATGCACAGTATATATTGTGCATGTACTAGTCTACTAAATGAAGAATAAATGACACTTACCTTTATTGAAGATGCAGCAATGACTGATGAGACACTGTGTCCTGGGAGTGCCTTTTCCTCCTGAGTACTGTAGGTCCTGTTTGGCATTTTCTTCCAGAACAGGCCTTATCACACTGTGTATGCCACTACGATTCTTAAATCTCTCAAACCAACCTTTGCTGGCTTTAAATTCACCAATATGAGCACTAGTTCCAGGCATTTTTCCCTGTTCACCTGGGTGTTAGTCGACTTGTGTGGGTTGCATCCTGGGAGACAAGATTAAGGACCCCAATGGAAATAAGTTAGACATTCTTCGATGACACTGACTTTTTTGGGTTATCCTGGGTGGCAAATCTTCTGGGGTTAATTGTTTCTTGGTATTCTCAATAAGCCACACCAACAACGGTGCTACAGCAGCAGCAGCAGCAGCTGACGGTGGTACAGCAGCAACAGACGATGCTACAGCAGCAGCAGACGATGGTACAGCAGCAACAGACGATGTTACAGCAGCAGCAGCAGCTGACGGTGGTACAGCAGCAACAGACGATGCTACAGCAGCAGCAGACGATGCTACAGCAGCAACAGACGATGTTACAGCAGCAGCAGCTGACGGTGGTACAGCAGCAACAGACGATGCTACAGCAGCAACAGACGATGTTACAGCAGCAGCAGACGATGCTACAGCAGCAGCAGCAGCTGACGGTGGTACAGCAGCAACAGACGATGCTACAGCAGCAACAGACGATGTTACAGCAGCAGCAGACGATGCTACAGCAGCAGCAGCAGCTGACGGTGGTACAGCAGCAACAGACGATATTACAGCAGCAACAGACGATGTTACAGCAGCAGCAGACGATGCTACAGCAGCAGCAGCAGCTGACGGTGGTACAGCAGCAACAGACGACGCTACAGCAGCAACAGACGATGTTACAGCAGCAGCAGACGATGCTACAGCAGCAGCAGCAGCTGACGGTGGTACAGCAGCAACAGACGACGCTACAGCAGCAACAGACGATGTTACAGCAGCAGCAGACGATGCTACAGCAGCAGCAGCAGCTGACAGTGCAGCAGCAGCAGCAGCTGTACCACCAATAGTAGCGATGGTTGATTGGGGTTTATTATACAACCTGGCCAGCTCGGAGACACGCACTCCACTTTCATACTTATCAATGATCTTTTTCTTCATCTCTATTGTAATTCTCACCCTTATTGCTGTAGGGTTGGCACTAGAAGCTTTCTTGGGGCCCATGGTCACTTATTTTCCAGAAAAAAGCACCGAAAACACTGTAATAATACGAAATATTCCGATTGTATGCTTGGATGTTACCGCGGAGGCTGGCTGGTAAACAATGCCACCGGCGGAACATGTGAGCGTGGCTCAGGCCGCACATTGGACGCGTCTCGGACGAAAATCGGTGAGCGGGTTTTTAAGCGGTATGTGAGGCAAAATTTTGGCGATTAAAGCAAGCGGTATGCGGATTAATCGCTATGTGATGCCATCGGTATGCGGGGGTCCACTGTATTTAGGTACAGGTACACCTAAGTATAATTATCAGAGTACATATAAAATATGCTATAACTCTAAAACCCTTGAAATTTTGGAAAAATTTTCAGACATAATAGAGTTGTGCTCACAGAGAATGTAAACAAATTGGGTGGGGTGCACCGTATAGCAAATTTTGGTCATACTTTGAAATCACCATGTTAGCGGAACACCATAAGACGGGGCCCTACTGTAGTCAGAATGTGTTAACATATTTTTTCTCGACTGGCATTAATAAATGTGTGTGGGCTTGTCATGGGTATTAAGTCTCGTGCTTTGTCCAGGGTCATCACATCAGTCGCTTGTCACTCGCAAGATCCAGCTTATGCAGCTTTTTGGTGTTGTTCTTGCACTTGTTACTACACTAGGGGCAGTTTAATTTTATTCTAAATATTTGGTGCAACTCCTAGTTATTTTTTTGGATTATTTCAATTTTCCTCGAGTACCTGGATCTTGATTTTTTAATGAGACACCGCAGTTTTCCTACTTAGGTAGAAACATTTATTGAATGTTGGCACCACTGGTCTTTTGCTTGTTCTTTTCGTATAGTGTATAGGTCTCTCAGAATTTCTTTTAAACAGATGTTAAAACTCACACTTTCTACACTTCGAGGTATATTTCTCATTTAGCTATTGATCTTTGGAAGAACTTTAATCATCTTAGTAAGTTACTCTTAACCCTTTGACTGTCGCGGTCGTATATATACGTCATTGGAGATACCGTGTTTGACGTATCTATACGCATAAATTTTAGCGGCTTCAAATCAAGCGGGAGAGGGCTGGTAGGCCTACACGAGAGAGAATGGGTCTCAGTGGTCGGTGTGCACCCTGTGAAAAAAATCTGGGACTCAGCGGTGCATTGTGGGAACACAGTGTTGGTAGTCCATTTTCACCATGCCTCGCGGTAAGAAGTTCCTCACTCCTCGGCGGATTGGAGGTCTTTTGTTCCCAAGTGATAGCTCAAACAGTGATGATAGTGTCAGTGAAAGTGAATTCCCTGGTTTTGAAGCAGGTGTGACCGAGAAAATTACCCAGGATAACATAATTAGTGATGAAAACCCAGATGACCCACAACCTTCCACCTCTGGTGCTGGGCCGGCTCGTTCATGTTCTCCTGTACCAGGACGAAAGAGGAAACTATTTGCCCGTATACAAGACTCAGATGTGAGCAGTGCAAGTGATAGTGATAGTGATTTCAAGGTTATTGAAAGCAGTTCTAGTTGTGACAGTGAGGGTGAATATTCCCCAGTGAAGTGGCAGTATATACGATATCGCATGCGGTCTGGTAGTGTGCCATATGCTCTTCCAAGAGGAAGGAGTACATCTCGGAGCACATCCCGTGGCCCTACACCACGTCCTGATAGTGAAGATGATGATATTGTTACGATGGGTATAAATGATGTGAGTGAGGCAGCAGGCGGTGGTGGTGATAGTGATGGTGGCACGAGTCATGTGACACCAGCAGCGGGCCACGCTACTACCCGCGCTGCTACTCTGCACAACTACAACCAGCCTCGCCCGACCCCACACTCCTACAACCACAACCACATTACAATATCCAGAACGCACCAGCTGACCGCATCTGGGATTGGCAGCAAGATGATGAGTTTGTTCCCAATCCCCATGACTTTGATGGAGGACAAAGTGGAATACGGCCATCATGTACACTTGGGAACAATCCCACTGAACTGGAATGCTTTCAGTTGTTCTTCGATGAACCCCTGATGGACATTATTGTCAGGGAAAGCAATACATACTATGAGTACACCATGGCAAACACTATTCTGTCACCAAGATCACGCCTACACCAGTGGAAGGACACAACTGTGGCAGAGATATATCTGTTCTTTGCCACAATAATGCTTATGCCACATGTGTATAAGCATAGTGTCAACACATACTGGGCGACAGACCGCCTGATTTCAACCCCTGCTTTCAGTGACATTATACCAGTGAATAGATTTGTGTTACTGTTACGTATGTTACACTTTTCAGACAAAACCAGGCCTGACAGAAGCGACAGGTTATATAAGATCAGACGTGTGTTTATGTACCTGAAACAAAAGTGCTGTATGTATTTTTATTCCTTCAGGAAGCTTGTTATTGACGAGTCTTTGATTTTGTTCAAAGGAAGACTCTCATTCAAGCAGTATATACCAAGCAAGAGGAAATGCTTTGGTATAAAGTTATTTGTTCTGTGTGATTGCAAAACTGGTCTGGTTTTGGATATAATTGTGTACACTGGCGGTAAAACAATGGAAGATATCAGGAAGTTACTGGGTATCTCTGGTGATGTGGTTAGAACAGTGATGGAGCCATATCTTGGAAAGGGGCATATTTTATATACTGACAACTGGTACACAAGCCCTATACTCAGTGATTTCTTGCGAGTGAACATGACAGATGTGTGTGGCACAGTGCGTAGAAATCGTAAACATATGCCTAGGTTCGATGCTGGCAGTCGTAGAGGTGAAGTGCAGGTGTTTGCTGCCAATGACATCATGGCATTTCGGTGGCATGACAAACGTGATGTCACACTGCTGACATCAGTTCACCGACACGAAATGGTAGACACTGGCAAGCAGAATAGAGAGACCAATGAACCCATTGTAAAACCTGCAGCTGTGATGGATTATAACCTCAATATGCACTTAGTGGACAAATGTGACATGCAGATTGGGTTTGCTGACTGTGTTCGCAAGAGTTATAAGTGGTATATAAAACTGTTTTTCCATCTTCTTGACATTTCCATGCTGAATGCTTATAATATGTATAAGTTGAAGACCAAGAACAAACCCAAATATGGTGAATTTTGTTTGTCAGTCATCAGACAAATAATATTCAAGTACCAAGAAACAACACCTGCAATAGACCAGCGCCCACGAAATTATCAACACATGTCCTCTCGTTTGAGTCCTGGTGATCACTACCCCATACCACTGCCTGCTACTACTGCCAAGAAAAATGCTCAGAAGAGGTGTTTTGTCTGTGGACATACCACAAAACGCCCACAAAAACGCAGACACTCGTTTTATGTGTGAGGAGTGTAAGACGCCATTGTGCTTATACCCGTGTTTCAAAGAATTCCACAAGCTGCAGCACTTCTAGAAAAGTGTCCAGTGATTGTACATATGTATATATATTATAAAACAATCGTAATAAACATTTGTTTACATTGTTTGTGTAAACAAGTTTTAGCAACATTATAATGATACGAGTGTTTTTGCTATAATTGTGTTATATTCAACGAGTGTATATTTGAACATTGCAAAATAATTTGGTCTCACAGGCCACAAAAGTTATGTGAAAAAATAAAATAGTGAAAAAAGCAAGAAACCATCGAATATAAGTAAATCAAAGTTTACCGGGTGACCGGCAGTCGCCGCTGTTGCCGCTCGCAGATCAATTTCAGCAAACTTCAGGACTCTATATCTCGGTAAGTACTCATGGGAAATTTTTTTTTTGGGACTAAAACAATCAGAAAAATAATCTTAAGATTTTCATAAGAATTTTTTTTTTTTTTTTTTTTTTTTTTTTTTGCGACACCAGGAGACACTTCAGGATTGGGCCCTTCGACAGTCAAAGGGTTAAACAGAAACAGTGTCAAATCTTAAAATGTAATCCACTTCTTAAAACATCTTTTGGTTTATGAGATGCAGGTATTTTAAAGTGTTACAGTACCTTGATGCACAATCATTTCTTTGCTTATATGATGTAAGAAAAAAAGTGTTAAAACCCATTCTGTCATTTGCATTGCTAGGAAGCTAGAGCATAAAAGTGCCTTTTATTGTTTGCAAACAATACTAGCGGAAGGAAAATACAGATATGTATCACAAGAAAATTTTCTGTATTAGGCTGGTCATGCTTTGTAGGTATGAAGAGGATGTTAATAATTTGCGTAGATGTTTTGTATTGCCCTAATTTGGTAAGATTTTTTTAGTAACCTCTATTGGTCAATAAGTCAGAGAGAAACATCACTCAAGACTCGATTTGGAGTCCAGGTAGGGTGGCTGCCTGCCTAGGCATCCATGTCTTGCATATTCACTATATTAGTGAACAGTACTTACTATTCTTTCCTGGCTACCATTGCAAATTTTGTTACAACCTTTTTATATTTTTGCATATTTTGGCATTGTATACCTTGGAAGTGGATTAGATTCTACTTTTTCTTTTTTAATTTTTTATTGTACTTAAAGGTATGCACACTCTTAGTACATAGTTATTCTTCATAATTTTAATTTTTTTTTTTGCAGGGGGTGAATATCTTAGAATGATATAAGTTTATGCAAGATGTAAAATCTGTGCATTTGCCAGTGTATTGTTCTTTACCCTTAACCTTTTCAGGGTCCAGAGGCCAAATTTCAAAGTGCACACCAGTGTCCAAGAATTTTCAAAAAATAATTTGCTATTTTTTCTTATGAAATGGTAGAGAATCTTTTTCTGAAGGTAATAAAACAAAAAGTACGAAATTTTATGGAAGACTGATGAAATTATGCTCTCGTGAATTTTGATGTGTCAGTGATAGGCATCGGCGATTTTGCCGACTTTGACTCCAATTTTAGGCCAATTACCTTATTCCAGTCGACCAAATTCTTAGCTATTTCACTAGTATTACTTCTGTTCTATCGATTGAGCACAAGAAATTGCCAATTAGACTGTTTCAACTACAAAATAGTGATTGGAAATTCGTAATTTGGCCAATTTAGTGCAAAGTTCAGAATATTCCAATTTCAAAATAGGGTCCAGAATAAACAGTGCAGGCATTCCTGGCACTAAAGTAACATTTCCTCTGTTCATTAGTTATGTTTTCAGGCTTTACAAATGAATTCCATTTTGATTTTTAATTCACATAATGAATTTTTATTCAAACCAAAAAATAGATTTACTGTCATGCAATATTGTAATAATTGTATATATATATCAGCACATTTGTGAACATATATTAGACCCACCAGCTAGTGTGTATTAGACGTGTGAGGTCATTCGTTTACTCTTGAACATCGGCAAAAATTTAAAATTTCTGCTACTTTGAGCTCAGTTTCAAGCCATTTTCAGTACTAAAACCAATCAAAATCATCTCTAATACTGTACTATATTTTCCATTCTATCAAATGAGACCAAGAAATAAGAAATACAACTGTAAAAAAACATATGAAAAAATACTGCGAAGTTGCTGTTTTAATTGAAAATTACATTCTCAGTTTTCTCTCTCTCATTATGCACTGTGCACTGCAGGATTTGTTTTAAGTGGTGCACACATACCACATAGATGTATTCTCTCATATCTAGGCCCAAATTTACAGCTTACAGTTTAACAGAGTGAGCTGAGCTCATGGCGTAGATCTACGGTTTGGACCCTCAATGTAAAGCCTTAGATCTATGGCACAGACCCTGAAAGGGTTAAACTGGGACCTGTGGGGACCATTCCATCTGTACTGTGGGCAGTTTTGTGTTTGCTGTTTTTTCTTCTGATAGATCTTGTGAAAAAATAAGGCGCATTACCTTGCTCTGAAGTGGATATCTTTTAGACCTTAAAGTGTAGTTAAACAGGTGGATAAATTCTTGCAAAGTATTACAGTGGACCCTCAACCAGCGATATTAATCCGTTCCTGAGAGCTCATCGTTAATTGAAATAATCGTTAGTCAAGTTAATTTTCCCCATAAGAAATAATGGAAATCAAATTAATCCGTGCAAGACACCCCAAAGTATTGAAAAAAAAAAATTTACCACATGAAATATTAATTTTAATACACTCAAACTGAAGAAGACATGCACAGTTACATGACACTTACCTTTATTGAAGATCTGGTGATGCTTGATGGGATGGGAGGAGGGGAGACCGTTGATCTTCTTAGTGTTTAGAAGGGGAATCCCCTTCCATTAGCACTTGAGGTAGCAAGTCTTTTTCTGGGGTTACTTCCCTTGTTCTTTTAATGCCACTAGGACCAGCTTCAGAGTCACTGGACTTCTGTTGCACAACATATCTGTCCATAGATACCTGTACCTCTCATTCCTTTATGACTTTCCTAAAGTGGTTCACAACATTGTCAATGTACAGGTTGCCAACACAGCTTGCAGTAGCTGTGTCAGGGTGATTTTCATCAAAAAAGGTTTGCACTTAAGGCCACTTTGCACACATTTCCTTAATAGAAGTAGGCAACTTCTTCAATTTCTTTATCTCCTCCTCCGAAGCAGTTTCCTCAGGTCTGCCCTTTTGCTGTTCAAGATGATCTAGCAGCTCATCAGTGGTTAGTTCTTCATTGTCCTCCTCCACCAGCTCTTCCACATCCTCCCCACTAACCGCCAACCCCAAGGACTTCCCCAATGCCACAATGGATTCCTCAACTGGCATAGGATTCTCAGGGTTAGCCTCAAACCCTTCACAATCCCTTTTGTCTACACATTCTGGCCACAGTTTTTTCCAAGCAGAGTTCAAGGTCCTCTTAGTCACTTCCTCCCAAGTCTTACCTATAATGTTTACACAATTGAGGATGGTAAAATGATCTTTCCAAAACTCTCTTAGAGTCAGTTGAGTTTCTGAGGTCACTACAAAGCACCTTTCAAACATAGCTTTTGTTTCGTCACAATTAAACACTTGTTCAGGTTTGTCCTTCACTGTCTATGTACTCCTTGAATTCCTGCACATATTTTTCAGCCGCTTTGTGGTCCGAACTGGCAGCCTCACCATGCCGTATCACACTATGAATGCCACTACGCTTCTTAAATCTCTCAAACGAACCTTTGCTGGCCTTAAATTCACTCACATCACTAGTTGCAGGCATTTTTTTAATTAAATCGTCATGCAACTTCCTAGCCTTTTCACATATGATCGCTTGAGAGATGCTATCGCCTGCTATCTGTTTCTCGTTTATCCACACCAATAAGAGTCTCTCAACATCTTCTACCGCTTGCGGTCTCAGTTTCGAAAACATAGTTGCACCTTTGGCAAGAACAGCTTCCTTGATTGCCGTTTTCTTGCCCACAATAGTAGCGATGGTTGATTGGGGTTTATTATACAACCTGACAAGCGCAGAGACACGCACTACACTTTCATACTTAGCAATGATCTCTTTCTTCATCTCCATAGTAATTCTCACCCTTTTTGCTGTAGGGTTGGCACTAGAAGCTTTCTTGGGGCCCATGGTGACTTATTTTGCAGGTGCAATCACTACAAAGGCTGTGATAATATGAAATGTTCCAGTTGTATGTTTGGAAGCGACCGCGGTGGCTGGCTTGTAAACACTGGCACCTACGGGACAAGTGAGGCGCACTCAGGCCAAAGTGGATGGGTCTCGTACGGAACGAATAGCACTGGTCGGGTTTTTAAGCGCTAGTTGAGGCAAAATTTTTGCGTTAAAATGTATCACTAGTCAGATTTATCGTTAATGCCATCGCTGGTTGAGGGTCCACTGTATATGTGATACTATGTTGAAAAAATTGTCATTTGTTTAGACCAGTGGTCAACCTTCTTACAGAAGAATGCCACATTTGATGGTCGAGTATGTGATGAGGGCTGCATGGTTTTGTTGACACTGTGCAGTGTAGAACCTGCATAAAAGTGAATTCATAGTTTCATGGGGAAAGGCTGCATCCATTTACTAAAAGGGCCACATATGGCCTGTGTGCTGCAGGTTGGAGACACCTGGTTTAGACTATACACGTAGGCTGATTAACATTTTACACCCTCAAAAATATTTTCAGTAAAATTACAGTAGAAATTATCTGCCTGAAGATCTTGATGGTAGTGGATGTTAGTAGAGCTTCTTTGTTTGACACCACTGTTTACTATGACCTTTTCTTCTATGTTTGCTCTCTATAGGATTACATGTATCTTAATTTACCTCCTCTTTATGTACACTCTGCATCCAACTTTTTTCTTCCCCCTTGGGAAGTCCCAACAATTCATATTTACAGTTACTCACTGTAGCTTCATGCTCCCTCATTTTTTGGTAATCCCTATTCTCCTTCTCATGCAGTGTACACAGACTGTTCTAAATCCTGTTGTTGTTGTTTGGTGTACAGCAGTTTTTCCTGACAGAATCATCCAAGGTCATTTGCTGGACTCTGCTGGTGTTTTCACAGCAGAGTTTTATGCAATTTCTCATGGATGTTATGCACATTAGGTCGGTGTCCTCATTATTCATGGACTAATTCAATGCTCTGAATTAATCCATAATAAATGATGTTTTATCAAACTATGTTTGGGTTTCTGGTCATCTTACCACCACTGTTTGGGAAACTGCTGTTTCCTGCCTGTTTATCAGCCCCATACCTCTTACTCGTGTATACCTTGTGGAAAAAGCCCAAAACCAGGTTACTTGTCACTTCACTGTATCTTAATAGATTCTGTCTATCAACAGGCATCCACAGTTCACTTCCCATGTCTCCATTGCCCCAATACACTATAACTGGCCTCACTGAAAATTTCACCTTTGACACAGACTGACATTTTAACAAACTAACCTGTTACACCAACCCATTACTCTTACCCATTAACCCCTACTCTTGCACACTCCAACCCTTAATTCCCTGTTCAACTTTGCACGTTTCTCCCTTTTAACATGCCTACCTGCAGCCCTGTGTTAATCTTTCAGGTTTGGCACTTCATTTGATTGTTTTATTTGCGTTATCTGGGGGGCCTCTCCTCTTGGTTTCCAGGTAGATATTATTATTTTGCAGTTGTAGAACTGTGGTAGCCACTTTTGCAATTGCTTCATATGTTTAATTTTACTGTTTCGGTTGTATATATACGTCTTACGAGCCAATATGTTTGACGTATATAGTATACTCAAAAATTCTTGCAGCTTCAAATCAAGCAGGAGAAAGCTGGTAGGCCCATATGTGAGAGAATGGGTCTGTGTGGTCACTGTACACTGCATAAAAAAAATCCTGCAGCAAGCAGTGCATAATGAGAAAAAAAAAAAACCTCCGACTGTGTTTTTGGATTAACCCTTAACCCGTAAATGGTCCAAACGTATATATACGTTTTTTCAACATTTGAAAGTATGTAAAAAAAGTAGGTCTTCTTTTTGTTTTTTTTTTACATTTGAAAATGTGTACAAAACTTTGATCTACTTTTTTTTTTTTTGTTATATTTGAAAATATGTAAAAAAAACGCAATCTACTTTTGTAGCACTACACATGTGAATGTAGATCTGCTTGGACCGTTTACAGGTTAAACTGTCCAAGCAGATCTATGTTCACATGCGTAGTGCTCCAAAAGTAGATCTACGTTTCTTATACATATTTTCAAATACAGTGGACCCCCGCTTAACGATCACCTCCAAATGCGACCAATTATGTAAGTGTATTTATGTAAGTGCGTTTGTACGTGTATGTTTGGGGGTCTGAAATGGACTAATCTACTTCACAATATTCCTTATGGGAAAAAATTCGGTCAGTACTGGCACCTGAACATACTACTGGAATGAAAAAAGTTCGTTAACCGGGGGTCCACTGTATAACAAAAACAAAAAGTAGATCAAAGTTTTTTTTTTTTTACACATTTTCAAATGTAAAAAAAAAAATCTACTTTTTTTACATACTTTCAAATGTTGAAAAAACGTAGATCTACGTTTGGACAGTTTAAGGGTTAAAATGCCGAATTTGAGGTGTATTTTCGTATAGTTTTTATGGTTATATTCTTGTTTTCGTAGTCACATTTGATAGAATGGAAAACATATTATAGAAAGGGAGGTGATTGTGATTGGTTTTACTATGAAAAGGACCTTGAAATGGAGCTCAAAGTAGGGAAAATGTTTGATTTTTGCCGATGTTCAAGAGTAAACAAATGACGTCATTGTCCAATAAATGTCCAGCTAGCCATTCTATTCTGCAATCATGAATGGGTTGACATTATTTGTACAATTACAATATTGCAGTAGTCTGCATAACAGTAAATCTTCTATTTTTTGCTTGAATAAAATTTCAAAATAGAGAGCAAGAGTAATATCAGAGGGGCCTGGAGACATGACTGATGAACAAAAAAAAAATTTATTTTAGAGCCAGGAATGTCTGCAGTGTTCATTCTGGACGCTATTTTAAAACTGGCACATTTTTTAATTTGCGTGAAATTGGCCAAATTGCCAAATTCTGACCACTTTATTGGGTAGTTGAAATTGGTAAATGGCCAGTTTCTTGTACTCAGTTGATAGAACAGATGGAGTTCTAAAGAAATAGTTATGAGTTTGGTCGACTGGAACAATGGAATTAGCCGAAGATAGAGCTCAAAGTGGGCAAAATCGCCGATTCATAAATATTGCCGAGGTCACTAACTTCATGAGAGCGTAATTCCGTAAGTTTTCCACCAGATTTTGTACTTTTGGTGCCATTACCATCGGGAAAAGATTCTCTATCATCTCATTTTTTTTTTTTCAAATATTTTGCGACACCAGGAGACACCTCAGGATTTGGGGTTGCGACAGTCGGAGGATTAACCCTTTGACTGTCGAAGGGCCAAATCCTGAAGTTGCTTCTGGTGTCGCAAAAATATTCGAAAAAAAAAAAAATTATTTTTTCTTATGAAATGATAGAGATTCTTTTCCCGATTGTAAAGACACCAAAAAAACGAAATTTGGTGGAAAACTGACGGAATTACGCTCTCGCGAAGTTAGCGACTTCGGCGATATTTAAAAATCGGCAATTTCGCCCACTTTGAGCCCTATTTTCGGCTAATTCCGTTATTCCAGTCAACCAAACTCATAACTATTTCTTCAGAACTCGATTTTTTCTATCGATTGAGTACAAGAAACTGCCCATTTACCGATTTCAACTACCCAATAACATGGTCAGAAATTTGCAATTTGGCCAATTTCACGAAAATTAAAAAATACGACAATTTCAAAATAAGGTCCAGAATGAACAATGCAGACATTCCTGGCTCTAAAATAACATTTTCTTTGTTCATCAGTCATGTCTCCAGGTCCCTGTGATTTACTCTTGCTTTTTATTTTGAAATTTTATTCAAACAAAAAAATAGAAGATTTACTGTTATGCAGACTACTGCAATACTGTAATAATTGTAAAAATTACATCAACCCATTCATGACTGCGTATTAGAATGGCTAGTTGGACATTTATTGGAAAATGACATCATTTGTTCACTTTTGAACATCGGCAAAAATCAAACATTTCCTGTACTTTGTGCTCCATTTTCAGGTTCTTTTTATAGTAAAATTAATCAAAATCACCTCCATTTCTATAATATAGTTTCCATTCTATCAAATGAGACCAAGAAAACGAGAATACAACCACAAATACTATACGAAAATAGACCACAAAGTCGGCATTTTAATTAAAAAAAACGGTCGGAGTTTTTTTTTTCTCATTATGCACTGCGTGCTCCAGGAATTTTTTTATGTGGTGCACACTGACCACACAGACCCATTCTCTCACATGTGGGCCTACTAGCTTTCTCCTGCCTGATTTGAAGCCGCTAGAATTTATGAGTATATATACGTCAAACACGGTACCTCGCAAACGTATATATACGGCCGCGACAGTCAAAGGGTTAATGTCACAAATGCTCTACACGGAAATGTAAAGACATGTTATATGATGTGCTTTGTCACAGAATTACAGTATGTTGTTCCATGCAATGGGACTTCACTTGTATGGTACTGGGATTAACTTGGCATGATTATAAACATTTGACTTAGTCTCAGATACGCTTTTCAGACCATAACATATTTTATCATTAACCCTTTCAGGGTCCAGAGGCCGAATTTCAAAGTGTGCACCAGTGCCCAAGAATTTTCAAAAAATAATTTTGTTATTTTTTCTTATGAAATGGTAGAGAATCTTTTTCTGAAGGTAATAGAATGAAAAGTACGAAATTTGATGGAAAATTGATGAAATTATGCTCTCACGAGTTTTGATGTGTCAGCAATATTTATGCATCGGCGATTTTGCCGACTTTGACTCCCATTTTAGGCCAATTACCTTATTCCAGTCGACCAAATTCTTAGCTATTTCACTAGTATTACTTCTATTCTACTGATTGAGCACAAGAAATCGCCAACTCAACTGTTTCAACTACAAAATAGTTATTGAAAATTGGTAATTTGTTCAATTTAGTGCAAAGTTCAGAATATTCCAATTTCAAAATAGGGTCCAGAATAAACAGTGCAGGCATTCCTGGCACTAAAGTAACATTTCCTCTGTTCATTAGTTACGTTTTCAGGCTTTACAAATGAATTCCATTTTGATTTTTAATTCACATAATGAATTTTTTTTCAAACCAAAAAATAGAAGATTTACTGTCATGCAATATTGTAATAACTGCATAAATAATATCAGCACTTTTGTGAACGTATATTAGACCCACCAGCTGGCATGTATTAGATGTGTGAGGTCATTTGTTTACTCTTGAACATTGGCAAAAACTTAACATTTCTGCTACTTTGAGCTCAGTTTCAAGCCATTTCAATACTAAAACCAATCAAAATCATCTCTATTTCTGTAATATATCTTCCATTCTATCAAATGAGCCCAAGAAATCGCAAATGCAATCGAAAATTACATTCTCAGTTTTTTTTCTCACTATGCACTGTGTGCTGCAGTATTTGTTTTGTGTGGTGCACACACAAAACAAATTTACCACTCACAGCTTATCAGAGTGAGCTGAGCTCATGGCGTAGATCTACGGTTTGGACCCTCAACGTAAAGCCGTAGATCTATGGCACGGACCCTGAAAGGGTTAAACAACCTACCAGGTTACAATCAAAGCAGTTTTATATTTCTGTTTTCATAATGGCACAGTGACCCAAAGAAGGACAACAGATTCACTATCATTCATTTCCTAGCAGTTTTTTCAAAAGAGCATGGATATCGCAATTAGTGTCACACTGAAACGCTATACAGTGGAACCTTGGTTTTTGTCATTAAATCTTTCCAGAAAGTCTGATGAAAACCGAATTCGATGAAAACTGAAGCATTATTTCCCATAAGAAATAATGTAAATCCAATTAATCCATTCCAGACACCCAAAAGTATTAACAAAAAATACATTTTATAGAGAATAATTATAGTTTTACATACAGAAAACAATGAGAAATAAATATAAAGGACTAATGAAATGGATATATGAACATTTAATATCACTTTTACCTTCATTGAAGACTCTTGTTGGCATATGGAAGGCACAAGGAAGGGAGAGGGAGGAGGAGAAGTTATTGGTTGGAAGGGGAATCCCCTCCATAAGAACTTCAGGTATTAAGTCCCTATCCAGGGTTACTTCCCTTCTGTGTTTTTTACTGGCACTGGACCCTTGTCGCACAAAAAATCTGTCCAGAGAGGTCTGTTTCTGGTGTCTCTTTAAGATTTGCCTAAAATGGGATAAGGAATTGTCATTGTACATGTTGCAGACATGGCTTGCAACAGCTTTGTTAGGGTGACATTTCTCCACAAAACTTTGCAACTCGTTCCACTTTGCACACACATCCTTAATTACTGAAGAAGGCACATTCTCCCCTCTCTCTTCCTCCTCCTCCTCCGAAGCAATTTCTTCAGCTGCG
The DNA here is from genome assembly GCF_026875155.1 of Cherax quadricarinatus. Classification (NCBI taxonomy): domain Eukaryota; kingdom Metazoa; phylum Arthropoda; class Malacostraca; order Decapoda; family Parastacidae; genus Cherax; species Cherax quadricarinatus. Next base: position 12,320,143 of record NC_069407.1, on the reverse strand, counting down.
ATCTGTTTCTGTTCCAGTTGAAGGCATTGCAGCTCTTCATTGGTTAGCTCTTCCCTGTGGTTGTTCACCAACTCTTCCACATCCTAGCCACTCACATCCAACTCCTTGGACTTCCCCTAACCCACAATATATTCCGCAACAGGTATAGGGTTGTCAGGGTCAGCCTCTAACCTTTCAAAATCCTGCTCTTGGACACATTCTGGCCACGATTAAATTCTGTCGTGTTTCTCACTGCCTTTATCAAAGGGCTGGCACTCTGAACTTTCTTTGGCTCCATGGTAGCTTATTTAGCAGTCTCACTCAATAAACAAGCACAAAAATCAGTGGATTATTACGAAATGTTTCGGATGAACACTCATGGTAATGCTCACTCGACGAGAAACAATGCCATACTGATTCAGAACGCAGGGCATGCTTTGTGTGGGCGTGGGCAGGTGGACACGTTCGGTACAGCGGACTGATGAAAACAAAGGTGATGAACGAAAACTGGGACAAAATTTTGACAAAAAATCCTCAAAAACTGAATTCGATGAAAACCTGGGCAAACGAAAACCAAGGTTCCATTGTATATTTCTTACCTCCAGAAATCATGCCCAGCTAACTGGTTCCCTTGTAACCCTTCATAATGTTATCATTCTCACTCTCCAACAGCCCATTAAATTAAAAAAAATTACCTGTCATCCTTAATTTGCCACAACACCAAAGATGTTCTCCTGATATAAATTAAGTCTGTCAAAATTAATTAATTGATAGATTTTCTGCCCACTTCCCCACATGGCCTTAAATGTACTGTACATGATACAGTTTAAGGGTTAAAGATGATTGTATGATACTGTACTGAATGAAATTTATTAAACATGTGCCAGTGGTTTGTCATAATGCCAGAAAACTTGCAGTACGTTTATTATGCTCCAAAGTGTGTGCTAGCAATGTACAATTCTGTAATGGAAATGTGTATGCTAGTAGTTATAGATGAAAATCATACCCTTTATAACTCTGTATGGCATGAAAATAGTTTTTTTTTTTTTTGTTAATTCAGATCTGTACTTTAATAATATCAATGAGAATTCAAATTTAAGGGTTTGAGTTGAATAGTAGTTGAAACTCTTACCTTTATACACTCTAATTTAGATTTCCACTACTTTTGCCTTACAGTACTGTATCATCTTAGTTTCCCATACAGACATTTTCCTATTCTGAAATATTCATCCCATCTTCCCTCAATAACAGGCATACATTGTGGTCACTTTTGTAGCAAAACTTAAAAGGTGGATTGAAAACTCATGAACAAATTTAAAGTCTTTTTTTTTTTTCTCAATTTTATTCTTGATTTATATATTGGTGTATGTATATTTTCCTCATTTTCTTTCAAAGTCAGAGCCTGACTATACTTATGTCTTCCTCTGAAAAGAAACTAAAATTCGTCCTTAGAGAATTTCTTAAATGAATTGATTTTTGGCTGTATTTGTTAATGGGTGTATGTACATTACACACAAGTGCATATTTCTGTTAGTGATAATTTTACAGTACATATTTTTCAGCATCGCATTCAAATACCGAATTGGAATTTTTAGTATGCAGAGTGATTAAATATATAAAAAGCAGTCCTTGATATTGATGCCTGTAATTGTTACATGTTGTTGAAGCGTGAATGATTCATGACTGAAGCATGACAACTATATATTATTTGTGTAGATCTTGCAATTCCCTGCCTGTGGATGCATTGCATGGCAAGCCATTATTGTGACTTGGTGAGAAGCCACATACCAAGACTCAACTGCTGTGCTCATACTAGGACTGGCTCAATATTGGCACTGCTCAATTTTTGTGTCTTGCTTGGCCAGTGGTAAAAATTTTTTTCACACAGTACATAAATTTAAGATTACTGAATAATCTTCATAATTATATATTCGCTACTTGATTCGTGATTTAAAAGGTTAAACTGCATAAATCAATGTGTCTATGAAGAATGTTAATTATGAAATTTTTATTTGAATTCTTTTAGTAAAATGTTTGCAACATAAAACAGTACAATATACTGGCTTTTTGGTAAAATCTTGACAGACATAAGTTAATGCAAAAATAATACTTAAATGATATTCATCATAAAGGAAACTTCCACTGAAATTATGGAAAGTAAACCTTTGTCAGGCCCATGTGAGAGCACAGTGGGGGAGTAGCGAAGCTTTGATGAATTGCGTGGAGTAGCTTAGTAACTGCTTTCCCTTCCTCTTGTTGTTCAGCCTGACCAGCGAGAGGGAGTTATAACCAATCAACCGGGCCCATCAGCAAACACAGTAAGTATATGTACAGGTAAATGTTTTTGGCTAGTTTGTATTCATTAAAGTAGTCACGGATTTAAGAGTTCTGTTGTCATTTATTAAGGGTCTCTCATCATAGCATAATTTTTTGTCAGTGTATTGCATTACATATTTGAGTTATACTCTCAGTAGTTTACTTTTTAAGAATTGGTCAGTAGTATACAAGGAACAGAATTTTAAAAAATTAGTTTTGATTCTTTAATAAATGCTTGTCTTTATTAACTGTGCAGTGTATACAGCCTCTCCTCACTTAATGACGTACTTGTTTACTGATGCCTTGGACTTACGACAAGCTCTTTGACCAGTATGCATGCCTAAATAATGTACAGTAGACCATCATTTAGTACGAGTTTATTTGGCACAATTTGCCACCCCACCATCCTAGTGTTCGTAATTCATACATGTCCAGTCTTTATCTGCTACAAGGCAGCTGCGTTTATGAATTGTTATATTTTAATTACTATATCTGTTTCTGCCAAGCAGTCATGACACCCAGTAGCCATACCAGTGTTGCTGAAAGTGGCACGAAGAAGTATAAGCACTTAAGTCTTAGAATTAACAAAGCAATAAAGATATTAGACAAGAGATAACCTGTAGCTGTAATGAAGTGTTACTTTGTACACAGAAAAAGAGGTAAACCTGAGTTTGTGTGACTTGACTTGACCTGGACTGACCTGGACTGACCTGGACTGACCTGGACTGACCTGGACTGACCTGGACTGACCTGGACTGACCTGGACTGACCTGGACTGACCTGACTTGACCTGACGACCTGACCTGACTTGACTTGACTTGACTTGACTGACTTGACTTGACCTGACTTGACCTGACTTGACCTGACTTACTTGACCTGACTTACTTGACCTGACTTACTTGACCTGACTTACTTGACCTGACTTACTTGACCTGACTTACTTGACCTGACTTACTTGACCTGACTTACTTGACCTGACTTACTTGACCTGACTTGACTTGACTGACTTGACTTGACTGACTTGACTTGACCTGACTTACTTGACCCGACTTACTTGACTGATTACTTGACCTGACTTACTTGACCTGACTTACTTGACTGACTTGACTTGACTGACTTGACTTGACTGACTTGACTTGACTGACTTGACTTGACTGACTTGACTTGACTGACTTGACTTGACTTGATGACTTGACTTGACTGACTTGACTGACTTGACTTGACTGACGGACTTGACTGACTGACTTAGACACTCCAGTACAACCATCGACTTCAGTGCCAGAACCTCTACCATCCACCTCAGCCCAGTAGGGCCACAGCATAACTCTTCACAATCATCCACAAACACCAGCACCCACAATTTAGGGTAAGAAATACTATTATATCTGTTACATTTGTAGTCTTAAGCAGTAAAAACAACATAATGCATCACAATGAACTGCAACTACATATTCACTTTTATTTTTGTAAGATGTGGAGGCCTAAAAAAAAGTTGCTTGACTTTTTGAGGGCTCCCAGGAACGTTACCCTATTTTTCCCATAAGTTCTTCAGTTCGTCTAACACGATTTTTACCCAACACTGTATTTTCAGGAATGTAACTACCGTGCTAAATGATGGTCTACTGTATACTAGAGATGATTTTCTCTTATTCTGTTTATTACAATATACAGTATACTACTGTATAAACATTTAAAAATATACCAGAAATGTTATAAATGGTGCAGAGGTGACATTAAAACAATATCAAAGATAGTTGATGCAAACTCACTACCATTATAATATGCTCCTCACATAGCGACGAATTTGTTTACCGACGTGGTCTTAGGAATGGAACTCCGTCGTTAAGTGAGGAGAGGCTATAATTTACTAGTGTGCAGAAGAATACCATAACTGTTTTAAATTGCTCAAGTGTGTTTAGGATTTAATCTTTCACATAATCTGTTGACTTTTGTCCAGATTTAGGATTTTGGATCAGAGAACATGCTGTCAGAAATAGTACGCATTACAGAAAGTTAATTAAAAAAGTTAATTGAAATGTGATAGTTAAGAGAGGCATACTTTTTTTTTTCCTGAAAATTTTAAGTGGGGCAGTCACTGCTCTGTTGATATTCAAACTAATAATTGATTTTGCTATGTAGTTTAACTTACTACTAATTAATGCATTTTATTTTCAAATGGTGTACATTCAGAACCCATATACATTTTGGTAACTAGGACAAACCAATCCTCAATAATGATAATGCTCAAGATTCACTATACAGTAGACCCTCAGTTAACGATGCCATCGGATAGCGATAAAATCGGATACTGATACTTTTTGCATTAAAATATTGGCTCGGCTAACAATAAAAAACTCGGGTTAAGGACATTCGTCCAGAATGTGTATGCATGGCTTGAGCCGCTTGGCCACTCCAGTGTGCCATTGTTTACAAGCCACTGCGGACGATTCCACGCGTACATGTGATACATTTTGTATTCATTGTTTTTAGTGCTTGTAACTGCTGAATAAGCCACCATGGGCCCAAAGAAAGCTTCTAGTACCAGCCAGCCCTTTGGTAAAGGGCTGAGAGAGAGGGGAGAACGTGCCTTTTTCAGTGATTCTGTAATATGTACAATACTAAAGCAGCAGGAGTCTGTAAAAGCTATAGCAGCAGCCAGCGATAAACTGAAGCATTAACTGTAGCAAGTAAGTTCAGCAATTAATCAATAGAAAAAGGACAGCATGAACCTAACTCTTCCAGTGTTGTTGGAGCTATGTAGGGTGACTGACAACTCTGCCGCCTCTGCTGCCGCCTCCCTCCACCACTATGTATGGCTTATGCTCTCAGTGGCCCTTATACACCCAACAACAACAACACAGCAACACTTGTGACATACTTAATGATGTATTTTATTCATTCTAGAGTATATGTCATGTTTCTATGTTATTAATATTGTTTATGTCATATTAGATGAATTGTGCTAGATAAATAAGCCGTAGAGCTGATATTAGTGTCCTATTGAAGGGCTATCTTGTCTCCCAACACAATTCCTAACATAGGCCAGAAACAGACCTTCCTGGAAAATTTTTTTGAGCGACAGGGGTCCAGTGGCTCTTAAGCTGGTCCTAGTGGCATTAAAAAGCAAAGGAGGGAAGTAACTCAGAAAAAGGACTTGGTACCTGAAGTCTTTATGGAGTGGGATTCCCCTTCCAAACAATTGTAAATTCCTCCATCCTCTCCCCTCCTGTCGTCTTCCATACATCACCATGTCTTCAATAAAGGTAAGTGTGATGTTGTTATTGTTTTATTTCATGTATCATTGTTTTCTGTGTAAGGATATGTATATTTCATGTAAAAAATGATTTTGTTTAATACTTTTGGATGTCTGAAACAGATTGATTGGATTTCCATTATTTCTTATGGGGAAAATTAATTTGGATAATGATAAAATCGGTTAAGGACAAGCTCTCTGGAATGGATTAATATCGTTAACTGAGGGTCCACTGTATAGGTAATTGTAAATGAAAAACTAAGAATCTATTACTACAATATACTGGTACTTTACGAATCTTATTGATCCCACAATTTAAAAATTTGTTAATCATTTTCAGTATGTATATTGAGGTTTTATTTTTTTTTTCAACATGCTAGTCATCTCCCAGTGAGACAGGGTGACCCAGAAAATGAAAACACCTTCACTATCATTCAGCATATTTGCCACATTCACACACACTCACTGTCTTTGTGGAGGCTCTCAGATACGACAATTTAGATGTCATTCCAAACAGCCAATATCCCAAACCCCTCCTTTAAAGTGCAGGCATTTTACTTTTCACCTCCAGGACTCAAGTCTGGCTAACTGGTTTTCCTGAATCCCTTCACAAAATATTAGTCTTCTCACACTCCAACAGCTCAAGTCCTAAAAACCATTTGTCTCCATTTACTCCTATCTAACATGCTCATACATGCCTGCTCCATGTCCAGGTCCCTTGCAAACACAACCTCCAAGTGATCCTATTTTGCTCCATTCTCTCTAAATGACCAAACCACCTCAACAACCCTTCCTCAGCCCTTTGAATAATACTTTTATGTAACTTCATACCTCCCTCCTAATTTCCACACTATGAATTCTCTGCATAATATTTACATCACACATTGCCCGTAGACTTGACATCTCCACTGCCTCCAGCCTCCTCCTTGCTACATAATTTTATTTTATGCAGAAGTAATTAACAGAGAAAACGTTTTTGCAGTGAAATACCTTGGTAAGGCCATCTGTGAATGTCACACCTTATGCACACTGATTTTTTTTTTTTCTAAATCTTGTAAAGTTCAGTGTGTTTTTCTCCGACTCCTTATTGTCATCATCTGTGAGCCTTATGACCATAGCATTGCGCCTCAGTTCAAACCTTTTCATAATACTATGTACACTTATTTTCTCTTATTCCTCAGCTGGCTCTGCAATTTGCTGAACCTCTGGGGAGCTCTCAGGATTTGTGCTAATACTACTGTTATTCTTGAATTCCTGTTCTGGATGGCCATTCACTCTGGCTTACTGGCCTTGTGATGATTTTATGACCAGTGACTCCTCTGCCCAGCTGGGTGGGCTTGTTTATGGTCATGGCATACTGTGAGTGTTTAGTGTGGAACATTTTCAGATTTAATGACACAGAATCTGTTTCTCTTTCTCATGTTGTAGGCTTGAAATAGCTGTAATATATTTGGTGGTTCCACCACTTGACAAGATAAGGTTCACTTCTAAGAAGATGGTGTAAACCTCATCTTACTTTACCCATGGGGGGCCCATATCACTTCATCTGTGACTGGCAGCTCTGTGGTATCTACTGGCATCTCCTCAGATGTTGTAATGTACTCAGTGCACTGGCCTTTTCCCTCTTTGTCTGGTTCTTTGAGCTTGCAGGTAACCTGGTGCCTTCTGCATGGAACTGGGGTCCCCATTCCTGCTGCTTGTTTTCCCATTCCAGGGCTGATGGGGTAAGATTGTAAGACCCCTTCTGGGGTTTCTCTGCCTGTTGTGGGGGCAGAGAAGTAGCTGAACATTAGTGTTTTTTTTTTTTTTACAAGATTCAAAATTAAATGTGTCTCCAATTTGTGAGACAATCAGTTTTAGTTGGCAAGTGAACAGTGACAAGTGGCCAAAAGTGAAGGAGGCATATTACTAAGTGAAAAATGTGCATTAGATCTTACTGGGGCTAGAAAAGTTGAGTATTAGTGTATTTGGGATGAAGCATATTTAACCCTTAACCCTTTGACTGTTTCAGGCCCCTCTCTGAAACTGTCATTCTATGTCGCTCAATTTTTGAAAAAAAAAAAAAATTTTTTCTTATGAAATGATAGATAATCTTTTCCCGATGGTAATGACACCAAAAGTTCGAAATTTGGTCGAAAACTCGTGGAATTATGCTCCCGCGAAGTTAGCCGTCTCGGTGACATATGCATATCGGCGATTTCGCCGACTTTGAGCCCTATTTTCAGCCAATTCCATTGTTCCAGTTGACCAAACTCATAGCTATTTCTTTAGAACTCCATTTTATCTTCCGCTGAGTACAAGAAACTCCATTACTAATTTGGGACTACCCAAGTGTTGGTCAGACTTGGCAATTTGGCCCATTCAAGCAAACTAAAAAAGATCGCCCACTTTACAATCGGGTCCAGACTAAACAAGGTAGAATTTGTGGCTAAAATACCTTGCTTTGTTCATAGTACATCTCTAGGCCCTCTTATATTATTATTGCTCTCTGTTTTTGTGTTTTTTATTCATACAAAAATGAAAAATTTACTGTTATGCAGATACTGCATTATTTGTAAAAATGGTATAAATAATATCAGTGCACTAGTGAAAGAATTTAGACTCCCATTTGAGAGTTATTGGACGAGTGGTGTGAATTTATTTACTCCTGGAACATTGGTTAAAAATCGAACATTTACCGCTACCTTGAGCTCAGTTTCAAGGTCGTTTGTTGTCTAAGAAATGAATTCATCTCTATTTCAGTAATATGTTTTCCATTTTCTCACCTAAGACCAATGAAAACGCGAATACAACGCTAATACTATACGAAAAATACACTTCAAAGTTCGGCGTTTTATTCCAAAAAAACGATTCTTTTCTTTTTTTTTCTCATTACTTAATGTGTGCTGCAGGATTTCTTTTGTGGTGCACACTGACCACACAGACCCATTCTCTCACATGTGGGCCTACCAGCTTTCTCCCGCTTGATTGACGCCGCTAGAATTAAGAGTGATATGAGCATATGCTACTAGTGATCTGAGCCAAATTCGCCGAAGACACAAAGATGTGTAGGATAATTGATTCAAAGAAGCTGTTCTGGAACTTCAGGAGGATTTAAACAAACTCTATTCTTGGTCAGAAAAGTGGCAGATGCAGTTCAATGTAGATAAATGCAAGGTTCTGAAGCTTGGGAGTGCCCATAACCCTAGTACTTTAAGTTAAATGATGTAAGACTTAGCATAGATGCGAAAAGGACTTGGGGGTTATGGTGAGCAGCAACCGTAACCAGACAAGCAGTGGCTAAGCGTAAGTAATAAGGGCAAATAGCTTACTGGGATTTATCTCAAGAACGTGTATAGCAACAGAAGTCAGAGGTCATACTGCCGCTTTTACATCATTAGTACGGCCTCACCTAGCTTATGGCACCTCAGTTCTGGTCTCGTATTACAAACTGGACCTACATTGTTAGAAACATTCAGCGTAGGATGACTAAATTAATACATGCATTAGAACTCTTCCTTATGAAGAAAGATTGGACGACTTCTTAAGTTACATTCCTTGTTAGACGCCGAATGAGGGGAGACCTGATCGACGTGTATAAGTGGAAAGATAGGATTATAAAGGGGACTCATACAAAGTCTTGAGGATCTCTCTCCAAGGAGGAGAACCCGCAGTATGAATTATAATTAGATAAGTTTTAGGGATTTAGAAAGGACATAGGAAGTATTGGTTTTGGAAAGTAGGGTTAGTTGTTGGAGTGGAACAGTCTACCTAGTTGGGTTATTGACGGCTGGGACATTTGGGTCGTTGCAAATTTAGGTTGGATAAGTACATAAGTACATAAGTACAAGGTAGAGGTTGGTAGACAGCAACCACAGGGGAAGTATACCGTCTGCCAGATAGATGACTGTAAACAAAAACCTGTAAACTGTTTTTCATGATGGTAGGATTGCTTGGTTTCTTTTTCTGTCTCATAAACACGACTAAGATAACAGGGATATTCTTGCTACTCCTACTTACATTTGGTCACCTTCCAGACACGCATATGACATATATATATATCATAATCTAGGTTATTCTCCTTTTTCTTAAATATCTCTTGTTTTTTTATTATTTCTTCTAATGTCCATGGGGACGTGGCAAAGAACTTTCCTCCATATAAGCCATGCGTGTCGTAAGAGGCGGACTAAATTGCCGGGGCAATGCGGCTAGTAACCCCTTCTCCTGAATACAATTCTAAAAAGAGAAGAAGAAAAAATTTATAAAACTTGGGTTGCTTAAATGTGCGTGGATGTAGTGCGGCTGACACGAAACGGATGATTCTGGAGTTATGAAATGAGGGAAAAGAAGTTGGATGTCCTGGCCCTAGAGAAACAAAGCTGAGGGGGTAGGAGCGTATCAGTGGGGGTAAATAAATGGGATTAAATTGGAGTAATCGAGAGAGAGCAAAGGGCAAAGGTGTAGCAGTACTGTTAATGATCAGTTATGGAACGAGAAGACAAGAGATTTGAATGTGTAAATTCAAGAAATTATGTGGATTAAAAGAAAAGGTTGGCTGCGGAGAAGTGGGTCATAATAAGCGTGTATGCACCTGGAGAAGGAGAGGATGACAGATGGATGGAGAGAGAGAGATTTTGGGAGATGTTAAGTGAATGTATAGGAGCCTTTTGAAACCAAGTGGAGAGTAATTGTGGTAGGGGACTTGAATGCTAAAGTAGGAGAAACTTTTATGAGAGGGTGTGGTAGGTAGTTTGGGGTGCCAGGTGTAAATGATAATGGGAAGCCCTATGATTGCACTTGTAACAGGGGGTTTAGTTTAGGTAATACATATTATAGGAAAAGAGGATAACTAAGTAATACACGGATATGATGTAGGGCGAAAATGACAGTAGTTCTGTTGGATTATGTATAGTAGATAAAGACTTTGAGTAGACTTCAGGCTGTACCATGTTTATAGAGGGGCACAGATATATCAGATACTTTCTAAGTAGCTACTGAGAGTAAAAGGTGATGGGATTACAGGGAGAATAGAAGATCCGGGAAAGAGAGAGGTGAAGTTTATAAACTAACAGTGGAGGCAGTTAGGGGTAAGATATAAACAGCTATTGGAGGATAGATGGGCTAATGAGGGGCCTAGGCATGGTGTCGAAAGGAGGTATGGGGTAGGTTTAAAAATGTAATAGTGTGTAGAGTGTTCAGCAGAAGCTTTGTGGTTTACAGGATGTGGGTGCAGGAGGGAAGAGGAGGATTGGTGGACTGATGATGTAAAGAGAGTAGTAAGGGAGAAAACGTTAGCATAAAGTAGTTTTACAAAGTAGACGTGATGCAAGGAGGGAAGAGGTATATGGGAAAAAGAGAAGTTAAGAGAGTGGTGAAGCAATGTAAAAAGACAGCACAGAGGAGAGTGGGTGAGATGTTATCACCAAATTTTGTTGAATCTCAGAAAAAGTTTTGGAGTGAGATTAACAAGTTAAGCACGCTAGAGACCCAAATGGATTTGTCCAGTTAAAAATAGGAGAGCGAGAGTTATTTATGGAGAGTTAGTGGTATTGGGAAGATGGGAAGGAATATTTGAGGAATTAACTGTTACTGTGATGCAAGATAGGACGCTGTGATTTGATATAGGGCAAGGAGGGGAATAACATCTTGTAGAGTGAGGAAGAGCCAGTTGTGAGGGTGGGGGGGAAGTTCGTAGGCAGAAGGTAAAATGAAAGGGGTAAGGCAAGCGGGATTGATGGGATAAAGATCGGAAATTTAAAAGAGGTGGGGAATAAGTTTTGGGAGTGTTGTGCAATTAATTATAATGTATGAGAGGGTAAGGTACTAGGGATTGGCAGAGAGCATGCATGTTCCTTTGTATAATAGGCAAAGGGGAATAAACGCGAGTGCAACCATATAGGGGGATAAGTCGTTGAGTTGTACCTGGTAACGTGTATGGTGAGAGTTATAATTGAAAGAATTCAAGGCGTAAGACGGTGAGAATCGGATAGCCGATGCACAAGGAGGCTTAGGAAGGTATGGGCGTGTGTGGACAGTTGTTTACGTGAAAACATATAAGTGAACAGTATTAGGATTAGGCTAAAAGAGTCTTTGTGGCATTTATGGCATTTGGGACAAGGATATGACAGGGTGGATAGGGGGGCAAATATGGCAGATGTGCAAGTGTATGGAGTAGGAGGTGGATAACTGAAAGCAGTGAAGAGTTTTACGAGGCTGTGAGGGCTCAAGTTAGAGTATGTAGGAAAGAGGGAAGGAACATTTTCCAGTAAATGTGGCATAGACAGGATGTGTGATGTCCCGTGGTTGTTTAATATATTTATAGATGGGGTTGTAAGAGCAGTAAATAAAGCGGAGGGGGTAGTCTTTGCAAGAGGCGAGGGAGTTAAAGAATAAAGAAACAACACAAAGTGAGAGATGTCACAGCTGCTCTTTGTGATGAACATCTTAGCTCTTGGGCGATTCTGAGCGACGTTTTTTTGGCCCCCCCCAGGGGGGGGGGGGAAAGGGAAAATTTGGTTTGGATGACTATTGTAGGGTGTGCCCAGAAAAGAAAAAATCACAAGTGTGACTACAGGGAAAGAGTAGGTTATGCGGATACCAAAAAGATTAGGTGATGAAAGATTGAAAAACGTTTGGAGGGAGAGAAAAGGGAGGGGGGAAACGTATTCAATATTGGGAGTGGACGGTCAGGGAGGGGTCTATGAAGATGGGTGAATCAAGAATTGTGAGGGAAAAAAAGTAGGGTGCATTGGATCTGTGGAGAAAAAGAATTTTGTCCTTGGAGGCAAAGGGGGAAATGATGAGAGATGTTTTACCAACGCTTTTATGGGTTTTAAAGCGGGGGTGATAATGTTGCAGCGAGGAGAAGGTGGAGGCAGTGGAGATGTCATGTCTGGGGGCAATGTGGGGTGTGAATAAAAAAGCAGAGAATTTTTGTTTGGAAGTTAGGGGGTGCGGGTTTTACCAACTTTTGCCCAGGTTGGGGTTTTTTGGACATGTAGAGAGATGGAGCGAAAACAGAATGACTTAAGAGTGAAACAGTCTGTAGTAAAAGGAAGGGGGGTGGGGGTCGGCCTAGGAAGGGTTGGAGGGAGGGGGTAAAGGAGGTTTTGTGTGCGGGGGTTTGGACTTCCACAGGCATGGTGAGCGTTTTTTGATAGGAGTGAATGGGAAAAAAGGTTTTTAATACTTGACATGTTTTGGGAGTGTGAGCAAAGTAACATTTATGAAGGGTTTCGGGAAAACCCGGGCGGGCCGGACTTGATCCTGGAGATGGGAAGTACGGGCCCGCACTCTGAAGGAGGGGTGTTAATTTTTCCTTTTAAAAAATGTATGAAAACCCCCCTTCGGAAAGACAGTGATGGAGTGAATGATGGAAAAATTTTTTTTCTTTTTGGGCCACCCTGCCGGGTGGGAACGGCCGGTTGAAAATAAAATAAATAAAAAGTACATGAGGGGAGGGGTTGGATTTGGTGGGACTTTCACCAGAGCTTTTTTTGGGGTGGCATTGAAAATTGGGTTGGGCAAATTTTTTGTTAGGGGGATGAATTGTAAGGACCTGCCTAGTTGGGCCACGGGCCTCCTCGTGTTCCCCCTTTTCTTAGTTTTATGTTATGTTTTTTGAGTTTTTCGACAGAAACTTGGCTCGTAAGACGTATTTTCTCAAAAAACTCAAAGGGTTTTAAAAGTCCAAACATGTACCATTTGCTCGCGTAGCGCTCTAACGTAAATCAACGTTTTATTTTTCTTCCTTAAAAATTGGGGCGATGGGCCCCGGGTTCCCTAGGATGAGAGAAGGGGGTTTAACTTGGTGTGTGCGTATTAAAATCTGGGCCACTTAGTACTTGTGGGAAACACCATTCAGCGAATGCCGCGGGGCAAATAGCTGGGAAACACCGGGATTTTAATGATGTTTATGTTCATTAACATCCCCCTTTTTAAAGGGGAAAGTAAAAAAAGGTTAGAAAAGCATAGTGATTTTTTGTGGGTGTGAGTTGGACCTTCTAGGTGTGTACTAAATCGCTGCCTGCCTTCCTTAGTGTGTACCCCCTAGGTGGGCATTTGGGCTAGGTTGGGGGGGAAACGCAGCAAGCCCGCTGGGTTTCCCCCTTTCTTTTGTTCTTTTGTATTTGGCTGGCTGGCCTTTGGGTTTGGCTTCTTGGTTCTCTCTCTCTTTCTATATCGGTCTGTCTTTAATTATTAAGATTTAAATAACAAAGTGAAAACAGTGATTAAAAAATTAAAGTAAAAGGTTTTATAAAGCCAAGGAGTATTACAAAGACGTTTTGGTTGTATGATTTTTGACTTTTTAGTAGAATGGATATTCTGTTAGGTAGTGATTTAAAAAATAATAAAAGTTAATTTTGGGTTTTTGGTTTAAAATTTTTGGATAAATTTTGAGAAACTTTAAGTAAACAATTTTTTAAAGGGTTTAGTTATTTAGTATTTATTTGGTTTTGGGTGGTAAGTGAAATTTTGGAAGAGATTGAATTTATAAACAGTGGTTTCTTTTTATTTCAGGTAATGAATTCCAGATTTTAGGGGGTTTTTTGGCATTAGTTTTTTTCATAGTTCCATAAAGACACCAAAAGTATGAAAATTTATGGAAAAAATTTCGGAATTATGGTTCACGAAGTTAGCGGTCTCGGGGTGTTTACCATCGTGATTTTTCCCCCCTTTTAGCCCTATTTTCAGCCAATTCCAGTGTACAGTCGACAAAAATTGCCTATTTCGCTAGAACCCATTTTTTCTATCGAAAGGTACAAAAACCACCCCTTTACCAATTTCAAAATACAGTGGACCCCCCACTTCGATTTTAATCCCTTCCGAGAGCTATCAATGTCGAAAATATCGAAAAACGAATTAATTTCCCCATAAGAAATAATGGAAAACAAATTAATTGTGCAAAAACACCCAAAAGTATGAAAAAATTTTTTTTTTCCCATGAAATATTAAGTTTAATGAATGAAAAATTACAATAACAACAAAAACAAAGATTAACCCTTAAAGGTCCAAAACCCGTATGTTCCTACAGTCTACCCCAACTTTTTTGAGAAAAAAACATTGCTGTTTTTTAATAGGAAAAAAGAGCATATGGTACCCAGGCATCCCCAATTATTTTAATATGGCGCACAGTGAGTGCTCACACCCATTCTCTCATGTCTAGGCGACTCAGGCTTATCATGGCAATGGAAAATGTATATATACATTTGGGGCACTAGCGGTAAAAATGTATATATATATGTTTGGACCGTTTACGGGTTAATAACAATAGAATAATTGACACTTACCTTTAATGAAGATCTGGTGATGATTGATGAGATGGGAGGAGGGGAGAGTGTGGATGGTGTTAGTGTTTAGAAGGGGAATCCCCTTCCATTAGGACTTGAGGTAACAAGTCCTTTTCTGGGGTTACTTCCCTTCTTCTTTTAATGCCACTAGGACCAGCTTGAGAGTCACTAGACCTCTGTCGCACAACAAATATGTCCATAGAGCTCTGTACCTCCCGTTCCTTTACGATTTGTCTAAAATGGGCCACAACATTGTCATTGTAATAGTCACCAGCATGGCTTGCAGTAGCTGTGTTAGGGTGATTTTCATCCATAAAGGTTTGCAGTTCAACCCACTGTGCATACATTTCCTTAATTTTTGAAGTAGGCACAATGGATTCCACAACTGGCATAGGCTTCTCAGGGTTAGCCCCAAACCCTTCAAAATTTTTCTTAATTTCCATACTAATTCTCGCCCTTTTTACCACAGGATTGGTATTAGAAGCTTTCTTGGGGATTATGGTGACTTATTTTGCAGAAACAAGCACCAAAAACAGTGATAGTATGGATAATATGGAATGTACCGAATGTATCCTTAGATGCGCGCACACTGGCTGGCTTGTAAACACTGGCACACACGGGGCAGTTCAGGCCACACGTGGACAAGTCTCGTACGAATCGTATTGAATAGCGGGTTTTCGATAGAATGTCGAGGCAAAATTTTTGCGTTAAAATGCATCGAATGTCGGATTTATCGAATGTCGATGCCATTGAATGTCAGGGGTCCACTGTATCCAATACAGTGGTCAGAATTTAGCAATTTTGCCAATTTCACACAAATTTCAAAAGATGCCAATTTCCATAGGGTCCAGAATAAACAAGAAAGACATTCCTGGTACTAAAATTACATTTCCTCTGTTCATTAGTCACATCCCCATGCCCCTCTTACATTCTTTTGCTTTCCATTTTGAATTTTTATTCTCACAAAAAATAGAAGATTTACTGTTATGCAGACTACTGCATTAGTGTAGAAATGGTATAAATAATATCGGCGCACTTGTGAAAGAATATTAGACTCACCAGTTGACGTGTATTGGACGCTTAGCATGATTTGTTTACTTTTGAACTTTGGTAAAAATCGAATGTTTCTGCTACTTTGAGCTCAATTTCAAGGTACAGGTCCGCCATCAGAAATCCGGCAATCAGTTATTCGGCACTAATTTTGGCTAGCATAATTTCAAATTTCCAGGGTCGCCACACCAACCTGCTGGTACTGTTTGGTGGCGCTACTTGCTGCATAAGTAATTCCAGTTTCTTTTTCTCCATTTATTGTTTTAACCTGCTTACTTATACAGCGAGGAAATTTGAGTCGGTGAAGCGAGGAAATTTGAGTCGGTGAAGCGAGGAAATTTGAGTCGGTGAAGCGAGGAAATTTGAGTCGGTGAAGCGAGGAAATTTGAGTCGGTGAAGCGAGGAAATTTGAGTCGGTGAAGCGAGGAAATTTGAGTCGGTGAAGCGAGGAAATTTGAGTCGGTGAAGCGAGGAAATTTGAGTCGGTGAAGCGAGGAAATTTGAGTCGGTGAAGCGAGGAAATTTGAGTCGGTGAAGCGAGGAAATTGGAGCCGGTGAAGCGAGGAAATTGGAGTCGGTGAAGCGAGGAAATTGGAGCCGGTGAAGCGAGGAAATTGGAGCCGGTGAAGCGAGGAAATTTGAAATTATGCTAGCCGAAATTAGTGCCAGATTACTGATGGAACCGGATGACTGATTGCCTAATTAGTGATGGGCGACCTCTAATGCTAGTTGGGATTGCAAAGTTAAGTTCGAATATTGAGGTACTACTGTATTGAGATTTGAAGTTTGTTGCCACAGGTTACATGTTGGTCATATTGGATGTCAGGTCATATTGATGCCAAGTACAAATACCACACTTATACAGTATGTGAGATTTCTCTCATCTTTCTAAGCCTGTACATTGGCTGTTGTTCTGTCAGATGTAGTAATTGGCAAGGTAAGTTAAATCTTAAGTTCTCAAGGCTCTCTAGGAGGTTTGAGAGACAAAACAGGTTTACTGCTATGAGGTGGAAATCTAGGGACCAACCAAGGAACTCCCTTCAGGAGAGCTACTTTGATGTTGAAGGGGTTTAAATTCAAAGATTTGTAGTTACTCTCTTTCCTCAAATGAAACCTGATTACCTTCCTTTCCCCAGGAATTTAATAACTCCTCGGGAATTTAATAAAGCAGCAGTAGATCTCTAGTGAATATTTACAAGGGTTTACAATTATACTTTGTCAGAAAATTAGGTTATAGCTCAGAGTAAACAGCAAACCCTTGATTTACACAGGTTTGTTCTTGAAAAGCTGTATTGTGTAAAGCTTCAACGCAGTCCATAGAATGTTATGACCTGAGCTGCCCAGACCATCATGTAAAAGGAACGCGGCGCTACAGAGTTAGCAGAGAAAGGGAAATTGAATAGCATTCTTTTTTAGACAAAAAGAGAAAAGATCAAAACAAAGCAAGAGACAAACAGGGGGAATGGTACAGAGAGAACAGGTGGGCAGTAAAATGGGGCGTACCAAACCAGGCATCAGCCCGTCAAGGCCGAATAAGCAAACAAACACGAAGCCAGTATACTGGAGAAACTAGGGGCGTGTACGCCAGGGGACATACCAGGTAGTATACCAGTGGTACTATTGAAACACAAAGGGAGACAAAACATCCCACTTGGTAATTCCTGCTTCATATTTGCAAATGTACAGGGTTTGAAATCAAATAAAAATGACAAAGTTAGTTATGTCAGTGGGCTCCTAACAGAAGCGAATGCCATATTCGGAGCATTTACAGAAACACATACAAGGGATGTTTTGGACGGAGAGATAAAGATAGAAAACTACAACATGTATAGATGTGATAGAATCAATAGGTCACAGGGAGGAGTAGGAATCTATGTAAAGAATACTTTCTGTTGCACAGAAGTGCTGAATTCTACAAATGATATAGTAGAAATTCTAGGCATTAAAGTTGAAAATAGGGATTTGGTAATTATCCTAGTATACAAACCACCATCGGCAACTGCTGCGGAATTCACAGATCAGTTAAGTAAGATAGATAGCTATCTACATAGGCTAGAAAATCCTACACCAAATATTTTACTCCTTGGAGATTTTAATCTCCCTCATGTAAAATGGAAGATGACGCAGCATAATGTTATACCAGAAATATCTCCGGGAAGCACCCTGGCTCAACAGGTACATACCAGGGAAATAATGAGGTTTTGTGAAAAGTACTCTTTAAACCAACAGGTAATTGATCCCACTAGAAATGAAAATACCCTGGTTCTGATATTCACAAACAACGAGGAACTGATCAGAGACTTGAGTTTCCAAAACTATTTACCCTGATCATAACATCATAGAGGTTCAAACTAGTACTAACTCAGGGGTAGGAAACTGCATCACTAAAGTTAGAGACAGGATGTTCAGTAAGTTTAATTTTAACAACCATAGAATTAACTGGGAAAAAATAAACCAAGAGCTATCAGACGTACCCTGGGAATCAGACATGAGCACCCTAAATCCCCAGCAGTGTCTAGAGAAGCTGAATACAGAAGCATACAAAGTATGTATGAAACACGTACCATTGAGGAAACCCAGAGGAAGATCAGATAGAGAGCGAGCGTAGGAGATGGTACAGAAGAAGAAAACAGGTTACTGAACTGCTTAAAAACACAAATATACTACAACAGAGGAAAGATAGACTTAGCAGAGAGATCACTGAATTAGAGCAAAAACTTAGGATGTCATACCTCACAGAAGAAGTACAAAGGGAACAAAAGGCCATGCAGGATATTGCAAGGAACCCAAAATATTTCTATTCCTATGCAAAATCCAAGCTAAGAACTACCTGTAGAATTGGACCACTACTGAGATGAGACTCGTATACTGACGACGAACAGGAAATGAGTGAAATCCTAAAAGAACAGTATGAGTCGGTGTTCAGCAACCAACTAAATGACAGCAAGGTAGAAAATGCAGAAATATTTTTCACTTCAGAAGAAGGCCACACAGACCACCTAACTGACATTATTACAAATCCCATAGATTTCGAAAAAGAAATGGAAAACATGCCCATTCACTCAGCACCTGGACCAGATTCATGAAATGCTCTGTTTATAAAGAAGTGCAAAGTACTACTAGCACGAGCCCTCAGTATTCTTTGGAGAAAGAGCTTAGATCTAGGTGAAATACCCGAGGCCTTAAAGAGTGCAGACATAGCTCCTTTGCACAAGGGAGGTAGTAGAGCACTAGCTAAAAATTACAGACCAGTAGCCCTAGCCACTCACATCATAAAAATCTTCGAAAGAGTGATGAGACGGCAGGTTACAAATTTCATGGACCAGCACAACCAACATAACCCGTACCAGCATGGTTTTAGAGCAAGACGATCATGTCTGTCACAGCTGCTGAACCATTATGACAGAATTACGGAGGCACTGGAAGAGGACCAAAACGCAGATGTGATTTACACAGATTTTGCAAAGGCGTTTGACAAATGCGATCATGGAGTGATAGCGCACAAAATGAAGGCCATGGACATTACAGGGAAGTTAGGCAGATGGATTTTCGGTTTCCTAACACACAGAACACAAAACGTAGTAGTGAACAGGGCAAGATCCAGCATCAGCGAGGTCAAAAGCTCAGTGCCCCAAGCCACTGTCCTGGCACCTCTGCTGTTCCTCATCCTTATAGCAGACATAGACAAAAACACCCGGCACACTTTTGTATCATCATTTGCAGATGACACTAAAATAAGCATGAAAGTCAGTACAGTAGAGGACACTGAAAAAGTATAGGAAGACATAAACAGTCTTTTCCAGTGGGCAGTGGAAAACAACATGACGTTCAATGGTGATAAGTTCCAGCTGCTTAGGTATGGAAAGAATGAAGAGCTCAAAAGGAGCACTATATACAAAACTCAAGAGGGTCACCAAATAGAACGTAAGGAACACATAAAAGACCTAGGAATAATTATGTCAACGGACCTTTCTTTTAGAGACCATAACAAGACAAAGATCATGACAGTCAGGAAGATGACTGGGTGGGTATTGAGAACTTTCAAAACAAGGGAAATGATGTCAATGGTGACACTCTTCAAATCGCTAGTGCTCCCTCAGTGCTAACGGCCCCGTTCAAGGCAGGAGAAATATCGGAGCTGGAACAAATAGAGATCGTTTATGGCTCACAGTGAGCCAGTAAAGCACCTAAACTACTGGGAATGCCTGCAAGTCTTGAACATGTACTCATTGGAGTGGAGAAGAGAGAGGTACATGATATATCCCTGGAAGGTACTCGAGGGCTTGGTCCCAAATCTGCACACTGCCATAACATGCTGGAGTGAGAGATATGGGAGGAAGTTTAAAATAAACCCAGTGAGGAGCAGGGGTGCAGTGGGGACAAGAAGGGAACACTGTATCAACATCCGGGGTCCCAGACTTTTCAACATCTTACCAGAAGATATCAGAAACACTGCTGGAACAAGTGTAGAAGCCTTCAAGAGGAAACTGGACAAGTATCTTCACCAGGTGCCAGATCAACCAGGGTGTGATGGATATGTGGGGCAGCGGGCCTCCAGCAGCAACAGCCTGGTTGACCAGGCAAGCACCAGACGAGCCTGACCCATGGCCGGGCTCAGAGAGTAGATATACTCTGGAAATTCTTCAAAGGTATATCAAAGGTAAGGTACTTGAAGTGAAGAACAAGCAGGGAAAATTCATTTACATTCCTGACACTTCCAAATTTACTGAGAACTTTTAGAAAAAGTTTTTTTTGAAAATAGTCACTTACCTTACATTCGTTACTTGTTGACATAGAAATGTGTACAGAAGGTTAATGTGGCACTTCTGGACTGCTTCGGATGGCTGTGGTTCTTGTTGATTTGGATGCAGAGGAGTTAGTAATTGTACTTGAGTGCTCAAGTACTATACATTGTGTAATGCATTTCGGGTGTATTTTCCTTGTATTGTTGACCTTTTTGACATTTCTTTTCACCTGGTCAGTCTCCGCTACTCATTGCAGCTCGTATTCTTATTTCTTAATTGTATGGATGGCAGATTCTTAGAGACTGAAAGTATGGGCAGTCTCATCACATGTGCAGCACCTCATCATATTTACAATTAATACTTTTGTCATGGTATTCATACTTATTCTTCTTGGCACCTCTAGTATCACTAATATTCCTCTTGGATGCCATGGGTAGTTTTCAGAGATGAGATGAAGTATCAGAAATATCCAAAATAATTTGAAGCAGCCGCTGTAGGCATTGTGCAGTGGTAGTGCCTTTAATACTTGACACTTACATGCACTTAGACTACGAAGATAATTATATCATTTATTCAAATTAAATATCTTGAAAGGAAATACAACATCTTAATAAAGCTTAGCACATAGTCAAAATTACTTTGAATATGCTGTAAGAAAAGCAAAAACTAAAATGATACACATTTGCACATTGATTTTAATTACCAGTTTGTTAAAACATTGTTGTTACTGTACTGTTAGGCAGGATTTAAATCACATCAAAGATTTCCATTTGTGGAATAACTGGAAGAATGGATATACAGGTAACCTAGATTTTAAAACTCATTATTTTCTGACCAAGGTAGGGTGGCCTTCAAAAAAGTAGCCACAAGTTGTGATATAGAGTTAACACATTGTACTTTTTTGCAGTTTTATTTTTAAAAATACATATTTATGAGCTCAAGTCAGATAATTGAGTTGTTTTAGGCTCTTATTAAGTGGGTACAAGTGCATCATTCAAAACCTAAAAGGAGCATAAATAACTTGATTACAGGAGGACCTAAGTGATGATGAGTTGGAGAATGGAGGCAAAGCCATGGGGGATCACAGTCAACCAGTCACTTCCCAGCCTCCCTCATCTACTAATCCCTTCAGGTAAAATGGTTAACATGTTGTTACTCAAGAAGTGTTGACAGACAAATGGAAATTCACAAAGTACTTCTTGATGAATTAGAATTTATATTGAGGTCCATTATCATGTTAAGGTAAACTAGATGAATATTTAAATAAATTATTAATGTCCCTTAGGGTGGTGAATATTTTTTTAACCAAATTTTTATTTTTAAGAATTGTTTTGATCTTTTAATATATTAAGATGCATGACAATAATATAATGTAGTACAATAAATGTTCAGAGTGTTTTAATCATCAATGTTTTATTATTCTTCACTAAAAAAAATCACTGATTTTTCAAGCACTTAATATTTTTAAAATATTAACAGCATGAGCACTATCATTATTATTATTTTGTAGTACGTGTTAAACTTAGTTTTAGGAACATAGGTGTATCTGTACAGTATGTGCATATACACGTATATATGTATGTATATATATATGTATATGTATGTATGTATATTTACATGTATATATGCATAAGTATGTTTTATATATGTACATTCACACGCATGTACAGTAACCCCTCGATATCAAGGCCATTTAAAATAATGGGTCAAATCTGCTGTGTAAATTGCACTTTTTACTCCTTTAATTTCAGTATATATTGTAATATAACTAATTTGTGTATTCATATAACTAATTTGTGTATTCATCAATATTTTAGGTATACAGTAGTGTACCTGACTTGTTTTTTGCTAGTTTTTTAACATTTAATGGATGCTCAAGCAATCCCCTTTATTAGTCCATTATATGGATGGTTTACTGTATGTATATAATGTATTGTGCATTATATATATACATACAATGATACAGTATATTTAATATTTTATATATATATATATATATATATGTCGTGCTTTATAGCCAGATCTTGCAGATTGGCTTATTCAGTGAGCATTGTTTTCTTAAATAAGTGTTTATGTGAATTAGCTTTTATATGATTATTTCCATTTCTTCCAGTAATTCCCTTCATGTGATATAAATTTACTCTTATGCAGTCATTGTTATTAGCAAAAGTGAAGTCCTATACCTTGAATGGTGCCTTGATGTGTCTCTAGATTTCTGTGTGCCATAGCTCTGTTATACAATTATCACATAACTCCACAGAAATCAGTCTGAACCTGTAAATTTTGTTTATTTGGCAAACTACTTCTATTGTATTAACACTGGAACTCGTGTATTTTATACTGTTAGCCCATTAACTGTCCAGACCCCCAGTATTGATGTTGCTGTGTCCACTTAAAAAAAAATGGAATGTTAAAGATTTTTTTTTTTTTTTTTTAAAGGTAATGGCACCAAACATACGAAATTTGATGGAAAACTTGAATTATGCTGGTGCAAAATTAGCAGTCTAGGTAGAATTTATGCATCGGCGATTTTGCCGGTTTTGAGGCATATTTTAAGTAAATTCCATTGCTATATTTGACCATATTCTTAGCTATTTTGCTAATGTGCTTTCTATCATTTGAGTACAAAAAAAAAAAAACCACCCATTCAGCTATTAAAATTACTATATAAATTTAGTGCACAGAAGTTGGTGATTTGGCCAATTTTATACAAAATTAAAAAAAAAAAAAGTTTAAAAAGAGTGCAAAATAAACATTGTAGACATTCCTGGCACTAAAACATTATTTCCTCTGTTCATTAAAGACACCCCCAGGCTTCTCTATTACATTTGCCTTCCATTTTAAATTCATAATTACACAAAAATAGAAGATTTACTCTATTTACCATTAATAAAATATAACTGGGAATGATTGGTCATAGTTTACGGTGTTCCAATAATTAAATCAGACCTATTATAAACCCATGAAATAGACTGGGGAGTGTAGGGAGGAGGCCTTACCCATCCTTAGGAAAAATCAGCAAACATTGAATATTTCTGCTACTTGGAGTCCAGTTTCAAGTTACTTTCAGTCCTGCAACCAACCAAATTCCTCTTTCAGTGGTATATCTTCCATTCTATTAAATACCAAAAAAAAAAAAAAAAAAAAAAATATATATAAAAGACATCCTAGGAAACTCAGTTGCTATTTTAAATCAAACCCTTAGTCAAGTTTTGTTTTTACCATCATGCACCAAGTGGGGCAGGATTTTTATAGTGTGCATGCTCACTGCACAGAAGCATTCATATCTAGGCCAAAATTTACTGCTTACATCTTATCTGAGTGGGCTGAGCTCATAACATAGCACTATGTGATAGGACCTTGGCCTCTATGTAATTGTATGGAATGGCCACTGAGAGGGTTAAATAGTTTAAAGTAAGTTTAGGCACCTTAGGTTGTATACAATTAAGTTTTAGGTTTATTTTAGCAAGATTAAAATTTGTAAGTTTTGGTGCAAAAATCAAATTTTCATTTATTATTAATTTATAAAGTTTTCAGTGCATGACAGAAAAATGTTAGAAAGCTTAATTTTTAAGACGCTTCAATTTGGTCCACGACTTGGTCTATTAGGCACGACGTATATATGATTGTTACAATTCCCACTTGCATAATCAGTTTTTCTCTCTGTATATTTCAAGATATATTGGTATTTATTTAATCATCAAGGTTGAAAAGGATTTCTTTGACTTTATGAATTTACAGGAAACCAGAGATTTCTGAGGAAAAGAAAGATTCCCCATCTACTACTAACCCCTTCAGGTGACTTTGTGCTTTAAACAACAGCCTAGTTTTTTAAATTCTTTGCATTTTATTTTGTTAGCTGTATTGTACACTGCAGAAGTTGTGTACCTGAAAACATCACAACTGTGTATGTGTGTGTGTGTGTGTGTGTGTGTTTTTTTTTTTTTTTTTTTGCATTGCACAAGAGCTACTTGTTCAGTCTGAATATAGTGTTTATTGCAGGCAGTGATTTTAAGTTCATAATTTTGGTATTATTAATAAAGATAATTGTGCTAAATAGATATCGAACATTTAAGGTAAAAATAATATCCAGAAGATACCAGGTTGTGTGGCCTTCTTTCACTTTCATCCCTTCCCCCCCCCCTTTTTTTTTCCTGTTCCTTTTTATTATCTTGTCATCTTGTGTTCTGCTTCCACGTTATTTTAACCAAATACTTTTTTCTGGCATTAAGGGACTGTTTTATTGTGCATCTTATTTGTCCTGGACCACCTCCTGATTCTTAAGAATGAGATTGTAATTACTGTACTACATTTTAGCAAAGTGTTTAACATATTTCTCCTTCCTTATTACCTAGCTATGGATAACATGATTTTCAATGAGACTTCTGTCAATGGAGAGATGTATGCTTACTTATCCTAACCCTCTACCTTAATCCTATAATTACTTTGTACACCTTTATTTCCTCATTTGAATGTAACACTGCTGGAGAAGTTTGCCTGTGCTAAGAACCATTACATCAAGACAGTATGGATTTTAAATGTTCATTCTGACTTTAACTTCAAAATGAGGTTGCCTTGTCATGCTTAAAATAGTTCTATCTGCCTCTTCTATAAAACAAAATCCTTACATCTTGGCAAATCTTGTATGCAGTACCTCATGTAACAGTGATGTTCCACATCTGGGAGACACCTTGAGTGGGGGTAGATTTTTCATCTTAAGAGCAACTTCCTTCAAAACTTCAATTTCAGGGAGAATGTTATATTTCTTGCAAAAACTTTTGTGTGCTTTTTTGAGCATTGTTTAACCTAGATTGAGTTTAATATGGATCCTGGGGTTAAAAAAGTATTTGTATAATTTCTGATAAACTTGTTCATTGATGAAGACATTGGGATGTTTTGCATGGAAGCCAGTCTTGTTCAAGTCTGCAGAGAGAACATGGTAAGAAAGGTATATAGCAGGAGAGGAATGTAGTATGCTGAGAAGCACATAAACTAGAGGTCCCTCCAACTAGAAACTTCTTGGCTCTTGGTGGTGGTGGTGTCTGTGGTTTGAATTAGAGCTGATTCAAGGCATTTTCTTGCCTCACGGATAGCCACGCTTGACTTCAGCTAGCCCATGTGGTGTGAAGCTGGGTTATGATGTAAAGTACAGGTACACGAATAATCTGTATATAGGAGAAAGAAGCTTAGGATCATATTTCGGTCCTGCTTGGACCATTGACAAATCACAATAACATGAAGTATTTTAGATGTCGTTATCATATCCCGTGTGTGTGTGTGTGTGTGTGTGTGTGTGTGCGTGTGTGTGCACGTGCATATCCTGCTCAGTGCCCCAAGGCACTGTCCTGGCACCTCTGCTGTTTCTCATCCTCATAGCAGACAA
>NC_069407.1:12167803-12293648 GCF_026875155.1 Cherax quadricarinatus | reverse complement strand
AAGAAGACATTCCTGGCACTAAAATAACATTTCCTCTGTTCATTAGTCATGTCCCCACGCCCCTCTTGCATTCTTTTTCTTTCCACTTTGAATTTTTATTCTCAAAAAATAGAAGATTTACTGTTATGCAGACTACTGCATTAGTGTAGAAATGGTATAAATAATATCGGCGCACTTGTGAAAGAATATTAGACTCGCCATTTGACGTGTATTGGATGCTTAGCATGATTTGTTTACTTTTGAACTTTGGTAAAAATCTAACATTTCTGCTACTTGGAGCTCAATTTCAAGGTATTTTTAATTGTAAAACCAGTCAAAATCATCTCAGTTTCTGTAATATGTCTTCCATTCTATAAAATGAGACCAGGAAAACTAGGAAACCGTACGAAAATAAAGTGCAAAGTCGCTGTTTTAATCCAAAAACACGGTCAAAGTTTTTTTTTTTCTCATTACACACTGTGATGCAAGACTTTTTTTTATACTGCGCACACTGACCACATAGACCCATTCTTTCATATGTAGGCCTACCAGCTTCCTCTCACTAGATTTGAGGGTGCTAGAATTTTGGCGTACTAGTACATCAAAAACCCTGGTGCGTAAGCCGTACTAGTACATCCGAAACCCTGAAAGGGTTAACAACCCTCCTTTACAGTGCCAGCACTGTACCTACCATCTTCAGGAATCAAGTCTGGCCTGCAGGTTTTCCTGAATCCCTTCATAAATGTTACCTTGCTTACACTCCAACAGCACATCAAGTCTTAAAAGCCATTTGTCTCCATTTGCTCCTATCTAACACACTCACGCATGCTTGCTGGAAGTTCAAGCCCCTCGCACACAAAACCTCCTTTACCTCCAACCTTTCCTAGGCTGACCCCTACCCTGCCTTCCCTCCACTACAGATTTATACACTGTCGAAATCATTCTATTTTGGCATTACCTTTAATATTTTAAATGTGAGGATATACTTTGGTAACAAAAGACTTACCTTCAGGTAGACAAGCATACTTGTCTGTCCACATCTCAGCCTGATAATGAGGCCATAATGCATCACTCATGCAAGGCTCTTGTCATGCCATTGCATATATATATCAGAAGTTGCAAATTAGCTCCTTCTCAACCTTTTATGCTTTACAGTATTTATCCAGTATTAGGCACATTTTTATACAATTATATTCAGTAGACTGTTATATTACACGGTTTTATATGGCACGTTTTTGGTTACTACACTATTGAAAAATTGCTGCGCAATTTTATGCAACACTCCGTAAAATTAACTTGACATGGTTCGGTTTACAGGAGGGGAAAAAAATTTGTGGCGTCACCCACAGGATACTTGTGATAAGGAAGGCCTGAAAAAGTGTGTTTGGCACTGGCTTGTTCCACAACTTTAAGTTGCATAATAAGATAAACAATATTAAGTTTTCTGGTGAAAGTGCTTCAGCTGATCATACAGCAGCAAGTTATTTCCCTGCTGAATTGAAGGAAATTTTTTCTGAGGGTGGCTATGAGCCACATCAAGTGTTTAATGCTGATGAGACAAGTGTTTTTTGGAAGAAAATGCCAACAAGAATTTAAATCAGTCAGGAAGAGAAAAGTGCACTGGGCTTTAAGACAGCAAAGGATCGCTTCAATTTTCTCCTTTGTAGTAATGCATCAGGTTATTTCAAGTGTAAACCCATGGTTATTTACAGTTCAAAGAATCCTCGTGCTTTGAAAGGTGTAGATAAAAATACCTTACCAGTAATTTGGAGGTCAAACCAGTCAGCATGGATGACAAAAAATATTTATTGACTGGTTTAAGCATTACTTTATTCCTGAAATCAAGGTTTACCTGTACAGCAAGAACCTTGCATTCAAGGCTCTCTTCATTCTTGATAATTCCTGTACTCATCCACACGCTTTGCTGGATGTGACCCCAAATGTAAAAGTTGTATTTTTACCTCCAGATACAGCATCTTTAATACAACCAGTGGATTGGGTAGTTATGTTATTCAAGTGTAACTACACAAAAAAGTTGTGAAAAAACTAGTTGCTTCAATGGACTCTGATTCCAGCCTGGCAGTACCAAGTTTCTGGAATAAATTTAACATTGCAGATGCCATCAGCTATGCTAGAAGGAAGTGCCCCAATCAACATTAAATGCAGACTAGGGAAAGTTATGGCCTTCTGTAGTTAATTCTTTCACTGTTTTTTCCTTGCTGGAGAGTCAGGTTCAGGAAATTGCTCGGCTGGTATGGAGATAACTGGGCGATGGTTTTGAAGATATGAATGAAGATGTGAATGAGCTCTTTGATGATGGTGATGAAGACGAAGACAGGAGTCCAGAGGAAATGTTGGCAGAGTTCGATGCACAGATACAAGGAAGCCACATAATAGAATAAGATGAAGAACCTGAAGAAAAACAGTCAACATTGCAGCAGTTACATGAGCAGTTCCATATTATTGGTAAAGTTGCAGACATTTTACTGAAAAGGACCCTGGCAAATCTAGAAGCAGTGCTTTGAAACTGGGTCTAGACCAGCTGATGATGCCTTACCTTCAGCTGTATAATGTACCGCAGGGTAAAAGAGCCCGGAGATCTATTGCAGAATTTATGCACACTCCAATACAACTGTCAACTTTAGTACCAGAACCTTTACCATCCACCAACAGCCAAATGCCTCAGCCCAGTAGGGCTAAACCATGCATCTCCACTCTCATCACAATCATCCACAAACACCAGCACCCATAATTTAAAGTAAGAAATACTGTTATTTTCATTTCATTTGTAGTCTTAAGCAGTAAAAACATAATATATCATTACAATGAACTGCAATTACATATTCACTTTTATTTTTGTAAGATCTGTTGGTCTAAAAAAAAGTTGTTTGGCTTTTTGGGGGCTCCCAGGAATGTAGCCTTATTTTTCCTGCAAGTTCTTCAGTTTATCTAACATGGTTTTACCTAACACAGCACTATCAAGAATGTAACTACCATGTAATATAATGGTCTACTATATTAACTAATAATGTACTGTGACATCATGATACTTATAGTGGGTTCACATACATAATTTTTGAGCATTACACAATCTCAGCATTTCTGTACTGCTGCTTCTGAGATTTCGTTTGGCACCATATTTTGTGGGGGTTGTTTCCACCATGCTTTTTTTGGGATGATTTTTAGTATTCAAGAATTCAAGAACATTGGTTTTATATAATAAAAAGAAATAAGCAAGAGCATCCTCTTTTTAAATATATATCCAAGTCATCATGGATGTTGTCTTTTGTCCTAAGGTATCTATCATGGAATTTATTACCATTTTGACATTGAGGGATTAATTCTTTGTATGGCTTTAACATAATTGTAGATATAAATTTAATTCTAATGTCTGTCCATTCCACATTTTCATACAAAATTAAATTTACCTCCAAATTGTGAATGGTTTGATCCATTAATTTTGAAATTCAAGTCATAAATTTCAACCAGGTTTGTCTCTACATGGTGGTCCGGTGAGCTTTGTATTTTATATATATTCTTTTTGTTCATAAGCAGATATGGTGTAAATTTAAAACCCATGTGTGTTCAATGAACAAGTTTTTTAAAAAAATTATGTATTTTCAAAACTTATTACATGTATTTTGTTGCTAGCTTATTCTCTACCATTGAGCAAATTAATGGGTTTAAATTTCATGTTTGGAAAAGCTTAAGAGATAGGTATGTACAAATGATAACTAGAGAAACTGGTGAAATATAGAATCCAACTTTAATTTGCACTTGTAAAAATAAAACTTTTATCAGATATCAGATGTGCATGATGGCGTAATTACAAGCTTCGGTATTTAAAACATCCCGCTTGTGTTTACATTGCCTTTTTTTTTTTTTAATACCTTCTTAAATTGATCCTTATTTTCTCAATATTAAAAAGGTACTGGTGAGTTGTATAGCATTAAGATTTAGTTTGTACTATTTATGAAGAATCTTGCATGGTATGATAGGAAAAGTATTTAATTCTAAACATTTATATAATCTTTTCTACTAAAAAAAGGTATTATATTCATTAAAAAATTAATTGATGTATGGTTTGAAGTGAGAGGATTATCTTGGTGAATTTGCAGGAAGCAAGAGATGTTCAACCAGAATAAAGGCAATTCATCTTCTACCAACCCCTTCAGGTAGCTGAATACAAACTGAGAAGTCTCCTTATGAGCTTTTAGACTTTCTGCTCGTGGGCTGGCATTGATATTTTTTCCTTTAATTTAATTTGATTGTATTTATTTAACTCCTGTTTGTTTCTCCATTAAAGGCAATGACAGTGCTTGCAGACACCCCACCCATATGCATTTGGGTGGGGTAGCCTGAGAGATTTTTATAGTATCAACTAGTACATGATACACATTTTGTGATACCCATGGTAACTGTTTGATGTAAAAATACTAGAATTCCTGTTTTTATATAATTGTGGGAGAGGAAGTTGTCTATGCAACTATTATCTACAGTATTAAACTACATTTAATGATTTTTTTTTAAAATGCTCTAATGAAAAATACCAGGAGGGTGGGTATCGTACAGGGTTATATCAGGTGATCTTCATGGATTTAAAGAATTATTGGGGTAATACAAGGCAAACTGGATCAGTTATAAAATAGATCCAAAAATTAATTTGAGTATCCAACAAATTAGAGAACTGTCACATACTGCAAGTTAAATTTTATAATCAGTGAATGTGTTAGTTGCTACTTTTGGTACTGCATTTTTATGCTTGTGTTGCTAATCTCATGGAAGGTCATGCAGGGGATAGTAATCCTTGAATGCTTCTCCATGAATGAGACTCAAAATATGTTTTTAGGACAGCAATGAATATTCTGTACACTCCTGTTTGAGCTGGAAGTAAACTGATGTGTAATTCTTAACCATGGGCCTAGTACTAAACCTTAAACTACCCAGTGACTTAGAGAGCATAGATACAGTGCCTGAATGAGCACCCAGGTCAAATGTCAACAGAAAAACCATAGTAGGACTTAAAAATGTCCGGAGGTTTAAATGAGTAATAAATGTACTTCCATATAAATTATGAAGATGCAAATACCAACTCTCCAGGCCCACTAGAGGCTTAGGTGGGTTAAGGTTATTTAATAGAACATCTTCAATTCTGGCCATGGTTGACTCAAACTCAAGAAAATGCCTTTCTGGTGCACTGCACAGGCTACACCAAATGATCATTAAACTTGTAGTGCACCCATCCTTGCCTTTGATGTATGGATGAGGAATTGGTACAAGCAACGGAAATTGACATTTAAAATGAAAATACTGCAGTGTTGGAATTCTAGTGGTAAGAGATCCAGAACAAAGAAAGAGCTTGTGGTTATAAAATCATACAATCCACCCTTTAACATCACATGGGAGAGAAGAATTTGACAGGATAAATGAGTAACTTGTAACATACAGGAGACTAATGTAAGGATACTGAAAATGCACAAATAGTTATAATGGGTTTCATCCATAAAGCCATAGAATAGTTATCCTATGAGGTTGAATTGGCTAACAAATAATCCACCAAATTAATAAATGTAATGACCAGCTTCTTTTTGCGCCACCACATCAGAGTTCTCAAAATAACACAATCACACTTTCCAAGTGGGTTTAGATAGTTTGTCTAGAATTTTTTTTTTTTCCAATAAATTCAAGATCTAGTGTTGTTGGTGTATTGCCATTGCTAATGCACATCACTTAAAGTGATGTGTATATTTTGAAATACGTAGTTATTTTGAAATAGTTTGTCATCAGAGAGGACTTTCAGGAAGACAAGGAGAAATGTATGCAAGAACAACTACCGTTGATTATAGTAAAGGAGAGTACTATGTACAAAACTAAGACATTTAAATAACTAGGAACATTTTAAAATTCTAAATATATACTCGCTGGAGTGGAGGAGAGAGATGCACGATATATACCTGGAAAATACTTGAGGGTCTTGTCCCAAATTTTCACACTGCCATAACATTCTAGAGTGGGAGAAATGGGAGGAAGTGCAAAATAAACTCAGTGAAAAGCAGGGGCATCATGGGCACAATAAGAGAACATTGTATCAACATCTGTGGCCACAGACTATTCAACATCTTACCAGAAGGTATCAAACACTACTGGGACAAACTCACTACCATTATAGTATGCTCCTCACTTATGGATGAATTAATTTAACGATGTGGTATCAGGAATGGAACTCTGTCATTAAGTGAGGAGAGACAGTATTCCTCTTAATAAATTCTATCGATTAGGTACAAGACACCGCCCATTTATCTATTTCAACTACAGTCTCTCATCACTTACCAACAGAGTTCCATTCCTAGAACCACATCAATAAACGAATTCATCGCTAATTGAGGAACCACCCCTTACTGATACTTCAAAAATGTCACCACCCAAAATTAAAACATTCAGTTTTATGTTTGCTGTGAAAATTCTTTCAATTCCTTTATTATTAATGGTAATACAACATGAAATAGGTCAGTAACTTCTGAGATATTCCAGAAAACACACGCATAGGTGATTTTTTTTTTTTTATAGAAAATTTTACTTTTTTTCAGTCTTTGCATAGGTTAAATTTCGGTTCTTCGCTTTCTTGTCAATTGCCCAGTTTACCAGTGAACCCGCAAGATTTACCTCCAACAATGCTGCCTCCCTACCACTCTTGCTTTATATTCCCTTCCTGCAGATGGCCCTGCCTTTGACTTACAATCACTTTCTGATTTTTTTGTCAGCAACTGTTTTACTATACGAACTTTGACACAGCCCTTAGCGTCCCTTCCAACCCTTTTCTCTCCTCACCTCTGACTCCCTCTCCACTTAGCTGTTTATAGCCTCAGCTCTTTTCTGCCCTGCAGTGCTCTATGACCCTTGTTGGTTTAGCGCTTTCTTTGATTATAATAATAATCCTGCAGTTACCCTTCAGGCGCATAACGTTTTCTGTAATAGTCGCTGTCACTTTATTTTTATCCCTCCCCTGCTCCCCACCCTTCAATACCTCTCCATATGTCAGTTTTTTCTCCATGGGGAAGTGGAACAGAATTCTTCTTCCTTAAACCATGCGTGTCGTAAGATGTGACTAAAATGCCAGGAGCAAGGGGCTAGTAACCCTTCTCCTGTATACATTACTAGAGTTAAAAAGAGAAACATTGATTTTTCTTTTTGGGCCACCCTGCTTCGGTGGGATATGGCCGGTTTGTTGAAAGAAAAAAGGAAGATGTCATTTCTTATTAATTTGAGTGTCCTTATCATGCTTCTATGTTATTTGTTATACCTGATATGTTTTGGAATGACTGTGATAGGTAGATAACCTTTATTGATAGTAATACAGCCTGTTAAAATACAGGCTCTCCTCACTTAACGACGGAGTTCAGCTCCTGAGATCACGTCGTTAAACGAATTCATTGCTAAGTGAGGATCATACTATAATGGTAGTGAGTTTGTGTCAACCATCTTTGATATTGTTTTGTCACCTTTGCACCTTTTATAACATTTCTGGTATATTTTTAAATGTTTATACAGTTGTGTAGTGTACGGTGGAACCTTGACTTAGGAGTTTAATCCGTTCTGTGACCTAGCTCGTAACTCGATTTGCTCGTACAGTGGACCCTCAGTTAACGATTTTAATTCGTTCCAGAGAGCTTGTCCTTAACCGATTTTATCATTATCCGATTTAATTTTCCACTTAAATAATGAAAATCCAATTAATCCGTTCCAAACACCCAGAAGTATTAAAAATTTTTTATTTTAATATGAAATATACATTTTCCTACACGGAAAACAGTGAGACATGAAGAATATATACTGTACATAAAAATAAATACACGACACCTGTATTGAAGATTTATTGATGAGTGATGAGATGGGAGGAGGGGATATGGTGTATTATTGTTTGGAAGGGGAATTCCCTTCCATAAGGACTTTAGGTAGCAAGTCCTTTTCCGGGGTTTCTTCCCATCTTTGTTTTTTAATGCCACTGGGAACAACTTGACAGTCACTGGACCTCTGTCACACCAAAAACATGTCCATAGAGCTCTTTTTCTGGCGTGTCTTCAAGATTTCCCTAAAATGGGACACAACATTGTCATTGTGAAAGTCACCAGCATGGCTTGCAACAGCTATGTCAGGGAAATGTTCATCCATAAAGGCTTGCACCTTTGTCCACATTGTATAAATGTCCTTAATCGTTGAAGAAGGCAACTTCCTCCATCTCTCTCCCTCCCTCCTCTGAAGCAGTTTCCTCAGTTTTGGCCTCTTGCTGTTGCAGATGCTCTTGCAGCTCATCAGTGGTTAGCTCTTCATCATCGTCCTCCACCAACTCTTCCACATCCTCGCCACTAACCTCCAACCCCATGGACTTTCCCAATGACACAATAGATTTCACAACTGGTATAGGCTCCTCAGGGTTAGCCCCAAACTCTGCAAAATCCCTCTTGTACACATTCTGGCCACAATTTTCTCCAAGCAGAGTTCAAAGTCCTGCAAGTCACTCCCTCCCAAGCCTTACCTATAAGGTTTATGCAATGAGGATGCTGAACTGAACTTTCCAGAACTCTCTTAGGGTCAATTCAGTGTCTGAGGTGAGGTCACTTCAAACCACTTTTGAAACACCGCTTTGGTGTACAGTTTTTTGAAATTTGAAATGACCTGTTGGTCCATGGGCTGGAGGAGATGAGTGGTGTTTGGAGGCACAAGTTTCACTTTTATGAAACTCAACTTCCCCATAATTCGCTCTTGTAAGTCTAGAGGATGACCAGGAGCATTGTCTAATACCAGGAGGCACTTGAGTTCCAATTTATTTTCCAGGAGGTATTTTTTCACACTGGGGCCAAACATGTGATAGAACCAATTGTGGAAAACGTCCCTAGTGTCCCATGCCTTATTGTTTGCCCTCCACATCACACACAGAATAGCCTTGATGACACTGTTTTTCTTGAACACACTGGGAGTTTCAGAGTGATACACGAGTAAAGACGTCACTTTGCAATCCCGACTAGCATTACCACAAAACACGAGAATTAGCCTGTCTTTCATAGGCTTGTGTCCTGGGAGTGCCTTTTCCTCTTGAGTAATGTAGGTCCTACAGGCCTGTTTCATCACAATTGAACACTTGCTGGGGTTTTAATTTTTCAGCCTCTATGTACCCCTTAAAGTCCTGCACATATTTTTCAGCCACTTGTTGGTCACAACTGGCAGCCTTATCACACTGTATGCCACTACAATTCTTAAATCTCTCAAACCAACCTTTGCTGGTCTTAAATTCACTAACATCAGCACTAGTTCCAGACATTTTCTTAATTAGATCTTCATGCAACTGCCTTGCCTTTTCACATACGATTGACCGTGAAACACACTTTCCTGATAATTGTTTGTCGTTGATCCATACTGATAAGTCTCTCCAAATCTTCGAGTATTTGTGATCTCTGTTTTGTAAGCACATTTGCACCTTTTGCAACGACAGCTTCCTTGATTGCCTTTCTGTTGGCCAAGATAGTAGTGATGGTTGATTGGGGTCTGTTATACAACCTGGCCAGCTCAGAAGCACACACTCCACTTTCGTACTTTGCAATTATCTCTTTCTTCAATTCAATAGTATTTCTCCCCCATTTTACCACAGGGTTGGCACTAGAAGCTTTCTTTGGTGACTTATTTATCAGTTACAAGCACTAAAAACACTGGAATAATACAAAATGTATTGCATGTACATGTGGAATTGTCCGCCCTAGCTTGTAAACAATGACACACTGGCTGTACATAGTGGCTGGGCAGCCGTGGGTGGCCCAGGCCGCGTAGACACGTTCTGGACGAATGTCCTTAACCAAGTTTTTCATTGTTAGCCTATCCAATATTTTGATGCAGAAATGCATCGGTATCCAATTTTATTGCTATCCGATGGCATCTTTAACTGAGGGTCCACCATATATCAAATCAGTTTTCCTCATTTAAATTAATTGAAATGCCATTAATCCGTTCCTGCTCTCTGGAGGCAAGATAAAATACTTGAATATGACGCTAATATCAGCTGTATGGCTTATTTATCTATCACAATTCATCTAATATGACATAATAAACAATATAATTAACACAAATATGATACAATGGACCCTCCCTTTTCGTTGGGCTCTGTTTTCATGAATTTCAGTTGTTGCCGACTTTTTTTCTTAAAAATGTTGACTCGGTTTTCGTTACTCTTCTCTGTTCTCATTGGTGGTACAGTACCTGAGTGCCATGCACACACTAAACCTCCCTCACAACGCATTTTGAGGCAGTGTCACTTTGTTTCTCGGTGAGTGAACATTATCCTGCGAGGCCATAGGAAGCATTTCATAATAGTTCGTTGTTTTTTACACTTGTTTAGTCTGTGATTGCTAAATAAGCCACCATGGGCCCAAAGAAGGCTGCTAGTGCCAGCCCATTGATAAAGAAGGTGAGAAACACAATAGAATTCAAGAAAAAACTTGTAGCAAAGTACCAAAGTAAAGGAGGAAGAGAAGGGGAGAATGTACCTTCTTCAGTGATTCTACGATATGTATGATACGCAAGCAGCAGGAGTCGATAAAGGCTATAGCGTCAGCCAGCGATAAAGTGTAGCATTAACAGTGTAGCAAGTAAGTTAAGCGATTAAGCGATAGAGAAAGATGAAACAAAACTAACTCCTCCAGTGTTATTGGAGGTATATAGGGCCACTGACAAACATACGCCTCCCTGCCTATCTTCCACCACCCTAAACCACTGCCAGCATTTCCGAGGTACAGTAAGTGTAAATATTTCATATTTATAAATTATGTACATTGTGTGAATAGTGTTGGTGGCTTCTGCTGCCACCTCCACTACCACTAATGTGTACGGCTTATGCTCTCAGTAGCCCTTATAAACCCAACACCACCACCATCATCACCACTTACTCCTCGCATATGTAATCACATATTTTATTTATTCTAGAGTATATGCTATTATGTTTCTATGCTATTAATACAGGTAGCCCTCCATATTTTCAAGTTCCACTTTCGTGAGCTTCGAACATTCGCGAATGCCCAGCTGCTCAATCATGTTTATGCTTCCCGCCGTGTCCCTACTACCCTCCCTCTTACCCTGAGTGTCACTCAATACTTGAAGAAATTCACCATCACTGACTGCCTCTCAATAGTGAATGAGAGTGTCAAGGATTTGCACCCTCAGACAATGAAGGGTTGTTGGAGACCTTTGTGGCCAGTGTGTGTGTGTGTGTGTGTGTGTGTGTGTGTGTGTGTGTGTGTGTGTGTGTGTGTGATTTTGTTGGATTTTGTCCTCAGGATGAGGTTAAAGCCACGAGGAAGACTGAAGCTAGCATGTGTAGTTGGCGGTGAAAGGTTCGAGGACATGCAGGATGGTGAGGTGAGAGAACTGGTTGAAGAACATGCACTGGGCCTAAATGATGAAGAGTTGTTGGAGATTGTGCAGACAGAGAATGAGGATGAAGAAGAGGAGAATGTTGCTAGGCCAATCAACCTCAAGCCCTGACCCTAGAGAAACTAGAGCAAGTGATGAGAATGACAGCACAGCTCAATTTTTTTACTACAGAAACCCATCTATGTTTAGGGCTTTGAAGGTGATGAACGACATTAATAGGAGCATAATTTCCTACAAAACTCTGTAGATATGAAGAAGACACGGTTTCAGTTGCCTATCACAATGTTCTTCACAGGGAAGCCTGCCACTACTACTATTGCTAACTCTGACTCAAGCGATGTCGATGATCCACTGCCTATTATCGGCAGTGACACTGGCAGTGAAGAGTTAGAATCCACACACTAGACTCATCATGCCATGTGGTTACACTCCATGTACTGTAATCACCTCCATTCAGCTGTCATCAGTAACTGCATGGCTAACTATCATCACCATCCTCATTGTCATTGTCATCATCATCATCACAAGTTATCAGAGTTCATCTGCCTAACCTTAGAATTGATGAGTGTTTTGTTTGTTCATTATTTGTTATTAAACCATAACATGTATGTATATACATATATTAGTATGTACAGTGGACCCCCGGTTAACGATTTTAATCCGTGCAAGAGGGATAATTGTTATGCGAAATAATCGTTATGCGAATGAATTTTCCCCATAAGAAATAATGGAAATAAAATTAATCCGTGCAAGACGCCCAAAAGTATGAAAAAAATTTTTTTTTACCACATGAAATGTTAATTTTAATACACACAAACTGAAAAAGGCATGCACAATTACATGACACTTACTTTTATTGAAGATCTGGTGATGATTGATGGGATGGGAGGAGGGGAGAGCATTATCTTCTTACTGTTTAGAAGGGGAATCCCCTTCCATTACGACTTGAGGTAGCAAGTCCTTTTCCGGGGTTACTTCCCTTCTTCTTTTAATGCCACTAGGACCAGCTTGAGAGTCACTGGACCTCTGTCGCACAACAAATCTGTCCATAGAGCTCTGTACCTCCCGTTCCTTTACGATTTGTCTAAAATGGGCCACAACATTGTCATTGAAATAGTCACCAGCACGGCTTGCAACAGCTGTGTCAGGGTGATTTTCATCTATAAAGGTTTGCAGTTCAACCCACTGTGCACACATTTCCTTAATCTTTGAAGTAGGCACAATGGATTCCACAACTGGCATAGGCTTCTCAGGGTTAGCCCCAAACCCTTCAAAATCTTTCTTAATTTCCATACTAATTCTCACCCTTTTTACCACAGGGTTGGCACTAGAAGCTTTCTTGGGGCCCATGGTCACTTATTTTCCAGAAACAGCACCGAAAACACTGTAATAATACGAAATATTCCGAGTGTATGCTTGGATGTTACCGCGGAGGCTGGCTGGTAAACAATGGGACGGCCGGCACATGTGAGGCTGGCTGAGGGCACATTGGACGCGTCTCGGACGAAAATCGGTAAGCGGGTTTTTAATCGGTATGCGCGGCAAAAATTTTGCGATAAAAGTAATCGGTATGCGGAAAAATCGCTATGTGATGCCATCGTTATGCGGGGGTCCACTGTATTTTATGATGTTTTTATGTGTTTTATGATTGTTCATGGTTCAGTAGGTTAAGGGAGCAGTATTGTTAGGCTAAGTGAATGCTATTATTATATTTCCATACAATATATTTGTACACCAAACATTCGCAAATTTTCAACATTCACGAAGTTCTTGATCCCCTAACCCTTGCAAATGTGATGGGCCTCCTGTATTGTTTATTATGTTAGATGAATTGTGATAGATAAATAAGCTTTGGAATATAGTTATTCTTTATAATATGTATTTTTTGTTTATACTTTTGTGTGTCTGAAACAGATGAATTGGATTTACAGTAGACCCTCATTTTTCGTAAAGCTCGAAAGTCATAATTTTTGGAAATCATGACTTTTTTTTCATCAAAACATTGACTTGCAAATTGTTGTTTGACTCGCAAATAATCGTTCATCTGGGACGTGTACACACAGCCCTGAGCCGCCTCACACTTCATTCCCAGTCAGTGTGCCACTGTTTATCAGTGAGGGAGGATGATCCCACGAGTTCATACGATACATTTCATAATACAGTGGACCCCCGGTATACAATATTAATCCGTTACTGAGAGCTCATTGTATGCCTAAATTATCGGAAGGTGAATTAATTTTCCCCATAAGAAATAATGGAAATCAAATTAATCCATGCAAGACACCCAAAAGTATGAAAAAAAAAAATTTTACCACATGAAATATTAAGTTTAATGCACACAAACTGAAGAAGACATGCACAGTTTGTAGTACTCTACTAACAATAGAATACATGACACTTACCTTTAATGAAGATCTGGTGATGATTGATGGGATGGGAGGAGGGGAGAGTGTCAAACTTATTGTTTAGAAGGGGAATCTCCTTCCATTAGGACTTGAGGTAGCAAGTCCTTTTCTGGGGTTACTTCCCTTCTTCTTTTAATGCCACTAGGACCAGCTTGAGAGTCAGTGGACTTCTGTCGCACAACATATCTGTCCATAGAGGCCTGTACCTCTCATTCCTTTATGACTTTTCTAAAGTGGTTCACAACATTGCCATTGTAATAGTCACCAGCACGGCTTGCAATAGCTGTGTGAGGATGATTGTCATCCATAAAGGTTTTCACCTTTGTCCACATTGTACACATTTCTTTAATCTGTGAAGTAGGCAACTTCTTCAATTTCTCTATCCCCTCCTCCGAAGCAGTTTCCCCAGGTCTGGCCTCTTTGCTGTTGAAGATGATCTAGCAGCTCATCAGTGGTTAGTTTGTCATTGTCCTCCTCCACCAACTCTTCCACATCCTCCCCACTAACCTCCAACCCCAAGGACTTCCCCAATGCCACAATGGATTCCTCAACTGGCGTAGGATTCCCAGGGTTAGCCTCAAACCCTTCAAAATCTCTTTTGTCTACACATTCTGGCCACAGTTTCTTCCAAGCAGAGCTCAAGGTCCTCTTAGTCACTCCCATCCAAGCCTTACTTACCTATAAGGTTTACACAATTGAGGATATTAAAGTGATCCTTCCAAAACTCTTTTAGAGTCAATCGAGTGTCTGTGGTCACTTCAAAGCACTTTTGAAACATAGCTTTTGTGTACGGTTTCTTGAAGTTGGAAATGACCTGCTGGTCCATGGGCTGCAGGAGAGGAGTGGTATTAGGAGGCAAAAACTTGACCTTAATGAAGCTCATGTCCCCAGAAAGTTGCTCTGCCAAGTCTGTAGGATGACCAGAGGCACTCTAACACCAGGAGGCACTTAAGGTCTAATTTCTTTTCAATTAGGTAATTTTTCACATTGGGGGCAAATGCATGGTATAACCAGTCATAGAAAAAGTTCCTAGTGACCCATGCCTTACTGTTTGCCCTCCACAGCACACACAAATTAGCCTTGAGGACATTCTTTTGCCTAAACGCTCTGGGAGTTTGAGTGATACACCAATAAAGGCTTCACTTTCCAATCACCACTAGCATTGGCACACATCAGAAGAGTAAGCCTGTCTTTCATAGGCTTATGTCCTGGGAGTGCCTTTTCCTCCTGAGTAATGTAGGTCCTGCTTGGCAATTTCTTCCAAAACAGGCCTGTTTTGTCGCAATTAAACACTTGTTCAGGTTTAAATTCTTCATTGTGTATGTAATCCTTGAATTCCTTCACATATTTTTCAGCTGCTCTTTGGTCCGAACTGGCAGCCTCACCATGCCTAATCACACTATGTATGCCACTACGATTCTTAAATCTTTCAAACCAACCTTTGCTGGCCTTAAATTCACTCACATTACCACTAGTTGCAGGCATTTTTTCAATTAAATCCTCATGCAACTTCCTAGCCTTTTCACATATGATCGCTTGAGAGATGCTGTCTCCTGCTATCTGTTTTTCATTTATTCACACCAATAACAGTCTCTCAACATCATCTAACACTTGCGATCTCTGTTTCGAAAACAAAGTTTTCGAAACACGCACACGACACACGCACTCCACTTTCGTACTTTGCAATTATCTCTTTCTTCATTTCAATAGTCATTAGCACCTTTTTTCTCAAAGGGTTGGCACTAGAAGCTTTCTTGGGGCCCATGGTTACTTATTTTGCAGAAACATGCACCAAAAACACTGTGATAATATAGAATGTACCGAATGTATGCTTAGATGCGAGCACACTGGCTGGCTTGTAAACACTGGCACGCACGGGGCAGTTCAGGCCACACGTGGACACATCCCGGACGAATCGCGTGTGGCAGGTTTTTTATCGAGTGGCGAGGCAAATTTTTTGTGTTAAAATGTATTGAATACCGGATTTAACGTATACCGATGCTGTCGGATGCCGGGGATCCACCGTATTCCATTCGTTTTAGTGCTTGCAACTGCTAAATAAGTCACCATGGCTCCAAAGAAAGCTTCTAGTGCCAGCCCTTTGGTACAGAATGTGAGAAACATATAATTTAAGAAAAAGTTTGTAGAAAAATACAAAAGTGGTTGTGGTAGTGGTAGCAGTTGTGATAGTGGTAGAGGGTGGTAGTGGTTGTGGTAGAGGGTGGTAGTGGTTGTGATAGTGGTAGAGGGTGGTAGTGGTTGTGATAGTGGTAGAGGGTGGTAGTGATGGTTGTAGAGGGCAGTAATAGTTGTGATGGTGGTAGAGGGTGCCTTTTTCAGTGATTCAGTGATTCTGCTAACTCCTCCAGTGTTTCTGGAGTTATATAGAGCTACAGAAAACACCGCCGCCCCAGCTGCAACCTTCACCACCATTATGGACGGCTTATGCTCTCAGTGGCCCTTATACACCCAACAACAAAAACAGAACATCCCTTGTGACATTCATAATGGCTTATTTTATTCATTCTAGAGTATATTCCATGTTTCTGTTATTAATATTGTTTATTATGCCATATTAGTTGAATTGTGATAGATAAATAAGCCATAGAGTTGATATTAGTGTCTTTTTCTACAACAATAAACTCGCCTCCCCTCTGCCCCGTCTGCCATACACCAGATATTAGTGTCTTTTTCTCCAACAATAAACTCGTCTCCCCTCCCTCTGCCCCGTCTGCCATACAGCAACAAGAGTCTTCAATAAAGATAAGTGTGATGTTAAATGTTCATTTGTACATTTTATTAATACATGTGTACTTTACGTTTATTTGGCTCGTAACTCGGATGCTGGCTCGTAAATCAGCATTCGCCCGAGTGGCGGCTGGTATCTCAAAAAACTCGTCCATTGTGACACAAGTAAGTCAAGGTTCCACTCTATACTGAAATAAACAGAATAGAGGAAATCAGCTCTAATATACATTATTTAGGTGTGAATACTGGGCAGAGAGGCTGTCGTAAGTCTGAGGCGTCGGTA
This sequence comes from Cherax quadricarinatus, assembly GCF_026875155.1. Classification (NCBI taxonomy): domain Eukaryota; kingdom Metazoa; phylum Arthropoda; class Malacostraca; order Decapoda; family Parastacidae; genus Cherax; species Cherax quadricarinatus. The sequence continues at coordinate 12,276,818 of NC_069407.1, read as the reverse complement.
AACGAGTATGTCGTATAGTGAGTACAGGCTGTAATGCAGTGGTACCTCGGGATATGAATTTATTTCATTCTAGAAGGCTGTTCAAGTGCCGATACTGAACGAATTTATTCCCATAAGGAATAATGTAAATTAGATTAATCCGTTTCAGACCCTCCAAAAATACACTTACAAAAGCACTTACATAAATACGCTTACTTAATTGTTCGAGTTTTGGGCTGTTCGTGTCCCAGGGTACCACTGTATTACCGGATGAGCGGCAGTCCTTTTTTTTTTTTTTTTTTTTTTTCAAAATATTTTTCGGCACTGAGAGCAAGTTTGTAATCAGGGCTCTTGACAGTGAAAGGATTAAAAACCAATAGGAATTTGAGAAAATAGAAGGAATGGATGAAATTGGTGACAGGGACTACAGTGGACCCTCAGTTAATGATATTAATCCGTTCCAGAGAGCTTGTCCTTAACTGATTGTATCGTTGTCCAATTTAATTTTCCCCATAAGAAATAATGGAAATCCAATTAATCCGTTCCTGCTGTCAGGAGGCATGACAGAATAGTACTTCAATATGACGCTATTATCAACTCTGCGGCTTATTTATCTATCACAATTCATCTAATATGACATAAACAATATTAATAACATAGAAACATGATATATACTCTAGAATGAATAAAATGTGTCATAATGTATGAGAGGAGTAAGTGTTGGTGGTGGTGTTGAGTTTATAAGGGCCACTGAGAGAAGCTGTACATATTAGTGGTGGAGGAGGCTTCTGCCACCACCACTATCCACAAACAATATATGTACGTAATTTATAAATAATAGATATTTACATTTTTAATTTATAAATAAATATTTGCACTTACCTTGGAGGTGATGTTAGTTTAATTACATAGTTTGATGGAGTTTAGCAGATATGCAGGGAGTGTAACAGGCATGTAGGGAATGTAGCAGGGAGTATAGCAGGCATGCAGGGAGTGTAGCAGGCATGCAGGAAGTGTAGCAGGCATGCAGGAAGTGTAGCAGGCATGCAGGAAGTGTAGCAGGCATGCAGGAAGTGTAGCAGGCATGCAGGAAGTGTAGCAGGCATGCAGGAAGTGTAGCAGGCATGCAGGTAGTGTAGCAGACATGCAGGGAGTCCTTTTTCTATCAGTCACTTAATTTACTTGCTACCTTAAACTCTCCAAACGTAGATCTATGTTTGCTCTCATAGCGCTCCAAATGTAGATCTACGTTTTTTCATTCTTTCTTATGGAGAAAATCAAGAGTGGAGCGCTACACACACAAACGCAGATCTATGTTTGGACAGTTACAGGGTTAATGCTACACTTTATCGTTGGCTGGCGCTATAGCCTTTATCGACGCATGCTGTTTTATTATTGTACGTATTGTAGAATCACCAAAAATCACTGAAGAAGGCAGTGTCTCCCCTCTCTCTTCCTCCTCCACTTTGGTACTTTGCTATGACTTCGATCGTGTTCCTCACTCAACGGATGATAAGTGTTCTCTAAGCCCAGTGTAATCTGCTAAGCGAAAATCTGGGACTGTTACTGAGTTATCCCTACTATCATACTTCCATTCAGTGCTATAGGTAATTGATTTGTGGTCACTTGCACCAAGTTCCTCTGAAATTTCTAAATTATTAACGAGGGATTCCTTGTTTGAAAGAGCCAAGTCAAGGAGGTTATTTCCCCTTGTAGGTTCTGTCACAAACTGCTTCAAAAAACAATCCTGAACTACCTCTAAGAAGTCGTTGGACTCTAAATTCCCAGTCTAGGAATTCCAATCAATATGGCTAAAATTAGCCTCATAGAATTACTACATTATCATGCCTTGTGGCCCTAACAGTTTTCTCCCACAGTAGTTTTCCCTGGTCTCTGTCCAAGTTTGGGGGATGGTATATCATGCCTAAAATCAATTTTTTATGCCCTTCTGAAAATTCTACCCAAACAGACTCAGTACGTGTTTCAGATTTTATACCTGTTTTTATGCAACAATTTAAACGATCTCGGACATAGTGACACCCCACCCCCCTTTCCGATACTTTTGTCTGCTTGGAACAATTTAAAACCCTGAATGTGACATTCAGCAGGCATGTCCCTATTTTTCATATTAAACCATGTCTCAGTTATGGCAAAAACGTCAATGTTGCCTGCACTTACAGCTAATCTCAATTCGTCTATCTTATTTCTCGCACTACGACTATTAGTATAATATGCTTTCAGGAACCCTCCCTTCTCTTTTCTCTTCCTGCTGATTTCTGTTCCTCAACTATGCCTGTTACTCTCCTTGTCACCTAATGCCACTAGCTTTCCTATATTCACCAATAACTCTACCTCATTCTGCCTATAGCTGGTTTCCCTAAAACTCACACTATCACTACACTCAGAATTCATTGTTTTTCCACATAAACCCATACCACTATCTATTTCTAGTTTAACCCTTAACCCTTTCAGGTGCCCTATCAGAGACTTGTTCTCAGGGTCCCCAAAATTTAAAAAAAAAAAAAAAAACATTTTCTTATGGAAAGATAGAGAATCTTTTCCCAATCATAATGACACAAAAAGTATGAAATTTGATGGAAAACTTACGGAATTATGCTCTTGTGAAGTTAGCGGTCTCGACGATGTTTACGCATCGGTGATTTTGCCTACTTTGAGCCCTATTTTCTGCCAATTCCAGTGTACTAGTCGACAAAAATCATAACTATTTTGCTAGAACTCCATTTTTTCTATCGAATGAGTGCAGGAAACCACCCATTTACAGATTTCAACTATCCAATACATTGGTCAGAATTTAGCAATTTTGCCAATTTCACACAAATTTCAAAAGATGCCAATTTCCAAATAGGGTCCAGAATACACAAGAAAGACATTCCTGGCACTAAAATAACATTTCCTCTGTTCATTAGTCATGTCTCCACACCTCTCTTACATTCTTTTGCTTTCCATTTTGAATTTTTATTCTCACAAAAAATAGAAGATTTACTGTTATGCAGTCTACTGCATTAGTGCAGAAATGGTATAAATAATATCGGCGCACTTGTGAAAGAATATTAGACTCGCCAGTTGACGGAGGCCTTTGCTTGATTTTTTTATTTTTTGAACTTTGGTAAAATCGAACATTTCTGCTTTTTTGAGTTCAATTTCAAAAAAACTTTCATGTAAAACCCGTCAAAACCCTCTAAATTTCCTGAAAATAGTCTTCCATTCTATCAAAGAGCCGGAAAACTAAAATACTAAATACCAAAAAAAAAATACGTGCAAAGTCGCTTTTTTAACCCAAAAAACCGGTCAAAGTTTTTTTTCTCTTTTACGCACTGTGTGCTGCAGGATTTTTTTATACTGGCACACGACAACTGCCCCCATTTTTCATATGTGGGCCCTCCCAGCTTTCTTCACGATTTGAAAGGCACACAATTTTGGTATAGTAGTAAGGACCGGGCACTAACCCGTATGTACACCCGAAACCCTAAAATTCAATTCAAATTTCAAATTCAAAGTTTATTCTCTAAAAAGATTACTGCTGATTTACAGAATTTGGGTTATTGTGTGGTTTACATGTAGAAAAATAATAATTACAGGGGTGTACCACAGAACACCTAGCAGGTGGGCATTTCGGGCGCCTTAGATTAAAATCTTAATTTTAAAAATTTACAAAATTATGAGGTAATTGGTATTATTGAAAGTGACTAAATATATTTGTGAGTTTAGCAAGTGAATCTTTTGTTTTGGCACTATACTAGTTTCGTATTGGAGTATCACGGGCCCAAACTTAACGTTAAGTTCATTATTTTGAGATTGAGATTGGATTTTTTTTTAGGGTCAAATGGGATTGAGTGATTTTTAACCCATCAGGTGGATTCGTGAATTTTTGACGGGTGTATCAGGGAGAAAAGATGTTTTTGATGGTATTTTTTGAAGGTGATGAAGTGTCTGCAGTTTTACATTTTCGGTAGGGTGTTCCGATTTTGGGGCCTTTGACTAATTGAATTTTTGAAAAGGTTTTAGTGGCCCGGGGGAAGTCATAGAGATGTTTTGTCTGGTGTTGTGCTGGGGGTTCTGTCACAACTTTCAAGAAAAGCTTTTTAGGTAAAGGTTAAATTGGAATTTAAGGTCCGTGATGAATTGCACAGTAAAAAGTGTGGATGTACTGAACGGGAGTAATTTTTGATCTATGAAGAGTGGGGGGATGTGTTGCCAGGGGGGATTTAGTGATTATTTTACTGCGGCTTTTTGTTGGGTTATTATTGGTTTTAGGTGTGTTGTTTTGATTGAACCCAAGCACAGATAGCTAGGTGGTAGGTATATAAGTGAAGGGTTTATAGTGTAAAAGGGCAGTTTTGCGGCACGTGTATGATTTGGAGAGGATCCCCCCCTTTTTGGGATACTTTTTTGGGTTATGTTTTGGGATAGGGTTGAATTCAGGTTGTTGTCGGGGTATAGGCCTAGGAATTTGCCCTCATTATCCCTGGCATTAAGGGGTTTTGTCGATTTAATGGAATTTTGTGCATCCCCGGGCTCTGTACCAAAATAATGTAGTAGGTTTTGTAGGGTTAAGCGAAAGTTTTTGGCTGTATCCAATCGATTTTTTGTCCTCCTCATAACAATGGTGTTGAGGGTGGCAAGTTTTAGGGTGGGGGTGACATAATCGTGTCGTCAACAAAGGAAAGGGGCTAGTTTGGGTATTTTGGGAAGTCATTGATTAATGGGGAAAGGCAGGGGACCAAGGACACTTCCCTGGGGAAACTCCAGCATAAGTGGCTGGGGTTTTTTGATGCTGTGTCTTTAGGTGACATACTGATCCCTATTAGTAAGGAAAGATTTGAAATATGCAAGGGCAGGCCTCTTATCCCAAAAGGGTCAAGTTTGGGGTAGGAGCTGGGTTACTGTGTCAAAAGTTTTCCCTTTTGGTAAAAAAAAATTCCTAGGGGGATTTTCCCTTTTTTTCCCAATGCTTTTGTAAAGCAATCTACATTTTTTGTTGCATCGTTAGTGTTTTTATTTTCCTAACCCCAAATTGCGGGGGGTTGGTTTTTGTGCCTTATAAATGAAATAGTCCTGTGCAAAAGTTTCTAAAAAGATTTTGGATAGCAATGGTAAGTTTGATTTGGGCCTATAGTTGTTTAAATTGTAGGGTCACCACTTTTGTATTGGGAAAACCCTTGCGTTTTGGGTATTTGGGGAAGGGCTATTTTCTAGTGACTTTTTTTAAAAAGTAATGAGATAGATCGGGGGCAGGGCCGCTCTTTTGTACAAAAAGGGTGGGACATGAGACAGATTCCCTGGTTTTTTTAAGTGACTTTATAATCTCGGTGACTTCCATGGGTCTTTGGAGCAAGATAGAAGAATTTGGGAAATTCCATTTGGTAGTCCCCGCAGGGTTGGTAGTGGGTTTTTTGGCGAATTAGAACCTAGGGTTTTTAAAAGAAGTCTTTTTACTTGTTAGCTGTGTCAGGGGGGATGCAGTGGTGTTTCATTAGGTTTAGTTAGGACAATATTCTTGGTTTTTTTTTCTTTTGTGGGCCCCTAGAACTGAGAGAGTTTTTTTCCGGGTCTTTTTTATATTCCTCTTGTGTCATGAATCTACGGGAAAGTAGTATAGTTTTTTGGCTTTCTTTATTATTTTTGGTGAGGACGATGAATAGTGTTTAAAAATATTTTTTTGGATTAACCCCTGTTTATTGCTTTTCATATTGGTTTTTCTTATAAATGGATTTCAGAATGGTGCGGTTGCCAGGGGCAACCAAGCCTTTTGTTTGTGTCTGTTTCTTTTTTATAGGACAATTTTTGTTGATAGTTAAGTAATTTTTTAAAGAAAAATGTCTGCCAGTCATCTCCCTTTGGGGCCTTGGAGAATTCTGTGGCCCAGTAAACAGTCTTAGGTCAGCTGTAAATTTCCTTTTGGGGCCCATCAGGGAGTCAAAATGAAACTTTGTTGTATTCAAGTGGGGGTTTACTAATGTTTGTCAGAGGAAGGTGGGTAGTGGTCTGTTTGCTATCTGGATTATCCCTGTTTTAAGGGGGGGCTAGTATATTGGTATTGTGGTTATTATGGTTGCCTTGTTTCAAGAGCCGGGTTGGGTTTTAGTTATTGTTGGTATAAAGTGTGTTGTTATATTGTTGTGAAATCAGTTTCAGGGTGATCATCTAGTAGGCCAAGGTTGATGTTGAATCTCCAGTAAGGAAGGTGGTGGGTTATTCTTTTGTCTTTTGTTATTTGTGCCTTTTAAATTTTTACTGAAATTTTGGGGGGTTTGCGTGGGGTACCGGTAAAAAGGCACCCATTGTTATAGGTCTTAAGGTTTTTTCAGTAAAAATTAGCAAAAAATTTATTCTCCATATTCATCAAAAGCAAGTGGGGCTAAAACAAGATTTGGTTTGGTAAAAAATTGCAAAACACCCCAACTTGGTTTTGGTCTGCAGTTGGGATTGCTGGTATCCTGTAGAGGGTGTTCTATTTTGTCCCGCTTAAACCAGGTTCCCGTAGAATAACAGGAGAAGGGTTCTTTAGTGATTCAAGGAGTGCCAGGAGGTCATCTAGAGTTTGCTTTAAAGGGCCTGATGTTGTAGTTAAGTCTGATAGACTTTTTAAATTTTTTAAGATGTGCTGGCTTGTGATGTGTGTAGTAAAGGCAGTTATTTCCAATGTTTTGATTGTGTTGTAGATTATGGGGTTTAGATCAGGGTCACGTTACAATTCTTCTAGGTTTTAAAATTTTGGTTATTTATATCCTGAGTTGTGTGTTTTAGTTTGTACGATTCTGTAGTGGTGGGAAGTTTGGAAAGTATATAGCTATAGTATTTTGGTCATGTAGAGTAAGTCACTAAAACACATAATGGAGTTGGTTTGTCTATTGTTGTGTGGAATAGCTAAATTTTTATAGTTTAAACTAATAATATAAAATACAAATTAAAAAAAAGCACAAGACTTCACTTGTAATTGCACTAAGGTCAAACTGTCACACATCGATTTTGTTTCCCTGCGGAGGTCCGAACGTGATCAACTTTTTTTTTCTTCCTTCAAATTTGGTGCGATAGGCCCGGTGCCTACATGAAAGAATGATCTTGCACTCATTTGGGCACACTATTTTAAAAAAAATTGGGGGCACTTAGTACCTTTTGGGAACACCAGTTCAAGTGAGTGCAGCTAGAGAAAATTTTGGCAAACACCAAGGGTTTACTGTGTCATGTCATATTAACACTCAATTTTTGAGGAAATAAAAAAAAGTTAGATAAAATAAAGCATGATGGGTGTGGTTGGGCGAAAGTTGGACCGACTAGCTGTGCTACTGGGTCAAAAACGTGCTCCCTTTTTCGTGGATGTGACTGATTTTGGTGGCTCAAGGTCTAAGCCCGGGGGGGACAGGACCTGCTTTGCATGGGCCCGAGGGGGGGGGGGGCTGCAGTGTTCATTCTTTTTTCTTTTGTTTCGGCTGGCGGGGTTTGGCTGTTGTGTTGTCTGTATCTTTTCGTACTGTTTATATGCCCCTTGTATCTCGTCTCTCAATGTACTCATAAATACAGTTACATACTAATGAAATTACTTTGTAAGTATACCCCAAAAATTCCGGCCAAGTGCTTACAGGTTTGTAGATTAAGACATAAATAAAACTATGCAAATAATGCAGTGTCAATTTTCGCAATCAGGGAGCGGCACATACACCAAAAACCCAAAAGGTTTTTTCTAGCCTCTCCTGAACAGAGACAAAACGTGGAAAACGAACCCAGAGAAGGAAAAAAGATAAGCAGGCTGACGGACAGATAAACAAGCTAGGCAGACAGACGACAACAGATGTACAGATAAAAAAATGTACAATAGACAAGACATACAGGGGCATGTTTGTGTGCAAGAGCAAAAACTATAGGCAAGGTTCCCCCTCCCCGCACACATTTATCAAAAGTACTATTTTTTTGTGCTGTCTAACACAATTATTCAAGGAAATCGATTACACTCCGGCACCAAAGAAGACAAAAAAACAGATAAGTGAACTGGGCGACAGATAAGCGAACTAGGCAGAGAGAAGACAGACAGATAGACAGACAAGGTGATGTACGATAACAATGTAAAATAGCGATAGATGTACGATGTCTGGGAAACAATAGACTGACAACAGACATACAAAGACATGTTTGTGTAAGAGTAAAAAAATAAAAGGCAAGGTTCCCCCCTCCCCAGGGCACATTCTGACCTTTGTCATAACACCATGCTTTAAGGAGGTTTATATCCAGTGGTCTAAAAAATTGTGGGACCTATAAATACTTTTTATTATTTCTAAACAATAGTAAAAAACCAGGGGAGGTGAAAATGTTCACCTGTCAGTGTGATAGTTAAAAAATTTGAGTACTATTTTATACATAATATTATGTCGAACAAAGATTGGGGTTTTGAAGTCACAAGAACTTTTAAATTGTAATTATCAAACATAAAATTATATAAATTTAAAATAAAAAACGAGAAAAAAAGGGATATCACAACACTTCTGCAAGTGGGAGGACTGGATGTTGCCGTCAGGTGAGCATCCAGAGCCAACTTCATGGTCTTATATCTCGGTAAGTACTGGTCCTAAAATTTTTTTCTTTTGGTCTTATACCACAAAGAAAATACCCCTCTTTAATTTAAAAAAAAAAAAATTTAATTTTTCAAAATATTTGGAGTTTCACACAGGCGAACGTAGATCTACATTTGGACAGTTTAAGGGTTAAAGACCTAACAGCTCCCTCCACTGCGTTGGCCAGTGCTCCCACCCTAAACCTAGATAAGTGAACCCCATCCCTGGCATACATGTCATTTCTGCCATAGAAGAGGTCCCAGTTGTCTTTGAATGTTACAGTATTTTCCTTAGTGTTTGTCCAGCCAGCAATTGACACCAGTTGCCCTGGACAACCATTCATTTCCAACTCCCCTCCTGGGCAAAATGCCACATATCACAGGGTTCCCACCCTTCTTCCTTATTATCTCTATTGCTGTCCTATACCTGCTAATCATTACATCCCGCGGTGAGACAGATAATAGGATTGCTCCCATTACCCTTCATGATATTGTCCAGATAGCTATCATTATCCCCCATCCCAGCCCCAGGAAAACACACCCTCTGCCTCCTCTTCCCATCTCAAGACAAAAAAGCCCTATCCATAAATTTAATCTGACTGCCCCCAACTAAAACAGTGTTTTTACCTTCACTGGCGGAGTTCATTGTGACGTTCTCGATGGTCTTCGTTGGGGTTTCAAGGGATGTCGACTCGCCCTCCTCTGCCAATGCTTCCTTGGTGCTTGTTGTGACATTCCCAGCAGACCCAGCTGGTGTGTGTGGGGAAGTACCCTGGCTGGTTTGTTTGGGGAAGTACCCTGGCTTGTTTGTGTAGGGAAGTACCCTGACTGGTGTGTGTGTGGGGAAGTACCCTGACTGGTGTGTGTGTGTGGGGAAGTACCCTGGTTGGTTTGTGTGGGGAAGTACCCTGACTGGTGTGTTCTTTCTTGAATTCTATCGTGTTTCTCGCCTTCTTTACCAAAAGGCTGGCACTAGGAGCTTTCTTTTGGCCTATAGTGGCTTATTTAGCAGTTGCAAGCACAAAAAACAATGGATTATTGTGAAATTTATCGTACAAACGTGTAGGGCGATGGTCACTCGCCGAGAAACAATGCCACACTGACTCTGAATGGTGTGTAGGACTCATTCCATACGACCGCCAAATTTTGAGGCAAATCGCGAAACACGGGGCTATATTTTTGATGAAAGTTGCCGAAAATAAAAATTCATGAAGCGCGTGGCTCACGAAACTCGGGGGTCCACTGTATATATATTTATATTTTAACACATTGGTCCTTTCCCCCTACACTGCATCAAGGTACATAGTGTGTAGGTTCAAATCCTACTGTGGACTGAGAGATAATGTTTGTAAATAATTTCATCCGTTTGCAAATTGTTATTTAACAAACTGGTCATCTCCCACCGAGGTAGGGTGACCAAGAGGAAAAAAAAAAAAGAAGAAAAACTTTCACCATCACTTACTATCTTGCCAGAGGGGTGCTCATACTACAGTTCATAACTGCAAAAATATCCCCACCCCTCCTTCAGAGTGCATGCACTCTGAAGGATTGCCTGCCTATACATGTATTTATAAATAGTATGTATTTATTTTATTGCATGTGTGTGTGTAATTATTAAATCTTATGTTGAAAATGTCACTCAAAATGTACTCTGTATGCTTTTGCATGTTTTATTTTCAATTAGTGCAGACTTACAGTGGTAACTGTAGGTTAGTGTTATTTTAAGTTTTGCACTTTTTTTTTTCTCTTCTTTCTCATAATTCTGTAAATTGTCAGAGTGGAATGTGTATTTTTATTCATTCTAGGTAAATTTATGAAGATGCACTCTTAAAGTCACTAAATGTATTTAGATTTTGTAAAACACAATTTTTTTCTTTGCTATATTAGCACATTACTGTATACTTTATTGTATAACTATTAATTAAAAGTATTGATCTAAGTCATAATTTGTATGCTTAATTATTATCCAATTATTATCTAAATATTTTGGAATACTTATCTTTATTTTCTTCATTCTTAGGACTCCTGGTGGACCTGGTGATAGTGCTGGGGGTCAACCTGTTTTTGCCATGCCCCCTCCCCAACCCACGTCCACTAATCCAACCAATCCCTTTGCTGTGGGTGGAGCGGCCAATGAAAGCACTTCTCTAAATACCAGCAACCAGCCTACCTATACACCAGGTGTGGACAATGTGGAGTCTCCTAAAATGCTAGTTTAACTCTTGTTCATTCAGATGCAAATAAAATGATCGTGATTGGAATGCAGTCAAATTAATAGGAATGCAGTCATGTTTTAGGTAAAAAAAATTCATATTGTTTTATCTAACCATTATCACGTATTTGAGAATTGTGGTAACAGTAATTTTCAAGTTGTTTTTCTTTGGTTTTTGAAGCATTGCATGGCAGTAAAGAATAGGTGCCACCATGGCGTTTAATGTTTAGTTTGTGGGAATATGTAGATATTCTCTTCTGCCTCTAACTTAGGCTCAGAGCCCCATGACAAAGTATGTTAACTTGAGCTGCTTAACTCCGATCTCCCACATGACTGCATTTTTCTTCATTGTTTGAATTTGGCGTTTTCTTTTCTCCCGTGCAGCACCTCGTTTATTATCTGAAATGATTTGTGTTATGTCTTTCACGGTAAAATTTCTGAAAGAGTTAATAAGGAGAATCTAGAATACTGCATTATCTGTTTTTGATTAGATTATTGTTGGTTCTGGGAACTTCTCATATTGTTTTCTAGTATATTAGGTAATCTTTGTGTGTAATGTGGAATAACTAAAATTACCTTTATTAAATAGTCTGATATTATTTTGAGCCTATTTAGATTATATTTTAAATGTCAGTATTTTATTGTACTGTTGATATCCAATTATCCAAGCAGATTGCATTAGTTTTTTACGATACTTCATTCTTAATCCATGCACTAAATTTCAGTATTAGATTTTTCAAACATAACTTGTATGAAGTGTTTACATCTAGCATGTTTGCCATAGTGATTTTCCTCTTTCTCTATTCTCTTCTTATCATTCATACTTTTCATACTTGTAATAGCTACCATATAGTCATCTTGCTCTGATTTTTCCAAGTTGATGGTTCTTTCCTGGTTACTATTCTGACATATACCTTCAGATAATGTACATTTCAGACGTGTGATTGCAATAATTTTTTTTGTGATATAACATGTAACACCACATACTGATAGTCATTTACACATCAGAGCTCATTTATTCTTGTACTGTAAATCTGTATCTTGTATAAACCCCATTATACAAGTGCATAACTAATACAGTGGAACCTTGACTTACGAGTGTCCCAACAACATTTTTTTTTAAAATACGAGGTCGAGGGTCGTTTTTTGCCTGATTTAAAAGAGCCAACATTTGAGTTATGACCCAGTTACCCCCCCCCCCTTTCCCCCCCTAAATAAAAAACCGGCCCCTCTTTTGTTTATCTTTGATTTCATGCCTAATTCCAGGGAAAACATCTCTTTTTCTTCTCAGCACTGCCCCTTCAAAAAATCTTGGACTCATGGATAGAAAAGCGAAATTTGGCCGTGGCTGTCAGAAATTTAAGCAAAGCAGGGGGAAAACTGCCCCCCACATGGAAAAAACGTGCATGAAATTGGCTTCATTTGAAGCTTTTGTTTATTATTTTTTATTAATTAGGGAATAAAAGCTCTTTTGTTTTTGAAATTTAATTATTTAATTTTTGAAATTTTAAGGGAACTGGCCTTACCGCGTAAAGGTTTCCCTTGATGCCGTGGGGGTCTTGATCGAGGGAATTGATATGTTTCTAGCCCCAAAATTAATAAAAATAATAATTTATTTAAAATTATAATAAATTATAATTAATTTTTTTTTTTACAATTTAGGTTTTTTTATACAATGACGTAATAATTTAAAATGTTGCCGTAGTTGGGCAGCTGATTGCAAAACTCCGGTAAGCGTACCTGTTTTCATCGCTGTGGAGCAGTTTTTCTCCTGCTTTACTTGCATTTTTTTACAGATTTGGCCCCAAAATTTTCCCTTTTTAACCATGGGTTAGAAAAAAAGTGCAAAGGCAGTGCTGAGAAGAAAAGACGATGATTAATATGAAAATTAAAAACATGAATCATAGATAAATATAAGCAAGGTGAAAGAGTTGTGGATTTAAACCGGCTACCGCAAATACTCTCTTTTGTACAATACTAAAGGCAGGTTGTAAAAGGGTATACGCCACTGCGAATCTCCACCCCAACCTCCCCACCCACCCCCCCCCACCCCCAACCACCACCATTTGCCCAATGTGTAAATAAAAACATTTTTATAAAAGTTTTTATTTTTTTACAAATTTTAAAGATTATATTTGGTGTTTTAAAACAATATTTCAGTTTTTTTCCCTTTGAAAATAGTGATCTACTGCAGTTTAAATCAAAATGTCTTTTTCTTGCCCAAAAAAAGCTGAGAAAATACTAATAGTCAAAAATTGGACGAAATGGCGCGCTTTTCCGCTGCCTGCCCCAAAATTTATGGTATTTTTTATTCTAGAGTTTATCAAAATTTTTGTTTAATATTGTTTATTTTGTCTTTTTTGAGAATTTTGGGTAGTAAAAAAGCCCTGAAATTGACAATTCATCATATTCAAGTACAGTAGGGCCCCCGTGAGATGATTTTTTAGGGTTTTTATGGGGTGTGACCGAAATAAGACCATAATACGGTAATAGTGAGGGAAAAACCCCACGACCCCCAACCCTTCCCCCTTCTTGTGTTTGGGCCCTCTTGTTTATGTTATTGTTTCCCAACGAAAGAGGAAACTCTTATTTTCCCATATCCAGGATGCAGATGTGAGCAATGGTGATGATAGTGATAGTGAATATGAACTACAAGCTCTTGAAAATGGTTCCAGTAGCGATAGTGAAGTGGAATATTCTCCAGTGAATCATCAGTATATACGACGATATATGTGCTCTGGTAGTGTGCCATATGCTATTCCAAGGGGAAGGAGTACATCCCATGGCTGTACAACAGGAACAGATAGTGAAAATGAACATGATAGTGTTGCATTTGGGATGGAAAATGTGCATGCATCTGGTGGTGGTAGTTGTGGTGCCAGCCGTGAGGCATCAGGAGTGGGCCATGCTGCCACCCACGCCGCTGCCTCAGCTGATCTACAACAAAGGCCATCATCTCCCACCCACCCACCACACCAGCCTCCACAACCGCCTGTCAGTATCCAGTACCCACCAGCAGACTGCACCTGGGATTGGCAGGAAGCTGCCAATATTGTTCCAAATTCCTATCAGTTTGATGAAAGCCAAAGTGGAATATGGCCATCTTGTACACTTGGGAACAATGCCACCGAACTAGAATGTTTCGAGTTATTCTTTGACAAACCCCTGATGGAAATTATTGTCAGGGAAAGCAACAGATACTTCGAGTACACCATGGCAAACACAATACTTTCACAAAACTCATGCCTACACCAATGGAAGGAGACAACAGTGGCTGAGATGTATCTTTTGTTTGCCACAATAATGCTTATGCCACATGTGTATAAGCACAGTGTGAAATCATACTGGTTGACGGACCGCCTGATTGCAACCCAATCAATTTCAACCAATTTCAACCCAGCCAATTTCAGTGATATAATAGGAGTGAATCGATTTGTTCTACTTTTACGTATGCTTCATTTTCTCGGGAAAAAAACCAGGCCTGACAAAAAAACGACAGGCTATGTAAGATTGGAAAATTGGGGGGGTTTTTGTGTATCTGAAACAAAAATTTCGATATGAAATTTTTACCCCCTTCAGGAAGTTTTATTGATGGGGTCTTTGTTTCTGTTCAAGGGAAACTCTCTTTTAAGCAGTACTTTCCAAAGCAAAGGAAACATTTTTGGTATAAAGTTGCTTGTGTTTGGGGGGTTTCATTGCTACAGTGGGTCTTGTATTGGTTTTAATTGTGTTCCGGAAAAGTAAACATTGCAAAGATCCCAGGAAGTTTTTGGGGGTATTTTGGTGATTGGGGAAGAACAAGGATAAAAACAATACTTGGTAAGGGACATTTTATTTTCTGATAATGGTACACAACCCCCCCTTACTCATTGTTTTGCGAGTGAACATGACAGATGTTGTGGTAAAGTGTTTGGGCAAATCTTTTAAAACATAACCCCAGGTTAAACCCAAATACTAAATAGAGGTGGGGATGCAGGCTTTTGGGCTGCCAAGGGACATATGGCATTTCGGTGGCATGACAAAGGGAGATGTCACCTGTTGCCCATCAGTTCCCCCTTTAACAAAAATTGGCGGGCCCACTGGCAGGCAGCAAGAGAGAGAAATAAAACCCCAAAATTCTACAACCTGCAGTTGATTATTAAACCACCCCCCAAAAAGGCATTCAGTGGACAAAGTGACATGAAAATTTTGGGTTTGCTGATTGTTTTTGGGCAAAGTTATAAGTGGTGAAAAAACTCTTTCCATATTTGGACTTTTCCCAATGCCAATGTTTAAAAATAGGGTATAAGAGGGACTAGAAAAAAACCACCAAGGGCCCAAAATTTTTGTCTGTCATCAGACAAAAAAAGTCCCCGGGAGCAAAACCTGAAATAGAAAACTCCCCAACAAAAATTATCAACAACTACCTTTTTTGTCTGAAGAAATTGGTGTTAAAATTTCCCTAACAAAACTGCCTGCTATGCTTTCAAAAAAAAGGGGCTCAAAGAGGTTTTACATCTGTGCACAAAAAAAAAAAAAAATCCCCCAAAAACAACACACACTTCCCTTTTTTTGTGTGAGGAGTGTAAAACCCATTGTGAAATGACGGGCATGGTTTCTTAGATTTCCCAAACAGACTCCCAAAAATTCTAAAAACAGCCCTGTGACTGTATATGTGTTATAAAATGTAGAAAAATAGTAATAACATTTTATATTGTTTGTGAAAAACACTTTTTGGGTAAACAATATAGTAAAACCCCAGGGGTTTTTTCAGTTATTTTTGTAGTATAGAAAGAAAAAAAACCCTTAAAAAATATTGCTCATTTTTGGTTCACAGGCCATAAAAGTTACTTAAAAAAAAAAATTAAAAAAAAATAAAAAAAAGGGTAAAAAATTTAAAACAAAAAAACGATCACCGGGTTCATATTTGGGCGATTTTTGCCAATTTCCCAGTCATTTTCGGGTAAAATTAAGCCCCTTTTATCTCGGTAAGTATTGATGGCTATTTTTTTTTTTTGGGCCTTTTAAACATTTTAGTAAAAAAAAAAAAACTTTTTTCTTAATTTTTTTTTTTTTTTTTCAAACCCTGAGAACGGGTTTGGGAGGACCTACCAAACCCTAAAAGGGTTTTTAATTGTGAAAAAAAGGGCCTGTTTTGGAAAAAATGCCAAACAGGCCCTACATTCACAGGAAAAAGCACTCCCAGGACAAAAAACAAATGAAGGACGGGTTACTCTAATGTGTGAAATTGCTATTTGGGGGTTTGGGCAGGTGAACCCTCAAACTTGTGTATCACTCTAAAAATTCCCGAGTGTTCAAAAAAAACAGTGTCGTAAAAGCTAATTTTGTGTGATGTGGAGGGCAAAAGAAAAAGCAGGGGTCACTAAGGACTTTTTCAAATGATGGTTTTACCATGTTTTTGGGCCCCCTTTGAAAATTTAAACCTCCGGGAAAAAAAAATTTGGGCCCTTTAAGTCCCCTCTTGGTTTTAGACAAGCCCCGGGTTACCCTTCAGTTTTTGCCAGAGGGGAATTTGGGGGGGGACTTGAGTTTTATAAAAGTGAAATTTTCCCTCCTAAAAACCACTCCTCTCCTCCAGCCCTTGGCCCAGCGGGTCTTTTAAAAATTTTCAAAAACTGTACCCCAAAAGGGCAATTTTTTTTAAAAAAGTGCTTTGAAGTGCCCTCAGACACAAATTTACCCAAGGAGTTTTGGAAAGATCCTTTAGTATCCTCAGTTGCGTAAACCTTATGGGGAAAGGGCTTTGGAGGGGGGTGACTAACAGGATCTTAAACTCTACTTGGGGGAAAAACTGTGGCCAAATTTTTAGAAAAAGGGGGTTTTTTAAAGGGGGTTTTGGGGGGCAAAACCCCCCGGGAGCCTGTCCCATTTGGGGGAAATTTATTTTTGGCTTTTGGGGAAGCCCTTTGGGGTTGGAGGTTAGCGGGGGGGATGGGGAAGAGTTGGTGGGGACGACGAAGAGCTAAGACTGATGATTTTCAAAAGCCCCTTTCAAAAGAAAGAGGCCACAATGAGGAAATTGCTTCAGGGGGGGGGAGAGAGAAATTGAGGGAAGTTCCCCTTCTTCAACGTTTAAAGGGGAAATTTGTACAATGGGGGGCAAAGGGGCAAACCTTTATGGGGGGAAAATTTAAAACCCCTAACAAAATTGTTGCAAACCCGGGGGCTGGTAAACTTAAAAATGACAATTTTTGTAAACCACTTCGGGAAAATTTTAAAAGGGAAAACCGGGTACAGAGCTCTAGGGACAGTTTATTTTGTGCAAGAGGTGCCCAGTCTTCAAGTTTTTTCCCAGTGGCTTTAAAAGAAGGGAAGAAACCCCCGGGAAAAGGGGATTTGCTACTTAAAGTCCTTATGGAAGGGGATTCCTTTTTGAAAAAAATTAATGGCACTTCCATTCCACTCCCCCCCCATCTCATCACACATTCATCCCATCTTCAAAAAAGGGTTTAAGTGTCTTTTATTCTTCATTTAGTACATTACATATATTGTGTTGAACCCTTTTTTTGTGGTAGGAAAATGTATATTCATGTGTTTAAAATTTTTTTTTTTTCAAAACTTTTTGGTGTCTGGATTTTTTAAATTTGGGATTTCCGTTATTTCTTAGGGGGGAAAGTTAATTCGATTATGAAAATTTTTGTAAAAACGATGAGCTCTCGGGAACAGTTTAAAATATCCTAAGTGGGGGGTTCCTGTAATTAAAATAATAGACAGCTTCAAAATGCCGTCACAAAGGATGGGAGTAAATTACCACACCCATTCGGGAAAAGGGTTGGGGCCGCCTCCACCTGTCCATGATGACATTTTTTAAATTTAATTTCTGAGTATTTATGGGTTTTTTTGGGGATTTTTAAAATTTTAATTTTTATGTCAAAATTATTTTAAAATTTTGATAGATCAATAAGCCTTAAGTTAAAAATTGGGGAAAATTATTGGCAACTTTAGACCTCAAGGTTTTGAAGTGTTGTTTTTTTTCACCATGAGGGGGGCCTAAACCCCCCCCCCCCAGCAGGGGTTTTCGACCCCCTGGCTAGGGGGCAGTGTTGTTATTGATAAATATACTTGTTCTGGGGTACAAAAATTATTTATATATAAATATATATATATTTTTGTATTTTATAATATATAAAATTATATATATTATTATTTATATTTAAATTAATATATATATATATATATATTTTATATATATATTTTTTTTTTAAAATTATATTATATTTTTTTTTTTTAAACAAATTTGGTCGTCTCCCCCCCGAGGAAAGGGGTGACCCAAAAAAGAAAAAAAAAACCCCCCAAAAAAAAAATATTTTCATACATTAAAACCTTTCACCACACTCAACATTATTATGCTTTTCCCAGAGGTGTTTCCAGGATACAACATTTTTAAAGAAATAACGTATAAAGATACACAACAAACCTCCAAACTCCCAAAATACCCCAAACCCCCCCTTTTAAAAGTGCAGGCTTTGTCCCCCCCTTTTCCGGGAAAATAACGGGTTTCCCTGAATCCCTTCACTAAATTTTTACCCTGTCCACTCCAACAGATCTTTCAGGTCCCAAGTTTCTTTTCGTCCCCTTTCACTCCATCTAACACGTTCATCACGCTTCCCTGGAAGCCCAACCCCCTTCGCCCAAAAAACCCCCTTTTCCTCCTTTTTTTTCCAACCCTTTGGGGACGCCCCCCTACCCCTTTTTCCCTTCCCCCTATAGATTTATATGTTTTCCCCATGTCATTTACTTCGATCCATTCTCTCAAAAATGCCCCAAACCACCTCAAAAAACCCTTTTCTGCCCTCTAAACTAATGCTTTTTTTAAACCCCAAAAACCTTTTTCCCAAATTTTTCCCTTCCAATTTTTCTGCTAATTTTTAAACCCCACACATTGCCCTTAAAAACAGGACATTCCACGGGCCCCCCAACCCTTTCTCCTCGTGCTGCATTTACCCCCCAAGCTTCACATCCATAAAAAAGGGTTGGTCCCACTATACTTTTCATTCATTCCCTTTTTTGGGCCTCCATAGTTAACTTTTTTTTGCCCACCACTATACCCCCCAACACACCACAACCCTTTTTTTTCCCCTCATCAATTCTATGAAAAACCCTCACCCTTTCATAAACCCTTCCCCCGACAGGGTCAATTTCCCAAGTATCTGAAAACTTTCCCACTTTTTCCCCATACCCCTCCTCCCCAATTTGATATCCATTTTTTTTTAAAAAAAATCATTTGATCCCCTCTTTTCCCTTTACTTTTTTCTATTTACTTTCAACTTTCCCCCTTTTCACCCCTTTTCTCAAATCATCCCCCCAACCTTTGCAATTTTTTTTAAAACCCTCCCATAAGCACAGTATCATCAGCAAAAAGTAACTGTGTAAATTTCCCCATTTTGAATTTGTTTCCCCCAAAAATTTTAAAATCCCCCCCCTTCTCCCGAACACCCTAGCATTTACTTTTTTTAAACCAACCCCCATCTATAAATAAATTAAACAACCTTTGGTGACATTACACACCCCTGTCAAAAGACCTATTTTTAACCGGGAAGTATTCTCCCTTTTTCTAACACAAACCTGAGCCTCACTATCCTCATAAAACTTTTTTAACCGGGAATTTAGTAACTTACCCCCCTTTTTCCAAATAAATTTGGGCAACATCTGCCAAAATTGCCCTCATCCATTTCTATCATATGCCTTTCTAAATCCCTAAATGCAATAAAAACTTCCCCCACCTTTATTTAAATTTCTTTTTGCATATATGTTCAATGTAAAAACTTGATCTACACATCCCCAACCCCCCCCTAAGCCTCCTTGCTCATCCGCAATTTTACATTCTGTCTTTCCTCTAATTCTTTCAATTATAAATCTACCGGGAACTTTTCCTGGTATACTCAGTAAAAATTTTTCCTCTATAATTTTTTCAAAAACCTTTTGTCCCCCTTTTTTTCCCCCTTTTATAAAGGGACTTTACATGCTTCTCCCCAAACCCTAGGGACCCTTCCCCCCCTTTCATACATTTAATTTAAACCCTTTTTTTGTTTCAGGGGCCCCCCTCTGAAACTGTCATTTTTAAAGTCCCCCCAAAAAATTTTAAAAAAAAAAAAAATTTTTTTTTTATGAAAAAAGTTAAGATTATTTTTTTGAGTGTTTTTGTCCAAAAAAAAAATTTTTTTCCATCGGTACTTACCCGAATTTTAAGCCGTGAAAATTTGCAAAAAAAATGAGCCGCGTATGGCAACAGCGGGACGCCCCTCACCCCCGGTTTAAAAAAAATTTGTTTATTGTAATTTAAGGTTTTTTTTTTTTTTTTTCACTATTTTATTTTTTTTACATAATTATGTGGCCTATGAAAACCAAAGTAAGGTGCAATGTATATATATAACTCGTTTTTATACAACACAATAAGCACACCAAAAAATAATTATCAAATTTGTTTTTCAAAACTTTTTTACAAAAACAAACAAAAAATTTTCCTCCCCCCCTCCCCCTCCCCCTCAAACCTCCTTTCCTCCCCCCTCCTTTTAATTTCCCCCTCCTCCCCTCCTCCTCCTTTTCCTTCTCCTCCCCCACCCCCCCCTCCTTCCTCCTCCTTCTCCCCCCTCCTCCTCCTCCTTCTTCTCCCCTCCTCCTCTTTTTCTCCTCCTCCTTTTTCCCTTTTCCCCCTCCTCCTCCTCCTCCTCCTCCTTCCTCCCCCCTCCTCCTCCTCCTCCTCCTCCTCCTCCTTCCCCCTCCTTCCTCCTCCTCCTCCTCCTCCCCCTCCTCCCCCTCCTCCTCCTCCCCCTTTTTTTTTCCTTCTCCTTCTCCCCTTTTCCTTCTCCCTTTTTCCCCTTTCCTTCTCTTTCCCCCCTTCCCTTTTCCCCTTTTCCCCTTTTCCTTCTCCTTCTCCTTTCCCTTTCCCTTTTCCTCCTTCTCCTTTCCCCTTTTTTTCCCCCTTTCCTTTCCCCCTCGTCTTGTGTGTGAGTGTGTGGCTTATAATTTTTTTTGAGTCGAAGGCGGGGCCCGCTGTCCCCAATGACATATTGGGCTATTAGTCAACCCCTACTGCCTGTCAAAACAATGGGGGCGGATGCTGCTTCCCCCCCTCCCTTCCCATCTAATTATCTTTTCTCCCTCATTCCAAAACTTTTTAATCTGTCTCTTTCTATCTGTCTGCCTACTCTTCCCCACAGGTTTCACATAAATACAAGTTAAAGTGTAAATTACCTAGGAAAACCCAAAAAATCCCGGGCAAAAAATGCTATACTCTGCTTGGAAAATTTTGAGGGAAAGTGATGACAAAATCTTGGGCTCTCTCTGAGGGCAGAGCTAGATGGGCCAGACAAATAGACGCAAAATGTTTGTTTTACCCGCAAAAACAAAGGGGAGGGCGAAAGGGGCCCTGTAATTTTACCCCCCTTTACGGGTCATCAAAGGGCAGCTCTTATCAGATGTTTTTTCTCCCCCTTTTCTTGTCACTGTCATGGGGTGGACTTTTTTTTTTTTTGCTCAAGGGGAAAAATATTAATTTTTTCCTTTTTCTTCTCCCCCTCCTTTCCCCTCTTTTCCCTTCCCCCCTCCTCCCCTCCCCTCCTCCTCCTTTTTCCTCCCCCCCCCCCCTCCTTTCCCTTGCTTTTGGTCTCAAAATTTTCAAATCATGAAATTGTCTTCAATGACATTCCCTCTGTGTTAGAGCATTTACTTGGGAAAAGAAGAGTTCCCAGATTTGCTGGGGAATCACATATTTCTTACCGTAGAAAATGCTTTAAAAAAGACAACTGAAATGGCATTCCAAAAATGCACCACTGGCTCCCCCAATTTTTTTTTTATGGTGCACACTGACCATAGAGACCCCTTCTCTCACAAAGTGGGGGCCTTTCAGCTTTCCCCCCGCTGATTTGAAAACTCTTTGAATTTATCCCTATAAATTTCGTCAAAAATTGGGCCCCGTAAGAAAGTATTTAAAACGTCGGAAACAGTCAAAGGGTTTAAAAAAAGACCCCAACCCCTCCAAACTTATCCCCCGGGTTTTAAAATTTCGCATTATCCCCCCCAGACCAAACCTTTCTTTAAACCCCCCTTTAAATTTTACGTAATGGGCCCCACGTTTGCTCCACCACACTTACTTCTGCCTTCCCTTTACTCCCAAAAGATGGGGTTTTCCTCCCCCGGGCCCGTGCATGAAATTTTCCGCCTCCCTTTCTTTCTCAACAAATTTTAAAAATTCCTCAATATATTCTCGCCAAACTACCCCAATTTCCCCCCCTCTCCCCAAACTACAACTCCCCCACTCGTTTTTAAAGGACCCAAAACCCCTACTTTCCCCAGGCTTTTTTAACTTTTTTTTAACTTTCCAAAAATTTTTTTTTTATTTTTTAATTTAAAAATTTTTTTGAAAAGTGCCTCTCCTACTCTTTCAAAGGGTTTTCCCCTTTTTCACTCTCTCACCCACTCTCTTTCACCTTTCTTTTAAAAATTTCCTATACTCCCGGGTCTTCTTATAACACTTTGTTTGTAAAAACCTCTCGTAAGCAAACCCTTTTTCCCCTTTTATAAAACAATTTACTTCATTTTTCCACCCAAACACTCCTCTTTTTCCCCCCTGCCCCCCCCCTCCTATAACCAAAAATTTCTGCCCCCCATTTTAATACTTAATTTTTAAAACTATTCCAACCCTCTTCAAACCCCCCCCACTATCACTTTTCACTAGCCCCCCCTTTTCCCGCCCAAAAAAATCACTTATATCTCGCCCGAACTTCCTCCCCCCTTAGTTTAAAACACTTTCACCCTCCCCCTTACTTGTTGTTGCCCCTTCCCCTTTTTTCCCTCTACCTCTTACTCTAACTGTGCTACAACTAAATAAAAGGGTCTGAATATCAGTTTTCCCTCTATAAAAAATGTACAACCCGGAGCCTACCCAAAACCCCTTTTTTCCACCAATTTCATAATCTAACAAATACTTTCATTTCGGGCTAATCATTCTTGTATATTTTTTTTTTCCTCTTTTTCATAAAATATGTATTACTTATTACCAAATTTTTTCTAAATAGCTCAATTAAAGGGTCCCCATTTACATTTTCCCCTGGCACCCCCAAAAAACCCTTTCTACCCCTCCAAAAAAAAAAACAATTTTTTCCCATTTAGCATTGAAATTTCCCCCAAACCCCC
This sequence comes from Cherax quadricarinatus, assembly GCF_026875155.1. NCBI lineage: Eukaryota > Metazoa > Arthropoda > Malacostraca > Decapoda > Parastacidae > Cherax > Cherax quadricarinatus. The sequence goes on along the minus strand of NC_069407.1, from coordinate 12,253,926 downwards.
ATTACTCCCCCCCCTTGATTCAAAAATTTCCCCCCGCTTTTACCCCAACATTTCCCAGAAACTCTCTTCTCTACACTTCCTCTTCTCCAGGTGCCTACATCTTTCTAAAACCCCCTTTTCACATCCAATTTTTTTATTTTACTCCCCCATAATCCTTTAATTTATGCATTTGTTGTCCCCCATTTTTTCCCGCCATGTTACCCTTTTTAACATTTTGCTACTCCTTCTTTTGCTCTAAAATCTATTTGAAACCCCTGACCTAAAACCCCTTTATTCCTCTTCCATTGAAACCCCCCCACCCCCTTTAGCTTTTTTCACTTAACCCTTTGAGGGTCGGGCAGGCCCCCCTCCGAAAAATTTGTTCTCAGGGGTCGGGCCCAAATTTTTTAAAAAAAAAAAAATTTTTTTCTCTTAATTTAAAAGATAAAAATCTTTTCCCCCCATCATAAAAGAAAACCAAAAGTTTGAAAAATTTTTTTAGAAAACTTTCGGAATTATGTCTCGCAAAGTTTCGGTTCGGCATCTTTAACCCGGGTCGGGATTTTTGCCCACTTTGGCCCCCCTTTTCGGGCCCTTTTTACTGTACTAGTCGCAAAAAACATGAATATTTCGCTTTTTTCCAATTTTTTTTTACGAATGGGTGGGAAGAAACCCCCCATTTATTTAAAATTTAAAATATCCAGTAGTGGCAAATTTAGCAATTTTTCCCAAATTTTACACAAAATTTCAAAAGTTTCCCCTTTTCGGAATAGGGGCCCGAATAAAAAAGAAAAGGGCAAATTCCGGCACTAAAATTTACATTTCCCCCTAGTCTTAGTCCGTCTTTAAGGCCCCCCTTTTATTCTTTTGCTTTCCCCCTTTTAATTTTTTTTCCACAAAAAAAAATTTAAAATTTAAATGTTATGCAGACTACTGCATTTGTGTAAAAAATGGTATAAATATTATTGGGGCACTTTTTGAAAGAATTTTTTAAAAAAAACCACCAGTTTACCCTGTATTTCACGTTGGCACGAAATTTTTTTTACTTTTTAAGTTTGGTTTAAAAAACGAAATTTCTGCTACTTTGAGCTCAATTTCAAGGGACCCTTTTTTTTGTAAAAACCCTCAAAATCATTCAAATTTTATAAAAGTTTCCCTTCTATAAAATGAGGGGCCAAAAAAACTATTACAACCCAAAAAAATCTATACGAAAAAAACCCCTGCAAAGTCCTGAATTAATTTTTAAAAAAAAGGAAAAAGTTTTTTTTTTTTTCAAATTTTGCACCGTGTGCCTTTCAGGATTTTTTTTAGGGCTGTGCAAAAATTTACCACATAGACCCATTCTTTTTTATGAAGGCCTACCCCGCTTTCCCCACTAGATTTGAGGTCGGGTAGGAAATTTTTGAGTACTTGTACGTCAAAACCCCCCACGCTAAAAACGAAAAATTGTACGACGAAAACCCTCAAAAAGGGTTTTTAAAACCAGGGCTTCCCCGTTTTTTTTCTTTTCATAACATCCCCAATCATCTCTTTCTTATCATTTGCACCCAAATCCAGGCACATTCAACATCCCCTTTGACAATTTTCTTCTTTTTATTTTTTTTTAGTAATCTTTACAGGAAAAAAAGGGGGTTTCTAGCCCATTGTTTTCCCCCCCCTTTTAGGGTTTACTTTTACAACACGCCATATATTATTTTTATATTTTTTTTTTAAATTTTTTTTTTTTTTCAACCAAATCGGCCGTCTCCCCGAGGGGGGTTGGGCCCAAAAAGAAAGAAAAACCCCAAAAAGAAAAAAAATTTTAAACATCATTCAACACTTTCCCCCAAAATCACAATTATCCCCTTTTTTTTTCAGAGGTGCTCAAATAAAAACAGTCTAGGGAAACATACACATTTTAAAGATACACAAAAATATCCCTCCAAACGCCAATATTTCCCAAAAACCCCCCCTTTAAAAAAGCAGGCTTTTTACTTCCCCTTTCCAAGGGCTCAAAATCCGACTTTATGAAAAAAAAACCCGGTTTTCCCCGAATCCCTTTAAAAAAATTTTTCCCTGTCTCCCAAATCCAAAAGATCGTCAGGTCCCCAAAATACCATTCGTCCCATTCATTTTATCAAACCCCGCTCAACCGCAAAACCCTTTCGGGAAAATCCCAAACCCCTTGCCCACAAAACCTCCTTTTTAAACCCCCCCCTCTTCCAACCCCTTTTGAGGAGACCCCACCCCCCCTTCCTTCCCCTTTTTGGGGTTTTTTATGGGCCCCTTTTCCCTGTCATTCTTTTTTGATCCATTCTCTCTAAAGGGGCCAAACCCCTCAAAAAACCCCCCCTTCCCGCCCCCTTTATAATTTCTTTTATTAAAATCCAAAACCTTCTCCTAATTTTTCCCCCAACCCCCCGGGGAAATTTTTTGCATAATATTTACCCCCACACTTGGCCCCCCTTTAAAAAAGGACATTTTTCCCCCTGCCTCCAACCCCCTTCCCCCCGCTGCTCAATTTTCCACCCCAATTTTACAAAAACCCCAAAAAAGGGGTGTTGGGACTACATACTTCAAAATTTCCCCTTTTTTGCCTCCATAAAATAAGTTTTTTTTATCCACATATACCCAATTGCACCATCACCTTTTTTCCCTCATCAATTCTATGATTACAACCTCATCCTTCATAAATCCATCCGCCGACACGTCAACTCCCAAGTATCTGAAAACATTCACTTCTTCCATACTCCTCCTCCCCAATTTGATATCCAATTTTTCTTTATCTAAATCATTTGACACCCTCATCACCTTACTCTTTTCTATGTTCACTTTCAACTTTCTACCTTTACACACATTCCCAAACTCATCCACTAACCTTTGCAATTTTCTTTAGAATCTCCCATAAGCACAGTATCATCAGCAAAAAGTAACTGTGTCAATTCCATTTTGAATTTGATTCCCCAAAATTTAATCCCACCCCTCTCCCCGAACACCCTAGCATTTACTTCCTTTACAACCCCATCTATAAATATATTAAACAACCATGGTGACATTACACATCCTGTCTAAGACCTACTTTTACCGGGAAGTAGTCCTCCCTCTCTTCTACACACCCTAACCTGAGCCTCACTATCCTCATAAAAACTCTTTACAGCATTTAATAACTTACCACCTATTCCATATACTTGCAACATCTGCCACATTGCTCCTCTATCCACTCTATCATATGCCTTTTCTAAATCCATAAATGCAATAAAAACTTCCCTACCTTTATCTAAATACTGTTCACATATATGCTTCAATGTAAACACTTGATCTACACATCCCCTACCCACTCTGAAACCTCCTTGCTCATCCGCAATCCTACATTCTGTCTTACCTCTAATTCTTTCAATTATAACCCTACCTTACACTTTTCCTGGTATACTCAGTAAGCTTATTCCTCTATAATTTTTACAGTCTCTTTTGTCCCCTTTCCCTTTATATAAAGGGACTATACATGCTCTCCGCCAATCCCTAGGTACCTTCCCCTCTTTCATACATTTATTAAACAAAAGTACCAACCACTCCAACACTATATCCCCCCCTGCTTTTAACATTTCTGTCATGATCCCATCAGTTCCAGCTGCTTTACAACCTTTCATTTTACGTAATGCCTCACGTACCTCCCCCACACTTACATTCTGCTCTTCTTCACTCCTAAAAGATGGTATACCTCCCTGACCAATGCATGAAATTACTGCTTCTGTTTCTTCCTTAACATTTAAAAGTTCCTCAAAATATTCTCGCCATCTACCCAATACCTCCATCTCCCCATCTACTAACTCCCCTACTCTGTTTTTAACTGACAAATCCATATTTTTCCTAGGCTTTCTTAACTTGTTTAATTCACTCCAAATTTTTTTCTTATTTTCATTAAAATTTCTTGACAGTGCCTCTCCCACTCTATCATCTGCTCTCCTTTTGCACTCTCTCACCACTCTCTTTACCTTTCTTTTACTCTCCATATACTCTGCTCTTCTTATAACACTTCTGCTTTGTAAAAACCTCTCATAAGCTACCTTTTTCTCTTTTATCACACCCTTTACTTCATAATTCCACCAATCACTCCTCTTTCCTCCTGCTCCCACCCTCCTATAACCACAAACTTCTGCCCCACATTCTAATACTGCATTTTTAAAACTATTCCAACCCTCTTCAACCCCATGCATGCGCGCGCAAAACAACCACTCTGAAAGAATAGAGAAATTCCAAGCGCTTTCGTGACTACTCACATTATCAAGGAACTATGAAAGTGAAGCATCCAAGGAAGCTATATAAGGGGTCGGCCAGCACCTCACTATCAGATCCCACAACGGTTAAACACGTGACGCGCGGCGAGCCAACTTGGACAGGTCCTTTGCGAAACTCACCCCCAAGCTATTTATTTGTCCAGTGTATTATTAAATTCTACCCAAATTCTATTGATTATAAATGGATCTAATTTATATAAACCAAAGGAAATATTCATATTATTGTCAAAACTGCTTTTTATGAAACAAGATTCAATTATATTCCTGTCGACCATGGACTTGCTTGATACTACTTTCTCAACTTTTTGAAAATCAATTGGATGGTTAAAATCTCTTACATGAATAAATAGAGCATTGGAATCTTGTCCAGTTCTAATGCTATATTTATGTTGTTTTAATCTTAGTTCGAGATTTTTACCAGTTTGACCGTAATAAACTTTATCGCAAATTTTACAAGGAATCTTAGACACATCCATCAGCATTTTGGGGGAATTCTTTATCAAAAGTTTTTTTACTGTATCAAGATTTTTGAATACAACTTTAATATTAAAAGTCTTAAGAAGAGAAGGCATATCAACCAAGTTTTCATGTAAGTGAGAACCAACATATTTTTAGTTGAATAAGGCTGGTTGCCCTTTTTTGGATTATAAAAAGTGTTCCTAGCAACTTTAAAAGATTTATCAATTACATTTCTTGGGTATTTTAAATCATTACCTATTTCATAAATTTTGGATATTTCCTCATCTATGAACTCAGGACTACAAATTCGTAAAGCTCTCAAAATCATTGATGAGAAAACAGACAGTTTGACTCTATCTTGATGCGAGGAATAATAGTGGACATAGGAACAGTTATTTGTAGGTTTTCTGTAAATTTTAAATTTGAATTCATTATTACCCTTAATAATTAAAACATCTAGAAAAGGCAATGAGTTATTTTCTTCAAACTCAACAGTAAAGGTTATAGAATGGGCCTAGCTATTTAATTTTCCAAGAAAATGGTGTATATCTACATTTTTGGGCATAAGACACAAAATATCATCAACATATCTGAACCATTTAGCTCTATTAGGGAGGATTGTGTTGAGTTTGAAGAAAATAACTCATTGCCTTTTCTAGATGTTTTAATTATTAAGGGTAATAATGAATTCAAATTTAAAATTTACAGAAAACCTACAAATAACTGTTCCTATGTCCACTATTATTCCTCGCATCAAGATAGAGTCGAACTGTCTGTTTTCTCATCAATGTTTTTGAGAGCTTTACGAATTTGTAGTCCTGAGTTCATAGATGAGGAAATATCCAAAATTTATGAAATAGGTAATGATTTAAAATACCCAAGAAATGTAATTGATAAATCTTTTAAAGTTGCTAGGAACACTTTTTATAATCCAAAAAAGGGCAACCAGCCTTATTCAACTAAAAATATGTTGGTTCTCCCTTACCATGAAAACTTGGTTGATATGCCTTCTCTTCTTAAGACTTTTAATATTAAAGTTGTATTCAAAAATCTTGATACAGTAAAAAAACTTTTGATTAAGAATTCCCCCCAAAATGCTGATGGATGTGTCTATAAGATTCCTTGTAAAATTTGCGATAAAGTTTATTACGGTCAAACTGGTAAAAATCTCGAACTAAGATTAAAACAACATAAATATAGCATTAGAACTGGACAAGATTCCAATGCTCTATTTATTCATGTAAGAGATTTTAACCATCCAATTGATTTTCAAAAAGTTGAGAAAGTAGTATCAAGCAAGTCCATGGTCAACAGGAATATAATTGAATCTTGTTTCATAAAAGCAGTTTTGACAATAATATGAATATTTCCTTTGGTTTATATAAATTAGATCCATTTATAATTAATAGAATTTGGGTAGAATTTAATAATACACTGGACAAATAAATAGCTTGGGGGTGAGTTTCGCAAAGGACCTGTCCAAGTTGGCTCGCCGCGCGTCACGTGTTTAACCGTTGTGGGATCTGATAGTGAGGTGCTGGCCGACCCCTTATATAGCTTCCTTGGATGCTTCACTTTCATAGTTCCTTGATAATGTGAGTAGTCACGAAAGCGCTTGGAATTTCTCTATTCTTTCAGAGTGGTTGTTTTGCATATTTTGAAATCACCTGTTTACTGTGATCTTATTGCGCATATAATATATATATATATATATATATATATATATATATATATATATATATATATATATATATATATATATATATATATATATATATATATATTTATATATTATATATATATATATTTATATATATATATATATTATATATATATTATATATATATATATATATATATATATATATATATATATATATATATATAATGTATTTATTTTTTTATTTATTTATTTATTTTATAGGTAGTAGGTTGGTAGACAGCAACCACCCAGGGAGGTACTACCATCCTGCCAAGTGAGTGTAAAACGAAAGCCTGTAATTGTTATACTTGATGGTAGGATTGCTGGTGTCTTTTGTCTGTCTCATAAATATGCAAGATTACAGGTATGTCTTGCTACTTCTACTTACACTTAGGTCACACTACACATACATGTACACGTTTATTTATATACACTCATCTGAGTTTTCTTTGATTTTATCTTAATAGTTCTTGGTCTTATTACTTTTCCTTTTATATCCATGAGGAAGTGGAATAAGATTCTTTCCTCCGTAAGCCATGCGTGTTGTAAAAGTCAACTAAAATGCCGGGAACAATGGGCTAGTAACCCCTTTTCCTGTAAAGATTACTAAAAAGAATAAGAAGAAGAAAATTGTCAAAGTGGGAAGTCTGAATGTGCGTGGATGTTGTGCAAATGATAAGAAAGAGATGAGTGTGGATGTTATGAATGAGAAGAAACTGGATGTCCTGGCTTTAAGTGAAACAAAGCTGAAGGGGGTGGGAGAGTTTCAATGGAGAGGAATAAATGGGATTAGGTCAGGGGTTTCAAATAGTTAGAGCTAAAGATGGAGTAGCAATAATGTTGAAGGATAAGCGTTGGCAGGAAAAGAGGGACTATAAATGTATAAATTCAAGGATTATGTGGAGTAAAATAAAGATTGGATGTGAAAAGTGGGTTACAGTAAGCGTGTATGCACCTGGAGAAGAGAGAAGTGTAGAGGAGAGAGAGAGATTCTGGGAAATGTTGAGTGAATGCGTGGGGAGTTTTGAATCAAGTGTGAGAGTAATGGTGGTTGGGGATTTCAATGCTAAAGTGGGTAAAAATGTTATGGAGGGAGTAGTAGGTAAATTTGGGGTGCCAGGGGTAAATGTAAATGGGGAGCCTTTAATTGAGCTATGTGTAGAAAGAAATTTGGTAATAAGTAATACATATTTATGAAAAAAGAGGATAAATAAATATGCAAGGTATGATGTAGCACGTAATGAAAGTAGTTTGTTAGATTATGTATTGGTGGATAAAAGGTTGATGGGTAGGCTCCAGGATGTACATGTTTATAAAGGGGCAACTGATATATCGGATCATTATTCAGTTGTGGCTACAGTTAGAGTAAGAGGTAGATGGGAAAAGAGGAAGGTGGCAACAACAAGTAAGAGGGAGGTGAAAGTGTATTAACTAAGGGAGGAGGAAGTTCGGGCGAGATATAAGCGACTATTGGCAGAAAGGTGGGCTAGTGCAAAGATGAGTAGTGGGGGGGTTGAAGAGGGTTGGAATAGTTTTAAAAATGCAGTATTAGAATGTGGGGCAGAAGTTTGTGGTTATAGGAGGGTGGGGGCAGGAAGAAAGAGGAGTGATTGGTGGAATGATGAAGTAAAGGGTGTGATAAAAGAGAAAAAGGTAGCTTACGAGAGGTTTTTACAAAGCAGAAGTGTTATAAGAAGAGCAGAGTATATGGAGAGTAAAAGAAAGGTGAAGAGAGTGCAAAAGGAGAGCAGATGAAAGAGTGGGAGAGGCACTGTCAAGAAATTTTAATGAAAATGAGAAAAAATTTTGGAGTGAGTTAAACAAGTCAAGAAAGCCTAGGGAAAGTATGGATTTGTCAGTTAAAAACAGAGTAGGGGAGTTAGTAGATGGGGAGAGGGAGGTACGTATTAGGTAGATGGCGAGAATATTTTGAGGAACTGTTAAATGTTGAGGAAGAAAGAGAGGCTGTAATTTCATGCACTGGCCAGGGAGGTATACCATCTTTTAGGAGTGAAGAAGAGCAGAATGTAAGTGTGGTGGAGGTACGTGAGGCATTACGTAGAATGAAAGGGGGTAAAGCAGCTGGAACTGATGGGATCATGACAGAAATAAGAACATAAGAACGAAGGAACACTGCAGAAGGCCTACTGGCCCATGCGAGGCAGGTCCAAGTCTCCTACCGGCTTAAGCCAATGCACCCAACCTAGTCAGGTCAGGTCACATTGACTTAAGGGAGGAACACGGCAACCGACCTGGTAGCACAAGCTATCAGGTCTAACTCACACCCACCCACATCTACTCATGTATTTATCCAACCTATTTTTAAAGCTACACAACGTTCTGGCCTCTATAACGGTACTTGGGAGTTTGTTCCACTCATCCACAACTCTATTACCAAACCAGTACTTTCCTATATCCTTCCTGAATCTGAATTTTTCCAACTTAAAACCATTGCTGCGAGTCCTGTCTAGGCTAGATATTTTCAGCACACTATTTACATCCCCTTTATTTATTCCTGTCTTCCATTTATACACCTCAATCATATCCCCCCTAATTCTTACGTCTTTCTAGAGAGTGCAGTTTCAGGGCCCTTAGTCTATCCTCATAGGGAAGGTTTCTGATACATGGGATCAACTTTGTCATCCCCTTTGTACATTTTCCAGAGAATTTATAATCCATTCTGTAATACAGTGACCAAAACTGTGCAGCATAATCTAAATGAGGCCTAACCAAGGATGTATAGAGTTGAAGAACAACCTGAGGACTCCTATTATTTATGCTTCTTGATATGAAGCCAAGGATTCTATTAGCTTTATTGCGAACACTTATGCACTGTTGTCTTGGTTTCAGATTACTGCTAACCAGAACTCCTAAATCTTTTTCGCAATCCGTAATATTAAGATCTACATTATTTAGTTTATATGTGGCATGGTTATTGTCCTGTCCAACATTTAGAACTTTGCATTTGTCTATATTAAACTGCATCTGCCACTTCTCCGACCACTGCATCAGTCTATTCAAATCTTCCTGGAGTGCTCGAATGTCCTCGTCAGAATGAATTCGACGGCCTATTTTGGTGTCATCGCCAAAACTTGCCGATGTCGCTCTTTATGCCCTCATCTATGTCGTTTATGTAGATTGTGAACAGCAGGGGGCCCAACACTGACCCCTGTGGAACACCGCTCGTGACACTTCCCCACTCTGATTTCCAGGGGTCAGTGTTGGGCCCCCTGCTGTTCACAATCTACATAAACGACATAGATGAGGGCATAAAGAGCGACATCGGCAAGTTTGCCGATGACACCAAAATAGGCCGTCGAATTCATTCTGACGAGGACATTCGAGCACTCCAGGAAGATTTGAATATACATACATATAATTTTACAATTATTTTAGAGTATAATTATCATGAAAACATGGAAATTATTCACACTTTGACTTTTCTGGGTTATCCTAGGTGAAATATATAGTGTGATTTATGGCTGAATTTCACAGTATCATGAAATTGTAATAAATTTGGACTGAATATGGCATCTTTGAGCCACTTGCACACACTGTTTGCTGGTAGGGAAGCTGGTGGTGGAACAACTCCTCTTGATTTCTCTGTTTGCTTTTGCTTGTGAGGTATGTTGGAGAGAGTCATCACCTGAGTAGTTAACCACGTTACATTGTGTGCACCCTACTGGCCTTATATTTTTTTCAAATGTATGAATAAATGGAAGGAGACCCAAAAAGTTATGCTGAGGTCAAAAATATTGTCAGGAGGCAGATTTGTGGGTATGAAAAATTGTGTACTACTATGCTAGACACTTTGTAGCTATTTTCATACTAGAATGTTGGACACTGTTAAAGGGTTATAAAAAACAAAACTCAAGGATGAAACATTGTGTGTTTATCATTTACCTCTGTAATACAGTTGCTCTACACTTGGGGGACAGAACTGAGTTGGAAACACCAGGTTTACTTTTGAAAGAATGAAATTATGAGTGATATAAAACCACAAGAAAAAGATGAAAGGCAGAAGAAAAATGCTAGTTTATCTTTCACCTAATGCTTTGGTAGTGTTGCTGCTTTCTCAGAACTCATCCTCCCATTTTTCTGTCATTACCTTCCCTTTTATTCCTACCTCCATTTCACTCTTTCTCCTGACTCCACCTTACCTCTAACCTTTTCCTTCCCATTCCCCTTCCTCCCTTTACCTAAGTCCTTTCCCATCCTACCCCTCCCCTTCATATCTTTTTCCCTCTTCATTGCTCTTCTCCCATTTACCTTTTCACACAAAACAAATTAAACAAAAAACTGGAGAAAAGTATCTCATTTGTTTTCACAACTGTGATTCCAAGAATTATTAAAATCATATGATCAACTGCCTTCTAAACTTAGAGATGAAAGTAAAAGCTGATTAAATGGATTTTATATCTTAAGCTTAAACCTGCATAATCAATCCAATCCAAGTAGTAGGTAGGTGGACAGCAACCATCCTGTCAAATGGGTGTGAAATAGAAACCTGTTAAATTTTTTGCACTCAGGCAGGATTGCTAATCTTTGTGCATAATGAACTTTTAAGATGGTAGGTAAATCTTACAAACTTAAGTATACACATGTCTATATTTTCCTGTGTTTTTTCTATAATTCTTATTCCTACCTTACCAACCTTGGAGGCCTGGTCTGAGACCAAGCCATGGGAAAGATAATCCCCAGAACCACTAGAATAACAGGTCAATTTTATTGCTTCCTAGTTCAGTATTAAATGAGCATGTATTGGGCTACTGCAGTCATCCATTCCTTCTTTATGAATACTTTTATAGCCTTCTATATATTCTGTTAGCATTTTTATAAAGAATGCATCAATTAACATTATCAGAACTTCAGTTATGGATGCATTTGTGTTTTATTTTGCTTTATATCAGTTATTATTTTAATTATTAAAATTTAAAATTTGATTGCATATTCAGAACAATGTTATAGCCTTTATTCTCTTGCTATTTTTAGTATGTAATAGTATAACCCATGTCTATCTTTCTGTAGTTATCAATTATGCTTCCAAATGAATGTATGTATGTATGTCTGTGGGGACAGGTGGGGGGGGGGCATGTGTCATACAGATGCATTTCAGCTTTTTGTTTTTTTCTGATTGAAGTGCATGGCTCTGAACTTTTTTTTATTCTCAGACCATCAAGCAGGTAGCAGTGCTTCCTTGCAACTATATTTTGTTTTTATCAGTAGCAGGAATCAGATGATGCAGAATTTTTTCCAGCGACACTGACTTGGATGATGCGCTATTAATTGCATTTCTTTCAGTTGCTGAGGCGAAGTAGTTGATTTTCTAAAGCAATTAGGAGATTTAGACAGTGAGTAATTAATTAAAATGTCCATTTCTGTGCTGCTTTTACTTGATTGCTCATTAATGGGACATGCAAGGGTAAAAGTATAATAAGAGTTTCCACGTTTGCTTTTTAACACTAAGTGTAAATGTTGTTAAAAATTTTAAATAAGGGAATATGTATGGTTTCATAATTTTTCATTTAAATCCAGAAGAAATTTAATACTGTATTGTACTTTTTCTTTTGTAGATGCAATAAGATCAGAGTAAACAGGTGATCTCACAATATGCAAAATAATCATAGTGAAAATGTAGTCAAATTCCAAGGGCTTTCATGATTTTCACATTATTCCTTCATAATGTGAGAAATCACAAAAGAGCTTAGAATTTTACTTTTTTTTTCGTATTGGTAGATGTATAAATTAATTTCTGCTTCAAGTAGCACAAGTGTAAACTAAAATAGTTAGCAAGAGTTTGACTGCTGCTTTACTAATAAAATATATGAAAATAACTCAATGATATGCTGCATTTGTAAAAGTTCTAATAGAGGATAGATTCTGATATGATAGCAGTTGTAGCCTTCAAGGTAGAAAGTTCAGTACAAGGGAGTTAGCCAACTTAGAAATGAGTTGTGGTCAGATTGTTTAAATTTAAAAACAAGCCATTCATTACCCCCAAACCTATTATCATTTAGTAATGCAAAGGGTTAGTTGTCACATGATGTAACTGCTGATCAGTGTTCAAAAATAACTTTCTCAGTGCCAGCTCACGAAATCATAATAACAGGATTGCATTCATATCACAGAACAAGTCCTGAAACTCACAGGTCAGTGTGCTAACCACTCAGCCAGCTGGCTCTACAAGATTAATCCAATTAGGTATATTTCCATACACCACAAGGAGGTTAGCATAACTACTCTATGGTATATAGAAATATACATACCTAGTTCGATGAAACTTTAAGAGCTAGCTGGCCGGTGGTTAGCACACTGGCCTGTAAGTTTTAGGACTCTCCTGTCATGGGTTCAAGCCACCTTTCCCCTTTTCTATTCTGTTATTTCTTAATGCTGTATTGTCTTCTTTGTTCATAAGTGTGGATTATTGTAACATTGGTGTTTGTAAGCCAGGGACTCCCTGTAGTACCTCTCGTACTGTTGCCTGATTATACTTTTGATGCCAAGCTGAATTATTTATTCAGCAGTATGACTGGTGGGTATGTGCACTTTCAGCCTGAAAAATGATGATAATCATGATAAATGTACATTTCTTCATTCACCATGCACAAAAGTTTCATGATGTTCATCTACTAGGGAAGATCAACAATTCTGTAAAATAACCTTATTAAATACCTTAGTTTCTAGTATATAAGTCACACCCTCATTTTGGTAGGCATATTCTGGAAAAAAAAAATGCAGTACTTGGTAGGCCTAGCTAGTTGAAGGTGAGCAGTAATAGATGCTGGTAAGCTGCCTTCACTAACACTAGGTGCCATCATTACTGATGGTGGTAAATCAGTAATCATATTCATTAGGCAGATTTGAATACTGTGTTGTATGCAACAAATATTCCAGGCTGTGCAAGGCAGAGCTTGTGCAGCCTGTCTGGTGCACTGCCATCAGCCACCAAGACAAACATAGCTGCCTGTTGCATAGAGACACTACCAGTAATATGTAAATCATAATTTATAATAGTTAATAATTATAAAGTAATCTGGGAAACAATTTTATAGAGGATGAAGTGGTTTGGAGTTCAGTTTGCCAGGACTGCCTCACTAAAACTACCAATTGCCAGTCAGTATCCCTGACCTTGAGCAGGTGCAGGGTAATTTTTAATATGCCTGAAAATACAGTAATAAAATCCAAGTGAAAGTAAACTTAAAATACATGTGGGAACACATTGGTGGAACAAGCGTTCTCAGTAATGTCAACACATTGGGTTTAGAAGTAAAAGTTTGAGGCTTGATATACTACCTTTCACATTTCTTTAATTAATCTTAATTTGGCACTTGTACATGTGTGTGATGAAATTAAGTAATTTTGGGGGTATGGGTATAAAGAAGTTTTTTAAGGTGGCTGCCTTTAGGTTTTGGCCTAAAAGAAATGTCAGTATATATCAAATAAATTGAACTGGACATACACATACACTGTGGGGCATTAACTGTTTTTGTGTTTTTTAACACCAGCTGTTTCCCACTGAGGCAGCGTGACCCAGAAAAAACATGCACCATCATTCATTCTATCAGTCTCGCCAGAGGCATACCACTACTACAGTTCAGATACCCCTCCAGACTGCAAATATCCCCACCCCTTCCTTCAAAGTGCAGGCACTGTTCTTCCCATCTCCACAATTCAAGTCTGGCTAACTGGTTTCCTTGAATCCCTTGATGAAATGTTACCTTGCTAAAGAGATCACGTTGGTGACATTTAGGGCATCAGAAACAAAAGTAGGGAAATGATTGCAGTCTTGCCTCTTAATTCATAATGGGTATTGAGAGAGAAATTTGTTGTTTTACATTGTTACTAAACCCTCACCTTTTCATGTGATCAGTCTTGACTTGTAGATTATGAGCTTGTATCTATACAAGGCCTGTAAGAAATGATTCTAAAAAAATAAAATCTCATTTTGTTTGAACATTAAAACATCAGTAGAAAACAGAAGACAAAGCTTTATAATAATCAGTTAGCAGATGACAGTACTTTCTGAATTCCTGTCAAGTAATGGCAAATGTTTGCTTTGCCATACCTGACTCATTGGCATTTGTTCAGTATTGCTTAATGAATACTGTAATGATTAATTATAGAGTAGACCCAAATTAAATGAGTTTTTGATCATTATAAACTGTATGTTTAATTATAAAAACTGAAAATAATTGGAGATACATAATTAAAATTAGATCCAATGAAATAAAAAAAGTGATGCTAAAGAGTTACTCTCGGCTCGAAAAGGTACATACAGTATTTAATTTTCACTATCATTTGGGAAGTTGTTTCACTGCTATTCACTGAGTATTACTTCTAGTATGACAAGAAGAGCTAGTGAATGTGCTGACACATATACTCTATTTCAAACTGATAATTAGCCATTGCCATTCTTTCAAATTAAAGTTGTGTATTGGTGTTAAAGCATGAGAAACAGTATTAGCCTTTATAAGAAACACACAATAGTATAACTCTTCACACTGCACAGTTGCATGGAAAATTATTTTTGGATCTGCAGAATACTTCACTGATCTCTTGTCACTGTTGTCTTAATATGTGAAGTGGATTTAACATGTGGTCTTGTAAACTAATTATAAGTGTGTGGGGTTCATCTGTTTTTGTACACATTATAATGGGTGGATTGTAATATTAAGACCTTGCCAGATTCTTATTGCACTCAGGTAGTGAGATAAAACTTCCTGTAAATATTTACATTTCATATCTCTGTCACTCGTTTCTAAAGTTGATCAATATTAGCATTATTTTTTCTTCCACTGTACATTATGCTTAAACGTGTTTGTTAAATTACTCCTCTTTCGTTTCACGTATTCTTGTTGTCAGATGCAAGAAAGTAATAACTGCTACACTTAAATGGTAGCCAGGTAAATACTGATTGCTGTAAAAAAAAGTTTTTCTTCAAGAGTCTTCAGAATAAAAGTCACTCTGAGATTCTGGAAAAGATTATGTATGAAGTTACTTGATCAAGAAATTTAGTTGCCTTAAAAAACAGGGCATCAAAGATAGGGAAAGATAGATTACCTTGTGGACTGAGGGAGCGATATTTAGAACTATTCTCAGTTTCATTGCAAACAGGACAGTCAGATATTACAATGAATTAGATGTTCAAAGTAAAAATACGAACAGTGAGCAACGATGTACATATTTCATGAAAAAAAATGTGTACCAAGTGACACTGTTGCTTGGTATGAGTGTCACTTGGGCTACACCATTTTCTTCACCTTACACAAATAACCTACACATAGAAGAAAGACACTTAGGACGGCGTTTCAGTCCGATTTGGATATTAACTAGTCACACGGTTAATGATCCAACTCGGACCGAAATGTCGTCAAAAGTTTTTCTCCTATGTGCGGGTTATTTGTATGTTGTTCCAGTCATGGTATTGTGGTCTTTTGTTCTTCACCTTCATATGTGATGAGCATTCTAATATTTTTAGTAAAAGTAAGTACAGATTTTTTTTTTTAAGTTTTTGACCAAATGTTATACAATAGGACCATTGTATCCATGGAGGATACATTCCAAGGACCTGGCAGGGTTACGGAAACTGCAGATGGTGGTCATTTTTCGATTACATACATACCTATGATGAAGTTTAATTGATAAATTACACACAGTAAGTGGAGAATTATCACTTTTTCAATGATAAGCACTTCATGGCTTATCTTGGGCTTTGAAGAACTGCCAGCATCACTACTTTTGTACTTTGAGGCCATTATTAAGCAAAATTAAAGGTTATTTTCTGGCCATGGTAAACCGCGGATAACTGAAATTGTGGAAATCACACCCGCGAATATGGAAGTTCTCCATCTCCCCCAACAAGTCAGCCATCTCCGACCCAGGCAGGATGACCCAAAAAGAAAGAAAATCCCCAAAAAGAAAATACATCATCATTCAACTCTTTCACCTCACTCACACATAATCACTGTCTTTGCAGAGGTGCCCAGATACAACAGTTTAGAAGCATATATAAAGATATACTATAGCATATCTCTCCAAACTGCCAATATCCCAAACCCCTCCTTTAAGGTGCAGGTACTGTACTTCCCATTTCCAACACTCAAGTCCGGCTATGTAAAAATAACCGGTTTCCCTGAATCCCTTCGCTAAATATTACCCTGCTCACACTCCAACACCTCGTCAGGTCCCAAAAACCATTCGTCTCCATTCACTCCTATCTAACACACTTTTACATGCTTGCTGGAAGTCCAAGCCCCTCGCCCACAAAACCTCCTTTGCCCCCTCCCTCCAACCTTTTCGAGGATGACCCCCCACCCTGGCTTCCTTCCCCTACAGATGTATACACTCTCCAATCATTCTACTTTAATCCATTCTCTCTAAATGACCAAACCACTTCAACAACTGCTCTTCAGCCCTCTGACTAATACTTTTAGTAACTCCACACCTCCTATTTTCCACACTCTGAATTCTCTGCATAATATTTACACCACACATTGCCCTTAGACAGGACATCCCCACTGCCTCCAACCACCTCCTCGCTGCAGCATTTGCAACCCAAGCTTCACACCCATATAAGAGTGTTGGTACCACTATACTTTCGTACATTCCTTTCTTTGCCTCCATGGATAACTTTTCAGAAGGCCCTACTCTAATTAAAAGATTTTGTTCAAATTTTAATAGCATTTTTCCTCAGCTTTTTTTGGGTAAGTGAAACTATTTTGTTTCTGACCATACCTGGAGAGTATTCCGGGGATCAATGCCTCTGCAGCCCAGTCCACGACCAAGCTCCGACCAGGTTAATTTTTTTGGTAAAAGTTAGTCAAGAATGGTGGATATATTCTCATTTCAAGCCTCTTCAAAGGGAATCCCTTGGCAAGGTGAAGAGGTTCTTGATCTAAGGAATCACACCTTTTGTCTTCTTCCTTGGACCAAATTTAATTGCCCTCTCCCACCCCTCCCTCTCCTTTCCACTCTTTCCTCCCCACCCCCTCCCATCTTCTTCTCTCTTCAAGGGGTGTTCCTTGCTGTGGCAAAGAGGCTGTTGGTCGGAGGAATTGGACCCTTCAGTCTTCTTCCTCCGACTGAACCTAATTACCCCTCAATCTTCACCTTCCCTGTCCCATCTTCCCCATCTCTCCTTTCCCATTCCTCTTCCTCCCCATCCCTTCCCCTCCTCCCCATCCCTTCCCCTCCTCCCCATCCTTATCCTTTCCTGTTTTCAGACTTTGGGGTTCTTCCCTCAGGCATTCTAGTTCCTAGGTTGGGGAAAGAGTAGGTAGTCCATCTCATTCTGTTGAGGTCCTTGGTGGCAGTAGTGGAATCTGGATCATTTGGAGATCCAGAGCCCTCTCTGGTCTACTGGGAGAGGCTTTGGGTGTTTTTTGGATGATGAGTGTATCTCTGGAAGCTACCTTCAAGATTCCAGGAAGTGGTGGATGAAGGAGGTATGCTTTATGGCAGGTTTTCAACTGCCCCCCCTCTTTTGTTTGCTGAGGCGGCTTGGTAGAATGAGGTTGCTATCCAGGATTGCTGGTTTACTGGCATGAAGGGTAGGGTATGGCACAGGTTCCATGCCACATCTGCAGTACCGGCTGCGCTGAGGTCCTCTTGGGCACGGAGGGGGGGATTTATGGCCCTTTCATCCCTCCTAGGAGCTATCTCTCCACATTCCCCCCCCCCTTCCCTTACTTTCCTTTTTTTTTTTTTTTCTCTCCTTAAAAAGAGGAGAGACCTAACCATGGAGTTACAAATCCATGAAATGCTCCTCCTGGGCCCCTTTCTGTAGCAGCACCCTCTTATGACCCTGCCTTGTTACCAGACCATCCTTTGGACCTTTCTAATGCTCCTGTATCTTCTGCAGGTGACATTGTGTTGCTGACTCCTTTGACACATCTGACCTCCACACACCTTTGACGATGCTTCCAGCTTCTCCCCATACAGTGTGACAGTTTTCAGATCACCTGCCTGCCTCAAAATGGACCACCTCCGGTCCTGCATCTAAACAACCACAACCTTTCTCTGATGACACTGCTTCGAATGCCTCTCTCTATTCAGAAAAGACCAATGCGACAATCGCTCCCTTTACAACAGCAGACAGTTATATTACACTGATTTATTTGCCACATTTTGGTTATTGCATTATTAAAAAATTGTGGCACAAATTATACAACACTTCGTAAAATTAACTAAACACGGTTCCTTTTGTGGGCACGGAAAAAATTTCCCCAGCTCAAGCTGCCGCCTTGTTGTGGGTCAGCGGGGGAGACCTACCATCATCCCCTTCCCACCCCCGACACTCCTGCCACCCACATCCAAGCCTTTGTGGATACGTGTTCAGTTTCATTCTCTTAGGATTGCCATATCTTGTATCGTCAAGCAATCATGTTGCTGAAAGTGGCAAGAAAAGGTATAAGCATTTAAGTCTTAGTATTAATGAAGAAAATAGAGATAATAGACAAGAGATACCCTGTGGCTTTAATGAAGCGTCAGTTTGTACAATTAAAAAGAAGATATATATACAAGTTTGTGTGATAAATAACTGACTGACTTATTTGACTAACTGACTGACTTGACAGACTGACTCACTCATCATCTGACTTGAGACTGACTGACTTACTGACTTAAAGATAGACTTTTTCACTGAAGAGGACTCTAACAAATCTAGAAGCAGTGCTTTGAAACGATGTCTAAAGCAGCTGATGCCTTAACGCTAGCTGTATAATGTACTGCAGGGTAAAATAAAACAGAAATCCATTACAGAATTTATGCACACTCCAGTACAACCATTGACTTCAGTACCAGAACCTCTACCATCCACCTCAGCCCAGTAGGGCCACAGCATAACTCTCCACTCTTTACAATCATCGACAAACACCAGCACCCACAAGTTAAGCTAATAAATACTATTATTTTTGTTGCATTTGTAGTCTTGAGCAGTAAAAACATAATCATGACAGTGAACTACAATTACGTATTCACTTTCATTTTTGTAATATCTGGAGGTCTCAAAAAAAGTCATACGGCTTTTTTGGGGCTCCCAGAAACGTAACCCAATTTTTCCCGCATTCTTCAGTTTATCTAACATGGATTTTCCTAAGTGTTTTCAGGAATGTAACTACTGTGTAATATAATGGTCTACTGTACCATGCATGGACTAACTTTTTCACTCTGCAGCTGACATCTTCCTCAGACTATCTAATCACAGTATCAGCAAGGCGCTTCTACACCATGTTGGTCGAAATATTTTATGTCATGCTCTCAAGAGTGGTGCACGCGTCGTCACAGTACAAAATGCTAGCCAAGCTCATGATTTTTCTCTCCTTACCATCATAGATGCTATTCCTGTAACACTTCAAAAACACCATTCTCTCAATTCTTGTAGTGGTACTGTCATTCTACCTCATACCATTGTTCAGTGTAATTTTCAGACACGTGGTGACATTCTGGGACGGCTTGAGCCCCAAAACCTTAAGGGTAGTGTCTCCGCCCCGTGGGCGGAGATGCTGAGGCCCCTACCTCAGTACAAGGTGCTCAGTACAAGCACCTCGTACTGTTCTCAAATCTTCATCTTCTTGCTCGGAAGTTTTTGTCTACAAGACCTCTCTCAACTCCTCCCCTTTGCCCCTCTACTTCTCCAAAGTCTAAACAATCCAAAGTGTAAATCTCCTTAAACCTCTCTTTCACTTACACTACATGGACATTTTTCCTTTCCAGTTTCAGTATCTGGTTCTTTACCTCTTACTAGCTCTGTTACAAGTGTGGAGGTTCATCCTCCCCCCCTCGTACGGTCCCTCCCTCTCCTGTTCCCTCTCAAGTTATTTCCTCTTCTGTCCCCTCCAAGGTTTCTTCCTCTCCTGTCCTTTCCTAGGCTTCATCCCAAGTTAACTCTAACCTTTCTTTCCTCCCTTCTTTGGTAACTTCCATCATCACCCCACTCTTTACTCTGCCCCCTTCTATCTCCAGTGTTGTCCCACGTACAACGTCTTTGTCCTCTGAAACACTCGAAGATATCTCTGAATATACTGAGGAGAGTAAATCATTAATGGACACTGCTCCACCTTCCATCACTACTCTTCACTCTTCTACTCTATTTGTACAACTGTTAGGTAAGAGACATGCAACTGTTGGGTATCTATTTCGAAATGTTTCGCCTACACTGTAGGCTTCTTCAGTCAAGTACAGAAAAGTTGATAGAAGAGACTGAAGAAGCCTACTGTGTAGGCGAAACGTTTCAAAATAGATACCTAACTGTTGCATATGTCTTGCCTAACAACCTGTCGGTATTTTATACCATTTTAGTATTCATTTGTACAACTCTTTTCTTTGCAGCGTTCCAATCCTTTGCTGCTTACTCATTTTCCAGTACCTTCATGTGTGGATTTTAGTAACCCTTCTAGTCCATGGATACCTGTTGCTTCATATTTCCTGTATCCTTCTCTTCTCAAATCATGGCTTATCTACAGTGGAATATCCAAGGCCTCAGAGGTAACTGGGGTGAGGTTCAGGTGTTGCTCTCCCAGTTTTCCCCAGTTTGTGCTTCTTTACAAGAACACAAATTGCGCTCCGCTGTGTTTTATTATATTTATCAGATCCTTTTCCCGATGGAACCTTTAATGAAAGTACACTTCTGGTATGCTCCAGTATACCATACCATAAGATCTTTGTTCATACTTTGTTGCATTACACTGTAGCACACATCTGCTTGAATAAGTGGTCAGTGGTCTGTTCTTTGTATCTCTTTCCTTCTCGGGTGTCCTATTGCCCTGACCAGTGTGGTCTGCAAGGTGATGGAACGATTGGTGAATAGACGTCTGATGTGGTTCTTAGAGACACACAATAGCCTTTCCCCTCGCCAATATGGCTTTCGCAAAGGCTGCTCTACTTTAGACCTCTTTCTCCACTTCGGTACATATATTCGAAATGCGTTTGTTAACAACCACTCTGTCCTAGCGGTCTTTATCGATCTAGAGAAGGCATATGACACCACTTGGAGGTATAACATTCTAGCCCAAGCCCACTCCTTAGGCCTCCGCAGTAATCTACCAAACTTCATTGCTGCTTTCTTGTCCAATAGACGTTTTCGGGTCTGTATTGGTGCCTCGCTTTCCTCAGACTTTGTGCAAGCTGAAGGAGTCCCACAAGGTTGTGTCCTCAGTACTACTATTTTTCTCTTAGCTATAAATGACCTACCTTCCATTCTTCCTTTGCATATTTGGTCATCACTTTATGTTGATGACTTCACTATAGCATACTCAGGCGCTAACTGTCGACTAGTAGCAGCCTCCCATGGCTTTAAATTTTCCAGTACGAAAACCCGATTCATTACCTTCACTAGACGCCTGCTTATACCGGATACTCCCTTGTACTTACACAGTTCACGTATTCCGACGTGATACGGTCCAGTTTCTGGGCCTGCTCTTTGACGGCCAGCCGACATGGAAACCTCGCATTTCTTCGTTAAAGACAACTCGCCATGGTCAGCTACATCTCCTTTTAAGGTTCTTGCACATTGTTCATGGGGAGCAGATCGTCACACTGCATTCCACCCTAGTCTTGTCAAAGCTAGATTATGGTGATCAGATCTGTTCTGTGGCTTCTCCTGCAACTCTATCTAAGTTAGATCCTATTCATCACCAAGGTCTTTGCCTGTGCCTTCGTGCCTTTCATTCGTCCCCTGTTGAGAGCCTCTATACAGAGGCGAATTTTCCATCCTTGTCTGCTCGCTGTGATGCTCATTGCCTTCGCTATTATGTTCGATCCCATGACCTCTACAATCCTTCCATATATAGGATAGTCACTGATGTTAGTAAACGTTCTTTATTTGTTCGTCGCCCGTTTACTCCGTCTCTTTTCTCTCCGCCTACATTCACTCTTGTCTTCTCTTCAGTTACCACCTCTCTCTGTTCATGTAGCCTCTCACTTTTCCCTGCCCCCTTGGGAAGTTCCAGCTGTTTGTGTCTGTTCTTTCTCACTGCCATGTGTGGAAGCCCAACTACCTGTGGTGGCTTCCCGCTCTTTTTCTTGAACAATTCCACTCTCACTCTCATGGTATCGCAGTGTACACCGATGGTTATAAGTCTTCTGATGGTGTCGGATTTGCAGCAGTGTTTCCGGACAGTGTTGTGCGAGGGCATTTATTACCCTCGGCTAGCATTTTTACGGCTGAACTGTTTGCAATTCTTGTAGCACATATCCGTATTGCATCTATGCCTGCGTCACCATTTGTGGTCATTTCAGACTCCCTTACCTCTTCAAGGGGGGCTCCTTGGCGTGGTGAAGAGGCTCTTGGTCTGAGGAATTAGACCTGTCGGTCTTCTTCCTCAGACCGAACCTAATTACCCCCCAATCTCCCCTCCCCTATCCCATCCTCCCCATCCTCCCCTTTTTCCTTTCCTCCTCCTCCCCACCCCTCCCTTTTGCCCTTCCTCTTTTCGGCCTTTGGGATTTCTCCCACAGGCGCGCTAGTTCCTGGGTAGGGGAAAGGATACCGGGGTCCATCCCATTCCGTTGAGGTTCTTGGCGGTGGCGTAGTTTGCCGTGGAATCTGGATCGCCTGGGGATGTCCCGATCCCTCTCCGGTATCCCGGAGTAGCTTTGGGTGTCTTTCGGGTGACGGGTGTATCTCTGGAAGCCACCTTTCGGATTCCGGGGGTGGTGGCCGAAGGAGGTATGCTTTGTGGCGGATATCCGGCCGCCCTCTCTTTTGTCCACCGAGGTAGCTCGGCAGATGTGAGGTTGCTATCCCGGATTGTTAGTTTACTAGCATGATGGGTAGGGTATGGCACGGGTTCCATGCTGCATCTGCGCTACTTGCGGTGCTGAGGTCCTCTTGGGCGCGGAGGGAGATTTCTGGCCCTTTCATTCCTCCTAGGAACTATCCCTCCCCGGTCCCCCCTTTTTTATTCTTTTTTTTTTATTTTTATTTTCTTTTCTTCTTTCTTTTTTTTTTTTCTTAAAAACAAAAAGAAAGAAGTAACCTAACCATGGCAGCCCTAGTCCATGAACCTCCTACCCCCGGGCCCCTTCTTGATACCGCACCCCGTTCTGACCCCGCCTCGTCTTTGGACCACTCTTCAGACACTCCTCATACCTCTGTACCTCTTGCCGGTGCTGTTTCCTCACCCGCTTCAGGTACTGAGGCCTCGACTGACTCCTTCGATTTATCGGACCTTCGCTCTCCTCTGACTATGCTTCCGGCCTCTCCCTCTACGGTGTGGCAATTTTCAAATCGCCAACCCGTTCCACGTTGGACCAACTCTGGTCCCACGCCTAAACGCCAACAACAATTACCTGCTGATGATACTTCTCCACCTTCTCGTTCTTCTCAGAAACGATGGACACGTCCTTCACTACCTTTCCACGCTCAGTTTCAGACTGAACAATGGACTAAATTCTTCACTTTACGACCGACTTCCTCTACTGCCTATCTTTCTGACCACAGTATTGGCAAGGCACTCCTACGCCATGTTGGTAAAGATATTTCTTTTCATGTTCTTAAGAGCGGTACGCGCATCATCACCGTACAGAATGCTACCCAGGCTCATGAGCTCTCTCGTCTTTCCCATATCGATACTGTTCCTGTCACACTTGAAAAACATCATTCCCTCAATTCTTGTAGTGGTACCGTCATTCTGCCCCATACCATAGTTCAACAAAATTTCCAGACATGTGGCACTGACATTCTAGAACAGCTGGAACTCCAAGATCTCCCAATCCTCAAGGTAGACACTTACGTTCTTCCTGCCCGCGGGCGGAGACGATACCCTAGCAATGTGGCTCGTTTAACTTTTGACAGCCGAGAACTCCCATC
Organism: Cherax quadricarinatus; assembly: GCF_026875155.1. Taxonomy (NCBI): domain Eukaryota; kingdom Metazoa; phylum Arthropoda; class Malacostraca; order Decapoda; family Parastacidae; genus Cherax; species Cherax quadricarinatus. Next base: position 12,229,704 of record NC_069407.1, on the reverse strand, counting down.
CTCAGTTTATATAGCAGGACATCGGTTACAAGTCCGAAAGGTGATCCCTACACCGCAACAGTGTAGAAACTGCTGGCGATTTGGCCATCCAGCGAAATATTGCAGATCTATCGTCGAATGCCCAGTCTGTGGTGCCGATGACCATTCTCATACGTCTTGCAATTGATCTCCCTCTTGCCTTAACTGTCATGAGGCTCGCCCTTCGTACTCTCGCCGTTGTCAAGTCTATTTAAACGAGCGGGAAATCCGTTACCTCAAAGAGACAGAAGGTCTCCCTTATGCCATGGCAGTTTCTCATCTCCGCCTCCAAGGGAGACTCCCACGTGTTTCAAAACGTCCCCCCACTTCTGGTATCTCATCTTCTACACCCACCTCTGTGGTTACCTCTCCCATAGTCACTCCTGTATCTAATCCTTTTGCTGTCCTCGGCTCAGACGTCCCTACTTCAACGCCTCAGTCTGATCTCGCTTCCTCGTGTTCTCTCTCACAAGCCTCAGTAACGACGAGATCTCGTATGACACCTCCTCCCAATCGTCCCTCTACTTCTCAAAAGTCAAAAAAAGGTCCGTTAACACCTCCTACCCATCTTCCACCTCCTCATTTTACCCTCCCTGTCTCTGTCCTGGTTTCTCCCCCTCTCACTGGCTCTGTTACAAGTGTAGAGGTTCACCCTCCTCCTCGTACTGTACCTTCCTCCCCTGTTCCCTCCCAGGTTTCTTTCTCTTCTGCCACCTCCCAGGTTTCTGCCTCTTCTATCCCCTTCCACGCTTCTCCAGTTCCCTCCACCCTTTCGACCCCCCCTACCTTGGTACAGTCCAATACAGTTCCAATCTTTACTCATCCTCCCCCTACCATTTCCAATATTGTCTCCCATACGACGTCTCTGAATTCCGAAACACTTGAAGCAATCTCTGAATATATTGCAGAGACCAAACCATCAATGGACACTGATCCACCCTCTGTTCCTTCTCTCTCCTCTCCTCCATCTGCGCAACTCCTTTCTTCACAGCGCACCGTTCCTTCGCTGCTTGAACGTTTTCCACTGCCTCTGCATGTGGACTTTTCTAACCCCTCTAGTCCGTAGGAACCCTTACCTGCGGATTTCAAGTATCTTTATCATTGCCAATCATGGCCTATTTACAGTGGAATATACGCGGCCTCAGGGGTAATCGGAGTGAGCTTCAGATGTTACTCTCCCAGTTTTCCCCTGTTGGTGTTTGCTTACAGGAACCAAAATTACACTCTGCTGTTATCTCTCCCATCTCAGGCTATAATTTATTGTATTCTTCAGATCCTTTTCCTGATGGGACCTTTAATGAAAGTGCCCTTCTTCTACGCACTGATATTCCGTACCATCAGCTATTTGTTCATACTTCGCTGCATTACACAGCAGCCCGTATCCACTTGCATAGGTGGTATACGCTCTGTTCTTTATATCCCTCTCCTTCTCGGGCATTATCTATTCCGGATATTGCCTTTCTTGTTTCGTCATTACCGCCACCGATTCTGTTACTTGGTGATTTTAATGCCCACCATTTCCTCTGGGGGGGGGTCCCACTGTGATTCCCGTGGAATTCAGTTAGAGGCTTTTCTTGCCACCCACCCCCTCCATGTTTTAAATACAGGTACGCACACCCATTTTGATCCTCGGACTCATACTCTCTCTTGCATCGATCTCTCAGTCTGCTATTCCTCCACCGCATTAGACTTCACTGGTCTGTTCTCCCGATTACATGACAGCGATCATTTCCCAATCATTCTTACTTCCCCTTCATATTCACCACCTCTTCGCATCCCACGCTGGCAATTTGATCGGGCAAATTGGAACCTTTACTCACACCTAACTGTTTTTAGAGAGGTTCCTTCTTCGTCCTCCATCGATGAGCTTTTACACCTCTTCTCGTCCTCCGTTTTAACCGCAGCTTCTCATTCTATACCCCAAACTTCGGGCAGACATTCTCAGAAATGCGTGCCTTGGTGGTCTCCTGCTTGTGCTCGTGCAGTACGTTTGAAACGCGCTGCATGGGGCAGGTACCGGTACAATAGAACCACAGAGAGACTCCTTGATTTTAAACAGAAGCGTGCGATTGCTCGCCGTGTCATCCGTGACGCTAAACGCACTTGCTGACGAGATTATGTCTCCACCATCACCTCTGCTTCCTCTATGAGTGCAGTCTGGAAAAAAGTACGAAAACTGAGTGGTAAATATTCTCCTGACCCGGCTCCTGTTCTGCGGGTTGCCGGTGTTGATATAGCAAACCCACTAGATGTTGCAATGAAATGGCAATCATCTGGTCCGTATTCTCAGGGACTCCATCTATGCCCCTCATTTCTTTCCTCAAAGTCTGCCAAGAGTTAGCACCCTTGGACTTTTCTTCTCTCATAGAAGAACAGTATAATGTGCCTTTTACACTTCAAGAACTGGAGGCAACACTCTCAGCTTGCCGATCATCGGCAGCTGGGCCCGACGACATTCATATCGTATGCTACAACATTACATCAGTCAGCCCTTGCAGTTCTATTACGCCTTTACAATCTTATTGGTCACAAGGAGTTCTTCCACAGCTGTGGAAATCCGCCATTGTTTCTCCCTTTCCGCAAACCAGGCACTACGGGACATGAAACCTCCCACTATCGTCCCATTGCTCTTACCAGTGCAGTTTGCAAAGTAATGGAACGCCTAGTAAATAGACGTTTAGTGTGGTATTTAGAGACACATAACAGTATCTCCACTCGTCAATATGGCTTTCGTAAGGGACGTTCTACCATAGACCCCTTACTACGCTTGGATACGTATGTTCGTAATGCCTTTGCGAATAACCACTCAGTTATTGCCATATTTTTTGACCTTGAGAAGGCATATGACACAACTTGGAGGTATAATATTTTAGCCCAAGCCCACTCCTTAGGCCTTCGAGGCAATCTACCATCCTTCCTTAAGAACTTTTTAACTGACAGGCATTTCCGTGTTCGGGTTAATAATGTGCTCTCCCCGGACTTTATCCAAGCTGAAGGTGTCCCCCAGGGATGTGTTCTGAGCACAACACTTTTTCTCCTTGCTCTTAATGATTTGGCCTCTAGTCTTCCATCAAATATTTGGTCATCACTCTATGTTGATGACTTCGCTATTGCCTGTGCAGGCGCTGACTGTCACCTCATTACAGTTTCTCTCCAACATGCAGTCACCTGTGTTTCCAATTGGACCACCACACGTGGGTTTAAATTTTCCAGCACTAAAACCCACCAAATTACTTTCACTAGACGCTCTGTCATCTCCGATCATCCTTTGTACCTCTGTGGCTCCAGTATCCCTGAACGTGATACAGTCAAGTTTCTGGGCCTCCTCTTTGATTGTAGGTTATCCTGGAAACCTCACATTACCTCTCTGAAGGCAACTTGTCACAGCCGGCTGAACCTTCTTAAAACCCTTGCTCATCTTTCATGGGGAGCTGATCGTCAAACCCTCCTCCGCCTACATTCCACCCTTATTTTATCGAAACTTGATTATGGTGACCAGATCTATTCAGCGGCATCTCCTGCTACTCTCTCTAGCCTTAACCCCATTCATCACCAAGGATTACGTTTATGCCTTGGTGCTTTTCGCTCTTCCCCTGTCGAGAGCCTCTATACAGAAGCGAACGTTCCATCCTTATCCGATCGCCGTGATGCCCATTGCCTGCGCTACTATGTACGCTCTCATGATCTCCGCAATCCTTCCATTTATAGAATGGTCACTGATATTAGTAGACATTCTTTATTTGTTCGCCGCCCCTGTTTACTCCGTCCCTTCTCTCTTCGCCTTCATTCGCTCTTGTCTTCTCTTCAACTACCACCTTTCTATGTACATGTAGCATCTCACTTTTCCCTACCCCCCTGGGAAGTTCCAGCTGTTCGAGTCTGTTCTTTCTCCCTCCCTTGCTCGAAAGCCCAACTGTCTACGGTCGCTTCCCGCTCTCTTTTTCTTGACCACTTTCACTCTCATTCTCATGCCATTGCCGTGTACACAGATGGCTCTAAGTCTTCTGATGGCGTAGGATTCGCAGCAGTGTTTCCGGACAGCGTCATACAAGGGCATTTACTATCTTCGGCTAGTATTTTTACTGCTGAATTGTATGCCATCCTTACAGCACTTATCCATATTGCATCTATGCCTGTGTCATCATTTGTGGTTGTCTCAGACTCCCTTAGTGCTTTACAGGCTATACAAAAATTTGATACACCTCACCCCTTAGTCCTCCGTATCCAACTTTGGCTACGCCGCATCTTTACCAAGCATAAAGATATTGTTTTTTGTTGGATCCCTGGTCATGTTGACGTACAGGGCATTGAACAGGCAGACACTGCTGCGCGGTCAGCAGTACATGACCTACCAGTTTCTTATAGAGGTATTCCATTTATGGACTATTTTGCTGCAATATCTTCCCACCTTCACACCCGTTGGCAACAACGTTGGTCTACTATGCTCGGCAACAAACTTCAATCTATTAAACCGAGTATAGGTTACTGGCCGTCTTCTTATCACCAGTGTCGAGGTTGGGAGACTACTCTCTCCCGTCTTCGCATTGGCCATACTCGTCTTACTCATGGATATCTCATGGAGAGGCGTCCTGCTCCTCTCTGTGAGAATTGCCAGGCTCCATTATCAGTCAGCCACATTCTGTTGGACTGCCCACTTTATCAACGAGCACGCAGAATTTACCTCTGTCGTCGTCTTCGCTCCGCTACTCTCTCTTTACCTTCCCTTCTCGCTGATGGACCCACCTTTCATCCGGACTCTCTCATTGACTTTTTGACAACAGCTGGCTGACTTCACAAATTCTGATACCTTCAGCCCTTTCTTCAATCTCTTGTTACCCTCTACCCCCGTACTATCCCCTGCCCTGCTGTTTACTGTAACCTGCTGATCATCCCTCCTCCCTTCTGCCATCCAATACCCTCGCTTCCTTCTCTACCCTGCAGCGCTGTATAGCCCTTGTGGCTTAGCGCTTCTTTTTGATTATAATAATAATAATCAGACTCCCTTAGTGCTTTACAGGCTGTACAGAAATTTGATGCACCTCACCCCCTAGTTCTTCGTATCCAACTTTGGTTACGCCGTATCTCTAGCAGACACAGAGGTGTTGTTTTTTGTTGGGTCCCTGGTCATGTTGACATACAGGGCAATGAACAGGCAGACAATGCTGCACGGTCAGCAGTACATGGCCTCCCAGTTTCATATAGAGGTTTTCCATTTATGGACTATTTTGCTGTAATTGCTACCCATCTTCACACCCATTGGCAACGACATTGGTCTGATATGCTCCATAACAAACTTCATTCTCTTAAGCCAAGTATAGGTTTCTGGCCATTTTCTTGTTATCGGTGTCGAGGTTGGAGACTACTCTCTCCTGTCTTCACACCGGCCACACTCATATTACAGGTATCTCATGGAGAGGCGTCCTGTTCCTCTCTGTGAGAATTGTCAAGTTCCAGTATCTGTTAGCCACATTCTGTTGGACTGCCCACTCTGTTGATGAGCACGCAGAATTTACATCCATCGTTGTCTCCGCTCTGCTGCCCTTTCCTTACCTTCCCTTCTTGGTGACGGACCCTCCTTTAATCCAGACTCTCTCATTGCCTTTTTGACAGCAACTGATTTACTACACAAACTCTGATGATGATGTCTCTGTCACTCTTGTCAGCCCTATCCACCTTAATCTCTAGCTGCCCTTTACCCCTGCACTATCCACTGCCCCACAACACTTCACAACCTAATAATCATCCCTTTCCCTTTTACTACCCATTACCCCTGCATCCTTCCCTGCCCTGCTGCACTGTATAACCCTTGTGGTTTAGTGCTTTTTTTTTTATTATAATAATTTCCTTCTTTGGCATTTTCTATCCCAGATGTTGCATTTCTGGTTTCTTCATTACTGCCACTACTTCTGTTATTAGGCAGTTTTTAATGCTCTGGGGGTCTCACTGTGACTTGCACAGCATTCAGTTAGAGGCTCTTCTCGCTTCTCTTCCCCTCATTGTTTTAAATACGGGTACTCCCACCCATTTTGATCCTCGTACTCAATCTGTCGCATCAATCTCTGTTTGCTCTTCATCAACTGCACTAAACTTTACCTGGTCTGTACTCCTAGACTTGCATTTCCAATCCTCCTTACTTCCCATTTGTATTCTCCACCTCCTCGAAGCCCACACTGGCAATTTGACCAAGAGACTTGGTACCTGTACTCGTGTCAAACTGCTTTGAGGGAGGACCCTTCTTCATCCTCTATTGATGAGCAGTTACACCTGTTCTCAACCTCAGTTTTAACCATAGCTTCACATTCTATACCCCAAACCTCAGGCAGGCATAATCAGAAGTGTGTCCTGTCCTTCGGGTTGCCAATGTCGCTATAGCTAACCCTCTTGACGTTGCTACTGAACTTGGTCATCATCTTGTCCATATCTCCCAGGGACTCCATCTCTGCCCCTTGTTTCTTTCCTCCAAATTTGCCAGAGAGTTTGAGCCCTTAGACTTTTCTTCTAGCGGAGAAGAGCCTTGCAATGTGCCTTTTAAGCGTCTAGAATTAGAGTAAATACTCTCCGCTTGCCGATCATCAGCAGCTGGGTCGGACAGCATTCATATCTGTATGCTTCAGCATTTACATTCACCGGCTCTTGTGGTCCTCTTACGGCTCTTTAATCATATTTGGCTGTGAGGAGTTCTGCCCCAGCTGTGGAACTCTGCCATTGTACTACCTTTTCATAAACCAGGTACTTCAGGACATGATGCCTCCCACTATCCTCCCATTGCTCTTAACCAGTGTGGTTTGCAAGTTGTTAGAATGTCTGGTAAATAGACATTTTGTGTGGTATTTAGAGATGCACAATAGTCTCTCCACTAGTCAATATGGCTTTCGTAAGGGCTGTTCTACTATTGACCCCTTAATCCATTTAGATACATATGTACATAATGTAGTGTAGTAGGTTGGTAGACAGCAACCACCCAGGGAGGTACTACCGTCCTGCCAAGTGAGTGTAAAACGAAAGCCTGTAATTGTTTTACATGGTAGGATTGGTGTCTTGTCATTCTCATAAATATGCAAGATTGCAGGTATGTCTTGCTACTTCTACTTACACTTAGGTCACTCTACACATACATGTACACGTTTATCTATAAACACTCATCTGAGTTTTCTTTGATTTTATCCTAATAGTTCTTGTTTCTTATTACTTTTCCTTTTATATCCATGGGGAAGTGGAATAAGAATCTTTCCTCCGTAAGCCATGTGCGTTGTAAAAGTCAACTAAAATGCCAGGAACAATGGGCTAGTAACCCCTTTTTCTGTAATAATTACTAAAAAGAATAAGAAGAAAATTTTCAAAGTGGGATGTCTGAATGTGCGTGGATGTTGTGTGAATGATAAGAAGCTGAATGTCCTGGCTTTAAGTGAAACAAAGCTGAAGGGGGTGGGAGAGTTTCAGTGGAGAGGAATAAATGGGATTAGGTCAGGGGTTTCAAATAGAGTTAGAGCTAAAGAAAGAGTAGCAATAATGTTGAAGGATAAGCTGTGGCAGGAAAAGAGGGACTGTAAATGTATTAATTCAAGGATTATGAGGAGTAAAATAAAGGTTGGATGTGAAAAGTGGGTTATAGTAAGCATATATGCACCTGGAGAAGAGAAGTGTAGAGGAGAGAGAGATTTTGGGAAATGTTGAGTGAGGAGTGGGGAGTTTTGAACCAATTGCGAGAGTACTTGTGGTTGGGGATTTCAATGCTAAAGTGGGTAAAAATGTTGTGGAGGGAGTAATAGGTAAATTTGGGGTGCCAGGGGTAAATGAAAATGGGGAGCCTTTAATTGAGCTATGTGTAGAAAGAGATTTGGTAATAAGTAATACATGTATGGAAAAGAGGATAAATAAATATACAAGGTATGATATAGCACGTAATGAAAGTATGTATTGGTGGATAAAAGGTTGATGGGTAGGCTCCAGGATGTACATGTTTATAGAGGGGCAACTGATATATCGGATCATTATTTAGTTGTAGCTACAGTTAGAGTAAGAGGTAGATGGGACAAGAGGAAAATGGCAACAAGTAAGAGGGAGGTGAAAGTGTATAAACTAAGGGAGGAGGAAGTTTGGATGAGATATAAGCAACTATTGGCAGAAAGGTGGGCTGGTGCAAATATGAGTAGTGGAGGGGGGGGGAGGTTGAAGAGGGTTGGAATAGTTTTAAAAGTGCAGTTGACGTGCTGTTGGAGTGTGAGCAAAGTAACATTTATGAAGGGGTTCAGGGAAACCGGCAGGCCGGACTTGAGTCCTGGAGATGGGAAGTACAGTGCCTGCACTCTGAAGGAGGGGTGTTAATGTTGCAGTTTAAAAACTGTAGTGTAAAGCACCCTTCTGGCAAGACAGTGATGGAGTGAATGATGGTGAAAGTTTTTCTTTTTCGGGCCACCCTGCCTTGGTGGGAATCGGCCAGTGTGATAATAAAATAAAATATTAGAATGTGGGGCAGAAGTTTGTGGTTATAGGAGGGTGGGTGCAGGAGGAAAGAGGAGTGATTGGTGGAATGATGAAGTAAAGGGTGTGATAAAAGAGAAAAAGGTGGCTTATGAGAGGTTTTTACAAAGCAGAAGTGTTATAAGAAGAGTAGAGTATATGGAGAGTAAAAGAAAGGTGAAGAGAGTGCAAAGGGAGAGCAGGTGATAGTGGGAAAGGCACTGTCAAGAAATTTTCATGAAAATAAGAAAAAAATTTGGAGTGAGTTAAGAAAGCCTAGGGAACAAATGGATTTGTCAGTTAAAAACAGAGTAGGAAAGTTAGTAGATGGGGAGATGGAGGTATTGGGTAGATGGCAAGAATACTTTGAAGAACTTTTAAATGTCGACGAAGAAAGGGAGGCGGTAATTTCATGCACTGACCAGGGAGGTATACCATCTTTTAGGAGTGAAGAAGAGCAGGATGTAAGTGTGGGGGAAGTACGTGAGGCATTACGTAGAATGAAAGTGGGTAAAGCAGCTGGAACTGACGGGATCATGACAGAAATATTAAAAGCAGGGGGGATGTAGTGTTGGAGTGGTTGGTATTTTTGTTTAATAAATGTATGAAAGAGGGGAAGGTACCTAGGGATTGGTGGAGAGCATGTATAATCCCTTTATATAAAGGGAAGGGGGACAAAAGAGATTTGTAAAAATTATAGAGGAATTAGTTTACTGAGTGTACCAGGAAAAGTGTACAGTAGGGTTATTATTGAAAGAATTAGAGGTAAGACAGGATGTAGGATTACGGATGAGTAAGTAGGTTTTAGAGTGGGTTTGGGGATGTGTAGATCAGGTGTTTACATTGAAGCATATATAAGAACAGTATCTAGATACTGTTCTTATATATACTTCAATGTAAACACCTGATCTACTCATCCCCTACCCACTAGATGAAGGTAGGGAAGTTTTTATTGCATTTATGGATTTAGAAAAGGCATATGATAGTGGATTGGGGAGCAATGTGGCAGATGTTGCAAGTACTATATGGAATAGGTGGTAAGTTACTAAATGCTGTAAAGAGTTTTTATGAGGATAGTGAGGCTCAGGTTAGGGTGTGTAGAAGAGAGGGAGACTACTTCCCGGTAAAAGTAGGTCATAGACAGGGATGTGTAATGTCACCATGGTTGTTTAATATATTTATAGATGGGGTTGTAAAAGAAGTGAATGCTAGGGTGCTCAGGAGAGGTGTGGGATTAAATTATGGGGAATCAAATACAAAATGGGAAGTGACACAGTTACTTTTTGCTGATGTTACTGTGCTTATGGGTGATTCTAAGGAAAAATTGCAGAGGTTAGTGGACGAATTTGGTAGTGTGTGTAAAGGTAGAAAGTTGAAAGTGAATACAGAAAAGAGTAAGGTGATGAGGGTATTAAATGATTTAGATAAAGAAAAATTGGATATCAAATTGGGGAAGAGGAGTATGGAAGAAGTGAATGTTTTCAGATATTTGGGAGTTGACATATCAGTGGATGGATTTATGAAGGATGAGGTTAATCATAGAATTGTTGAGGGAAAAAAGGTGAGTGTTGTGTTGAGGTATATGTGGAGACAAAGAACGTTATCTATGGAGGCAAAGAAGGGAATGTATGAAAGTATAGTGGTACCAACACTCTTATATGGGTGTGAAGCTTGGGTTGTAAATGCTGCAGCGAGGAGGCGGTTGGAGGCAGTTGAGATGTCCTGTCTAAGGGCAATGTGTGGTGTAAAACATTATGCAGAAAATTCGGAGTGTGGAAATTAGGAGAAGGTGTGGAGTTAATAAAAGTATTAGTCAGAGGGCTGAAGAGGGGTTGTTGAGGTGGTTTGGTCATTTAGAGAGAATTGATCAAAGTAGAATGACATGGAGAGCGTATAAATCTGTAGGGGAAGGAAGTCGGGGTAGGGGTCGTCCTCGAAAAGGTTGGAGGGAGAGGGTAAAGGAGGTTGTGTGGGCGAGGGGCTTGGATTTCCAGCAAGCGTGCATGAGCGTGTTAGATAGGAGTGATTGGAGACGAATGGTATTTGGTACTTGACGAGCTGTTGGAGTGTGAGCAGGGTAATATTTAGTGAAGGGATTCAGGGAAACCAGTTATTTTATATAGCCGGACTTGAGTGTTGGAAATGGGAAGTACAGTACCTGCACTTTAAAGGAGGGGTTTTGGGATATTGGCAGTTTGGAGGGATATGTTTTGTATCTTTATACGTATATACAACAATACATTTTATAGATAATAAAAATAGTTTTGCATACAGAAAAGGCACTACTAAATTCGAGGGTCCACTGTACTTCTAAACTGTTGTATTCTGAGTACTTCTGCAAAAACAGTGATTATGTGTGAGTGAGGTGAAAGTGTTGAATAATGATGAAAGTATTTTCTTTTTGGGGATTTTCTTTCTTTTTGGGTCACCCTTCCTCGGTGGGAGACGGCCGACTTGTTAAAAAAAAAAAATGTACGTAATGCTTTTACCAATAACCACTCAGTTATTGCCATCTTTTTTGATCTTGTGAAAGCATATGACAACTTGGAGATATAACATCTTGACCCAAGCTCATTCCCTAGGCCTCCTAGGCAATCTATCATTTTTCCTTAACCCTTTCAGGGTCCGTCCCGTAGATCTACGGCTTTACGTTCAGGGTCCAAACCGTAGATCTACGACATGAGCTCAGCTCACTCTGATAAACTGTGAGTGGTACATTTGGGCCTAGATATGAGAGAATACATCTGTGGTATGTGTGCACCACATAAAACAGATCCTGCAGCACACTGTGTATAATGAGAGAAAAAAACTTAAATCATGATTTTTCGATTAAAACAGCAACTTTGCAGTGTTTTTTCGTATGTTTTTTATAGTTGTATTTGCAATTTCTTGGTCTCATTTGATAGAATGGAAGACATATTACAGAAATAGAGATGATTTTGATTGGGTTTAGCACTGGAAATGGCTTGAAACTGAGCTCAAAGTAGCGGAAATGTTAAATTTTTTGCCGATATTCAAGAGTAAACAAACGACCTCACACGTCTAATACACGTCAGCTGGTGGGTCTAATATACATTCACAAATATGGTGATGATATTTATACAATTATTACAGTATTGCATAACAGTAAATCTTCTATTTTTTGGTGTGAATAAAAATTCATTATGTGAATAAAAAATCAAAATGGAATTTATTTGTAAAGCCTCAAAACATAACTAATGAACAGAGGAAACGTTAGTTTAGTGCCAGGAATGCCTACATTGTTTATTCTGGACCCTATTTTGAAATTGGAATATTTTTAACTTTGTGTTAAATTGGCCAAATTAACAATTTCCGATCACTTTATTTTGTAGTTGAAACAGTTGACTTGGCGATTTCTTGTGCTCAATCGATAGAAAAGAAGTAATACTAGTGAAATAGCTAAGAATTTGGTTGATTGGAATAATGTAATTGGCCTAAAATGGGAGTCAAAGTCGGCAAAATCGCCGATTCGTAAATGTCGCTGACACATCAAAATTCACGAGAGCATAATTTCGTCAATTTTCCACCAAATTTCGTACTTTTTGTTTTATTACCTTCACAAAAAGATTCTCTACGATTTCATAAGAAAAAATAACATTTTTTTTTTTTAAATTCTTGGACACTGGTGCGTGACTCCAGATTTGGGCCTTGGACCCTGGAAGGGTTAAGATCTTCTTATCCGAGAAACATTTCCGTGTTCGGGTTAATAATATACTTTCCCTGGACTTTGTTCAAGCTGAAGGTGTCCCCCAGGGATGTGTCCTGAGCACCACACTTTTTCTCCTTGCTATAAATAATCTGGCATCTATTCTTCCATCTAATATTTGGTCTATGTTGATGACTTTGCTATAGCTTGTGCAGGTGCTGCCTGTCTGCTCATTGCAGTTTATCTCCAGCATGCAGTCAACCATGTTTCCAATTGGGCCACTGCTCATGGGTTTAAATTTTCTAGTACTAAAACACACCAAATTACTTTCACTAGACTTTCTATCATCCCTGATAATCTCTTGTACCTGTATGGTTCATGTATCACAGAACGTGATGCTGTCAGGTTTCTCAGCTTTCTGTTTGACCGTCAGTTATCCTGGAAACCTCACATTACTTTCTTGAAGGCAGCTTGTCATAACTGGCTGAATGTCCTTGAAATTCTCACTCATTTTTCATGAGGGGCCGATCATAGAACTCTCTTTCGACTGCATTCTGCCCTAATTTTGTCGAAACTAGATTACGATGACCAGATATATTCAGCGGCCTCTCCTGCAACTCCCATCCATCACCAGGGATTACATTTATGCCTTGGTGCTTTTCTCTCTTCACCTGTTGAGAGCCTCTATGAAGAGGCGAATATTCCATCCTTGACCAATTACCATGATGCTCATTGCCTCCGCTATTTTGTTCGCTCTCATGACCTCTGCCTTCCTTCCATTTATAGGATGGTAACGGATGTTAGTAGAAGTTCCTTATTTGTTGGTCATCCTTGTTTACTGTCGCATTTCTCTTCATCTACATTCGCTCTTGTCTTCTCTTCACTTGCCACCTTTCTATGTTCATGTAGCATCTAACTTTTCCCTTTCCCCTTGGGAAGTTACGGCAGTTCATGTCTGTTCTTCTCCACTGCCATGTGTGAAAGCCCTGCTGTCTATGGTGGCTTCTCACTCTCTTTTTCTTAACCACTTCCGATCTCATTCTAATGCCATCGCAGTGTATACCAATGGTTCCAAGTCTTATGATGGCATCAGATTCACAGCAGTGCAGTGTTTCCAGACAGTGTCATGCAAGGGCATTTATTATCCTCGGCTAGCATTGTTCTGGCTGAATTGTATGCCATTATTGTAGCACTTATCTGTATTGCATCTATGCCTGTGTCACCATTTGTGGTAGTTTCAGACTACCTTAGTGTTTTACAGGCTATACAAAAATTTGATTCACCTCATTCCCTGGTTCTTTGTATCCAACTTTGGTTATGCTGTATCTCTACTAGGCACAAAGATGATGTTTTTTGCTGAGTCCCCGGACATGTTGATGTACAGGGCAGTGAACAAGCAGACACTGCTGCGCGGTCAGCTGTACATGACCTCCCAGTTTCATATAGAGGTGTTCCATTCATGGACTATTTTGCTGCGATTTCTACCCACCTTCGCAACCATTGGCAGCAACGTTGGTCTGATCTGCTATATAACAAATTACATTCTATCAAACGAAGTACGTGCATAGGTTTCTGGCTGTCTTGACATCAATGTCGAGGTTGGGAGATGACACACTCCCATCTTCGCATCAGCCACACTTGTCTTACTCATGGGTATCTCATGCAGAGGCGCCCTATTCCACTCTGTGAGAATTGTCAGGTTCCAGTTTCTGTTAGCCATATTCTGTTGGACTGCCCACTTTATCAACAAGCACATAGAATTTACCTCCGACATTGTCACTGCTCTGATGCTCTTACTTTATTTTCCCTTCTTGCTGATGGACCCTTCTTTAACCCAGACTCTTGTTGATTTTTTGAGATCAACTGATTTACCGCACAAACTTTGATGATGCTTCTAGCACTCCTCAGCCCTTTCTACCTCTCCCTCTTGCTACCCTCTACTCCTGCACTATCTCCTGCCCTGCTGCACTGCGTGATCTAATAATAATCCCTCTCCCTCTTCCTACTCAGTACCCCTGCACCCTTCCCGGTCCTGCTGCGATGTATGACCCTAGTAGGTTTAGTGCTTCTTTTTGATTATAATATGATATAATAATGTACTTACCACCTCCAGGACTGGAGTCCAGCTAATTTCCTTGAATCCCTTCACAAAATATTACCCTGCTCACACTCCAACAGCTTGTCAAGTCCCAAAAACCATTTGTCTCCATTCACTTCTATCTAACATGCCTGCTGTATGTCCAAGCCCCTTCACACAAAACCTCTGTCACTCCTTCCCTCCCTCCTTTTTTAGGATGACCCCTACCCCTCCTTCTCTCCACTACAGATTATACACCCTCCAAGTCATCCTATTTTTCTCCATCCTCTCCAAATGACCAAACCACCTCAATAACCCTTCCTCATCTCTCTGAATAATACTTTTAGTAACTCCACACCTCTTCCTAATTTCCACACGACAAATTCTCTGCATTTACACCACACATTGCCCTTAGACATGACATCTTGACTACCTCCAGCCTCCTTGTTGTAGCATTTACAACCCATGCTTCACACCCATGTAAGTGTTGGTGCCACTATACTCTCATACATTCCTTACATTTTACAAAGTTGAACCAGTTCTAGAACAAATTTTGAATTGTGCTTTTTTTTTAAAATGCATTCATTTAGCATTTGGCACACTTCAAGAATCTTCACATTTTTCAAGCAAGCATTCGTAAATTTGCGTGTCTTGTCATCTTTACAATCACTAACAGTACACGCCCCTGCAATGATGGTTCATGTAGAAAAGATATATATAATTGCACTGATTGTTATGGAATTGAAGTAGATTTCCAACACGAAGTTGGTGTCACAGTATTTTGGGTTGTGTTATAGAAATTACAACCTTTATTACCGGATGAGCTTCATTAGGACATGTATAATCTGTGAAAACAGGTAATTTAATATTAAAGAAAAATAGTGTTTCATTAGTAGCTTGTACACTTATTAGTAATATAGAGTAATTCATATACAGTGGAACATCTACTTGCGAGCACATCCATGTGCGAGTTTTTCCAAATACAAGCAGTCAGTTGGTAGATTTTTTGCTTCCATACGTGAGCGAAATTTCCATAAGCGAGTGGGCCTCAAAGGAGGTTCCTTGATGCTGGTGAGGGCTCTTGCTCTTGATCTAGGGAATTGGATCTCATTTGTTTATTGGGCTATCTTATTGAAACTTGGGCATCGTATGAGGGGAAAGATGTTTCTAACCCTTTGGGTCCGTCCTCCATAGATTACGGCTTCACGTTGAGTGCCCAAACCGGTTCGCCAAAAATTCTGCCCCGTCAAATTTAGCGGGGAAAGCGCTCATAGCCTACATGTGAGGAGACGGGGTGTGCCCATAAAAAAAATTAGGCGCCCGATGCATTGTGGAAGCGACTCATTTACCTTGTTCCCATGCCTGTCGAAAGTCAGCTCTCACCCCCGGAAAAAATTGGGACTCTCCTTTCCTATATGATGTTCTGACACTGAGGAAGTGAAATGAAGACGAATTCTGGGGTTTGATAATTTTGTGCCCAAAAAGATGACAGGTATCGATAATAGTGCAAAAAAACCCGACGATCTCACCTTCTCCCTTGGGTGTGGGCCTCGTGACTCACGGGGGGTTGTTCTCAATGCAAGAGAAAAAATTTTTTTCGGTGGCCGGGCCCTGACTTAGTAATGATGATGTGGGACGTGGTTGTGTTTTTTTGGCTGACGCATTCGAGTAGTGATAGTGGGGAAATCATACCCCAGTGGCGTCGGTTTTTCCCCGCCGCATGCGTTGGGTAGTGTCCCCTGGGGACGCCCAGGGGGGAGTACACCCGGGTACACCCCTGGCCTCACAGTTTTAGGTATGATAGTGGGTGATGTGGTACATTTGGGCATGGATGCCCACAGGATCAGTGGATGGTGTTAGGGTGATGGTAGGGGACCCCCCATGCTGACCCCACCCCGGGTGGGACCACGCTGCTGACTCGTCATTAAGGACAAAGCGGAGCGCCCCAACCACCCCCAAAACCCAAAACCAGCCTTGTGTCCGTATCCCCCAGCAAACCTTTTAGGGTTGGCAGCAAAATCCCATTTTGTTCCCACCCTCCCACTTTGTAACCTCGAAGGGAATTTACCTTTGCCCCCTTGGAACACGGCCAATGAAGGGAATTCTTTGAATTTTCTTTGACCACCATTGATGGAAACTATTGTCAGGGAAAGAAATAAGTATTTGAGTACACCTGGCAAATAGTCTATCCCCACAGTAAAGACTACACAGGGGGGAAAGAGACGATTTTGCGAAATTTTTGTTTTTTTTGCAACAATAATGTTAGCCCAGTCTAAAGAAAATATAAAGCTATGGTCCCCGGGATGGCTAATTTTCCCCCGGTTTAGTGAAATCATACAGTGAAAGGTTTTTATTTACTATGTTGCACTTCTCTGAAAAACCGGGCCTGAAGAAGTGAAGGTTATACAAGTTAGAAATTTTTTATGTATCTCAAAAAAAAGGGTTCGCATATATTTTACCCTTTTCAAGATTTGAAATTGCGATTTTGATTTTGTTCCCAAAGGTGTTTGTCATTCAAGCGTAATCCGAGAAGAGGAAAGCTTTGGTATAAACTGTTTGTTCTGTGATGTGCAGTGGCTGGTGTTGGATTTTGTTGATACAGGGTGAAAAAAATTGAAATTTTCAAGATGTTATTGGGTATTAGGGACGTAGTGAGAAAATGGGGGCCCTTATTTGGGTTTAAGGGGAAATTTATATACTGAAAATGGTACACAACCCCATTACTCAGTGTTTTTCAAAGTAAAACAAGACGATGTGGTGGCACAGTGCGTTCTAATCGTAAAATATGCCGGTCAAGCAGGGCTGTGGTGATGACGGCAGGTTTTTTACTCCCAATACATCATGGCATTACGGTGGCTGAAAAACGAGTGTAATTGTTGAAAACCCTTTTCACCGTAATGAAATGAAGACAGTGAAAATTTTGATCGAGTGACAAAAGAAGTATTCAAAAACCATGACAGTGATTGATTATACACAAAACTGGTTTGGGTTTGACAAATGTGAATGGATTGGTTTTGTTGCTGTTTCGAAAGAGTTACAAGTGGTACTAAAATTTTTCTTCCATTCGGGAAATTTTCAATGTCAATGATATAATTTTGTCCCAAAAAAAGTGGAAACAGACCCCCGTTGGTGAATTTTGTTTGTCTTTTGTCAGACAATCAAAATGAAGTACAGTAAGAACACTGCATAAACAAGGGCCCCGAATTTCTCAGGATATACCCAGGTTTTTAGGAGGGAAGGTGATATTTTAAACAAATTCCCTTCAATCGAAAAAATTTGCTCAGAAGAGATGCATGTCTGTGCACAAACAAAAACCCGGGAACAAAGACGCAAAAAACATGGTTTTTTGTGTGGGAAAGTAAAGGGGCCCCTGTGCATGGTGCCCTTTTTTCAAAGGGGTTCCACAAGCTCCAGCGTTTAAAACCAGCCAGTGTTTTAAAATATGAAAATATTTAAAAAAATTATATTTAAAAATTTTATTTTTTAATAAAAAAATTTAAAAATAAATAATAAATTTTATTTATTATTAAAATATTTTTTTTTAAAAAAAAAATTTTTAAAATTTTTTAAAATATAAAAATAAAAAAATTAAAAAAAAAAAAAAATATAAAACCGCAAAAAATTGAATGGGTTGTGAATTTTTTTTTTTTTCAGTTTTGGAAACATTTTTTAAAATTTTGGCTGTTTGGTTAATACTGTCAATTTTTTTTTTTTCCCTTATTACTTAAAAAAAAATTTTTTAAAAAATTTTAAGAATTTTTTTTTTTTTTTTTTTTTTTTTTTTTAAAAAAATTTTTGGAATGACCCTTTGATTTTTTTTGCCCAATTCCTTTGCTCCAAGTTTTGAATTTTTTTTTTTTTTTTTTCCAAAAAATTTGGAAAAAAAAAATTTTTTTCTTGAAATGGGTGGGAACTTTTTCCCTTTGGAAAACCAAAAGTCGAAATTTTTGGGAAAAAAACTCAGGAAAATTAGCTTTCGAGTTAGGGGGCTTGGCACTAATTATCGGGGGATTGCCCGCTTTTAGCCTTTTTTGCCAATTCCCCTTTTCTTGACCAATCTTGTATTTCTTTTAGCTATTTTTTTATCTTGGGGTACAAAAAACAGCCCTTTACGATTTGAACTACCCCAAAAAAATGGTCAGAAAATTTGGGAATTTGACCAAACGATATTAAAAAAGTTTTCCAGTTTCAAAAAAGGGCCCGAATAAACAAGTAGAATTTTTGGGACTAAAATACGTATTGTGTTTTAGCATGTCTCGAGGCCCCTTTTATTACTATTGCTTTCTATTTTTAGTTTTTATTTTATCAAAAAAATACAAAATTTTTGTTATGCAGACTTCTGCATTTTTTTAAAATGGTATAAATAAAATCATGCACTGTGAAAAAAATATTAGAAAACCCGTTGAGTGTTTGGGGTGGGGGATTGTTTCCCGAACATTGGTAAAAATCAAAAAATCTCCCCTAACTTTGAGCTCAATTTCAAGGTCATTTTATCGTGAAAAACTAAACAAAATATCTCTTTTCATAATTGTTTTTTATTTTATCTGTGAGACCCTGAAAATGAGAAAACGCGACAAATCTATACGAAAATACAAAACAAAATCGGTTTTTTTTAATCCAAAAAAAAGGTATTGTTTTTTTTCCCTTTTTATGCACCGTGTCGCGGATTTTTTTTTTTTTGGGCACATGACCCCAAGCGGTTTCTCCATGTGGGCATCCAGCTTTCCCTGCTTGATTTGAAGCGCTAGAATTTTTTCGTTTAATACTCCGAAACCTGGTGTAAGTGTATATATAAAACCAAAAAAGTCAAAAGGGGTTTAAAGTACACAAAAAAGAAAAAATTGGGCATAAAAAAATGGAGTTAAAACTAGCAAATTAGCCCCCCTTGCAGATTTTGTGTGGTTTTTATGATTGTATTTCGTTTTGGGTTTATTTTATAGAAAGGGAAGATATATTACAGAAATAGATATGATTTGAATGGTTTCATGTGAGGTACCTTGAAAAAAGAGTCAAAGTAGCAGAAATTTATTTTTGGCATTTCAAGAGTAAAAAAAATGAGTCCCTCCATTCCAATATGCAGTAAATGGATTGACATTTTTTTTAAATTTTACAATAATGCAGTATCTGATAACAGTAATCTTCTATTTTTTGTGTGAATAAAAATTCCCCAAATTTTTTATTTTGTAATAATAATAATTATAATAGAGGCTTCAAAAGGCTGTCGCTGATGGGAGGTTACCCCAACAAGCTGAAACAGTTATGGGGCCCCCTCCCCTTGTCAAAATGACATTTTTATTGTTCTAGATAATATCGGTTTCTATTTCATTATATTTTTTATTTTGTCATGTAGATGGAAATTTTGTAGTAAAAAGCCGTAGGGTTGATATTAGGGAAATTATTGAAGTATTTTATGGTGCCTGGAATTCCACTGGAATGAATGAATTCCATTTCAATTAATTTAAATGAGGAAAATTGACTCTGCAAACAAGCAAATCCAGATGCGAGCAAGGTCACGGAACAGATTAAACTCGTTAGTGGAGGTTCCACTGTATTTTGGTGCATATGGTAGTTTTAAAAATTCTCATCACAATTCTTGCTGTCATTATCTTTGCTGATATTTAAGGGGAACATCTAATATCAGATATATTTTCTGCATACCCATTAAGTGAAATAATCCTTTCTGAAAAGGACGTAATTTTTAAATTGTATCACTGTTAAATTAACGCTTAAATATTTAATATATGATTTCTGAGGGTAATGTTTAGTGTTTAGGTATAGTTTATTGCTCAAATTACACCCAATACTTCACATTATATTGCTAGATTATTAATCCTTAGGGATACTACTGATTTTTATGACCCTTTTGAGTTTAGCCCTTAATATGATAGTCATTATTATTATTATTATTATTATTACTTATTTTTATAGTTGATATTTTCTTTTAGTATTAAGTTACAATAAATCAGTGCAGTGATACATGCTTTTATTATTGATTTTTCACTTCAGAAGATGCAATATCCATAATTCACATTTTTGTGGTGCTGTATATAGCTTTGTTCTTTGTCAGTTACTTTAAAGACAAAATGTAATTGTTTCATAGTTCATAATCGGTTACAGTAAATGTAATATAAAAACTTTATTATTATTATTTAGTTTTTCTAGTGTTGTAATATTAAGTTTTCTTTCTTCAGGAATGTCACAGAATGCATCTCCTAGTCATACTCACTACTAACAGGGAACCTTCAGCTTCAGCAGGGTAAAGTGCAAGCTGGCAGAGGCTCTCAATCTTTTAAGGTGTCATACTCTCTTTAAGATCCTTCCAGCTCTTGTATAGGAAGGTTAAAGTTAATGTTGATGGTGTTACATCTTTATTGGAAGATTGATTTTATTTACAATGTCTGAAGATCTCAAGATTAGAGTTGAATTAGAAAAGATCAACATTAATTAATTTACATAAATTATGCTTCTTATTTTTTTTTTTTTTATTGTAGTAAAATCTTGCTGTTTAGCACATTGTGCACCGTAAGGTGTGTGATTATTGTTATGGTAGATTACATGGGGATTTCCATTGTTTCATAGGTGCAGTGAAGAGAAAAGTATGAATATATTGACCTCTATTCCTTCCATAAACTTGCTCTTAAATGGTCTTGACAGTGCTGCTCTGGCAACTCTCATTTCTTTTACCTCCTTACAGAGATTCTCCAGTACCTATTAGTGTGGCCCTATAGGTATTTGTTATACGCTCTTAATGGCATTTAGTTTTAGGAATTGTACTATACTCACTCACTATCCACAGGTTGTGCACTCTAATACCTGTGGCTACTTTCTCATATCCAGGAGTATTTCAAGGTATTATGGTATCAGGAAGCCAGGCACCTGAAGTCATTAGGTCAGGGTGAGCTTTATGCCATTTCCTGTGCGACTGGCCCACGTTGTGCAACTTTTCTTAGGACCTGCAAATCACATGTTAAAACTTGTATTATGGCTTCTTGACTATTATGCCTGAGTACAGAGACCATGGGAAGCCCAAATTGCATCCTTGTTTTTCCCAGTCAGATAGTGGTGTGGTATCTTCAGGTTTATGATCTGCAAGTCTTATGGATTGTGAGAGAGTACATTGCTCTATTCCTCTGAAAAATAATAAAAAAAAAAGTTGCAATACAGTGAGGACTGGAATGCTTCACCAAAAACTCTCACTTAGAAGAGGAACCTCAAAGGAACCTTAAGGTTCCTCTTTAGTGTGGATTTATGGTAAACACACTTCCTCTGAGCTAATGTTAATACATCAAACTAGGGGTCATATGTTTTGCTAAAGACACTAATATGTGTTTACATTATCTACCTGTATAATTTATTCACTTGTGCTAAATAGCAAGTCATTAATTGTATTTTTTGTTAATTAAGCTGTAGTCAGTGTGATAGTTTTATTTATATATGATATTTTTTTAGGGTTTCCATAAAAGTTTTAAGATTTTAAATTAAAGTGTCAGTGAAGAAAAAGATATTTTACCAACATTCCACAAGTGTTGGTGCTGTCATGTGGTGTCAGTGCCTGTAAACACAACTTTCAATCAACCTTTGGTATTCAGTTTGCTAAGGTAATTTTATTATTATATATTTACCAAGTTGCACGTAAGAACAGATAGCATCAGGGGTGCACTTGTATTTCATATTATAAGGAAAATCTTGCATTTTTCCAGTTCTTTTAAAAATGGAAAGACTAATATACAGAGTTTTGCATTATTCGTAGTGTATTTTACTTAGTATATATTAGTAGCATACTTAATTCAAATTGAAGTGCCAATTTATTTTCCATTTTATTTTTTTATATTGAGAATTCTTTCTTGCATTTGATATACTGTACTAACATTCATTAAAATATTAATGTTGTATGTATGCTATTTTTTCTGGTACTATTTATTCATACAAAGATTTGCACGAGTGCCTGAGGTTGCATCAGCTCCTGTTAGCAGCTGTGATTTAATTGCAGACTGTTAGGTTATTTTCTTATCCGTTGTATTAAGCAGTGATATATTTTTACTTTTATTTTTTATGGAAGTTTGGATCGTGTGGAGATGGTTGTATATTAGCTTTTTATTAACTTATATTCAGGTATTGTAAATGTTGAGGACTATTAATAAGGAGTCTGTTTTAAAGATGAATAAGTAAGGCATTTTCTTGCATTTTTATTTAAAAAATGCAGTGATATTTATATTCAAGATTATGAAATGGCATCAGAATGCCCGAAGGTTGAAAGTTAATGCAAAAACAAAATTGACATAAAAATATGGCTTGTATACACAAAATACTCTAATTTTCTGTCATTATTTTAAATAATTAACATTTTTGCCTAAGCTGATGTTACTTAATTTGTGTTTGTTTTGTACATGATCTATATGTTCATATACAAAATATTGGTACATTGTGAAGATGTCCATCTTAATTGGTTAGGTGGAAGATAAAGGATTTTGGTGTTAGTGAACATAATGCCCATGTTGGCATACTCAACTCTGTAATAAGTTAAATTGTCTACTGATTAGTAGATCCTAATCTATTGCAACTTTCTCATTAGATATACATTGTATGTACATCTAGAGATGAGATACTTGGCTGCTAGAAAAATCCCATATATCCTACTAGAAAATTTTAGAAAAATGTTTTGTTTATAATATATAGAATCCTTTCTTCAGATCATTGTTATTTAAAATTGTTATGGATGGGGAGGTGCAGTTGAGGAAATATGAATTGCCCGTTGTCAGTCAAGTCTGGACATGACTAGTTATGGATGAAGTCTGCAATGTTGTCCATATAAGTTTTCATCAATGATTGTAGACTTCTAATATACAGATGGCATTTGGGAATAATAATGATGAATGTATGACAATTTTTACCAAACACTATCAACTTGGGTTGAACCTGTTTTGGGTTCCACAATTAAATTGTTAATGGTTGAACCACAGATGATTGTTTTGGGAGAAATTTGTATCTAATTCACTGTTTCTCTTATATTTTCAAAATCTATCTAAATCTCTTCAAGGCTACAATTTCCTGTCATTTTCTTTTTCCACAGCAATAGGCATTCTTTATGAATTGTCTACCCCTTACCCCCCTCACACACAACACACAACACACACCACACACACACACACACAAAACACACCACACACAAAACACACCACACACAAAACACACCACACACAAAACACACACACACAAAACACACACACACAAAAAACACACACACAAAACACACACACACAAAACACACACACACACAAAACACACACACACAAAACACACACCACACACACACACACACACACACACACACACACACACCACACACCACCACGCAACACTCACCACACACACACACACACACACAACACACACACTCACACACACAAAACACACCACCCCACAAAACACACCACACACAAATACACACACAAAAATCCACACAAAAACACACCACACACAAACACACAAAACACTCACCACACATCACAAAACACTCACCACACACTCACCACACACATCACCACACACACACCACACACTCACCACACACACAACCACAACACCACACACACACACACACACACACAACACACCACACCACAACATACCACACACACAACACTCACCACACACACACACACTCACACACACACCACCCACACCACCACACAACACCACACACACACCACACACCCCACACACACCACACACACCACACACACCACACCCCACAACACACACCACACACACAACACACCACACCCCACAACACACCACACACACACCCAACCACACCCACACACACAACACACCCACACACACAACAACCACACACAAAACACAACACACACACACACAAACCCCACCACACACAAAACACCCCACACAAAACAACACACACCAAAACACCACAACACACACAACACACCACACACACACACAACACACACAACCACACCACACACACAACACACCAAAACACACACCACACACACCACACACAACACAACACACACACACACACAAACACCCCACCACACACACACACAACACACCACACACACAACCACCACCAACACAAAACCCCACCACACACACAACACACCACACACACACACACACCCACAACACACAACACACCACACACACAAAAACACCACACACACACACACACCAACACACCCCCACACACCACACCACACCACAACCACCACACACACAACCACACCAACAACACACACACCCACACACACACACCACACACAACCACACACACCACACACACACACACACACCACACCACACACCACACACCACACACCACCACACACACAACACACCAACACACACAACACACCAACACACCAACACACCAACACCCACACACACATACACACACACAACTACTATTCCCCCCAAAAACCTGCCAAAGGCTGTTCTCATGTTGATCTTTCTATATTTAATATTTTTTATTTTCTATTCATTTACATTTTTTTATTGCCTAATAGATTTTACATTACTAGTAGAAGGAATGCAATTAGAAACTTGGTTTTTGTATACGAGATAAAATGGTATCACTTGAGAACAGTCCTAGAGTGAAAATACAATTTTCATTTGCCCACACCTTTAGTGCATTATCAATCTGAGGCATTGTTGTGTGAGAGAGGAACACTACATTGATTAGTTCAGTTATAAATAGTATGAGTAACTTCTGCATTCCTGATATGAGTGTATTATTTATTCAGGGTTTAAGACATTCCTTGAACCCAGTTATGTTCAAAGCAGCATTGTGTCAAAATTTATAATTGTTTATGGAACATAAAATGGAAAATCTAGTTTAATTTTATATCCAGATTTGAGTTTGGGTGGTGGGCATTTTTCCTGACCAGGATTGTATATCTGTATCAGTGTGCGTCTTGTCCCTTTCAGTTTTCCTGCACATAATTCCTGTGAAGTAGTGGAAAATTAAAAAAAAAAAAATTTGTTTACATTCGAGTGATTCTCAGTTGATTATAGTTACCAGTAGGACTATTAGTTACAAATGGAAATGTACTGTATCTTTCAGGGATACTAAGTTCATTGTTCCTGCAGTTCCTATTTATCCATCCTGTAAATTGTTACAGCTTAACATGAACTCGGTTTCTCTAGGTTTCCTTTATTTATTACTCTGGATTTTTATTTATTGTTCCTCATGTAGTATATAAATTATATATTTGAATTTGATCTCAAATTTAGTTTTCATCTTTCCACTATGTATGCACCTTGTATTGTGTCATCTGAGGATGCTGGAGCAGGGCATTACCGTTTCTTGGATGAAAATTTAAATTTATTGTAATGAAGTTTGTTTTAAAATATTGTAAGAGATCTCTGGGTTAATGTATTTCATTATGATTTGAACTAATCTTTGTGTGTGGGATACGATACTGAAGTACTGTATAACCCTAATACTGTATTTATATACTGCAGTGTTATTAGGCATCTTGACATGGAGCTGTTGTAAAATAGCAACTTTGTTCTTAGTATTGTCCTGCTCATTCTCCCTCACTTTGTGTCTTAATAATTACTGGAAAACTGAGGTGTCGTCAATCTGTAGGTCGTGTAAATATGATAGTTACTGTTGGTTATGATACCTATTATGCATGTACTGAAAATGTAGAGAATATAAAAGTCCCGTCATTTAATTTTTTTATTTTTTTGCTTTTCTCTTTACCTTTTTAAACATGGATTTCTCAATAGTATATAATCAGACTAAGCACTAAACCCAGAAGGGTCATACAGCATTGCAGGGTGGTATGTGCTAGAGGATGAATATGCAGAGTTTAGGAATGAGTAAGGGTCAGGAGTGTGCAAGGGTAAGGTTTAGTGGGTGTGGTGAAGAGTGCAAAAGGTGAAATAAAGTTGGTACAATAAGTTAAGTGTTTGTTGAAAAAAAATAAATAAATGTTCATCAAAGGTGGGACTTACAGCAAGGAGGTAAGTATGGTGGAGAAGTCAGAGGTGAATTCTGGAAGCCTGCTAATACAGGACAATTCAAGATATAGTGAACTGGCAATGCAGTTTTGTTTAGCATTTGTCCCTGGGTATGAGAAGTGCACTTGTGACCGATACATGGTGAGAGGGCGGTTTCCTAAGCAGCAGCAGTGAGATGGCCAGAAACTAATGTGGTCTGACATAGTAATTTGCACTTCAGTGTGGACCACTTGTTGCCAGCAGTTGCAGTGTTTTTTGAGAGATGACAGAATAATAGCCTGAAAAAGGAAGATCCTTGTACAAAATTAGGTCATGAACAGCAGAGTCTCTGTTCATTACCCCAAACGTCAGTGTGTTCAGAGACCCAGCAGACTCCTGTTTACTAGAAATGAGGCATATATAGGGCAGTAGGATGAGGGGAATAAAATTTTTGAATAGCCTGTAATGCACTATAGGAATCTGAAATGACTACAAATACAGACATTGATGCAATGTGTATAATGGCCATGAAAACTGCTTACAATTCAGGCATGGGAATGCTGGCTGATTTTAATAAATTATATAAATGATTTTGCCAGGAGACCTCTTCAAGGGGGGCTCCTTGGTGTGGTGAAGAGGCTCTTGGTCTGAGGAATTAGACCTGTCAGTCTCCTTCCTCAGACCGAACCTAATTACCCCCAATCTCCCGTTCCCTATCCCATCCTCCCCTTTTTCCTTTCCTCCTCCTCCTCCCCACCCCTCCCTTTTGCCCTTTGGGATTTTTTTTTTTTTTCCACAGGCACGCTAGTTCCTAGGTAGGGAAAGGGTACCGGGGTCCATCCCATTCCGTTGAGGTTCTTGGTGGTGGCGTAGTTTGCCGTGGAATCTGGATTGCCTGGGGATGTCCCGATCCCTCTCCAGTATCCCGGAGGGTGGCTTTGGGTGTCTCTCGGGCGACGGGTGTATCTCTGGAAGCCACCTTTCGGACTCCGGGGGTGGTGGCCGAAGGAGGTATGCTTTGAGGCGGATTTCCGGCCGCCCTCTCTTTTGTCCACCGAGGTAGCTCGGCAGATGTGAGGTTGCTATCCCGGATTGCCGGTTTACTTGCATGATGGGTAGGGTATGGCACGGGTTCCATGCTGCATCTGCGCTGCTTGCAGTGCTGAGGTTCTCTTGGGCGCAGAGGGAGATTTCTGGCCCTTTCATTCCTCCTAGGAACTATCCCTCCCCGGTCCCCCCTTTTTTATTCTTTTATTTTTATTTTATTTTCTTTCTTTTTTTTTTTCTTAAAAACAAAAAGAAAGAAGTAACCTAACCATGGCAGCCCTAGTCCATGAACCTGCTACTTACGACCGACTTCCTCTACTGCCTATCTTTCTGACCACAGTATTGGCAAGGCACTCCTATGCCATGTTGGTAAAGATATTTCTTTTCATGCTCTTAAGAGCGGTACGCGCATCATCACCGTACAGAATGCTACCCAGGCTCATGAGCTTTCTCGTCTTTCCCATATCGATACTGTTCCTGTCACTATTGAAAAACATCATTCCCTCAATTCTTGTAGTGGTACTGTCATTCTGCCCCATACCATAGTTCAACAAAATTTCCAGACATGTGGCATTGACATTCTTGAACAGCTGGAACTCCAAGATCTCCCAATCCTCAAGGTAGACACTTATGTTCTTCCTGCCTGCGGGCAGAGACGATACCCTAGCAATGTGGCTCGTTTAAATTTTAACAGCCGTGAACTCCCATCCGCAGTTTATGTAGCAGGACATTGGTTACAAGTTCGAAAGGTGATCCCTACACCGCAACAGTGTAGAAATTGCTGGCGATTTGGCCATCCAGCGAAATATTGCCAGATCTATCGCCGAATGCCCGGTCTGTGGGTGCCGATGACCTTTTAAAATTGTCTTGCAATCGACCTCCCTCTTGCCTTAATTGCCATGAGGCTCACCCTTCGTACTCTTGCCGTTGTCAGGTCTACTTAAACGAGCAGGAAATCCGTTACCTCAAAGAGGCAGGTCTCCCTTATGCCATGGCAGTTTCTCATCTCCGCCTCCAAGGGAGACTACCTCGTGTTTCTTATTCCCGTGTTTCAAAACGTCCCCCCACTTCTGGGATCCCATCTTCTGCAACCACCTCTGTGGTTACCTCTCCCATATCTCCTGTATCTAATTCTTTTGCTGTCCTAGGCTCAGACGTCCCTACTTCAACGTCTCAGTCTGATCTCGCTTCTCCGTGTTCTCCCTCACGAGCCTCAGTAGCGACGAGATCTTGAATGACACCTCCTCCTAATCGTCCCTCTACTTCTCAAAAGTCAAAAAAAGGTCCGTTAACACCTCCTACCCATCTTCCACCTCCTCTTTTTACCTTCCCTGTCTCTGTACCTGGTTCTTTCCCTCTCACTGGCTCTGTTACAAGTGTAGAGGTTCACCCTCCTCCTCATACTGTACCTTCCTCCCCTGTTCCCTCCCAAGTTTCTTCCTCTTCTGCCACCTCCCAAGTTTCTGCCTCTTCTGTCCCCCTCCATGCTTCTCCAGTTCCCTCCACCCTTTTGCCCCCCCCCCCCCCTTCCTTGGTACAGTCCATTACAGTTCCAGTCTTTACTCATCCTCCCCTACCATTTCCAATATTGTCTCCCATAGACGTCTCTGAAATTTTGAAACACTTGAAGCAATCTCGAATATATTGCAGAGACCAAACCAAACAATGGACACTGATTTCCCCCCTCCGTTCCCTTTTCTCTCCTCTGCTCCATCTGCGCAACTCCTTTTCCCTTTACAGCAACCATTCCTTCGCTGCTTGAACATTTTCCCCTGCCTCCGCATGTGGACTTTTCTAACCCCTCTAGTCCGTAGGAACCCTTACCTGCGGATTTCAGGTATCTTTATCATTGCCAATCATGGCCTATTTACAGTGGAATATACGTGGCCTCAGGGATAATCGGGGTGAGCTTCAGATGTTACTCTCCCAGTTTTCCCCTGTTGGTGTTTGCTTACAGGAACCAAAATTTTACACTGCTGTTATCTCTCCCCATCCAGGCTATAATTTATTGTATTCTTCAGATCCTTTTCCTGATGGGACCTTTAATGAAAGTGCCCTTCTTCTACGCACTGATATTCCGTACCATCAGCTATTTGTTCGTACTTCGCTGCATTACACAGCAGCCCGTATCCACTTGCATAGGTGGTATACGCTCTGTTCTTTATATCTCTCTCCTTCTCGGGCATTATCTATTCGGATATTGCCTTTCTTGTTTCATCATTATCGCCACCGATTCTGTTACTTTGGCATTTTAATGCCACCATTTCCTCTGGGGGGTCTCACTGTGATTCCCGTGGCATTCAGTTAGAGGTTTTTTCTTGCCACCCACCCCCTCCATGTTTTTTTAATACAGGTACTCACACCCATTTTGATCCTCGGACTCGCACTCTCTCTTGCATCGATCTCTCAGTCTGCTCTTCCTCCGTCGCATTAGACTTCACTTGGTCTGTTCTCCCGGACTTACATGACAGCGATCATTTCCCAATCATTCTTATTCCCCCTTCATATTCACCACCTCTTGCATCCCACGCTGGCAACTTGACCCAGGCAAATTGGAACCTTTACTCACACCTAACTGTTTTTAGAGAGGTTCCTTCTTCATCCTCCATCGATGAGCTTTTACACCTCTTCTCGTCCTCCGTTTTAACCGCAGCTTCTAATTGTATACCCAAACTTCGGGCAGGCATTCTCAAAAAATGCGTGCCCTTGGTGGTCTCTGCTTGTGCTCTTGCAGTACGTTTTGAAATTCGCTGCAGGGGGCAGGTACCGGTACAATAGAACAGAGAGGATTTCTTGATTTTAAGGAGAAGCATGCGATCACTTGCCGTGTCATCCGTGACGCTAAACGCACTCGCTGGCGAGATTGTCTCCACCATCACCTCTGCTTCCTCTATGAGTGCAGTCTGGAAAAAAGTACGAAAACTGAGTGGTAAATATTCTCCCGACCCGGCTCTGTTCTGTGGGTTGCCGGTGTTGATATAGCAAACCCACTAGATGTTGCCAATGAAATTGGCAATATCTGGTCCATATTTTTCAGGGACTCCATCCCATGCCCCCCCATTTCTTTCCTCAAAGTCTGCCAGAGAGGTTAGCACCCTTGGACTTTCCTTCTCTCAGAGAAGAACGGTATAATGTGCCTTTTACACTTCAAGAACTGGAGGCAAAACTCTCAGCTTGCCGATCATCAGCAGCTGGGCCCGATGACATTCATATTCATATGCTACAACATTTACATCAGTCAGCCCTTGCAGTCCTATTACACTCACAATCTTATTTGGTCACAAGAAGTTCTTCCACAGCTGTTGAAATCCGCCATTGTTCTCCCTTTCCGCAAACCAGGCACTCGGGACATGAAGCCTCCCCCTATCGTCCATTGCTCTACCAGTGCAGTTTGCAAAGTAATGGAAGCCTAGTAATAGACGTTTAGTGTGGTATTTAGAGACACACAAAAAGTCTCTCCACTCGTCAAAATAGCTTTCGTAAGGGACGTTCACCCATAGACCCCTTACTATGTTTGGATACGTTGTTGAATGCCTTTGCGAATAACCACTCTTTTTGCCTATTTTTGCCCTTGAAAAGGTATGACAATTGGAGGTATTATTTTACCCCAAGCCCACCCCTTAGGCCTTCGGGCAATCTACCACCCTTTCCCTTAAGAATTTTTTAAACGACGGGCATTTCCGGTTCGGGTTTAATAATGTGCTCCCCCGATTTACCAAAGCTAAAGGGTGTCCCCCAGGGATGTGTTCTAGCCAACATTTTTTCCCCTTTGCCTTAATGTTTTGGGGCCTCTAGTCTTCCACAAATATTTGGTCACCTCTATGTTGATGACTTCGCATTGCCGTGCAGCGCTGACTGTCACCTATTACAGTTTCTCTCCCTGCGTCGACCGTGTTTCCAATTGGGGCCCCAACAGGGTTTAAATTTTCCGCACTAAAACCCCCCAAATTTCTTTCACTGACCTTCATTTGATCCCTTTGACCCCTATGGTCCCTATCCCTGAACGTGTACAGCCAAGTTTTGGGGGTCCTTTTGATCGTAGGTTATCCTGGAAAAACCCACATTACCTTCTGAAGGCAACTTGTCCAGCCCGGGTGAACCCTTCTTAAACCCTTGCTCATCTTTCATGGGGACTGAGGTCGAAACCCCCTTTTCCAATTCCACCCTCATTTTTCGAAACTTGATTTGGTGACCAGATTATTCACGGGATCTCCCCCGCTATCCTTGCCCTTAAACCCCTTCATCACCAAGGGTAAAATTTATGCCTTGGGGCTTTTTGCTCTTTCCCCTTTGAGAGCCTCTGTGCAGAAGCGAATTCCATCCCCTTTTCGATTGCCTGATGCCCATTTTCCTTCGCTACAGTAGCTCTCATGATCTCCGCAATCCTTCCATTTATAGAATAATCACTGATATTAGTAGACATTCTTTATTTGTTCGCCGCCCCTGTTTACTCCGTCCCTTCTCTCTTCGCCTTCATTCGCTCCTGTCTTCTCTTCAATTACTACCTTTCTATGTTCATGTAGCATCTCACTTTTCCCTATCCCCTTGGGAAGTTCCAGCTGTTCGAGTCTGTTCTTTCTCTCTCCCTTGCTCGAAAGCCCAACTGTCTACGGTCGCTTCCCGCTCTCTTTTTCTTGACCACTTTCACTCTCATTCTCATGCCATTGCTGTGTACACAGATGGCTCTAAGTCTTCTGACGGCGTAGGATTCGCAGCAGTGTTTCCGGACAACGTCGTACGAGGGCATTTACTATCTTTGGCTAGTATTTTTACTGCTGAATTGTATGCCATCCTTGCAGCACTTATCCGTATTGCATCTATGCCTGTGTCATCATTTGTGGTTGTCTCGGACTCCCTTAGTGCTTTACAGGCTATACAGAAATTTGATACACCTCACCCCTTAGTCCTCCGTATCCAACTTTAGCTACGCCGCATCTTTACCAAGCATAGATATTGTTTTTTGTTGGGTCCCTGGTCATGTTGACGTACAGGGCAATGAACAGGCAGACACTGCTGCGCGGTCAGCAGTACATGACCTACCAGTTTCATATAGAGGTATTCCATTTACGGACTATTTTGCTGCAATATCTTCCCACCTTCACACCCATTGGCAACAACATTGGTCTACTATGCTCGGCAACAAACTTCAATCTATTAAACCGAATATAGGTTACTGGCCGTCTTCTTATCACCAGTGTCAAGGTTGGGAGACTACTCTCTCCCGTCTTCGCATTGGCCATACTCGTCTTACTCATGGATATCTAATGGAGAGGCGCCCTGCTCCTCTCTGAGAATTGCCAAGCTCCATTATCAGTCAGCCACATTCTGTTGGACTGCCCACTTTATCAACGAGCATGCAGAATTTACCTCCGTCTTCGCTCCGCTGCTCTCTCTTTACCTTCCCTTCTCACTGATGGACCCACCTTTCATCCGGACTCTCTCATTGACTTTTTGACAACAACTGACTGACTTCACAAATTCTGATACCTTCAGCCCTTTCTACTTCAATCTCTTGCTACCCTCTACCCCCGTACTATCCCCTGCCCCGCTGTTTTCTGTAACCTACTGATCATCCCTCCTCCCTTCTGCCATCCAATACCCTCGCTTCCTTCCCTACCCTGCAGCGCTGTATAGCCCTTGTGGCTTAGCGCTTCTTTTTGATTATAATAATTTGCCAGGAGAAACTACCACATTTGCACATGGAAGAGGGAAAGCATATCCCTGAGGGAGACCTTCATAGATGAAATTAGGAAAACTTGTTACTAACTCCCTCAAGGAAGGTTCCTTGATGCTGTGTGAGAGGCTCTTGATCTAGGGAATTGAATCTGTGCTGCAGTTCCCTGAATTAAGCCTGAATACCTTCCATCCCCCAGGCGCTGTATAATCCTATGGGTTTAGCGCTTCCCCCTTGATTTATAATAAAATAATTGTTACAAACTCTGCCAAGAAATCCTTAATTAAATGAAGGTCCAAGGATGCCTGGGCCAAGATGTAATGCAATACCGAGTGTGTTTATTAGTAAAAAGCAAGAAGCTCCCCTCAAAGGAAGGTTCTTTGATGCTGGTGAGGGGCTCTCTATCTAGGGAATTGGATCTGTGCTCTGGTTCCTTGAATTGAGTCTGAATACCTTCCATCCCCCCCCCCCACTTGAGCTATATAATCCTACAGGTTTAGCGCTCACTCCCCCATGATATATATATATATATATATATATTTTTATTTTTTTTTATTATCACACCGGCCGATTCCCACCAAGGCAGGGTGGCCCGAAAAGAAAAACTTTCACCATCATTCACTCAATCACTGTCTTGCCAGAAGGGTGCTTTACACTACAGTTTTTAAACTGCAACATTAACACCCCTCCTTCAGAGTGCAGGCACTGTTACTTCCCATCTCCAGAACTCAAGTCCGGCCTGCGGTTTCCCTGAATCCCTTCATAAATGTTACTTTGCTCACACTCCAACAGCACGTCAAGTATTAAAAACCATTTGTCTCCATTCACTCCTATCAAACACGCTCAGCATGCCTGCTGGAAGTCCAAGCCCCTCGCACACAAAACCTCCTTTACCCCTCCCTCCAACCCTTCCTAGGCGACCCCTACCCGCCTTCCTTCCACTACAGACTGATACACTCTTGAAGTCATTCTGTTTCGCTCCATTCTCTCTACATGTCCGAACCACCTCAACAACCCTTCCTCAGCCTCTGGACAACAGTTTTGGTAATCCCGCACCTCCTCCTAACTTCCAAACTACTAATTCTCTGCATTATATTCACACCACACATTGCCCTCAGACATGACATCTCCACTGCCTCCAGCCTTCTCCTCGCTGCAACATTCATCACCCACGCTTCACACCCATATAAGAGCGTTGGTAAAACTATACTCTCATACATTCCCCTCTTTGCCTCCAAGGACAAAGTTCTTTGTCTCCACAGGACTCCTAAGTGCACCACTCACTCTTTTTCCCTCATCATTCTTGATTCACCTCATCTTTCATAGACCCATCCGCTGACACGTCCACTCCCAAATATCTGAATACGTTCACCTCCTCCATACTCTCTCCTCCAATCTGATATTCAATCTTTCATCACCTAATCTTTTATATATATATATATATATATTATATAATATATATATATATATATAAAAGATATATATATATATATATATACGAACGCATCGCGTTACGTTAAATCCACCATACGAAGCATTTGAACGCAAAAATTTTGCCTCGCCTCGTGATAAGAATCTCTCCTTCCACGATTTGTCCGGGACGCGTCCCACGTGTAGCCTCGGCTGCCCTGTGGGTGCAAGTGCTTACAAGCCAGCCAGTGCGGTCGCATCTAAGCATGCATTCAGTACATTTCATATTATCACAGTGTTTTTAGTGCTTGTAACTGCAAAATAAGTCACCATGGGCCCCAAGAAAGTTTCTAGTGTCAACCCTGTGGTAAAAAGGGTGAGAATTAGTATGGAAATTAAGAAAGATTTTGAAGGGTTTGGGGCTAACCCTGAGAAGCCTATGCCAGTTGTGGAATCCATTGTGCCTACTTCAAAGATTAAGGAAATGTGTGCAAAGTGGGTTGAAGTGCAAACCTTTACGGATGAAAATCACCCTAACACAGCTATTGCAAGCCGTGCTGGTGACTATTACAATGACAATGTTGTGGCCCATTTTAGGCAAATCTTAAAGGAACAGGAGGTACAAACCTCTATGAACAGATTTGTTTTGCGACAGAGGTCCAGTGACACTCGAGCTGGTCCTAGTGGCATTAAAAGAAGGGAAGTAACCCCGGAAAAGGACTTGCAACCTCAAGTCCTAATGGAAGGGGATTCCCCTTCTAAACAATAACTTCCACACACACCCCTCCTCCCATCCCATCAATCATCACCAGGTCTTCAATAAAGGTAAGTGTCATGTATTCTGTTCTTAGTTAGAGTAGTAATTGTGCATGTCTTCTTCAGTTTGTGTGTAGTAAAATTAATATTTCATGTGGTAAAAAATTTTTTTTTTTTCATACTTTGGGGTGTCTTGCATGGATTAATTTGATTTCCATTATTTCTTATGGGGAAAATTAATTCCCCTTACGATAATTTCGGCTTACGATGAGTTCTCAGGAACGGATTAATATCGTAAGGCAGAGGTCCACTGTATTTTTTTTTTTTTTCAACAAGTCGGCGTCTCCCACTGAGGCAGGGTGATCCAAAAAAGAAAGAAAATCCCCAAAAAGAAAATGCTTTCATCATCATTCAACACTTTCACCACACTCACATATAATCACTGTTTTTGCAGAGGTGCTCAGAATACAACAGTTTAGAAGCATATACATATAAAGATACACAACATATCCCTCCAAACTTCCAATATCCCAAACCCCTCCTTTAAAGTGCAGGCATTGTACTTCCCATTTCCAGGACTCAAGTCCGACTATATGAAAATAACCGGTTTCCCTGAATCCCTTCACTAAATATTACCCTGCTCACACTCCAACAGATCGTCAGGTCCCAAGTACCATTCGTCTCCATTCACTCCTATCTAACACGCTCACGCACGCTTGCTGGAAGTCCAAGCCCCTTGCCCACAAAACCTCCTTTACCCCCTCTCTCCAACCCTTTCAAGGACGACCCCTACCTCGCCTTCCTTCCCCTATAGATTTATATGCTTTCCATGTCATTCTACTTTGATCCATTCTCTCTAAATGACCAAACCACCTCAACAACCCCTCTTCTGCCCTCTGACATACTTTTATTAACTCCACACCTTTTCCTAATTTCCACACTCTGAATTTTCTGCATAATATTTACACCACACATTGCCCTTAGACAGGACATCTCCACTGCCTCCAACCGTCTCCTCGCTGCTGCATTTACCACCCAAGCTTCACACCTATATAAGAGTGTTGGTACTACTATACTTTCATACATTCCCTTCTTTGCCTCCATAGATAACGTTTTTTGACTCCACATATACCTCAATGCACCACTCGCCTTTTTTCCCTCATCAATTCTATGATTAACCTCATCCTTCATAAATCCATCCGCCGACACGTCAACTCCCAAGTATCTGAAAACATTCACTTCTTCCATACTCCTCCTCCCCAATTTGATATCCAATTTTTCTTTATCTAAATCATTTGATACCCTCATCACCTTACTCTTTTCTACGTTCACTTTCAACTTTCTACCTTTACACACATTCCACTGTGTATATATATTGTTGAGAATTTGTCCTTACCTTCTGTGTTTATTATATATATATATAATGAACACTTAGCTGATAAATGACAGCAAATCGTCTACACAGCCGCCCCTGCAGACGAGGTCTAGAAGCTGTCGAAACCATCACAACAGTGGGCTGTCAAGAGATACAATTTGTAAGTATAAATTACCCCTAGGGGGTGTTATGTCAGCATATTTCATTCGATGATGGCTGACGAATACTTACTTGTTTGGACTCAAAAGTCCACACCTTACTGCCGATTATAGGTTGATTACAAACTCCTTGTGACTCAAGAATTGCGCAATCCCCCGATCTACAAGAAATTCGTAACATACCTTGCTCTTTGTAACGTGAGCTATGGTGTTCTCAACACCTTCGACAGATATCGGTGACTTGATAGAAGCTGAAGTGTCCTTGGATGTCCACGTCTTCCATTGTCTAGGAAACGCACCATGGTTACACTATGTTCCACAGATTTGTTCCATTATTGTTCACAATGTATCCAAGAGAAGCTGATCACACTTCTCTTAAGAGTTTATTGTGTTTTGTGAGACACTTTATTCACACTGCTGTATAGCCCTTGTGGCTTAGCGCTTCTTTTTGATTATAATAATAATAATAATTTATTCACACTAACGCACAGATCAGTGTCCTTGCTGGTTATCCTGGCATCAGTGGACTCTCTCTAGAGGTCAAAGTATCTGGCGTCGGTACGCCAACCCCAAGCCGTCACTGCCTAGCACAAAAAAAAAAAAACGACTCTGACTAGTACCTTGCATCCTGTCCCTCTCGATGAAGCAAAGCAGAATGTTTGTTTCTTGCTGTCTTAAGCATAGACAACAATGTTACATTTACTATGGTAATAAAAGTAGGAGCAGGATGTAACCGTTGCTCACCGTGCAAGGAGCAGATGGTCACATGATTACGTGGCATAAGCTCTGTGATCAATTACTCACTTAGCATAAACAAGGACGCTCGCCCCTTCTGAGTGGCCCTCGGCTGAAAGGGCTGAAGGGGGCTGATACCCCATCCTGGGAGAAAATTTCTCACACTGGGGGGCGGCGGAGGTTCGCTGGAGCGGAAACTATTCATCACTTAACTTAATTTAATCTTTTCACTCGCACCACTGCTGCTGTCTTTTCTGAAACAGCTTAGTCTGTGTGGTGTCTGGAGAATCCCACAAATTTTGTTTTCAACCACTGTGTAATTCCTAATGGCACTAGTTTTTTTTAGTTTTGTCCGCCTTTATTCACACACCTTTGACTCAAAACATCAAACGTTCCTGATGATTCCATTTGCATCGGATATTGGTCACAATTTTTCAAAGTGGCCATTGGGACCTCGGACCATCATTGACGTAATCACTATGTCACCAGGTCTTAAGGGACTTATGATGTTCAGGAACACCAGCTCCATAGAAGTGTTCTCTCAACTGAGGTGAGATATGTCTTCTCGACTCTCCAGAATTTCGCGACCTGATCTGATGAGAAGTCACTTTTTTGACTTGTGCCCGATAAGGAGTGAGTAGCGCCGCTAATGTTAGAAGATCCACGATCTTTTTGAGTTGTCAGGGTGCGATATAAGTAGGATCCTCTATGATTTCTTTATCATTCATGGGAGGAAAGAAACAGGTTCTGAGCCTTCTTGTCGGCCTCTGGCAGTAAAGATGTAAATGTAAGCAGTCACGTCTACTATACTGCTGATTGAATATCTAGTACCTGTCGAGCTACTACAGCGCTAATACAGTACAGCCTATAGGAGCGATGATGTCGTGCGGTTGATCTCAATGCTCGTCTATGATGTAATCTTCTACCTCCTCACACCAACCAGTACACGGAGTGTGTTGCCTCGAAATGCACTCAATTCCTCTGCTCAGCATCGACACAGAGTCTTACACTCTAAAAAACTTCTTTACACTCTGCGATCATTCTTTCATACAAATACCGCCCCCCCCTCCCGTGCCATGGGAGATTTGGAGGAATGTATCTCCAAGACATCTTGCGTTGATTCGCATCTGTTGTACTTCTGGGTTGATCAAAGATCTTGCTTATATAGCAGTACCAAGCAACAAAGTTCGTTGCATTATCTGAATCATCCAGTCTGGGACATCCCCTTCTGCTGCAAACTTCTGAATAATTTGATAAGTTTCAGCAGCATTTCAGTGGCTTCTTCTAGATGTACCTGCTCTAGTTGTATAGACAGTGAACAAAAGATGTAACCTTGAAATGGAACTTGTTTTGGTTAAAATTATTGGACCAGTGTAATCTACACCTGTCACCTCAAATGGGAGTTGTGATATGGACCAAACTCTTCAGAGGGATATGGAGGTGGACTGGATACTGACATACTCGCATAATCGTTAGTGACGACAAGTAATACAGTCTCTCATTGTTTTTTCACACTTTGTCGACACTTGTGTGTATCCGTAGGATGTCGTATCAAACAAGTGTAAGTCAGCTACCCCACCATGTTAACACGTAGTCTCACATCGCGCGGGCGTTTGACAATCAGTTTTGTTTGTGTGTGTGTGTGGATTCTGGGGTTCTCAAAATTGGATGTATGGCTTCTTTTAGGTCGTGAAGAATTATGAATTCTTCCTCGACATCTTATAATCTTTTCTGAGACGAGATAAAGCCTAAAGAATTAATCATAACAGGTTTTCTTTGGGGATTTATCTTGTGTTTCTAGAAATTTATATCTGTAGACGAAAACGTCTTCTGTATTAGTTTCACCCAGTAGTAATGGGTTCAAGACATTCATAATCAGGTTTCATTCCTTTAATGAATTTAAGACAAGAGCTGTAACTCTTAATAGTTTACCCAAAGATTGAGTATTTAGATCCATCAATGACTATTCTGTTGTGTCTGCTGCAGTAGATATTACACAACTTATTTCTGCTGTGTTCAAGCAGACTGTTTTTCGGCTAATGTGAGCCTTTTGCTGAGCCAGTTATTTCCATTAGAGAGCCAGTTCGGTCCGTGGAGCCATAATTTATTATCCACAAATTTCTTGAGTGGGACACCACGTGACAACATGTCAGCTGGATTCTCTTGGGTAGGAGGACGTGAAGAAAGAGATAATCTCTCTGATCTCTTTATTTCTGCTACTCTATTCTGTACTGACCAGCTTTACTATTATATTTTCTTAACCACTGGAGAACTGCCTCATTATCACTCCAGATCACGGTTTTCTTCAATAGTGGAGATGTCAAGTACTTTGTTAGCTAGACAGCTAATTTTGTACCTACTAGAGTGCTGTCCAGTTCCAATTGTGGTACTGTTCTGACCTTCAAGGGTGCTACCCTGGCCTTTGAAGTAATTAGTGTACTTCCTTCAGCATTACTCATGTAGCTAAGCGCCATAACCCTGGTTGACGCATCACAGAACAATGTAATGTGTAATGTTCCCTCTGTGACCTATTTGTCTGGGAAATTTAATTTGGATGAAGTTGCTTAAACTCCTTGGATATTTCATCCCATGCTTGACTCATTTCTAGAGGCAAGTTCTCACCATCATCCAATTTAGAGTTTCCATGCATCTTGCATAAGCATTTTACCCTTTATGGTACATTGGTGATGAGACGAGTCCTAGAGGATCAAAACATTTGATACCTCTGACAGTAAACTACGTTTAGTGTGTGAGACTGCATGATTTATTGTTTATCTTTTTGAGACTCAATGTATCATCCTGTGTGTTCCAATTAAGTCCCAGCATATTGTTGCAAATCAGCGAATTTCAGTTTCAGGGAAAATTTCTTGATAAGTTCCTTAATTGCTTTGTATTTGTATATTCCACATCCTTAGAGGCATGTTTGCTTCTTTATTTCCTTGTTAGCTTCTCTGAATAAGGTATTTCAAAATCAACCTCTTTATTCACAGTACCTTGAAGATTGTCACATAGAAACTTT
This sequence comes from Cherax quadricarinatus, assembly GCF_026875155.1. Taxonomy (NCBI): domain Eukaryota; kingdom Metazoa; phylum Arthropoda; class Malacostraca; order Decapoda; family Parastacidae; genus Cherax; species Cherax quadricarinatus. The sequence goes on along the minus strand of NC_069407.1, from coordinate 12,189,338 downwards.
TCTTTAAGACTTCCTTTGAAGGGACCTTCAAGATTTCTTCACAAATGTGTATTTTTAGAGTTAGCTTCTAGTAAGAATGGAGAGGGATGTTGCACCAAATAATACTGATTTGATGAAACGATAAGTTTTCACAGGACTTTTGAGGATCATGGGATTTTCAGGCCACACGAATCGAGTATACTCTCTCTCTATTTCTTGTAGTCTACTCTTAAGAAAGGCCTTGGAAAATATCAGCCGTTTGTTGTAGGCATATGGGTTTGTCGGCGAAATTTCGTAAGCACGTCTCCAAGCTTCTTCAGTTAGTGAGGGTCCGGTCATCAGACAGTCATTAGACTTGCTAATCTTTATTGCACGTGCGCTGCAATTATATTACAACACGTTAGTGGAGTGGTTTTCCAGGAATCTTTTCTGCTCCTTGAGTGCGGGAGATAATGGGAGCGCGCGCTGTCTGACTTACTTCGACTATTTCATCATGAATTTATTATGTCCAACTGTTCTTGTATGATATTATCATAGACAGTCAGTAACTCGGATACTTCCTGAGCTCATGGTATTTGTGCTTTCATCTGTGTCGAAAGCCATGCGATAATGCTAGGCGATGTGGTGGATTTAATTTCCATGGTAACCTAACCCAATACTGTCCATCTTTATATTTGGACAGTGTCAAATATTGGTTATAAGTCTGAGGACTCTTGTGGGCCTTTGTTTATTACATCAATACCTATCGCAATCTAAATCCCACAAAATTATCAACTGTTCATTCATTTCTTCCAGTAATGTAATTTTTGCTGTGGTACCATGATCAGCGGTTATTCTCGTAATCTAGTACATTTTCCCACTGAATCAATATCAGCTTCTTTCCCCACTTTGGAGAGGAATGCGGAACACATATCATTGTGGCCTCCTGCTGTTTTCAGCAAGTGAACATCATGTTTACTTACTATATTTTGCAAAATACAGTGATAATAATCACTTCAATGATAAATCAATTGGACTAATTGTGTCCGTCTGTATGTACGGACAGGCTAACTTGGACCTTAGCTGTCTGTGCTGCACTGTTCTTTTAATACCTGGATCTGACAGATTTAGGCAAATCATCTACTACACAGCTTCTACTGTTTTTTCCTGTTTCCTAGACCGAACAGTGATTTTGGCTAAGGTCATTTGTCTGCTTTACCAGAATTGTGGAAAAAACCAGCTTATATCTAACTGTTATTTGGCATAGGGTTGGGTTTATTCAGTTTTTGCAACACTGATCTTCTTTACTACAACTTTTATATTATCCTGTCTACCATCTTAACTAGATATTATAACCAAGTCATTGCCATTTTTTTTATTTTACATTTGTTTTTTTAATTATTTTTTGCTACCTTACTTGTGTTATTTTATCCTGTCAATTTAAATCTAGTTCATACTCTAATTCTTGTAAACAACCTTATATAAGACCTTAGTGCAATTACAATGAGAGCTCTTGTGCCTTTTTTAATATTATTAGATTAAACTCAGTTGTACTATAGCTCATTGTAGCTTTATACATAGTTCAATAACCAATTCATTATATTAGACCATAGTGCATTACTAGTGAGGGACTGGTGCTATTTTATAATTTGTATTTTATATTTTTTAGATTAAATCAGTTGTACTATAGCTCATTCTAGCTCAAAACATAGACTCCACAAAAGTCATTATATTGACCTTAGTGCAATTACAGTGAGATCTTGTTCTATTTTTTAATTTGTATTTTATATTTACTAGTTTTTACCTAGTGTACTTTAGTTCTTCCAGCACAACACATAGACAACATCAACTTCATTATGTGTAGTAGTGACTATACTCTATATGCACCAAAAAGTACTCTAGCTATTACTTATCCAAGTTCCCACCCTACAGATTCAGTACTAGAATCAACACACAACTCGGGATATAAATAACCATATTTAAAACCTAGAAGATGATTGATACATTGACCTGATCTAAAAACCTCATAATCTGGACACACCCAATCAAAACCATTGGAAGTAAACTTGCTTGTATTACACAGCAGCACAAGCCAGCCACTATCCTAACAATGCTAAAAGTCTATCAGTACTTAAACTACAACAATCAGGTCCTTAAGAAACACTATGATGACCTCCTGGGCACTCCTTGAATCACTAAAGACACCTTCTCCTGCATTATTTTACTGAGACCTGGCTTAATGCAGGACACAATAGATTATCTACTCTACCGGATACACAGCAATTCACACTGAAGACCAAACCAAGTTGGGGGTGGGTATTGCAATCTATTACTCTAACCAATCTATTTTGTATAGCACCATGCTTTTAGTGATGAATATGGGGAATGCAATTTTGCTAATTTTACCTGTAAAAAACCTTAAGAACAAAAAACTATAACAATCGGGTGACCCCCATTTACCGGATACCTCACCAAAACATCCCAAATTTCAGTGAGAAATTAAAGTCACTATAACAAACAGACAAATGAATAAGCACCACCTTCTCTTAGCTGGAGACTCAACATCAAACTTGGCTTACTAGAATGAATCAGCCTGTAAACTAATTTCATCAACAATATGAACAACACACTTCTCATACCACAATAAACTAACCCAACCAGGCTACTGAGACAAGTGAAACCATAATAGACCACAATATGGCCCAATATATATAACCCCTATTAAAACAGGGATAATTACAGATAGCACTACGACCACTACCTACCTTCTACTGACAAAGCATTAACGTAAACCACACTTGAATACAACCAAAGTCTCATTTAGACTCCATGACGAGCCTCAATAAGGAAGTTCACAGCTGACCTAGGAGATGTTGACTGGCCTACAGAGAATTCTCCAAGGCCCAATGGTATTGATGACTGGACAGAAATTTTTCTTAACAAAAAAAAAAAAACAAAAAAAAAAAAAAAAAATTACTTAGACTATACAACAAACATTGGTCCTATAAAAACGAAAAACAGATCACAAAACAACGGCTTGGTTGCCCATGGCTAACGAGCCACCATTCTGAAATCAATGACAAAAAACACCAATATGAAAAGCAAATATAGACAGGGCTTACTACACAATAGATATTCTAACACTCATTCATCAGTTCCTCACCAAAGTAATAAAGAAAGCCAAACAACTATACTACTCCAGTAGATTCGAGACACTGAGGAGATATAAAAAAGAACTGGACTTCAGATTCTGGGACCCACAAACTGAAAAAAACATGAATGTTGTCCCAACTAAACCTAATGAAACACCACTCATCCCAATGACCACAGCTAACAGATAAACGACCTTCTTCTCAACCATAGGATCTAATCTCGCAATAAAATCCCACATACAATGCCCATGCCGGGGACTACCTGTGGGAATTTCCCAAAGTCCTTCTATCTTGACCACCAACTGAGCCCTCGGAAGTCACCGAGATTATAAAGTCATTAAAAAATACTCAGGGAATCTGTTCTCATGTCCACCATTACTGTACAGTGAGCGGCCCATGTCCTTTCGCATGCTATTCCATTACTTTTTAACAGGTCACTTAGAAACAGCACCTTCCCGAAACTACTCAAGATGGCCAAGGGTTACACCAATTACGTAAAGGTGGTGACCCTAAGACTTAAAACTAAGGCCATATCAAATTTACATGCTATCCAAAATCTTTGAGAACTCGTGCACAGGAGACTATTATTCAATTTACAACGGCACAAAACATACTCAACCTCCTGCCAATTTGATTCAGGAAAAATAAAAGCACTAATGATGCAACATTATAAAAATGCTAGATCATGCTTTAACACAGCATTGGAAAATAAGGAATACCACTAGGAATTTTTTTCTTGACCTAAGAAAAGCTTTTGACACAGTAGGACCACGACATCCTACTCCCAAAACTTGGACCATTATGGTAGTCAAGGAGGCCATGCGCTTGCTTATTTCAATCTTACCTTATTAATAGGTATCAGTATGTCACCATTAAAGACCACAGCATCAACAATACGGCACTTATACTGGAGTGCCGCAGAGAAGTGTCATTGGTCCCCTGCTTTCCATATACATCATGATCTTCCATACGTTATCCCAACACTGAAACTTCTCTCTTTGCTGACGACACGACTTATGTCATCTCTCACCTAATCTTGCCACCCTAACACATTGTTAATGAAGACGATGATCAAAATATCGACTTGGATGACAGCCAATAACTATAGCGCTTAACACTTGACAAAACCTACTTTATTATTTTGGTAGCAGAGCAGGAGATGCACAAATTACATTATGATCGACACACTCTAATTTTATCAGACATAATGAGGGCAAATTCTAGGCTATACCTTGGACAACCAACCTGAATTTCAGCACCCATATCCAACAACATAACCAAAAAAGTATCCAAAACGGTTTGGGATCCTCCCAAGATACGATACTACGTGCTGCTCCAAATGCCTTCTCACACTATACCACTCATTATTTATCCATACCTCACCTATGCTATTTGTGCTTGGGGATCAACTGCAGCAACACACCTAAAGCCAATAATAACCCAACAAAAAGCTGCAGTAAGAATAATCACTAAATCCCATCCCTGTCAACACCCCCCCCCACTCTTCATAGATCTAAACTTACTCCCTGTTCAGTACATCCACACTTACTACTGTGCACTGGACAAGCACCTAAAGTCAGTTCCTGATCAGCCGGGCTGTGGCTCGTACGTTGGTTTGCGTGCAGCCAGCAGCAACAGCCTGGTTGATCAGGCTCTGATCCACCAGGAGGCCTGGTCACAGACCGGGCTGCGGGGGCGTTGACCCCCGGAACTCTCTCCAGGTAAACTCCAGGTGCAATCTACATCTACAGGACCTTAAACTCCAATATCAACCTTGACCTAAAACGCTTTCTTGATAGTTTTGACAGAACCCACAGGCATAACACCAGACACAAACATCTCTACGACATTCCCCGTGTCTGATTAAACCTTTACAAAAATTCAATGTATGTCAAAGGCCCTAAAATCTGGAACACCCTACCTGAGAACTCTAGAACTGCAGACACATTCATCACCTTCAAAACTACCATTAGAAAACATCTTATCTCCCTGATACACCCCATCAACTAACTACACGAATACCACCTGGTGGTTCACACTTACACTCACTCACCCATTTAACCATAAACAGAAATATTAATCTCAATCTTAAAATAATGAATCCTATGATACTCCAATACTGAAACTATGTACTGTGCCAAAACAAAAGCATTCACATTGCTAAACTCACAAACTAGTATTTAGTCACTTAGCCATAATACCAACTTACCTCATAATTTGTAATATTTTAAAATAAAGAATTAAACTAAGTCTGCCCGAAATGCCTAGCCATGCTAGGCGTTCTAGTGGTACACTCTGTAATCATTATTTAACTACATGTAAACCACACAATAACCAAATTCTGTAAATCCAACATTGTAATCCTTATAGAGAATAAACTTTGAATTTGAATTTGAATGTCAAAGTGTTGTGTCGTGGCCAGGAAAGTTTATGCACAATTAATAAATTGATTCCCTTGGAATTAGGTGTTCAATCAAAAGTAAATGAAAACCTGAGGGAAAGTGACACAAGTGATATGGAAGATAACGCTGACCAAGTGATGCCGGAAAATGAAATCGTGGTAAGACCTACTGGGAGAACAGCCACTCAAGCCAGAACCGGCTGGAATCGTCTCCTAAAGGAAGGAGTAATTTGAGTCATTTAGCAACGAACTCCGGCCGGCCGTAGTGTGGAAAATGCTGTATATATTTTCCGGAAATACGGTAATTTATAGGTAAATAGATGCCCTATATTGTATTTTTACAAGAAGTGTGTTATCGAAAAAAAGTAGAGAGACTCGCCATCTTGGTTTTGAATTCTGTACAAACGTTGGTGTAATGGGAAGAATTTTTCGTGCTCTAGAGGTTAAAATTGTGCTGACACCTCTCAAATAGGAGGCAAAATTGGTGGATGTGCATTCCTGCATAACTTGAGATATCAGACAACTGGACAAGACAGCTCCAGGAACCTCAGATAAGCTCTCTAGATTTGTGTGTAATTCTGGCCAGCATTATTTTCATAGATTTAGTTAGAGTGAGGTTTTCTGAGTATGATACACATCAATCTCCAGTCAAATTGGTGAGTGATATTAAGATACATTTTCCTTCTGTTATGTAATTGTGTATATATATAACCATTTATTATTTTTAATATACAGTCCACAAATTTATAAATTTACCAGCATTCCTGGTGTATGTATATTTCATTTAATAGGTCCAGAGCAACTTGTGGATATGACAGTGGTAGGTAAGTAAGTAAGTTTATTCAGGTATACACAATTACAGTTACATAGAATTATCATACATAGCAGCATATGTGTAGAGAACCTGGGATAACCCAAAAAAGTCAGACAGAGTGACTTATTTCCATTGGGATCCTTTCTTATTTCCATTGGGGTCCTTTATATTTCCATTGGGGTATCGAAGGGGGACATTTTTTGCGACCTAGGTGTCCCAAATTCCTACTTGTCTAACTGATAAATAATAATTATCTTTGTTCATTTACTGTTATGTATATAATGATACATTCAGCTAAATGCAATTTTCCATAATACTCTATATTGGTACAATTTATGGAGCATGTTGATATTAAGTGTAAGTAACTACATTACAGTTCTTAAATTTAGCAATGTGAATGGTTTTGTCTTGGTTCGATACATAGTTTCTATTGAAGCTCCTATACTGGAGTATCACAGGCAAACTTATGACTAGTTTTAGATTTATTAGGTAATAGTTTTATTACGTATTTCAATGTTTATAGTCAATTGGGTGAGTGTAAGCGTGAATTGTGGGGAATCACAGATATCGAGGGGAGGTCTAGGTTTTTTGTGTGTGTATGATGTATGATGGTGGTTATCATGTAGTTAGCCGACGGTGGGGTGTGTCAGGGAGATAAGATGTTTTCTAATGGTAGTTTTGAAAGTGATGATTGTGTCTGCAGTTCTCGAGTTTTCACGTAGGGTGTTCCAGATTTTAGGTCCTTTTATATATATATTGAATTTTTTGTATAGGTTTAGCCGGAAACGGGGAATGTCATGGAGATTTTTGTGCCTGGTATTGTGCCTGTGTTTTAGGTCAGGGTTAATATTGGAATTTAAGGTTCTGTAAATGTTGGTTGCGTCGGACCGAAACGTCGTCGTTAGCTTCTGTCTTTTATGTGCGGGTTATTTGTGTATCGTTCCAGTCACGGTATTGTGCCTTTTTGTTATTTATGAAGAGTGGGGTTGGTGGGGTGTTGTTTGGCATTGGATTGTATGATTATTCTAATTGCAGCTTTTTGTTGGGTTATTATTGGCTTTAGGTGTGTTGCTGCAGTTGATCCCCAAGCACAAATAGCATATGTGAGGTAGGGATAGACGAGTGAATAGTATAGTGTGAGAAGGGCCGATTGTGGCACATAGTAATGTATCTTATAGAGGATGGATCTATAACTTTCTAACAAATAGAACACAAAGAGTAATAGTAAGTAAAGTAAAGTCTGAGTTGGCTACAGTGAAAAGCTCGGTTCCACAAGGCACTGTACTTGCCCCCATCCTGTTCCTTATCCTAATATCTGCCACACACAGAGATGTAATCAACAGCACCGTGTCTTCCTTTGTGAATGACACCCAAATTTGCATGATGATGTCATCCATCAAAGACACTGAAAGACTAAGTGGACAGCAGTCAAAGGTTTAGATGGGCTGTGGAAAACATGAAGTTCATTGAAATTTCAATTACTCTGATATGGGAAAACTGGAGGAAATCAAAATTGTATTGGAGTATAAAACAAATTCCAATCACACAACAGAACGAAAAACTAATGTGAAAGACCTGGGAGTGATGTCAGAGGATCTCACTTTCAAAAATCACAACAGTGTTTCTATCACATCTGATAAGAAAATAATATGATGGATAATGAGAACCTTCAAAACTAGGTATGTCAGGCCCATGATGGTTCCCTTCAAATCGCTTTTTCTCTCTAAACTGGGAATATTGCTGTACATAACAGCCCCTTTCTTGGCAGGCAAAATTGCAGACTTGGAGAATGTACAGAGAACTTCCACGGCATGCATAAATACAATAAAACACCTAAACTACTGGGAATGGTTGAAGTCACTTGATTTATATTCCATGGAACACAGGCGAGAAAGATACATGATAATATACACTTGGAAAATCCTAGAGGGACTAGTCCCAAATTTGCACACGAAAATCACTACTTATGAAAACAAAAGACTGAGCAGGAGATGCAACATCCCTCCAAATGAAAAACAGGGGTGCCATGAGTATGCTAAGAAACAACACAATAAGTGTCAAGGGGCCCAAGGCTGTTCAACTGCCTCCCAGCATACATACCTGGAGTTTACCTGGAGAGAGTTTCGGGGGTCAACGCCCCCGCGGCCCGGTCTGTGACCAGGCCTCCTGGTGGATCAGCGCCTGATCAACCAGGCTGTTGCTGCTGGCTGCACGCAAACCAACGTACGAGCCACAGCCCGGCTGATCAGGAACTGACTTTAGGTGCTTGTCCAGTGCCAGCTTGAAGACTGCCAGGGGTCTGTTGGTAATCCCCCTTATGTGTGCTGGGAGGCAGTTGAACAGTCTCGGGCCCCTGACACTTATTGTATGGTCTCTTAACGTGCTAGTGACACCCCTGCTTTTCATTGGGGGGATGGTGCATCGTCTGCCAAGTCTTTTGCTTTCGTATGTGAGTGATTTTCGTGTGCAAGTTCGGTACTAGTCCCTCTAGGATTTTCCAGGTGTATATAATCATGTATCTCTCCCTCCTGCGTTCCAGGGAATACAGGTTTAGAAGCCTCAAGCGCTCCCAGTAATTGAGGTGTTTTATCTCCGTTATGCGCGCCGTGAAAGTTCTCTGTACATTTTCTAGGTCGGCAATTTCACCTGCCTTGAAAGGTGCTGTTAGTGTGCAGCAATATTCCAGCCTAGATAGAACAAGTGACCTGAAGAGTGTCATCATGGGCTTGGCCTCCCTAGTTTTGAAGGTTCTCATTATCCATCCTGTCATTTTTCTAGCAGATGCGATTGATACAATGTTATGGTCCTTGAAGGTGAGATCCTCCGACATAATCACTCCCAGGTCTTTGACGTTGGTGTTTCGCTCTATTTTGTGACCAGAATTTGTTTTGTACTCTGATGAAGATTTAATTTCCTCATGTTTACCATATCTGAGTAATTGAAATTTCTCATCGTTGAACTTCATATTGTTTTCTGCAGCCCACTGAAAGATTTGGTTGATGTCCGCCTGGAGCCTTGCAGTGTCTGCAAGGGAAGACACTGTCATGCAGATTCGGGTGTCATCTGCAAAGGAAGACACGGTGCTGTGGCTGACATCCTTGTCTTGTCGGATATGAGGATGAGGAACAAGATGGGAGCTAGTACTGTGCCTTGTGGAACAGAGCTTTTCACCTTTAAGTGCCTCGGACTTTACTCTGTTGACGACTTACTCGTTTTTGGGTTAGTGAGGAAATTATAGATCCATCGACCGACTTTTCCTGTTATTCCTTTAGCGCGCATTTTGTGCGCTATTACGCCATGGTCACACTTGTCGAAGGCTTTTGCAAAGTCTGTATATATTAATCTGCATTCTTTTTTGTCTTCTAGTGAAATTTAGGACCTTGTCGTAGTGATCCAGTAGTTGAGACAGACAGGAGCGACCTGTTCAAAAACCCATGTTGCCCTGGGTTGTGTAACTGATGGGTTTCTAGATGGGTGGTGATCTTGCTTCTTAGGACCTTTAAAAGATTTTTATGTTTATGGGATGTTAGTGCTATTGGTCTGTGTTCTTTGCTGTTGCTTTATTTGCCCCCTTTGTGGAGTGGGGGTATGTCTTTTGTTTTTTTGTAACTGAGGGACGACCCCCTTTGCCCATGCTCCCTCTCATAGGATGGAAAAAAGGCTCGTGATAGGGGCTTCTTGCAGTTCTTGATGAACACAGAGTTCCATGAGTCTGGCCCGGGGGGCAGGTGCATGGGCATGTCATTTATCGCCTGTTCGAAGTCATTTGGCGTCAGGATAACATCGGATAGGCTTGTGTTAATCAAATTTTGTGGCTCTCATAAAAAAATTCATTTTGATCTTCGACTCTCAGTCTGGTTAGCGGCTTGCTAAAAAACTGAGTCTATTGGGACTTGAGTAGCTCACTTCATTTTTCCTGCTGTCATCTGTGTAGGACCCATCTTGTTTAAGTAGGGGCCCCAATATTTGGGGGTTGTTCTCGATTTTGATTTGGCATAGGAGAAGAAATACTTTGGGTTTCTTTCGATTTCATTTATAGTTTTTAGTTCTTCCCGCGATTCCCGACTCCTAAAGGATTCTTTTAGCTTAAATTCGATGCTTGCTATTTCTCTGACCCGTGTCTCCCTGCGCATTTCAGATATATTGACCTCTTTTAGCCGCCCCTGTTATTCTTTTCCGTCGCCTGTAAAGGGGAGCGCCTGTCCTTTCTATTTTACATCTACTCCTCCTTTTTCTTAGAGGAATAAGCCTTGTGCATACATCGAGTGCCACCGAGTTAATCTGTTCTAGGCATAAGTTTGGGTCTGTGTTGCTTAGTATATCTTCCAGCTTTATCGGTTAGGGCTTGGTTTACTTGGTCCCACTTTTTTGTTTTTGTTATTGAAGTTGAATTTGGTGAATGCTCCCTCGTGACTAGTCTCATTTTTTTCGGTCTGGGGCTCCTCGCATACATGTCTGAACCTCAATTATGTTGTGATCTGGTATATTGTTTTTGTTATGTGACATTTTATCAGATCCTCATTGTTAGTGAATTTTTGAGGTCTGTTCTCCAGTCTAGTAGCTCTTTATTTGCTGGGTTTAAATTGATTTTTTTGCAGAGATTTAAAAGCGTGTGAGTGTGAGTTTTCATCAGAGCTGCCTCCTGGTGTTATATGCAAAAATTTTTATTTGCTATATTCCCCCATTTAGGTGCCTTAGTTGAAATTTCCCCAGGAGCAGAGTTGGGTAGCAGGTTGGGAAGATTTTCAGACGTGGGCAATTTTTAACAGCTGTTCTGGAATTGTGGGATGTTGCATCGGAGGGTTGTAGACTCCAAATGACTAGGTTTTGGGTTTTCGACCTTTACTGCTAAATTCCCCTACGTCATTTGAGGATTAAGCAGTTCTGTGCAAACAAGTGGACTCTGCAATGTAAGGCCAACCCCCCCCCCTTTTGCTGTTCACTCTGTCACTCTGTATAGGTTGTAACTGGGGTCCATATTTCATTGTCCAAGTGTCCTTTATGTGGGCTCAGAAAGCCGCGAACATTGGCCTTGCTTGCAAGCATCCCGGATTTAAAAATTTTTTTTTTTTCCCCCCTTTTTTTTTTTTGGGTTTTTAGTTTTTTTTTTTTTAAATTTTTTGGGTTTTTTTTCCCCAATTTTTTTTTTGGGGGGTTTTTAAAGGAACCTTTTTTGGGTTTTTTTAAATTGTTTTTTTTGGGGTTTTAAAAAACCCCTTTTTTAAATTTGGGGTTTTTTCCCCCTTTTGGGGTTTTTTATTTTTTAAAAATTTTTTTAAAAAAAAAAGGGGGTTAATTAAAATTTCCCTAAAGGGGCCCGGTTTTTTTGGGGACAATTTTTTTTCCCCTTTGGTTTTTTTTTTCCCCCCCAAGGGGGGGGGTTTTTTGGGGGGGAATTTTTTCCAAAAATTTTTTTTTTCCCAAAAAAATTTTTTTTCCCCGGGGGGGGAAAAAAAAAAAGGGGGTTCTAATTTTCCCCAAACCCCCCCCCTTTTTTTTTTAAAAATTCTAAAAAAAATTTTTAAATTTTAAAAACCCCCCCCCTTTTTTTAAAACCCCCAAATTTTTTTGGGGAACCTTTTTTCCAGGGAAAAATTTTTTTTTTTTGGGGGGCCCCCTTTGAAAAAAAAAAGGGGAAACGGGGGGTTTTTTTTTTTTTTTGGGGTTTTAAAAACCCGGGGGGGGGGGCCCCCCCCCTTTTTTTTTTAAAGGGCCGGGGGGGGGGTTTTTCCCCCCCGTTAAAAGGGGGGCCAGCCCGGGGGGGGGGAAAAAACCCCCCCTTTTTTGGGGGTTTTTTCCCCGGGTTTTTTAAAACCCCCCCTTTTAAAAATTTTTTTTTAAAAAAAATTTTTTTTTCCCCTTTTTTTTTTTTTAAACTCTTTTTTTTTAAAAAAAAACCCTTTTAAATTGGGTTTTTTTCGGGTTTTGGGGGGGGCCCCCCCCCCTTTTTTTTTTTCCCCTTTTAAAAGGGGTTTTTTGGGGAAAAACCCCCCCCTTTTTTAATTTTTTCCCTTTTCCCCCAATTTTTTTTTTTTTTAAAACCGGGAAAATTTTCCCCCCCCGGGAAAAAAACCCCAAATTTTTTTTTTTTTTTGGGACCCCCCCCTTTTTTAACCTTTTTTTTCCCCCTTCCCCCTGCTTTTTAACCCCTTTGTTTTTTTGGGGCCCCCCTTTTTTCCCTTTTTGTTTTTTTTTTTTTTTACCCCCCCGTTCCCAAAAAAATTTAAAAAAAAAAAAATTTTTTTTTTTAAATACCCCCGGGGGGGGAAAAAAATTTAAAAAAATTAAAAACCCCCGGGGGGGGGGGGGGGGGGTTTTTTAATTAAAAAAGGGAAAAAATTTAATTTTTAAAAAAAAAAAACCCCCCCCGGGCCCCCAAACCCCAATTTAAAAAAATAAAAAAAAAATTTAAATTTTTTTAAAAAAAATTTTAAAAAAAAAAAAAAAAATTTTTTTTAAAAAAAAAAAAAAAAAAATTTTTTTTTTTTAAAAAAAATTTAAAAAAAAAAAAACCCCCCCGGGGGGTTTAATTTTTTTCCCCCAAAAATTCCGGGGCCTTTCCCCCCCCCCTTTTAAAATTTTTTTTTCCCCCCCCTTTTAAAATTTGGGGGGGGGGGGCCCTTTCCCTTTTTTTTAAAACCCCCCAAAAAAACCCCCCCTTTGGTTTTTTTTTTGGGGGGGGGGTTTTTTTCCCCCTTTAAACCCCCCTAAATTTAACCCCCTTTAAGGGAAAAAAATTTTTAAAATTTTTTGGAAACCCCCCCCCCCCCCCCCAAAAAAAAAATTTTTTTCCCCAAATTTAAAAAAAAAACCCCAAACCAAAAAAAAGGGCCCCCCTTTTTTCCCCCCCAAAAAAGGGCCCCCCCCCCCCCCAAAAAAAAAAAAAAAACCCCCCCCCTTTTTAACCCCCCATTTTTTTTTTCCCTTTTTTTTCCCTTTTTAAAAGTTTAAAAAAAAATTAAAAAGGGGGGGTTTTTTTTTAAAAAGGGGGCCCCCCCAAAAAAATTTTTTAACAAAAAAAATTTTTTTAAAAAAAAACCAAATTTTTTAAAAAAAAAAATTCCCCCCAAAAATTTTCAAAAACCAAAAAAAAACCCCAAAAAATTTTTAAAAATTTTTAAAAAAAAAAAAACCCCCAAAAAAAAAACCCCCCCTTTTTTGGAAAAAGGAAAAAACCCCCAAATAAAAATTTTTGGGGCCCCCTTTTTAAAAAAAAAAAAAAAAAATTTTTTGCCCAAAAAAAAAAAAAAAAAATTTTTTTTTTGGGGGGGAAATTTTTTTTCCCTTAAAAATTTAAAATTTCCAAATTAAAAATTTTCCCCTTTTTTTTGGGAAAAAAAAAAAAAATTTTTAACCCTTTCCCCAAAATTTTTTGGGGGGTTTTAAAAAAAGGGTTTTAAAAAAAATTTCCAAAAAAAAAATTTTTTTTTTTTAAAAAATTTTTTTCCCCCCAAATTTTTCCCCCCCCAAAAAATTTAAGCAAAAAAAAAATTTGGGGAACCTAAACCCCCCAAAAAAAAACCCCAAAAAAAAAAAAAAAAAAAAAAAATTTTGGAAAAAACCCGGAATTTTTTTTCCCCTTAAAAAACCTTTTTCCCCTTTTTAAAAAAAAACCCCCCCCGGGGAAATTTCCCAAAAACCCCAAAACCCCCCCCCCCCCCCCCCCCCCCCCCCCCCCCCCCAAAAAAAAAAAAAAAAACCCCCCCAAAAAAAAAAAAAAAAAAAAAAAAAAAAAAAAAAAAAAAAACCCCCCCCCCCCCCCCCCAAAAAAATTTTTAAAAACCCCCCCCCCCCCCCTTTAAAAAATTTTTTTTTCCCCCCAAACCCCAAAAACCCAACCAAAAACCTTTTTTTTTAAAAAAAAAACCCCCCCCAAAAAAAAAAAACCCCCCCAAAAAAAACCCCTTTTAAAAATTTCCCCCCAAAAAAACCCCCCCCCCCTTTTTTTGGAAAATTTTCCCCCCCCCCAAAAAAAAACCCCAAAAAAAAAAAAACCCAAAAAAAAAAAAAAAAAACCCCAACCAAAGGGGCCCCCCAAAAAATTTTTTTTTTTTTCCCCCCCCCCCCTTTTTTAACCCCCCCCCCTTTTTTAAAAAAAAATTTTTTAACCATAAAAAAAAAAAAATTTTTTAAATTTAAAAAATTTTTTTTTTTTAAAAAAATTTTTAAAAAAAAAAAGGGAAAAAAAATTCACAAAAAAAAAATTTTTTTCCCCTTAAAAATTTTTTTTTTTTTTAAAAAATTTAAAAAAATTTTTTAAATTAAAAAGGGGGGGTTTTTTTTTTTTAAAAAAATTTGGGTTTTTTTTTTTTAAAAAAAAAAACCAAAAACCCCGGGGGTTTTGGGGGTTTAACTTTTTTTTCCATTTTTTTTGGGCCCCCCCCCCCCCAAAAAAATTTAATTTTTGGGTTGGGAACAAAAAAAAAAAAATTTTTTCCCCAAGGGGCCCCCGGGGCCCTTGGTTTTGGGGGGGGCCCCCAAAAACCCCCCCCCCCCTTTTTGAGAATTTTTTTTTTTTTTTAAAAAAAAATTTAAAAAATTTTTCCCCTTAAAAAAAAACCCCGGGGGGGGAAAAACCCCCCCCCCGGAAAAAAAAAAAAAAAAAAAAAAATTTTTAAATTTAAAAAAAAAAAATTTTTTGGGGGGGGGCCCCCCTTAATTTTTTTTGGAGCGACCCCACACCGGGGAAAAAACCCCCGGAAACAGGAACAGCAAAAGTAGTACTGCCCCCAATTGTGGTTTTCAGGGGGCAAGATCAAACTCCTGGCCCGCAATTGGTGAAAATGCCAAAAGCCCCTTTATATGCAGAGCTTTGGGAAGCTTAAGATTAACTTCCCATTAACCCGGGCAATACCTGCTTTTAATTTGTACATATGTTCATTAGGGGAAAGGGACAATGAAAAAAATGTAAAATTTTTATTTATTAGTTCGAGCCCATGTGGCTTTCATAAGTTAAAGGGAGAGGGAAAAATTACAGTTTTGATTTAGTATATAATTTTTACAGTATTTCAATTTAGCACAATTTATAAAAAATGAAAGTTGAAACAATTTTAAAATTTGAGGGGAAGGGTTTGGGTTTTCATAGTTTAGTGATCATCAAGCACAAAATTTTCTTTTTAATATTGAAACAATTTTAAGTTTGAAGTTTAAAAGACAAATAGTTGAGCAAATCATTTAAAAAAAATTTAGGGGTTTTTCGGTTTTAAATTTTTTTAAATGTTTTGTACCCGTGTTTTTTGGGTTTTTTCTTTAATTTTTTGGGGATGAGGTGGTTTTTTATGTAGGGCCTTAAATTTTTTTTGCAGGAAGGGGGCCCTTTTGTGTGTTTGGCAAAGGGGAAACCAGATTTTTCGAGCCCTTTAAGTGCCCTAGCATTTTTTCTTAGGGGGAGATGGACAGAGGGATTTTCGAAGGGGATTTGTTTGCCCTTTTGTTTTTATTGTTTTTTTTCCCAAACAAAAGAAAGCACTAAACCGGGAAAAAGGGCATGGGTGTGTGGGGCAGAAAATAGTGCCGGGGATTAAACAGGGTGGTGGGGGGGGGGATCAGGGTTGAGGGGGGGAAAGGGCCCGTAAAGGGGGGTGGGTGGGGTTATGTGTCAGAGTTCGTATAGTAGAGCAGTTTTTGACACAAAATCAAAAAGTGATCGTTTAAAGGGAAAAAGGGAGGGCCGTCTGCAAGAAGGGGAAAATAAATAAGAGCGGGGAGGGCAAACGGCGTTGGTGGAGGTTAAAACCTTTTTTGAACTTGCTGGTAAACCGGACAGTCCACAAGAAAAATGAAGAACTGAAATTGGGACCGACAAACTTCCCAGAGGGGAATAGGGTTTTTCGTTCCCCGAGTTTCCCTTTGGGTAAGGGGGGAGTTTGGCCGATGAGGGGGACGGGATAGCGTTTTCCAAGTCGGCAAAGGTGGTAAGTGCCTTGTATTATGCCCGTTGTGTTCTGTTGTAGGTTTTCAAGTAAAGGGGTTTAAAAGGAGGTTATGTTGGGGTATATTTCTTTTTGGTATGTAAATGGCACAATAATATGTTGGATGTTTTGCATATTAAAAAAAGTTAAGGCCCCTTAAAAAGCCCATGGGAGTGGTTTCTGTCTACCCGGGGAGTTTACCTGGGGAGGGGAGTTCCCGGGGGGCAACGCCCCCGCGGGGCCCGGGCTGTGCCCGGGGCCCCCTGGGGGATCAGAGCCTGATCAACCAGGTGTTTTCTTTCGGCTGCCCCAAACCAACGTTCGAGCCCCGCCAGGGCCCGATCAGGGGAAATGACCTTTTTGGGGGCTTGTCCGTGCCAGCTTGAAGAAATGCCAGGGGTTTTTGGTAATCCCCCTTATGTGTGCTGGGAGGCAGTTGAACAGCTGGGCCCCCGGGCACTTTTGTAAAAATCTCTTTAAAGGGCTAATGACACCCCTGCTTTTCAAATTTGGGGGGGTGGGGGCATCGTTTTGCCAAGTCTTTTGCTTTTGTAGTGATTTTGTGTGCAAAAATTTGGTTAAAAGTCCCCCTAGGATTTTCCCGGTGTATAAATCATGTATCCTCCCTCCTGCGTTCCAGGGAATAAAGGTTTAGGAAACTCAAGCGCTCCCAGTAATTGAGGTTTTTTTATCTCCCTTATGCGCGCCGTAAAAGTTTTCCCATGTACATTTTCAGGTTTGGCAGGAGTTTTGGGAATCAATCCCAGCAGCTTTTTGTTGGGGTATTAAAGGGTTTTAAAGGGGTTTTTCTGTGGTTAGCCCCATGCCAAATACCCCTAGGTGAGGTAAGGGTTAAAATTTAGGGGAATGGGAAAAAAAAAAAGGAAAAGCTGTTTGAAAGGGACAGAGTACCGTACCTTTGAAAGGATGCCTATGTTTTGGAGACTTTCTTGGATATTTGCTGGATGGGGGGTCTGGGAAATTTGGACTGCCCGTCAAAGGGGGGAGAGGGCCCAAAAAAATTTATCATCTGTGGTTTTGAAATGGCTAAAACCCTTTAACAATATGTTCAGTGCACATTTTGGGAGCTAAACCTTTTATTTTGGGAAAAATGTTTCCAAAAGCATGAAGTTTGTTTTTTTCTATATTGAAAGTAAGTTTGTTTGGGAGTCAAAATTTTTTTTTTGAAAATTTTTAGAAGTTCGTTAAATTTACAGTTTTTGTTAGAAAAGTTTTGGGTTTTGGGTGAAAAAGAAGACAGCAGTGGGCAAATTTTCAAATAAAACTGGTTTAAGGGGTTTGGGTGCGTTTGGGGAGGTCATTGTTTTTAAAAAATTGGGGGGAAAGAAATAGGGCCCAAGGGGCACTCCCGGTGGAAAATCCAAAAAAGGAAAAAGGTTGTGTAGTGAAGTTGAAGTTCCTGAACCTGGACTCCCGGCACAAAAGGGGGAGAGATACATGATTATATTTCACCCGGAAAAATCCTTGAGGGACTAGTAAGAAAATTGCACCCCGAAAATCACTTTTACTTTCGAAAGAAAAAGGGAAACGGCAGACCCATGAACATCCCCCCAAAAAAAAGCCCCGGGGGGTCCTAGACGTTTAAAAGACAAAACCCGGAAGTATCAGGGGCCCGGCCCCCCCCTTTAACTGCCCCCCGGGATACATTTAAAAGGGATTACCAATTTGACCTCTGGCTGTCTTCAAGCAGGGCTTTGGGCAAAGGGACCTTTAAAATTGGTACCTGAAAGAGCCGGGGGTGTGGCGGTACGTTGGGTTGGGGTGCAGCCAGCAGAAACAGCCTGGTTGATTAGGCCCCCGATCCCCCCATGAGGCCCGGTCCCCAGGGGCCGGGGGGCGGGGGCGTTGACCCCCCGGGAAATTCCCCTCCAAAGGGAAACTCCGGTATTTGCTAAAAGTTTAAGTAATCAAAAAAAGTGCCCCCCTTTACTCTTTAGTGTTCAAGTTTTAGGTTCAATTTGGTTTGTGGTTTAGCTTTTATCAAATGTTTTCGTTTTGGTCTACCCAAAAATCCCAGGGGAAATTTTGTTTTTTTCGAGGGGCCAAGTATATTTGTCACAAAATATGAATAATTTCAACGTTAGCACTTTTTTCTCGGTCTAAATCCAAACGACAGGGGGTTTTAGTATTTTGGGGATTCCCAAATAAGAAATAGACTTGTTTTGAATTTAAATTTTTTGAAAAATTTTAGTTTGTAGGGGGAAGGGTTTATTTTAGGGCCCATAGTTTTTCAAATTCGGTTTGGGTCACCCCCTTTGAGGTCGGGGGGACCCCTTAAAAAAAAGGGAGGAGACATAAAAAAACTTGCCCAAATTTCCCTGGGACCCAAAAAACCCCCAAAGTTTTGTCACCCTTTTTTTGCGACACTAACCCCAAAATTTATTGAAACCCCCACCTTCCCCGCCCTTTTTCAAAATAGCGAGGGTCACCCCGATCCACCAAAGGGGGTTTATCAAGCGAAAATTGAATAACTATAGGGGGCCAAAATCAAATTTCCCCTGCTCTTAAAATTTTTTGGAAAAAATTTAAATTTTTAGGGCAGATCTAAACCACCTCGTCTCACACAAATTTCTAAACCCCCCGTAGGTTTTGGGTTTAGGAATAATAAAAGCACAAATGATGCTATTATAAAACTTACTGAAACTTATAAAGCTCTCGAGAAGTCCCCCTGGGAATTTCATTTATTTACGTAAAGTTTTTATTTCAGTGGGCCATGAAATTTTGCACATTAAAATTTAACCCTACTATGGTTAGGAGGCCACTCCCCCCAAATACCTAAAGTTTATACCTTTGGGAAAGAAGCCAATATGTGTACACAAAAGGCGTAACTCTACCACTCAACCAAAAAACAGTAGGAAGTCCCACAAAGGGAAATTTCCCTTGGGCCCCTCCTTTTTCATTACATCAATGAACCCACCAAATTTCCTCACACTTTCTTAAAATAAAATTTTTTTTTGGGGTGGCACTACATAGTCTTTTTCCCCCCCCAAACCCCGTCAAAACTCGCCAACACTGTAAAAGCGGAATTGCCCGAAAAAATTTTACCTGGATGATGACTAATAAACTTACCCCAAAAAACTGACAAACCCCATTTCACATATTGCAAAAAGTTAGGTTCTTTAATTTTTGAAACGTTTCGCCTACACAACAGGCTTCTTCAGTCGAGTTTCAGGAAAAATTGATGGAAGCGAAGATACTTGAAACGGCCCATGTAAAACAGTCCCTTCCCCCCTTGAGCATTGTCCTTTGCTGAAAAATATTGTTTCAAGGGCTAAAGAAATAATACTTTTCCCCCAGGGCTGAGGGGTGCCCCCTCAAAAAATTCAAGGGTTTTTGGACTGGGTTAATGTCTTCAAGGGATCTTCTCTTCATTTTAACTTTTCTGTATCGACTGAAGAAGCCTTTCTGGTAGTCGAAACGTTTTAAATAAAGGGTTCCTAATGTTTTCTTTGTGTCTCACCCAACAAAACCCGTCGGTATTTTTTTACCCTTTGAATGTTCAAAACCTATTTCATTTGTTTGGGAACCAAAAGCTGCAAAAAAATTTTTCTTAACAAAAACGCTAAAAAAGGTTTACTCATCACAAGACTCCAGGGGAAAATTCCTAAAAATAAGATAAGATTTTGTTCGATTTTTAACCCCGGAGGGTTGCCACCCGGGATAACCCAAAAAAGTCAGTGCGTCATTTGAGGGGCTGTTAAAATTATTTTCCAAATTTTGGGGGCCTTTTAAACTTGTCCCCCCGGATTTGGGCCCCCCACCAGTTTGACCAACAAACCCCCGGAGTCCACCCCTTGGGCCCCGTAGCCTAAATTCCCGACACATAAACAACAAAAATTTCAAGGAAAAAACCCTTTTGGGAAATAGGCATACTATCAAAAAAGAAAACGGCAAATTTGTTCCACAATCAGCTCTCCCTTTCACTATCATTCACTTTCTACCCCTTTTCTCCCTGGTATTTGTGCAAAGGGCCCCAACAACATTAAAACACCTAAAATTTTAATTTTTAACCCAAACAGAAGGGTGCCCGTCAGAATAAAATTCCCCCTCACGAAGCATACTCCCCCTATTCAAAAGTTCTAAATCTGCTCCCATAAAGAACAGCCATTTTTATTTTTGTGTTACTACTTCATAAAAACACTACACTCAAACATAAACCCCCCACTCAAATTTCTCCCCACCCAACCCTTAAAAACGGGCACTTACCATAAACCCCCAAGACCCCAGATTTTTTCTGAAGTACCCCGTTTTTCCATATCACCCAAAGTGTAAAAAAATCTATGCACATAACCCGGGCCCCCAAAAAATTTGGAGTTCCCTTACCAGGGAAAATAATAAGTAAAACCGGTCTGGAAAAACAATTTAAGACACTTCTCAAAGCCACTTACTCACCCCAGACTAAATATCAATACTTTAATTTTTTAAAATTCATCAAAAAATCTCCCAATTACCTAAATTTTCAAACTTTAAGACCCCGAAAGTCCAAATTTATTCACAATACTACATAATAGTACAAAAAACCCACCCAAAATAGTACTGTCCCACACCCAGTTGTAACATTTTTCATACCGTGAAAATACTTTCAGCCCAAATCACAATGTTATATTCCATTAAAATAATTTTAAAAATTTACTAATGAAAACCCTTTTTTATGACTTAAAAATATGATAAATTCTTTAAATATTAAATAGTCAGTAAGCCTTTAAAAAAAGTTGGCCCCTAATTTTCCTGGCATTTTTGTTAAATACATAATCTTCAATGTATACTTGCAAAGAAATAAATTGATTCATTTATTGATAATTTAAAAAGAGTTGCAATGGGTTTACAACCAAAGAGAAACTTTTTTTTACGTGGAGTGGTAGTAAGTTATTTAGGGCACCCCGTCGTGATATTTTGTGTTTTGATGATGAGCGAGATTTCCCCTAAAGGTTTTGTTTGGGGGCTAGAAATTAGTGTTTGGGGTTTGTTTTCCCCGTGAGGTAGTCTTTTTTTTTGGGGGTTTTATTTTTGGGTTTTTTTTGCCCAGCTTTGTTCCTTGGTTTTAAAAAGAAGACATTAAGTTTTTTAGCAGGGGTTTTGGGCATTTAGTGTGTGAGGAAAGGTGAGCCCCCAACCCCGGGCCCCACACCCAAAAAAAAAAAAACTACCAGATTTAAAATTTTCAAACTAGCAATTTTAAAAATGTTTTTTTCGTAACACCGTGTGAAATTTTTGATGTTAAAAAGTTTTGACGGATCAGATTCATCTAGAGCAGCCAGATTCCGTATTTTTTGGCTCC
>NC_069407.1:12129076-12167303 GCF_026875155.1 Cherax quadricarinatus | reverse complement strand
AGGCATTTCGGGCAGACTTATTTAATTCTTTTTTTTTAAAAATATTAAAAATTTAAATGAGTAATTTTGGGGTTTTATGGCAAAGTGACTAAATACTAGTTTGTGAGTTTAGCAAGTGAACTTTTTTTGGCCGTACATTTTTTTCAGTATTGGGATATCATAGGATTCATTATTTTAAATTGAGATTAATTTTTCTTTTTATGGAAAAAAGGGGGTGAGTGGTGTAATGTGAACCACCGGGGTGGAATTCGTGTAGTTATTTTGGGGGGGTGTACAGGGAGATAAGATGTTTCTAATGTAGTTTTGAAGTGATGAATGTTCTGCAGTTCAGAGTTCTCAGGTAGGTGTTCAGATTTTAAGGCCTTTGACATACATTAAATTTTGAAAAGTTTAATCAGACACGGGAATTCGTAGAGATGTTTGTGTCTGGTTTTATGCCTGGGGGTTTCTGTAAAAACTAAGAAAGCTTTTAGTCAAGGTTGAATTGGAGTTTAAGGCCTGTAGATGTAGATTGCACTGGAGTTTACCTGGAGAGAGTTCCGGGGTCAACGCCCCGCAGCCCGGTCTGTGACAGGCCATCCCCCTTTTGGTGGATCAGAGCCTGATCACCAGGCTGTTGCTGTTTGGCTGCACGCAAACCAACGTACGAGCACAGCCCGGCTGATCAGGAACTGACTTTAGGTGCTTGTCCAGTGCACAGTAGTAAGTGTGGATGTACTGAACAGGGAGTAAGTTTAGATCTATGAAGAGTGGGGGGGGGTGTTGACAGGGATGGGATTTAGTGTTTTATTTTACTGCAGCATTTTGTTGGGTTATTATTGGCTTTAGGTGTGTTGCTGCAGTTGATCCCCAAGCACAAATAGCATAGGTGAGGTATGGATAAATAAGTGAGTGGTATAGTGTGAGAAGGGCATTTTGCAGCACGTAGTATCGTATCTTGGAGAGGGTCCCAACCGTTTTGGATACTTTTTGGTTATGTGTTGGATATGGTGCTGAAATTCAGGTTGTTGTCAAGGTATGGCCCCAGGAATTTGCCCTCATTTATGTCTGATAAATTTAAATGTTGTCGATCTAATGTTAATTTTTTGCATCTCCTGCTCTGCTACCAAAGATAATATAGTAAGGTTTTGTCCCGTGTTAAGCGTAAGTTTATTTTGGGTGTCATCCAAGTCGATATTTTGATCAGCTCTTCTTAAACAATGGTGTTGAGGGTGGCAAAATTAGGTGAGAGATGACATAAGTCGTGTCGTCAGCAAAGAGAAGGGTTTCAGGGTTGGGATACGTATGGAAGATCATTGATGTATATGAGGAAGAGCAGGGACCAATGACACTTCCTGCGAACTCCAGTATCAAGTGGCCGTATTGTTTTATGCTGTGTCTTTAAAGGGGACATACTGATACCCATTAGTAAGGTAAGATTTGAAATAACAAGCGCATGGCTCTTTTACCCTAATGGTCAAGTTTGTGGAGTAGGATGTCGTGGTCTACTGTGTCAAAAGCTTTTCTTAGGTCAATAAAAAATTTCCCAGTGGATATTCCTTATTTTCCAATGCTGTGTAAAGCAGATCTAGCATTTTTATGATTGCATCATTATGCTTTTATTTTTCCTGAATCCAAAAATTTGGGAGAGGTTGAGTATGTTTTGTGCCGTTGTAAATGAATAAGTCTCCCCGTGGGACGAGTTTCTCAAAGATTTTGGATAGAATGGTAAATTTGATATTGGGCCCATAGTTGTTTAAGTCTGTAGGGTCACCACCTTTATGTATTTGGGGTAACCCTTGCCATCTTGAGTAGTTTCGGGAAGGTGCTAGTTTCTAGTGACTTGTTAAAAAGTAATGAAATAGCATGCGAAAGGACATGGGCCGCTCACTTGTACAGTAATGGTGGGACATGAGACAGATTCCCTGAGTTATTTTTAAGTGACTTTATAATCTCGGTGACTTCCGAGGGCTCAGTTGGTGCAAGATAGAAGGAATTTGGGAAATTCCCATCTAGGTAGTCCCCGGCATGGGCATTGGTATGTGGGATTTTATTGGCGAGATTAGATCCTATGGTTGAGAAGAAGTCGTTTATCTTGTTAGCTGTGTCAGTGGGATGTAGTGGTGTTTCATTAGGTTTAGTTGGGACAACATTCTTGTTTTTTTTCAGTTTGTGGGTCCCTAGAATCTGAGAGTTCCAGTTCTTTTTTATATCTCCTCTAGTGTCTCTGAATCTACTGGAGTAGTATAGTTGTTTGGCTTTCTTTATTACTTTGGTGAGAACTGATGAATAGTGTTTAAGAATATCTTTGTGTATTAAGCCCTGTCTATATTGCTTTTCATATTGGTGTTTTTTGTCATTGGATTTCAGAATGGTGCTCGTTAGCCATGGGCAACCAAGCCGTTTGTTTGTGATCTGTTTCGTTTTTATAGGACAATGTTTGTTGTATAGTCTAAGTAATTTGTTAAGAAAAATGTCTGTCCAGTCATCAATACCATTGGCCTTGGAGAATTCTGTAGGCCAGTCAACAATCTCTAGGTCAGCTGTGAACTTCCTTATTGAGGCCTCGTCATGGAGTCTAAATTGAGACTTTGTTGAATTCAAGTGGTGGTTTACTAATGCTTTTTCAGGAGGAAGGTAGGGTAGTGGTCTGTAGTGCTATCTGTGATTATCCCTGATTTAAGGGGGGTAGTATATTGGTCCATATGTGGTCTATTATGGTTGCACTTGTCTCAGTGAGCCTGGTTGGTTTAGTTATTGTTGGTATGAGAAGTGTGTTGTTCATATTGTTGATGAAATCAGTTACAGGCTGATCATCTAGTAAGCCAAGGTTGATGTTGAAGTCTCCAGCTAAGAGAAGGTGGTGCTTATTCATTTGTCTGTTTGTTATTAGTGACTTTAATTTCTCACTGAAATTTGGGATGTTTGTGTGAGGTATCCGGTAAATGGCACCGATTGTTATAGGTGTCTTAAGGTTTTTTACAGTAAAATTAGCAAAAATGCATTCCCCATATTTCATCACTAAAGCAAGTGGTGCTAATACAAGATAATTGGTTAGAGTAATAGATTGCAATACCCCCCCCAACTTGGTTTGGTCTGCAGTTGTGAATTGCTGTGTATCCTGGTAGAGGTAGATATCTATTGTGTCCTGCTTAAGCCAGGTCTCAGTAAGAATAATGCAGGAGAAGGGTGTCTTTAGTGATTCAAGGAGTGCCGGGAGGTCATCATAGTGTTTGCTTAAGGACCTGATGTTGTATTTAAGTACTGATAGACTTTTAGCATTGTTTAGGATAGTGCGGGCTTGTGATGCTGTGTAATAAAAGCAGTTATTTTCCAATAGGTTTTTGATTGGGTGTCAGATTATGGAGGTTTAGATCAGGGTCAATGTAAATCAATCATCTTCTGGGTTTTAAATTATGGTTATTTATATCCCGAGTTGTGTGTTGAGTTCTAGTACTGATATCTGTAGTGGGGGGAAGCTTGGATAAGTATAAGCTAGAGTATTTTGGTCATATAGAGTATAGTCACTACTACACATAATGAAGTTGATGTTGCCCTATGTTTTGTGCTGGAATGAACTAAAGTACAACTAGGTAAAAACTAGTAATATAAAAATACAAATTAAAAATAGAAAAAAGACTCTCACTTGTAATTGCACTAAGGTCTAATATAATGACTTTTGTGGAGTCTATGTTTTGAGCTAGAATGAGCTATAGTACAACTAGATTTAATCTAATAATATAAAAATACAAATTAAAATAGCACCAGCCCTCTCACTAGAAATTGCACTATGGTCTAATATAATGAATTTGGTATTGACTATGTATTAAGCTACAATGAGCTATAGTACAACTGAGTTTAATCTAATAATATAAAAAGGCACAAGACTCTCAATTGTAATTGCACTAAGGTCTTATATAAGTTGTTTACAAGAATTAGAGTATAACTAGATTTAAATTGACAGGATAAAATACACAAGTTAAGGTAGCAAAAGAATAATAAAAAAAAATGATAAAAATAAAAATGGCAATGACTTGGTTATAATATGCTAGTAAGATGGTAGACAGGATAATATAAAAGTTGTAGTAAAGAAGATCAGTGTTGCAGAAACTGAATAAACAACCCTATGCCAAAATACAGTTAGATATAGCTGGTTTTTTCCACAATTCTGGTAAACAGACATATGACCTAGCCAAAATCACTGTTGGTCTAGGAAACAGGAAAAAGACAGTAGAAGCTGTGGTAGTAGATGATTTGCCTAAATCTGTGCAGATCCAGGGATTAAAAGAAACAGTTGCAGCACTGAAAGCAGCTAAGGTCAAGTTAGCCTGTCCTGACATACAGACGGACACAATTAGTCCAATTGATTTAATCATTGAAGTGATTATTATCACTGTTTTGTGCAAAATATAGTAAGTAAACATGATGTTCACTTGCTGAAAACAGCAGGAGGCCACATGATATGTGGTCCCATTCCCTCTCAAAGTGGGAAAGAAGCTGATATTGATTCAGTGGAAAATGTACTAGTTACGAGAATAACCGCTGATCATGTACCACAGCAAAAATTATCATTACTGGAAGAAATGAATGAACCAGTTGATAAGTTGGGGGTTTTAGATGCGTTTAGGTATTGATGAAAAATAAACCAAGCCCACAAGAGTCTCAGACTTATAACCAATATTTGGACACTGTCAAATATAAAGATGGACAGTATTGGGTTGGTTACCATGGAAATTAATCCACCACATCTGCCTAGCAATTATCGCATGGCTTTCGGACAGATAAAAGCACAAATACATGAGCTCAGGAAGAATCCAGAGTTACTGACTGTCTATGATAATATCATACAAGAACATTGGACAATAAATTCATTGGGAAATAGTCGAAGGTAAGTTCAAGACAAACGCTCATTATCTCCCGCACCATGGAGTCAGAAAAGATTCTGAAACCACTCCACTACGTGTTGTATATAATTGCAGCGCACGTGCAAATAAAGATGTAGCAAGTCTTAATGACTGCCCTGATGACCGGACCCTCCTAACTGAGAAGCTTGGAGACGTGCTTACGAAATTTCGCACAAACCCATATGCCTACACGGGCTGATATTTCCAAGGCTTTCTTAAGAGTAGGACTACAAGAAATAGATAGAGATTATACTCGATTCTTGTGGCCTGAAAATCCACATGATCCTCAAAGTCCTGTGAAAACTTATCGTTTCAAATCAGTATTATTTGGTGCAACATCCTCTCCATTCTTACTAAAAGCTACTCTAAATACACATTTGAAGAAATCTGAAGGTCCCTTCAAAGAAGTTTTAAAGAAAGTTTCTATGTGGACAATTTTCAAGGTACTGTGAATAAAGAGGATGATTTGAAATCCTTATACAGAGAAGCTAACAAGGAGATGAAAGAAGCAAACATGCCTCTAAGGATGTGGAATACAAATTCAAAAGCAATTAAGGGAACTTATCAAAGAAAAATTTCCCTGAAACTGAAATTCCTGATTGCAACAATATGCTGGAACTTAATTGGAACACACAGGAAGATATTTTGGGAGTCCTCAAAAAGATAAACAATAAATCATGCAGTCCACTCACTAAACGTAGTTTACTGTCAGAGGTATCACAATGTTTTGATCCTCTAGACTCGTCTCACCAATTTACCATAAGGGAAAAAATGCTTATGCAAGATGCATGGAAACTCAAAATTGGAGGGGATGAGAACTTGCCTCTAGAAATGAGTCAAGCATGGGTGAAATTCCAAGGATTTTTAAGCAACTTCATCAAATTAAATTTCCCAGACAAATGGGTCAAGGGGGAAAAACAATTACACATTACATGTGTTCTGTGATCCCGTCAACCAGAGGTTATGGCGCTGTAGCTTACATGAGTAATGCTGAAGGAAGTACACTATTACTTCAAAGGCCAGGGTAGCACCCTTGAAGGTCAGAACAGTACCACAATTGGAACTGACAGCACTCTATGTAGGTACAAAATTAGCTGTCTATCTCAAAAAAGTACTTGATCATCTCACTATTGAAAAAACCGTGATCTGGAGTGATAATGAGGCATTTTCTCCAGTGGTTAAAAATAATAATAGTAAGCTGGCCCTATGTACAGAATAGAGTAGCAGAAAAAAAGAGATGCAGAGAGATTATCTCTTTCTTCACGTCTCTACCCAAGAGAATCCAGCTGACATGTTGTCACGTGGTGTCCCACTCAAGAAATTTGTGGATAATAAATTATGGCTCCACGGACCGAACTGGCTCTCTAATGGAAATAACTGGCCTCAGCAAAAGGCTCACATTATGCCAGAAGAAACAGTCTGCTTGAACACAGCAGAAATAAGTTGTGTAAATACTGCAGCAGACACAACAGAAATAGTCATTGATGGATCAAAAAATCCATCTTTGGGTAAACTATTAAGAGTTACAGCTCTTGTCTTTAAATTCATTAAAGGAATGAAACCTGATTATGAATGTCTTGAACCCATTAAATACTGGGTGAAACTAATACAGAAAGACGTTTTCTCTACAGAATATAAATTTCTAGAAACACAAGATAAATCCCCAAAGAAACCTGTTATGATTAATTCTTTAGGACTTTATCTCGACTCAGAAAAGATTATAAGATGTCGAGGAAGAATTCATAATTCTTCACTACCTAAAGAAGCCATACATCCAATATTGATCCCCAAGAATCATTGGCTAACAAAACTGATTGTGCAAAACGCCCACAGTAACGTGTTACATGGTGGGGTAGCTGACACACTTTGTCATATACGACAATCCTACTGGATACCTCAAGGTCGACAAAGTGTGAAAAAACAAATGAGAGACTGTATTACTTGTCGTCACTACGATATGCGAGTATGTCAGTATCCAGGTCCACCTCCATATCCCTCTGAAAGAGTTTGTCATATCACTCCATTTGAGGTGACAGGTGTAGATTACACTGGACCAATAATTTTAACCAAAACAAAGTTCCCATCAAGGTGTACATCTGTTTGTTCACTTGTGCTACAACTAGAGCAGTACATCTAGAAGTAGCCACTGACATGTCTGCTGAAACTTTTATCAAATTATTCAGAAGGTTTGCAGCCAGAAGGGGATGTCCTAGACTGATGATTTCAGATAATGCAACGAACTTTGTTGCTGGTACTGCTTATATAAGCAAGATCTTTGATCAACCAGAAGTACAACAGATGCTGAATCAACGCAGATGTCGTTGGAGATACATTCCTCCTAAATCTCCATGGCACGGCGGATTTTATGAAAGAATGATCGGCATTGTAAAACGTTGTTTAAGGAAGACTCTTCATCGTCAGAGAATAGACTTAGAAGAATTCCGTACAGTTGTGACTGAAAAAGAAAATAGAGTCAACAACAGACCTCTAACTTATGTTACCGATGATCTGGACAATTTAGAAGTGTTAAGTCCATCTCATTTACTCCATGGCAGAAGGCTCGAACCTGTTTCCTCCCATGAATGATAAAGAAAAACATAGAGGATCCTACTTATTTCGAACCTGAGCAACTCAGACGTAAATTCAACACCTTAATAAAGTGATTGAACGTTGGGAGAAAATTTGGCGAGAAGACATCTCACCCATGAGAGAACACTTTATGGAGCTGGTGTTCCCGAAAATCATAAGCCTTAAGACCTGGGACATAGTATATGACATGAAGGTCCGAGGTCCAATGGCCACTTGGAAAAATTGTGACCATATACTGATGAAATGATCATCAGGACAGTTGATGTTTTGAGCAAAGGTGTAGTGAATAGCGGACATAGAAAAAAACTAGTGCCATTAGAATTAACAGTGTGAAAACAAATTTGTGATTCTCCGACACACCCCAAAGATAAAGCGTTCAGAAAAGACAGCAAGTGGTGCGAGTGAGAAAATTAAATTAATGTTAAGTGATGAATAGTCACCTGCAGCGAACTCGCCGCCCCCAGTGTGGAAATTTTCTCCAGGATGGGGGATCAAACCCCCTTCACCCTTCAGCCCTGAGGGGCCACTCAAAGGGGGAGCGCTGTTTATGCTAGAGTTGTAATTGATCACAGATCTAGCCACGTAATCATGTGCCTCCTCCCTTTCAGCGGTGGTGCAGGTTAATTTATTTTAAGGAATTTTAATGTTGTTAGCTAAGACGCAGCAACTCTGGCCGGGGGTGCAGATCGTCTAGTGGTTTTTTTGGCAGGGAATTTTCCAGGATGGGGGGTACGAGCCGGTTACTTTCTTGGGGCCCTGGGGGGTACAGAAGGGGGACTGATCTGTCGGTTAGTGTGATAATTTTATTAATTTAAACAGAAAGAGCGCTGCCCAAGGGTTCAGCGTGTTAAGTGTCCCCCCCACAAAAAAATTTGAGGTGTTATCATTTTTGTGGGTATTTTGAAATAAGACAAATTGTGGACTGGTACCCGGGGTTGACAATGGAAACGTGGACATCAGGCCTCAGCTTCTATTCAAGTATGATTTGTCGAAGGGAGAACACCATATGGGTCAACGTACAAAGGGCAAGGATTGTACGAATTTTCTTTAGAGGGGTACCAAATTCCGATCCACAAGGATTTTTAAACCCTTAATGGAAAAATATTATTTTATTCAAAAAGAAGCGTAGCCACAAGCTATAAAGATGTGAATAAATGGGGGGGACTTTTTAAATACAAAAACTCTTAAGCCAGGGGTGGGTTTTTGACAGCTTCTCTTGTTTAACCTTGTGAACAATTTTTGCATTTTACAGTTTAAATGTCTTTTAAAATTAAACGAATAAGGACAAAAACTCCTATAATACCACTGTGGGAAGGTGTGAGAAAAAAGTAAAGTTTAAAAAAAGAAGGTATGGGGGCAAAAATTTTTTGATGATTGGCAAATTTGGGGGGGTTAAAGTGATGTTTTAATAACTATATTCGGGGTGGGTGGATTTTGGGGGGGTAACAAGAATATTGTAGCCATTCAATTTATATATGTGGGGCAAAAACCTAGGGGAAAAAATTAAGAAGTATTTGACATCCCACCCTTTTATGGTTTGAAGCTTTGAAATGAGCCAGGGCGGGAGGCGGTCTGTTAACAAATTTGGTGTAAAAATTTTTCAGAAAATTCAATTAAATTT
Source organism: Cherax quadricarinatus (assembly GCF_026875155.1). Classification (NCBI taxonomy): domain Eukaryota; kingdom Metazoa; phylum Arthropoda; class Malacostraca; order Decapoda; family Parastacidae; genus Cherax; species Cherax quadricarinatus. The sequence continues at coordinate 12,158,210 of NC_069407.1, read as the reverse complement.
TAAAATTATTTAAAAAAAGTAGTAAGGGAAAATTCTATTTTTCAAGGAATGGTTAAAGGGAAGAATGACAAGGAAACGTAAAAAGGGGGGAAGGGATAGGGGTTTCCAAATTGAAAGATAAAGGGAAAAATTGGATTCAAATTGGGGGGAGGAGTAAGGGGGAAGAAGGGAAAGTTTTCAGATACTTGGGAGTTGACGTGTTCGGCGGATGGATTTATGAAGGATGAGGTTAATCATAGAATTGATGAGGGAAAAAAGGCGAGTGGTGCATTGAGGTATATGTGGAGTCAAAAAAACGTTATCTATGGAGGCAAAGAAGGGAATGTATGAAAGTATAGTAGTACCAACACTCTTATATAGGTGTGAAGCTTGGGTGGTAAATGCAGCAGCGAGGAGACGGTTGGAGGCAGTGGAGATGTCCTGTCTAAGGGCAATGTGTGGTGTAAATATTATGCAGAAAATTCAGAGTGTGGAAATTAGGAAAAGGTGTGGAGTTAATAAAAGTATGTCAGAGGGCAGAAGAGGGGTTGTTGAGGTGGTTTGGTCATTTAGAGAGAATGGATCAAAGTAGAATGACATGGAAAGCATATAATCTATAGGGGAAGGAAGGCGAGGTAGGGGTTCGTCCTTGAAAGGGTTGGGAGAGAGGGGGTAAAGGAGGTTTTTGTGGGCAAGGGGCTTGGACTTCCAGCAAGCGTGCGTGAGCGTGTTAGATAGGAGTGAATGGAGACGAATGGTACTTGGGACCTGACGATCTGTTGGAGTGTGAGCAGGGTAATATTAGTGAAGGGATTCAGGGAAACCGGTTATTTTCATATAGTCGGACTTGAGTCCTGGAAATGGGAAGTACAATGCCTGCACTTTAAAGGAGGGGTTTGGGATATTGGAAGTTTGGAGGGATATGTTGTGTATCTTTATATGTATATGCTTCTAAACTGTTGTATTCTGAGCACCTCTGCAAAAAACAGTGATTATATGTGAGTGTGGTGAAAGTGTTGAATGATGATGAAAGCATTTTCTTTTTGGGGATTTTCTTTCTTTTTTGGATCACCCTGCCTCAGTGGGAGACGGCCGACTTGTTGAAAAAAAAAAAAAATACAGTGGACCTCTGCCTTACGATATTAATCCGTTCCTGAGAACTCATCGTAAGCCGAAATTATCGTAAGGGGAATTAATTTTCCCCATAAGAAATAATGGAAATCAAATTAATCCATGCAAGACACCCCAAAGTATGAAAAAAAAAAAATTTTTTACCACATGAAATATTAATTTTACTACACACAAACTGAAGAAGACATGCACAATTACTACTCTACTAAGAACAGAATACATGACACTTACCTTTATTGAAGACCTGGTGATGATTGATGGGATGGGAGGAGGGGTGTGTGTGGAAGTTATTGTTTAGAAGGGAATCCCCTTCCATTAGGACTTGAGGTTGCAAGTCCTTTTCCGGGGTTACTTCCCTTCTTTTAATGCCACTAGGACCAGCTCGAGTGTCACTGGACCTCTGTCGCAAAACAAATCTGTTCATAGAGGTTTGTACCTCCTGTTCCTTTAAGATTTGCCTAAAATGGGCCACAACATTGTCATTGTAATAGTCACCAGCACGGCTTGCAATAGCTGTGTTAGGGTGATTTTCATCCGTAAAGGTTTGCACTTCAACCCCACTTTGCACACATTTCCTTAATCTTTGAAGTAGGCACAATGGATTCCACAACTGGCATAGGCTTCTCAGGGTTAGCCCCAAACCCTTCAAAATCTTTCTTAATTTCCATACTAATTCTCACCCTTTTTACCACAGGGTTGACACTAGAAACTTTCTTGGGGCCCATGGTGACTTATTTTGCAGTTACAAGCACTAAAAACACTGTGATAATATGAAATGTACTGAATGCATGCTTAGATGCGACCGCACTGGCTGGCTTGTAAGCACTTGCACCCACAGGGCAGCCGAGGCTACACGTGGGACGCGTCCCGGACAAATCGTGGAAGGAGAGATTCTTATCACGAGGCGAGGCAAAATTTTTGCGTTCAAATGCTTCGTATGGTGGATTTAACGTAACGCGATGCGTTCGTATATATATATATATATATATCTTTTATATAATATATATATATATATATATATATATTTATATATATATAAAAGATTAGGTGATGAAAGATTGAATATCAGATTGGAGGGAGAGAGTATGGAGGAGGTGAACGTATTCAGATATTTGGGAGTGGACGTGTCAGCGGATGGGTCTATGAAAGATGAGGTGAATCATAGAATTGATGAGGGAAAAAGAGTGAGTGGTGCACTTAGGAGTCTGTGGAGACAAGAACTTTGTCCTTGGAGCAAAGAGGGGAATGTATGAGAGTATAGTTTTACCAACGCTCTTATATGGGTGTGAAGCGTGGGTGATGAATGTTGCAGCGAGGAGAAGGCTGGAGGCAGTGAGAGATGTCATGTCTGAGGGCAATGTGTGGTGTGAATATAATGCAGAGAATTAGTAGTTTGGAAGTTAGGAGGAGGTGCGGGATTACCAAAACTGTTGTCCAGAGGGCTGAGGAAGGGTTGTTGAGGTGGTTCGGACATGTAGAGAGAATGGAGCGAAACAGAATGACTTCAAGAGTGTATCAGTCTGTAGTGGAAGGAAGGCGGGGTAGGGGTCGGCCTAGGAAGGGTTGGAGGGGAGGGGGTAAAGGAGGTTTTGTGTGCGAGGGGCTTGGACTTCCAGCAGGCATGCGTGAGCGTGTTTGATAGGAGTGAATGGAGACAAATGGTTTTTAATACTTGACGTGCTGTTGGAGTGTGAGCAAAGTAACATTTATGAAGGGATTCAGGGAAACCGGCAGGCCGGACTTGAGTTCTGAGATGGGAAGTACAGTGCCTGCACTCTGAAGGAGGGTGTTAATGTTGCAGTTTAAAAACTGTAGTGTAAAGCACCCTTCTGGCAAGACAGTGATTGAGTGAATGATGGTGAAAGTTTTTCTTTTTCGGGCCACCCTGCCTTGGTGGGAATCGGCCGGTGTGATAATAAAAAAAAATAAAAATATATATATATATATATATATATCATGGGGGAGAGTAGCGCTAAACCTGTAGGATTATATAGCTCAAGTGGGGGGGGGGGGATGGAAGGATATTCAGACTCAATTCAAGGAACCAGAGCACAGATCCAATTCCCTAGATAGAGAGCCCCTCACCAGCATCAAAGAACCTTCCTTGAGGGGAGCTTCTTGCTTTTTACTAATAAACACTCGGTTATTGCATTACATCTTGGCCCAGGCATCCTTGGACCTTCATTTAATTAAGGATTTCTTGGCAGAGTTTGTAACAATTATTTTATTATAAATCAAGGGGGAAGCGCTAAACCCATAGGATTATACAGCGCCTGGGGGATGGAAGGTATTCAGGCTTAATTCAGGGAACTGCAGCACAGATTCAATTCCCTAGATCAAGAGCCTCTCACCAGCATCAAGGAACCTTCCTTGAGGGGAGTTAGTAACAAGTTTTCCTAATTTCATCTATGAAGGTCTCCCTCAGGGATATGCTTTCCCTCTTCCATGTGCAAATGTGGTAGTTTCTCCTGGCAAATTATTATAATCAAAAAGAAGCGCTAAGCCACAAGGGCTATACAGCGCTGCAGGGTAGGGAAGGAAGCGAGGGTATTGGATGGCAGAAGGGAGGAGGGATGATCAGTAGGTTACAGAAAACAGCGGGGCAGGGGATAGTACGGGGGTAGAGGGTAGCAAGAGATTGAAGTAGAAAGGGCTGAAGGTATCAGAATTTGTGAAGTCAGTCAGTTGTTGTCAAAAAGTCAATGAGAGAGTCCGGATGAAAGGTGGGTTTCCCTCAGTGAGAAGGGAAGGTAAAGAGAGAGCAGCGGGAGCGAAGACGGAGGTAAATTCTGCATGCCGTTGATAAAGTGGGCAGTCCAACAGAATGTGGCTGACTGATAATGGAGCTGGCAATTCTCAGAGAGGAGCAGGGCGCCCTCCTTGATATCCATGATAAACGAGTATGGCCAATGCGAAACGGAGAGAGTATCCCCCAAACCTTAAACAGTGATAAGAAGAGGCCTAACCATTTTTCGTTTAAAGATTGAAGTTTTTTGCCGACAAGGACCAATTTTTGTTCCAAGGGTGAAGTGGGAAGATATGCAGCAAAATAGTCCGTAAAATGGAAACCCTATAAAAAAATGTGGTCAGACTGCTACCGCGCAGCAGTGTCTGCCTGTCTTGCCCGACTCACATACCGGGGACCCAAAAAAAAAACAATACTATGTTGGTAAAGATCGGCGTGCTAAAGTTGGATCGGAGGACTAAGGGGTGAGGGGTAACAAACTGAGCCGAAAGAAAAAGGAGTCCGAGCAACCACAAAATACACAGATAGATGCAATCGGAAAATGCTGCAAGGAAATTGCATCTTCACAGTAAAAATAAGAAAGTAAAAAAAAAGCCCCGTAGACGTTGTCCGGAAAACGCTCGAACCAAAAAGGGGGAAAGGGGGGGAGGGGGGGAAAAAAAAGGAAGGAAAAGGGGAAAAGGGAAGAAAAAAAGGGGGAAGGGAGAAAGGGGGAAAGGGGGAGAAAAAAAGAAAGGGAATTTCCCCCAAGGGATAGGGAAAAGAGATGCTACATGAACATAGAAAGGTAGTAATTGAAAGAAACAGGAGCGAATAAAGGCGAAGAGAAAGGGGACGGAGTAAACGGGGGCGGCGAACAAAAAAGAATGTCACTAAATCAGTGTTATTCTATAAAGGAAAGGGGATTGGGAGATCATGAGAGCTCATATAGCAAAGGGAAAGGGGAAAACAGGGCAATCAGATAAGGATGGAACGTTTGCTTCTGCAAGAGGGTCTCGCAGGAAAGGCAAAAAGCCCAAGGCATAAAGTAATCCTTGGTGATGAAAGGGGTTAAGGGTAGAGGGGTAGCAGCGGGGATGCCGCTAAAGATCTGTCACCCAAAAAAAGTTTCGATAAAATGAGGGGGGAATGTAGGCAAAGGGGGGTTTGACCATCAGCTCCCCATGAAAGATGAGCAAGGGTTTTTAAGAAGGTTCAGCCGCTGTGACAAGTTGCCTTCAGAGAGGTAATGTGAGGTTTCCAGGATAACCTACGATCAAAGAGGAGGCCCAGAAACTTGGCTGTATCTTCAGGGATACGGGAGCCATAGAGGTACAAAGGATGATCGGAGATGACAGTGTCTAGTTGAAAGTAATTTGGTGGTTTAGTGCTGGAAAATTTAAACCCATGTGTGGTGGCCCAATTGGAAACACGGTCGAACTGCATGCTGGAGAGAAACTGTAATGAGGTGACAGTCAGCGCCTGCACAGGCAATAGCGAAGTCATCAACATAGAGTGATGACCAAAAATATTTGATGGAAGACTAGAGGCCAATCATTAAGAGCAAGGAGAAAAAGTGTTGTGCTCAGAACACATCCCTGGGGGACATCCTTCAGCTTGGATAAAGTCCGGGAGAGAGCACATTATTAACCCGAACACGGAAATGCCTGTCAGTTAAAAAGTTCTTAAGGAAGGATGGTAGATTGCCTCGAAGGCCTAAGGAGTGGGCTTGGGCTAAAATATTATACCTCCAAGTTGTGTCATATGCCTTCTCAAGGTCAAAAAATATGGCAATAACTGAGTGGTTATTCGCAAAGGCATTACGAACATACGTATCCAAGCATAGTAAGGGGTCTATGGTGGAACGTCCCTTACGAAAGCTATATTGACGAGTGGAGAGACTGTTGTGTGTCTCTAAATACCACACTAAACGTCTATTTACTAGGCGTTCCATTACTTTGCAAACTGCACTGGTAAGAGCAATGGGACGATAGTGGGAGGCTTCATGTCCCGTAGTGCCTGGTTTGCGGAAAGGGAGAACAATGGCGGATTTCAACAGCTGTGGAAGAACTTCTTGTGACCAAATAAGATTGTGAAGTCGTAATAGGACTGCAAGGGCTGACTGATGTAAATGTTGTAGCATATGAATATGAATGTCATCGGGCCCAGCTGCTGATGATCGGCAAGCTGAGAGTGTTGCCTCCAGTTCTTGAAGTGTAAAAGGCACATTATACCGTTCTTCTCTGAGAGAAGGAAAGTCCAAGGGTGCTAACTCTCTGGCAGACTTTGAGGAAAGAAATGAGGGGCATAGATGGAGTCCCTGAGAAATATGGACCAGATGATTGCCAATTTCATTGGCAACATCTAGTGGGTTTGCTATATCAACACCGGCAACCCACAGAACAGGAGCCGGGTCAGGAGAATATTTACCACTCAGTTTTCGTACTTTTTTCCAGACTGCACTCATAGAGGAAGCAGAGGTGATGGTGGAGACAATCTCGCCAGCGAGTGCGTTTAGCGTCACGGATGACACGGCAAGTGATCGCATGCTTCTCCTTAAAATCAAGAAATCTCTCTCTGCTTCTATTGTACCGGTACCTGCCCCATGCAGCGAATTTCAAACGTACTGCAAGAGCACAAGCAGGAGACCACCAAGGCACGCATTTCTGAGAATGCCTGCCCGAAGTTTGGGGTATACAATTAGAAGCTGCGGTTAAAACGGAGGACGAGAAGAGGTGTAAAAGCTCATCGATGGAGGATGAAGAAGGAACCTCTCTAAAAACAGTTAGGTGTGAGTAAAGGTTCCAATTTGCCTGATCAAGTTGCCAGCGTGGGATGCGAAGAGGTGGTGAATATGAAGGGGAAGTAAGAATGATTGGGAAATGATCGCTGTCATGTAAGTCCGGGAGAACAGACCAAGTGAAGTCTAATGCGACGGAGGAAGAGCAGACTGAGAGATCGATGCAAGAGAGAGTGCGAGTCCGAGGATCAAAATGGGTGTGAGTACCTGTATTTAAAACATGGAGGGGGTGGGTGGCAAGAAAAGCCTCTAACTGAATGCCACGGGAATCACAGTGAGACCCCCCAGAGGAAATGGTGGGCATTAAAATCGCCAAGTAACAGAATCGGTGGCGATAATGATGAAACAAGAAAGGCAATATCCGGAATAGATAATGCCCGAGAAGGAGAGAGATATAAAGAACAGAGCGTATACCACCTATGCAAGTGGATACGGGCTGCTGTGTAATGCAGCGAAGTACGAACAAATAGCTGATGGTACGGAATATCAGTGCGTAGAAGAAGGGCACTTTCATTAAAGGTCCCATCAGGAAAAGGATCTGAAGAATACAATAAATTATAGCCTGAGATGGGAGAGATAACAGCAGTGTAAAATTTTGGTTCCTGTAAGCAAACACCAACAGGGGAAAACTGGAGAGTAACAATCGAAGCTCACCCGATTATCCCTGAGGCCACGTATATTCCACTGTAAATAGGCCATGATTGGCAATGATAAAGATACCTGAAATCCGCAGGTAAGGGTTCCTACGGACTAGAGGGGTTAGAAAAGTCCACATGCGGAGGCAGGGGAAAATGTTCAAGCAGCGAAGGAATGGTGTGCTGTGAAGAAAGGAGTTTGCGCAGATGGAGCAGAGGAGAAGAGAAGGAACGGAGGTGGATCAGTGTCCATTGATGGTTTGGTCTCTGCAATATATTCAGAGATTGCTTCAAGTGTTTCAGAATTCAGAGACGTCATATGGGAGACAATATTGGAAATGGTAGGGGGAGGATGAGTAAGACTGGAACTGTAATGGACTGTACCAAGGTAGGGGGGGGGGGGGGCAAAAGGTGGAGGGAACTGGAGAAGCATGGAGGGGGACAGAAGAGGCAGAAACTTGGAGGTGGGAGAAGAGGAAGAAACTTGGGGGAAAGGGGAGGAAGGTACAGTATGAGGGGAAGGGTGAAACCTTACACTTGTAACAAGCCAGGGGGAGGGAAAGAACCAGGTACAGAGCAGGGAAGGTAAAAAGGGAGGAATCCCCCGGGGGGAGATAAAAGAAAAATCCCCATGCAAAAGGGGGGAGTCCTTTTTAAAAACGGATTGGGGCCAAAAAAGCCCTTAAAACCAAGAAGAAGGGGGGGGGGAGAAATGGCAAATTTTAAGAAAAGAGGGGGGTGGCAAATTTTTAAAGAAGGAATCGAAAGAACCCAAAAGGGGGGGGGTTCCAATTTTTTCCTGAGGCCAAAATCCCACAATCACCTTGCGGTTAGGGGGAAACACCATAAAGGTTCCAAAAAAGGCTGTAAAAAATTTGCAAAGGGGGGAAAATTTAAGGGCGAAAATTTTTAAACAAACACAACAGGGGAAAAGGAGGGGGGAAAACTTTGGGGGTTTCCCGAATTTTGGGGCCCAGTTTTCCAGGGCCCTTTCAAGAAATGTAAAATATTTGGAAAATTTTTAAATAGAGGGGAGAAAAGAAACTCCAAAAAAAGGGAAAAGGGGTTTCGGGGAAGAAAATTGGAAAAGGGGAAAGGAAAAGGGGGGGATACCCTTCCTGTAATGAGAGGGGGTCCAAAAAAGAAAAAGAAAATTTAAAAGGGGGGGGGTAGGATGACTTGGGAAAAATGGGGGGGCAAAAAGTAGGCGGAGAAAGGAAGGGGCGGGGCGAAACGGGGGTCAAAAGGAAAATAGGGGGGGGCCCAAAGGGGGAAAGGGTACCCCTTTTTTGAAAAAAAAAAAAAAAGGGGGGGGGAAATAAAAAAAATAAAGATTTGGGGGGGAACGGAAATTTTGTTTTTAAGGGGGAATAAAGGGCAAAATCTCCTCGGGCCCCAAAGGAAAGGGAGCAGCAGCAGATTGGAGGGAAACCCCCCCCCCAAACGCGTAAACGAATAGGGATAAACCCCATTTTCCGGTACCCGGTGGACAAAAGGGGGCCCCGGAAATCCGCCTAAAGGGAACCCCTTCGGACCCCCCCCCGGAAAGGCAAAGGTCCCTCAGGTTTTCTGGGAAACAAAACACCCCCGGGTCGGAAATTTGGGAATTTTTCCCAGGAAATCCCAGTTTCACACGGGGAAATAACCCAAAACCAAGCCCAACAAATGGGGGGGAAAACCCGGAAAACCCCCCCCCAAACCTTTAGGGTTAGGGGCCCCCCCAAAAAAAAAAAAATTTTAAAAAGAAAGGGATGGGAAAGGGGGGAAAGGGAAAAAGGGGGGGAAAAATGGGAAAGGAAGGGAGAATGGGGGAATTTTAGGTTTTTTTTCAAAAGGAAGGAAAAAATTAAAAACCCAAAAACCAGCCCCAAAACCCTAAGGGGGGGCCCCCCTTTGGGGGTTTGGAAAATTTTTATAAAATTTTATTAAAAAGAAAGATGCATGGGGAAGGGGGGGAGTTTTTTCCTTATTCCCTTTTTCAGTTTTTAGAAAAAAAAGGAAATTAAAAAAAATAAAAAAAAATTTTTCCCCTCCCCCAAACCCCCGGCCTCACGGGGAGTCGCTGGCCCCTGAAAACCCTCCCCTTGGGGGAAGAAACCGGAATCCGGGTCAACCTAATTGCCCGGCTCCTTTTGGCAAAAAGGGGGGGCCCAAATCCCCTCAAAAACCCCTTGCCCCCCCTGGAACCAAAGTGGTTCCAAATAAGTCCCCCCAAAAACCCCCAAAAGACCCCCATTAAGGGTTTCGGCATCCCCACTCCGTTAGGAAACCGCCCCCCAAAATAAAACAAGGGAGGCCCCCGGTCCTTTTTCCCTACCAGGACATCCCAAAAAAAAAAAAAAAATCCCAAAAGGGAAAAAGGGAGGGGGGGAGGGAAAAAGGGGAAAAAGGGGGAATTTAAAAACAAAATTTAATATTCTCGGAAGGGGCCCCTAAAAATTAATTTAAACCCAAAACCCCTTTCCACACCCCAAAGGGACCCCCTTAAACCCCAAAACTTTAAAATTTAAAAAATCCCCTTCCCCATCCTAATTTTGCATTTTCTGCCATAACACTGTCAATGCTGTTTTTGACTTTTCTTTTAGTGCTTAAAGGCTTTTAAAAAATTTTACCCTATTGAAAATCCCTTTTTAAAAAAGAGGTGGGCCCCCTTAAAAAATTTAAACCCTTTTAAAAAATTTTTTTCCCCAATTTTTAAAAGGACTTCTTTTTAGGAAAGCTTTTAAAAAACATAATTTAACAATTTCCCACATAAAAATTGACCCCTCAGCCCATTATTTTACCAGTTGGGGAAAAGGTCCCCCCATTAGGAACAAGTGCATTTTACCCAAAAAAGCTCAAAATCATTCCATTTTCCAAATTTTTAACCTGGCAGGTTAAATAAATTGGGGTTTCCCCCCATATTTCCCCCTTTCGAAATCCCACAAAATTATTTTTTTTTTAAAACATTAACAGAACTTTACACTTTTTTTAAAACCCAAAACCTTCCCTTACAAAATTTTAAAATTATTTCACCCAGACTTAACCCCCCCTTCAAGCATCCCTCGGGAGGACAAATACATTTGGAAAACCTTTTTAAAAAGGAAAGAGAAAAAAAAAAAATAAAAAAATTAAATAATTTTATTTTTCCTACAAAGACAATAAATAAAACCAAATAATAAATAAAAACCCCAAAAACAAATCAGTTTCCCGAAAAATTTTTTTTAAGAAAAATGGGGGAAAAGGGCAGGACAATACAAAGCCCCGGTTTTTACAACATCCATGCAAATGCCAAAACCGGAATAAAAATCTATTGGGAATATTTCGATGTAAACCCCCAAAAATTTTTTTTAATTTTCATAACCCAGAATTTTACAAAATTAAAACAAACCATTAAAAAAATTTAAATTTTCATAAAAAAAATGCCCCCACCCCAAACCAAACGGGAAAAATTAAAAATAAAACAAAATTTTTAGTTCAAAAAAAATATAAATTTTTAAACACTTTGGGAACAAAAAAAAAATGGTTTAAAAAAAGGAAACCAAAAACCCTGAATTAAAATTTTACATATGGATAAAAGACCAAACAATTTATCCCCTGAAAATCATAATTTCCTTTAACAAAATGCCTCGAAATATAATAAACTAAATTGAATGAAAAATTTTTTTTTTTTTTTTTTTTCCAATTTCCAAGGAATTTTTCCAAAGGAAAACCAAAATTTTTATCCCCTGGTAAAATCCCCCCCCCAAAAACCCAAAAAGGTTTCTAATTTTCCTTTTAGTTAAAAAATTTTAAAATTTTGAAAAATTTTTAAAAAAAGGGGTTAAAATTCAAATGAAAAATAAAAATATTAAATAGAAGATCAACATTAAACCTTTGAGGTTTTTAAAAAAAGTTTTTGTGATGGGTTTTGGGGTGTTGTTTTTTTTGGTGTTTGTGTTTTTTTGTTGTTTTTGTTTTTGTTGTTTTTGGTTTTTGGGGTTTTTTTTGGGTTGGGTTTGGGGTTTTGGGGGGGGGGGGGGGGGGGGTGGGGTTGTTGGTGTTTTTGGTTTTGGGTTTGGTGTGTTGGGTGGTTTTGGGTTTGTTGTGGTTTGTGTGGTGTTTGGGTTGTGGGTGTGTGGTTTGTGGTGTTTGTGGGGTGGGGTGGGTTTTTGTGGTGTGGTTTGTTGTGTGTGTGGTGTTGTGTGTGTGTTGTGGGGGTTGGTGTGTGTGTGTGTGTTTTTTTTGGGGGGTGTGTGTTTTGTGTGGTGTGGTTGTGGGTGTGGGTGGTTGTGTGTGTGGTGTGTGTGGTGTGTGGTGTGGGGTTGTGTGTGTGGGGGGTGTTTGTGGTGTGGGTGTTGTGTTGTGGGTTTTGTTTGTGTGTGTGGTGTGTTGTGTGTTTTTGGTTTTTGTGTGTTGTGGTGGTGTTGTGTGTGTGGTTGTTGTGTGTGTGGTGTGTTTGGTTGTGTGGTTGTTTGTGTTGTGGGTTTTTTGTGTGGGTGTTTGTGTGTGGTGTGTTTTGTGTGTGGGGGTGTTGTGTGGGGTGGTGGGGGGGGGGGGGTTGGTTTTGGTGGTTTTTGGTGTGTGTGGGGTTTTTGTGTGTGGTGGTGTGTGGGGGTTTTTGGTGTGGTGTGTGGTGGTGGTTTTTGGTGTGGGTGGTGTGGTGGGGTGTTTTTGGGTGTGTGGTGTGTGTGTGGTGTGTGGTGGGGGGTGTGGGTGAGTGTGTGGGGTGGGGTGATGTGGGTGAGTGTGTGGTGTGTGTGGGGGGTGGGGTGGGGTGGGTGGGGGGTGGGGGGGGGGGGGGGGTGTGGGGGGGGGGGGGGGGGGGGGGGGGGGTTTGGGGTGGGGTGTGGGGGGGGGGGGTGGGGTTTTTTTGTGTGGGGTGTGTTTTTTGGGTGGTGTTTTTTGTTTTGTGATTTTTGGGGGGTGTTTTTTTGTGGTGGTTTTTTGGGGGGGGTGTGTGTGGGGTTTTTTTTGGGTGTGTGTGGGGGGTTTGGTGTGTGTGTTTGTGTGGGGGGGTTTTGTGGTGGTGTGTTTTTTTGTGTGTGTTTTTGTGTGGGGTTTTGGGGGGGTGGGGGGGGGGGGGGGGGGGGGGGGGGTTTTTTTTTGTGGGGGTGGTTTTGGTGGGTGGTTTTTGGTGTGTGTGTGTGTGTTTTGTGTGGTGTGTGTGGGGGGGGGTAAGGGGTAGACAATTCATAAAGAATGCCTATTGCTGGGGAAAAAAAAAATGACAGGAATTGTACCTTGAAGAGATTTAGATAGATTTTGTTAAAGAAACAGTAATTTAATACAAATTTCCCCAAACAATCATGGGTGGTCAACCATTAAAAATTTTTAAATTGTGGAACCCAAAACGGGTTCAACCCAAGTTGAATTTTTTTTGGGTAAAAATTGCAAAACTTTTCATCATTATTTTCCCAAATCCCACTGTATATTAGAAGTCTAAAATCATTGAAAAAAACTTATATGGACAACATTGCAGACTTCATCCATAACTAGCCCATGCCCCCAGACTTGACTGACAACGGCAATTCATATTCCTAAACTGCCCCTCCCCATCCAAACAATTTTAAATAAAAATGATCTAAAAGAAAGGATTCTATAATTATAAACAAAACTTTTTTAAAATTTTTTCTAGTGGGATTGGGATTTTTCTAGCAGCCAATACTACTCTAGATGACAAAAAAGTATATCTAATGAAAGTTGCAATAGATTAGGATCCTAATCAAGAAATTCTTTATTACAGATTAGTAGCCAACATGGGCATTATGTTCACTAACACCAAATCCTTTATCTTCCACCAACCAATTAAAAGGGACATCTTCAAAATGTACCAATATTTTGTATTAAACATATGACATGTCAAAAAAAACCAAAAATTAAGTAACATCGTTTGGGCAAAAATGTTAATTATTTAAAAAATGACAAAAATTTAGAGATTTTGTGTATACAAGCCATATTTTATGTCAATTTTGTTTTTTGCTTTAATTTAAACCCTTGGGGGCATTCTGATGCCATTTCATAATCTTGAATAAAAAAAACACGCATTTTTTAAATAAAAAGCAAAAAAATGCCTTCTTATTCATCTTAAAACAGACCCCTTAAATTTTAATAGTCCTCACATTTACAATACCTGAATATAAGTTAATAAAAAGCTAATATAAAACCCATTCCACACATCCAAACTTCCATAAAAAATAAAAAAAAAATAATCACTGTTTAAAATCAAGGGATAAGAAAATAACCTAACAGTCTGAAATTTAAATCACAGCTGCAACGGGAGCTGATGAAACCTCAGGCACTCGTGAAATCTTTGTATAATAAATATACCAAAAAAAAATAGCATACATACAACTTAATATTTAATGAATGTTAGACAGTATACAAATGCAAGAAAGAATTCTCAATATAAAAAAATAAAATGGAAAAAAATTTGGCACTTAAATTTGTTAAATGCACAAATATAACTAAGTAAAATACACACAAAAATGCAAAACCTGTATATTAAGTCTTTCCATTTTTAAAAAACGGGAAAAATGCAAGTTTTTTCCTTAAAAAAAAAATTTACAAGTGCCCCCCCTGATCATCTGTTCTTACGTGCAACTTGGGGAAAATATAAATAAAAAAATTACCTTAGCAAACTGAATACCAAAGGTTTATTGAAAGTTGTTTTACAGGCACTGACACCACAGACGCACCAACACTTGGGAATGTTGGTAAAAACTTTTTCTTCACGACACTTTTAAATTTAAAAACTTTAAAAATTTTTTGGAAACCCAAAAAAATATAATAAAATAAAATATCACACGACTACAGCTTAATTAACAAAAAAAAAACAATTAAGACTTCTATTTAGCACAAGTGAATAAATTAACAGGTAGATATTAAACCATATAGTGTCTTTGCAAAACTATACCCCAGTTTGATGTATTAACATTACTCAGGGAATGGTTTACCATAAATCCACCTAAAGAGGAACCCTTTGGTTCCTTTTGGTTTCCCCTTCTAAGTGAGAATTTTTTTTAAACATTTCCCGTCCCCATGTATTCAACTTTTTTTTTTATTATTTTTTAGAGAAAAAGCAAGTACCTCTCACAATCCATAAACTTTCAGATCAAAACCTGAAGAAAAACCCCACCACTATCTACTGGAAAAACAAGGGTGCAATTTGGGCTTCCCATGGGCCCCTGTACCAGGGATAATATCAAAGCCAAAAACAAATTTTAAAAATTGATTTGCAGGGGCCTAAGAAAAGTTGCAAAACTGGGCCATCGCACGGGGAAATGGGATAAAGCCACCCTGACCTAATGACTTTAGGTGCCGGGGTTCCTATACCCTAATACCTTTTAAATCTCCTGGATATGAGAAAGTAGCCCAGGATTAAGTGCACAACCTGTGGATATGAGTGAGTATAGTACAATTCCAAAACTAAATGCCATAAAGCGTATAAAAAAATACCTAAGGGCCACACAAAGGCTGAGAATCTCGTAAAGGAAAAGAAATGAGAGTTGCCAGGCACACTGCAAGACCATTTAAGAGCAAGTTTTGGAAGGAATAAGGTCAATAATTCATACTTTTCTCTTTCCCGCACCTATGAAACATTTGGAAAAACCCCCTAATCTACCATAACAAAAATCACACACCCTTGGGCCAATGTCTAAACAGCAAGATTTTACTACAAAAAAAAAAAAAAAAAATAAGACAAAATTTTGAAATAATTAATGTTGACTTTCTAATTCAACTCTAAACTGAATCTTCAGACATTGTAAATAAAATCAATCTTCCCAAAAAGATTAACACCCTCACATTAACTTTAAAAACCCTTTCCTATACAAGAGCTGGGAAAGGACTTAAAAGAGTATGACACCTTAAAAGATGAGAGCCTCGCCCGTGCACTTTAACCCTGCTGAAGCTGAAGGTTTCCCCTTTTGTAGGAGTAACTAGAGATGCATTCTTGACATTTCCTGAAGAAAGAAAAAATTTAAAATTACAACACAAAAAAAAATAAAAAAATAATAAAGTTTTTTTTTTACATTTACTGTAACCATTTTTGAACATGAAACAATTCATTTTGCTTTTAAATAACTGAAAAGAACAAAGCTATATACAGCACCCCAAAAAGTGAATTAGGGTATTGCATCTTCGAAGTGAAAAATCAATAAAAAAAGCATGTTCACTGCACTGATTTATTGAACTTAATACTAAAAAAAAATATCAACTATAAAAAAAAAAAATAATAAAATAATAATGACATCATATTAAGGCAAACCAAAAGGGTCAAAAAACAGTAGTATCCCTAAAGGATTAATAATCTACAATAAATGTAAAAATTGGGGGTAATTTGGCAATAAAAATACCTAAAAATAAACATACCCTCAAAATCATATATTTTTAAAAATTTAAAACTTTAAATTTTAAAATGATACAAATTTAAAATTACGTCCTTTTCAGAAAGGATTATTTCCTTAATGTAGCAGAAAAATATCTGAATTTGATGTTCCCCTTAAAATTTAGCAAAAATAATGACAGCAAAAATTGTGAGAAATTTTTTTAAAAATACCATATGCACCAAATACAGTGGAAACCTCCACAAAGATTTAAACGTTCCGTGACCTTGCCGCATCTGGATTTGCTGTTTGCAAGTCAAATTTTTCCTCATTTAAATTTAATTTAAATGGAATTCTTTATTCCATGGGAATTCCCGGCACCCTAAAATACTCAATAATTTCCCTAAATCAAACCCCACGTTTTTTTTATCTTCACAATTCATCTACTATGACATAATAAACAATAAATTAATTAGAAACCTGATAAATCTAGAACAAAAAATATGTCATTAGTGACAAGTGGGGCGGCCAAACGCTTCAGCATTGTTGAGGGAACGCTGCCATCTAGCGCAGCCTTTTTAAGCCGCATTAAATTATTTTTATTTCAATATAAATAATTTGGAATTTTTTTTCACCAAAAAATAGAAGATTTCTGTTATGCAGATACTGCATATTGTAATAATTGTATAAATAATTCAAACCATTCTGACTGCATATTGGGAAGGGGTACGTCATTTTTTTACTCTTGAACTTGCCAAAAAAAGAATATTTCGCTACTTGACTCATTTTCAAGGAAATTCTCACAGAAAACCCTTCAAAAAACATTCTATTTCTTAAAATATTTTCCTTTTATCAAAGAGCCCAAAAAGAGAAACATCATAAAAACCACACGAAAATACGCCAAGGGGGCTAATTGCTGAAATTGAAAACCCCTTATTTATGGGCCCAATTTTTCATTTTTGGTTACATTAAACCCCCCTTTCTTTTTGGGCTTATAATACATCTTTCGACCAGTGTTTCGATGTTTAATACGCATAAATTCAGCGCTTCAATCAACAGAAAACTGGTATGCCCACATGGAAAACGCTCTGTTGGCAGTGTGCACCACATAAAAAAAATCCTGCAGCACACGGTGCATAATAAGGGAAAAAAAAAAATGACCACTTTTTTTGGATTAAAAAACCACTTTTAGTTTATTTTCCCTATATATTTTCGCTGATTCTCATTTTTATGTTCACTGATAAAATGGGAAAACATATTATGGAAAAAGAGATGATTTTTTATTAGTTTCAAAAGATGAAAATGACCCTTTAAATTGAGCTCAAAGTATGGGGAAAGTTTTTATTTTTTCCAAATTTTTTTGAGTAAGCAAATCCACCCACGTCCAAAAAAAAAAATCAACGGGTAGTCAATATTCTTTCCTATCACTGATATTTTTTAACCATTTTTTCAATAATGCAGAAGTCTGCATAACAGTAAATTTTGTATTTTTTTTATGAAAAAAAAACCAAATAAAAGCAAAAGTAATATAAAGGGGGCCCCGAGACAGACTATAACACAGGATACGTTATTTTTTGTGCCAAAAATGTCTACATTTTTTATTCTGGACCCTTTTTTAAACTGGCACTTTTTTTAAAAGCGATTGGCAATGCAAATTTTTACCATTTTATTGGGTAGTTCAAATCTGAAATGGGGTGTTTTTTGTACTCAACTGATAGAAAAAAGGAGTTTAAAGAAATGCTATAGTTTGGCAACTGGAAAATGGGGAAAAAAGGGAAAGGGGGAAGGGGATAATTAGTAAAAAGGGGGTAATTGGATTTTGAAAATTTCTTTTGGGTGAAATTTCCCTGGAAAAAGACCCACCTTTCAAGAAAAAAATTTTTTTTTTCCAAAAATTTTTTCACTTGGTTTAAATTCCATCAAAAAGGGGGCCCCTTCAGGAAAAAATTTTTTTTTTCCCCAAAAATTTTGGAAAAAAAAAAAAAAAAAAAAAAAAAATTCCAGCAAAGGTATTTTTTGGGGAAAAGCAAAAAAAAAACTGAATTTCCAGTTCCCAAAAATTTGAAAAAAATAAAAAAAAAAAATTTACAAGGCCCCTTTAAATATTTTTTGGGTTTTTAAGTTTTTTTTTTTTTTTTTTTAAATTTTTTTTTCCCTAAAAATTTCCGAGAACCAAAATTTTAAAATTTTTAAAATATTTAAAAACCACGATTCAAAATAAACCCCATAAATTTTTTCTTTTTAAGTTTTTTTTTCTCCCAAAATTTTTTTCTAATTCAAAAATTTTCTAAAACATACTGGGTTTTTTAATGGGATTAAATTTTAAACCACCCGAAAGGGAAAATTCCCCCACAAAAAGTTTTTCTTTTGTTTCCGTTTTTTTTACAAAACATGCACCTTTTTGAAAAATTTTTTCTATTTTAAAATTTATTTTAAAATGACATTTTTTAATCTTTGGGAATCCGAAACAGGACCTTTTGAAAGGCACCTTACCAAATTTTTCCCCAAAAAACAAAACCAAAGGTGGTCGTTGCCGTCTTTTTTTTTAAAAATTTTTTCTGGAGAAATTCCTGAAATTGGGAAGAAAATTTTTATGAATTTTAAAACTTCCCCTCAAAAAAACCTTGGTAATTTGAACCCCGGCTTTTTTGATAAAACAATACTTTACTGGTTTTTCAATATTATTGTCCTGACAAACCAATAAATTCACATTACGTGTTGGTTAGGCCCCTTTTTTTGGGACCAAAATATTCATGGGATAAAAATGTTCCCCCGAGAGGAAGGGGTATTTCATTAAAACCCCTGTAAACTCTTTTTGAACCCGGTCACAAAAAACCCAATTCAGTAATTTGTTCCCCCCCAAAAAGGCATGTTTTTTGTATAATCCCCAAAAACACTTGGTACTTTTGTTTTATACCCCTTATACACAATTCCAAACCCGGCACTGTCCAATCAAAGTAAAAATTTTAACCAAGGTTCCTTTGTCAATACCTTAAGCAGTTTCCCCTTTCAAAAATCAAAAAAACCTCAAACAAAATCTTTTGGGGGAAATTTTGGAATTTTTTTTAGATAAAAAAACTTTTTAACAAAACCCGTCCCTTTTCCCCCTTTTTGCAAGAAATCAACTAGTAAGGTGTAAAAACCGTTACGTATATTTAAAGAGCCCCTAAAAAATGCCATTTCCCTGTTTTATTTTTCTATGAAACATAACATTTTGGGAAAAAAAAAATTTTCAAAAAGGTTTTTCCACCTTTTTATTTTCAAAAAACTTTTATCCAAAAAAAAACACCCACTTTTCCACAATCCGGTCAAAAATTTTTAAAAACCAAAGGGCCCCTTTCCGGGGGGTAAATCCCCTTGAAGACAAAATTACTTGGGGAAAAAAATTTGGGGTTTCGCCCAAAACAAATTTTGGGTTTTATAATATAGGCTGGTTTTGGGTTTGGTCTGGTTTTCGCTCCCTTTTTCCTTCTTCAGGCGGGGGGCCCCCCGGGGGTGAAATATGAGGGTGAAAACCTCACCATAAAATCCCCTGAGCCGGGTTAAAAATTTCCAAGTGACCCATATCCCCCTTAAATCCTAAAACTTTTTAGGGCCCATTTAAGGGTTTATTGTTGGGCCCAAAAAAAAATACCCCCCATCGCGGGGCCTACCGAGCTTACTGGTGAAAAGATCCCATTCCATGGTTACCTAAAATACAATCCTCCCCCACAATTTTTCAAAACAAGGCCCGGCCCCCAAAAAAAAATTTCCTTTCATTTGGGCCCCCCTGGTAAAACCCCCCCCAAAAGGGGTAAAAGGTTTGGGGGGTTCATTTTTTTAATTATCAAAATTTGGGACTTTTGGGAAAAAAAAAGGAATTGCTTTTTTTATTTTCCCTTTCAGGTGAACTACAAAATAGGGGGGGTTTTTGGGGGTGGGCTTGGCTTTCGCGGGGGTGGGAACGAAAGAGTCAGCGTTCCCACTGGGGCGGGGGTAATTTTTTTTTATGGTGCCCCTCCTCACATTACCTAGAGCCTTTCTTTCCCCAAATTTGAAAAAAAAAAATTTTGGGGTAGTCCACGGTTTTACCCCCGTGAACCGTCTTTGGGGCGCCCTAAAAGGGGGGAAAAACTTCCCCCAAAAGGCCGCGGCCCAAAAAAAAATAACCAACCCTTCAAACGGTAAATAAGGGGCCTCCTTTGAGGCCCACTCGCTTATGGAAATTCGCTCACGTATGGAAGCAAAAAATCTACCAACTGACTGCTTGTATTTGGAAAAACTCGCACATGGATGTGCTCGCAAGTAGATGTTCCACTGTATATGAATTACTCTATATTACTAATAAGTGTACAAGCTACTAATGAAACACTATTTTTCTTTAATATTAAATTACCTGTTTCACAGATTATACATGTCCTAATGAAGCTCATCCGGTAATAAAGGTTGTAATTTCTATAACACAACCCAAAATACTGTGACACCAACTTCGTGTTGGAAATCTACTTCAATTCCATAACAATCAGTGCAATTATATATATCTTTTCTACATGAACCATCATTGCAGGGGCGTGTACTGTTAGTGATTGTAAAGATGACAAGACACGCAAATTTACGAATGCTTGCTTGAAAAATGTGAAGATTCTTGAAGTGTGCCAAATGCTAAATGAATGCATTTTAAAAAAAAAGCACAATTCAAAATTTGTTCTAGAACTGGTTCAACTTTGTAAAATGTAAGGAATGTATGAGAGTATAGTGGCACCAACACTTACATGGGTGTGAAGCATGGTTGTAAATGCTACAACAAGGAGGCTGGAGGTAGTCAAGATGTCATGTCTAAGGCAATGTGTGGTGTAAATGCAGAGAATTTGTCGTGTGGAAATTAGGAAGAGGTGTGGAGTTACTAAAAGTATTATTCAGAGAGATGAGGAAGGGTTATTGAGGTGGTTTGGTCATTTGGAGAGGATGGAGAAAAATAGGATGACTTGGAGGTGGTATAATCTGTAGTGGAGAGAAGGAGGGGTAGGGGTCATCCTAAAAAAGGAGGGAGGAAGGAGTGACAGAGGTTTTGTGTGAAGGGGCTTGGACATACAGCAGGCATGTTAGATAGAAGTGAATGGAGACAAATGGTTTTTGGGACTTGACAAGCTGTTGGAGTGTGAGCAGGGTAATATTTTGTGAAGGGATTCAAGGAAATTAGCTGGACTCCAGTCCTGGAGGTGGTAAGTACATATTATATCATATTATAATCAAAAAGAAGCACTAAACCTACTAGGGTCATACATCGCAGCAGGACCGGGAAGGGTGCAGGGGTACTGAGTAGGAAGAGGGAGAGGGATTATTATTAGATCACGCAGTGCAGCAGGGCAGGAGATAGTGCAGGAGTAGAGGGTAGCAAGAGGGAGAGGTAGAAAGGGCTGAGGAGTGCTAGAAGCATCATCAAAGTTTGTGCGGTAAATCAGTTGATCTCAAAAAATCAACAAGAGTCTGGGTTAAAGAAGGGTCCATCAGCAAGAAGGGAAAATAAAGTAAGAGCATCAGAGCAGTGACAATGTCGGAGGTAAATTCTATGTGCTTGTTGATAAAGTGGGCAGTCCAACAGAATATGGCTAACAGAAACTGGAACCTGACAATTCTCACAGAGTGGAATAGGGCGCCTCTGCATGAGATACCCTTTAGTAAGACAAGTGTGGCTGATGCGAAGATGGGAGTGTGTCATCTCCCAACCTCGACATTGAGTCAAGACAGCCAAAACCTATGCACGTACTTCGTTTGATAGAATGTAAATTTGTTATATAGCAGATCAGACCAACGTTGCTGCCAATGGTTGCGAAGGTGGTAGAAATCGCAGCAAAATAGCCCCATGAAGGAACACCTCTATATGAAACTGGGAGGCCCATGTACAGCTGACCGCGCAGCAGTGTCGCTTGTTCACTCCCCTGTACATCAACATGCCCGGGGGACTCAGCAAAAAACATCATCTTTGTGCCTAGTAGAGATACAGCATAACCAAAGTTGGATACAAAGAACCAGGGAATAGGTGAATCAAATTTTTGTATAGCCTGTAAAACACTAAGGTAGTCTGAAACTACCACAAATGGTGACACAGGCATAGATGCAATACAGATAAGTGCTACAATAATGGCATACAATTCACCAGAACAATGCTGCCGAGGATAATAAATGCCCTTGCATGACACTGTCGGGAAACACTGCACTGCTGTGAATCTGATGCCATCATAAGACTTGGAACCTTTGGTATACACTGCGATGGCATTAGAATGAGATCGGAAGTGGTTAAGAAAAAGAGAGTGAGAAGCCACCATAGACAGCAGGGCTTTCACACAGGGCAGTGGAGAAAAACAGACATGAACTGCCGTAACTTCCCAAGGGAAAGGGAAAAGTTAGATGCTACATGAACATAGAAAGGGGCAAGTGAAGAGAAGACAAGAGCGAATGTAGAGAAGAGAAATCGACAGTAAACAAGGATGACCAACAAATAAGGAACTTTTTACTAACACCGTTACCATCCTATAAATGGAAGGAAGGCAGAGGTCATGAGAGCGAACAAAATAGCGGGGGCAATGACATCATGGTAATTGGTCAAGGATGGAATATTCGCCTCTTCATAGAGGCTCTCAACAGGTGAAGAGAGAAAAGCACCAAAAGGGATAAATGTAATCCCTGGTGATGGATGGGGGTTCAGGAGAGGCCGCTGAATAATCTGGTCATCGTAAAACTAGTTTCGACAAAATTAGGGCAGAATGCATCGAAAGAAGAGTTCTATGGGTCGGCCCCTCATGAAAAATGAGTGAGAATTTCAAGGACAATTTTAGCCAGTTATGACAAGCTGCCTTCAAGAAAGTAATGTGAGGTTTTTCCCGGATAACGACGGTCAAACAGAAAGCTGAGAAAACCTGACAGCAATCACGTTCTGTGATACATGAACCATACAGGTACAAGAGATTATCAGGGGTGAAGAAAGTCTAGTGAAAGTAATTTGGTGTGTTTTAGTACTAGAAAATTTAAACCCATGAGCAGTGGCCCAATTGGAAACATGGTTGACTGCATGCTGGAGATAAACTGCAATGAGCAACAGGCAGCACCTGCACAAGCTATAGCAAAGTCATCAACATAGACCAAATATTAGATGGAAGAATAGATGCCAGATTATTTTTAGCAAGGAGAAAAAGTGTGGTGCTCAGGACACATCCCTGGGGACACCTTCAGCTTGAACAAAGTCCAGGGAAAGTATATTATTAACCCGAACACGGAAATGTTTCTCGGATAAGAAGATCTTAACCCTTCCAGGGTCCAAGGCCCAAATCTGGAGTCACGCACCATGTCCAAGAATTTAAAAAAAAAAAAAATGTTATTTTTCTTATGAAATCGTAGAGAATCTTTTTGTGAAGGTAATAAAACAAAAAGTACGAAATTTGGTGGAAAATTGACGAAATTATGCTCTCGTGAATTTTGATGTGTCAGGACATTTACGAATCGGCGATTTTGCCGACTTTGAACTCCCTTTTTTAGGCCAATTACATTATTCCAATCAACCAAATTCTTAGCTATTTCACTAGTATTACTTCTTTTCTATCGATTGAGCACAAGAAATCGCCAAGTCAACTGTTTCAACTACAAAATAAAGTGATCGGAAATTGTTAATTTTGGCCAATTTAACACAAAGTTAAAAATATTCCAATTTCAAAATAGGGTCCAGAATAAACAATGTAGGGATTCCTGGGACTAAATAACGTTTCCTCTGTTCATTAGTTATGTTTTGAGGCTTTACAAATAAATTCCATTTTGATTTTTTTTTTCACATAATGAAATTTATTCACACCAAAAAATAGAAGATTTACTGTTATGCAATACTGTAATAATTGTATAAATATCATCACCATTGTGAATGTATATTAGACCCACCAGCTGACGTGTATTAGACGTGTGAGGTCGTTTGTTTACTCTTGAATATCGGGAAAAAATTTAACATTTCCGCTACTTGAGCTCAGTTTCAAGCCATTTCCAGTGCTAAACCAATCAAAATCATCTCTATTTTCTGTAATATGTCTTCCATTCTATCAAATGAGACCCAAAAAATTGCAAATACAACCCATAAAAACATACGAAAAACACTGCAAAGTTGCTGTTTTAATCGAAAAATCATGATTTAAGTTTTTTTCTCTCATTATACACAGTGTGCAGCAGGATCTGTATTTATGTGGTGCACACATACCACAGATGTATTCTCTCATATCTAGGCCCAAATGTACCACTCACAGTTATCAGAGTGAGCTGAGCTCATGTCGTAGATTACGGTTTGGACCCTGAACGTAAAGCCGTAGATCTACGGACGGACCCTGAAAGGGTTAAGGAAAAATGATAGATTGCCTAGGAGCCCAGGGAATGAGCTTGTGGTCAAGATGTTATATCTCCAAGTTGTCATATGCTTTCACAAGATCAAAAAAGATGGCAATAACTGAGTGGTTTTGGAAAAAAGCATTACGTACATTTTTTTTTTTTAACAAGTCGGCCGTCTCCCACCGGGAAGGGTGACCCAAAAAGAAAAGAAAATCCCCAAAAAGAAAATACTTTCATCTTTATTCAACACTTTCACCTCACTCACACATAATCACTGTTTTTGCAGAAGTACTCAAATACAACAGTTTTTGAAGTACAGTGGACCCTCGAATTTATAGTGCCTTTTCTGTATGCAAAACTATTTTTATTATCTATAAAATGTAAATTGTTGTATATACGTATAAAGATTTCAAAACATATCCCCCAAACTGCCAATATCCCAAAACCCCTCCTTTAAAGTGCAGGTACTGTACTTCCCATTTCCAACACTCAAGTCCGGCTATATAAAATAACTGGTTTCCCTGAATCCCTTCACTAAATATTACCCTGCTCACACTCCAACAGCTCGTCAAGTACCAAATACCATTCGTCTCCAATCACTCCTATCTAACACGCTCATGCACGCTTGCTGGAAATCCAAGCCTCCCCCAACAACCTCCTTTACCCTCTCCCTCCAACCTTTTCGAGGACGACCCCTACCCCGACTTCCTTCCCCTACAGATTTATACGCTCTCCATGTCATTCTACTTTGATCAATTCTCTCTAAATGACCAAACCACCTCAACAACCCCTCTTCAGCCCTCTGACTAAAACTTTTATTAACTCCACACCTTCTCCTAATTTCCACACTCCGAATTTTCTGCATAATGTTTTTACACCACAAAATTGCCCTTTTGACAGGACATCTCACTGCCTCCAACCGCCTCCTCGCTGCAGCATTTACAACCCAAGCTTCACACCCATAAAGAGTGTTGGTACCACTATACTTTCATACATTCCCTTCTTTGCCTCCATAGATAACGTTCTTTGTCTCCACATATACCTCAACACAACACTCACCTTTTTTCCCTCAACAATTCTATGATTAACCTCATCCTTCATAAATTTCCCTCCACTGATATTCAACTCCCAAATATCTGAAACATTCACTTCTTCCATACTCCTCTTCCCCAATTTATATCCAATTTTTCTTTATCTAAATCATTTAATACCCTCATCACCTTACTCTTTTCTGTATTCACTTCAACTTTCTACCTTTACACACACTACCAAATTCGTCCACTAACCTCTGCAATTTTTTCCTTAGAATCACCCATAAGCACAGTAACATCAGCAAAAAGTAACTGTGTCAAATTCCCATTTTGTATTTGATTCCCCATAATTAATCCCACACCTCTCCTGAGCACCCTAGCATTCACTTCTTTTACAACCCCATCTATAAATATATTAAACAACCATGGTGACATTACCACTCCTGTCTATGACCTACTTTTAAACCGGGGAAATAGTCTCCCTCTCTTCTACACACCCTAACCTGAGCCTCACTATCCCATAAAAACTCTTTACAGCATTTAGTAACTTACCACCTATTCCATAAGTACTTGCAACATCTGCCACATTTCTCCCCAATCCACTATCATATGCCTTTTTTAAATCCATAAATGCAATAAAAAAATTCCCTACCTTCATCTAGTGGGTAGGGGATGAGTAGATCAGGGGTTTACATTGAAGTAAAATATAAGAACAGTATCTAGATACTGTTCTTAATATATGCTTCAATGTAAACACCTGATCTACACATCCCCAAACCCACTCTAAAACCTACTTACTCATCCGTAATCCTACATCCCGTCTTACCCCCTAATTCTTTCAAAAAATAACCCTACTGGTACACTTTTCCTGGTACACTCAGTAAACTAATTCCTCTATAATTTTTACAAATCTCTTTTGTCCCCCCCTTTCCCTTATATAAAGGGGTTATACATGCTCTCCACCAATCCCTAGGTACCTTCCCCTCTTTCATACATTTATTAAACAAAAAAAACCAACCACTCCAACACTACATCCCCCTGCTTTTAATATTTCTGTCATGATCCCGTCAGTTCCAGCTGCTTTACCCACTTTCATTCTACGTAATGCCTCACGTACTTCCCCCCACACTTACACCCTGCTCTTTCTTCACTCCTAAAAATGGGTATACCTCCCGGGTCATGCATGAAATTACCGCCTCCCTTTCTTCGTCGACATTTAAAAGTTTTTCAAAGTATTCTTGCCATCTACCCAATACCTCCATCCCCCCATCTACTAACTTTCCTACTCTGTTTTTAACTGACAAATCCATTTGTTCCCTGGGCTTTCTTAACTCACTCCAAATTTTTTTCTTATTTTCATGAAAATTTCTTGACAGTGCCTTTTTCCCACTATCACCTGCTCTCCCTTTGAAACTCTCTTCACCTTTCTTTTACTCTCCATATACCTACTCTTCTTATAACACTTCTGCTTTGAAAAAACCTCTCATAAGCCACCTTTTTCTCTTTTATCACACCCTTTACTTCATCATTCCACCAATCACTCCTCTTTCCCTGCACCCACCCTCCTATAACCACAAACTTCTGCCCCACATTCTAATATTTTATTTTATTATCCACTGGCCGATTCCCACCAAGGCGGGGTGCCCAAAAAAAGAAAAACTTTCACCATCATTCACTCCATCACTGTTTGCCAGAAGGGTGCTTTACACTACAGTTTTTTAAACTGCAACATTAACACCCCTCCTTCAAGTGCAGGGACTGTACTTCCCATCTCCAGGACTCAAGTCCGGCCTGCCGGTTTCCCTGAAACCCCTTCATAAATGTTACTTGCTCACACTCCAACAGCACTCAACTGCACTTTTAAAACTATTCCAACCCTCTTCAACCTCCCCCCCCTCCACTACTCATATTTGCACCAGCCCACCTTTCTGCCAATAGTTCTTATATCTCATCCAAAATTCCTCCTCCCTTAGTTTATACACTTTCACCTCCCCTTAAATTGTTGCCATTTTCCCTTGTCCCATCTACCTCTTACTCTAACTGTAGCTACAACTAAATAATGATCCGATATATCAGTTTTCCCCTCTATAAACATGTACATCCTGGAGCCTACCCATCAACCTTTTATCCACCAAAACATACTTTCATTACGTGCTATATCATACCTTGTATAAATTTTTTTATCCTCTTTCCATAAATGTATTACTTATTACCAAACTCTTTCTACACATAGCTCAATTAAAGCTTTCCCCCTTTTCATTTACCCCTGGCACCCCAAATTTACCTATTTTCTTTCCCTCCACAACATTTTTTACCCACTTTAGCATTGAAATCCCCACCACAATACTCCGCATTTGGGTTTAAAACTCCCCACTCCTCACCAACATTTCCCAAAATCTCTCTCTCCTCTACACTTCTTTCTCCAGTGCATATATGCTTTTCATAACCCACTTTCACATCCACCTTTATTTACTCCTCAAAATCCTGAATAATACATTTACTCCCCCTTTTCCTGCCACAGCTTATCCCTCAAAATTATGCTACTCTTTCTTTAGTCTAACTCTATTTTAAACCCCTGACCTAATCCCATTTATTCCTCTCCACTGAATAACTCCCCCCCCTTCACTTTGTTTCACTTAAAAGCCAGGCATTCAGCTTTTTTATCATTCACACAACATCCCCACATTCAAAACATCCCACTTGAAAATTTCTTTTTATTCTTTTTAGTAATTATTACAGAAAAAAGGGTTACTAGCCATTGTTCCTGGCATTTTAGTTGACTTTTACAACGACATGCTTACGGAGGAAAGATTCTTATTCACTTCCCATGGGTAAAAAGGAAAAGTAATAAGAAACAAGACTTATTAGGATAAAATTCAAAGAAAACTCAATGAGTGTTTATAGATTTAACGTGTACATGTATGTGTAGATGACCTAAGTGTAAGTAGAAAGTGCAAGACATCCCTGCAATCTTGCATATTTAGAGAATTACAAGACACCAATCCTACCATGTAAAACAATTACAGGCTTTCGTTTTACACTCACTTGGCAGGACGGTAGTACCTCCCGGGTGGTGCTGTCTACCAACCTACTACACTACATTATGTACATATGTATCTAAATGGATTAAGGGGTCAATAGTAGAACAGCCCTTACGAAAGCCATATTGACTAGTGGAGAGACTATTGTGCATCTCTAAATACCACACAAAATGTCTATTTACCAGACATTCTAACAACTTGCAAACCACACTGGTTAAGAGCAATGGGAGGATAGTGGGAGGCATCATGTCCTGAAGTACCTGGTTTATGAAAAGGTAGTACAATGGCAGAGTTCCACAGCTGGGCAGAACTCCTCACAGCCAAATATGATTAAAGAGCCGTAAAGGACCACAAGAGCCGGTGAATGTAATGCTGAAGCATACAGATATGAATGCTGTCCGACCCAGCTGCTGATGATCGGCAAGCGGAGAGTATTTACTCTAATTCTAGACGCTTAAAAGGCACATTGCAAGGCTCTTCTCCGCTAGAAGAAAAGTCTAAGGCTCAAACTCTCTTGGCAAATTTGGAGGAAAGAAACAAGGGGCAGAGATGGAGTCCCTGGGAGATATGGACAAGATGATGACCAAGTTCAGTAGCAAACGTCAGAGGGTTAGCTATAGCGACATTGGCAACCCGAAGGACAGGACACACTTCTGATTATGCCTGCCTGAGGTTTGGGTATAGAATGTGAAGCTATGGTTAAAACTGAGGTTGAGAACAGGTGTTAACTGCTCATCAATAGAGGATGAAGAAGGGTCCTCCCTCAAAGCAGTTTGACACGAGTACAGGTACCAAGTCTCTTGTCAAATTGCCAGTGTGGGCTTCGAGGAGTGGAGAATAACAAATGGAAGTAAGGAGGATTGGAAATGCAAGTCTAGGATACAGACCAGGTAAGTTTAGTGCAGTTGATGAAGAGCAAACAGAGATTGATATGCGACAGATTGAGTACGAGGATCAAAATGGGTGGGAGTACCCGTATTTAAAACAATGAGGGGAAGAGAAGCGAGAAGAGCCTCTAACTGAATGCTGTGCAAGTCACAGTGAGACCCCCAGAGCATTAAAAACTGCCTAATAACAGAAGTAGTGGCAGTAATGAAGAAAACCAGAAATGCAACATCTGGGATGAAAATGCCAAAAGGAAATTATAAAAAAAAAAAAGCCTAAACC
>NC_069407.1:12030705-12128576 GCF_026875155.1 Cherax quadricarinatus | reverse complement strand
CCCAAATCTTCTCAGAAACTTACTAAAGGGCAAACCAAAAAAAATAGAAAAATAAACAAAAAGCTTAAATGGGAAAAAAATGTTTAAACTATTCGCATAAGAAAAAAAAATTTGACGGGTCACACAGTAAGCAAAGAAACTCACAGCAAAAAGAAAATACTCAACTGAACAAATTACTTTAAAAATCAAGAAACTTGTATTTTTACTCAAATCAATTTCCCTAAAATTTTTATTTAAAAAAAATTAATAAAATGGAAAGTGAGTTGCCCTTTACCTCCAATGAATAGAGAAATCCCAAAATAAAATGATAAAAGGACTCAAAAAAGCTTGTGCAAAAAAAAACAAACTGGGAAAAAAATTTTCCCGAAAAAAATAAATGCACAGAAAAAAAAATATTATCACGAACAGAGCATATGAAACTGCACTGAAATAAACTGTAAAATATTGAAAAACAATTGCTAATCAAAAGTATTGCACAACACGCACAAAATTTCTGCAAAAAAAAACTTTAAATGGTAACACAATGTTTCACAAAAATTTATTGCAAAATGTTAAATTTTGCAATAAAAAAAAAATATTAACCACACAAGAAAAAAATATATCAAGGGAAAATAAACTGAGTGAACATTTTAAACTTTTAACTAAAAGTTAACCAACACTTAACAAACAAAAGAACAATTTACTTTAAAAGAAAATTTAAAAAAATTGCATTAAGAGGAATTTGTTCAATGAAAACATGAAAAAATGGGTGCAAAAACACAGAGCAAAAAAAGTTTAACACTTCAGTGATCAGAACACAACACATAAACCATAAACACAATACAGTTTTTCTTGCAATGAAATTTATTTTTGGAAAGCTTTGATAAAAAGATTTCTTGCTTGCACAAAACAATGGCACTTTTGTCTTAAAATAAGAAAAATTAGACACGGCTAAGAAAAAATATGAACCAAAAATTGTTCAACCACAGAGAACAAAACAAGAATAACAAATGCTGGGAAAAAAATGTAACAACAACACGATTTGCGATCCCGGACACAACTAATAAATTACTGAATTTAATTCCTGATACGAGAACACAAGGTGTTCTGAATGTAAACACAAATTCTATACTGCTATATTTTTTCCAACAACAAAGGAAAAAACTAGGTACTTACTTCAAGTGTAAAAAAAAAGAAACACAAAACAACAGACTAAAAAATCCACAAAATTTAACACTAAAATAAAAAGAAAAAAAAAATTTTTGCAAACGTATAAATAAACACGGGTCTGATCGAGAGTCACTGAATGTCACTAAGAAAAATCACTGGAACACAAAGAAATTCTCAACCCCTCCAAATGTCTATATGAAAAATATATCGCTGTAACGACTTGGTGTAGATGAGGTAGATGGGGGAAGGAGGAGGCACGCCGTGGCGGCATTGTCTTTACGTGATCGTAGAATTGGCTTTCATCCGTAACAAAACACAGGAGGGTTTCAAAGGTGGACCAAACCACTCTGCCTGACCCCCCCCGTGGTCCTTAAAATATTGCTATAACCCCTTGTAGTTACCAAAAACAGTGGGAGTTTGGTGAGTGGGTGAGTGGCTGAGAGGGGTCTAGGCCGCGTGGTGATGAGTGGGGTGAGCAGGGCTAAGCCGGACCGGTGGGAGACACACATGGTCAGGGGGGTAGGGGTGAACCGTAAGCCTCAAAGAAGACAACCACAAAGGCGCGAAATATTCTAAGCTGGGTGGCTTAAAATACACCCACGAAATACCACAACACCACAGGGATGAAAAGAGCACTCAAAAGGCTTGGGCTTTAAACACAACCCAAAGAAGACTGTACTTTACGTGGCTTCTTGAACTGGGGTAAGACACCCTGGGTTAGTTTCTTCTGGCTTATCTTAACCCTTCACACAGAATAGCTTGATAACTTCTCAGGATGAGCACAGCAGGGGTGGAAAGCTGGCTTGGCAGACAAAGCTGGATGGAGTAGGCTAGGTTGGACTGGACTCCCTCACCACAGACTGGTAGCTGGCTTACTTTGCAAACTCGGGTCAACCCCTCGGGAGTGATGAAAATAAGCAGATAAACACTAATACAAAGAGACTGACCATTGAATAATGTAGTGGCTGGTAGAAGCTTGAGAGAGTAGCTGGCTAGAGGTAGCTGGCTGGGGTAGGTCGAGCGTACCCTGCTCGGCAGGCCTAGTCACAAGATGTCGGCCGGCCCAGTAGAAATTTATCTCCAGAAATCACTGTAATCGTCAGAATTACAGGCCCTCCGTTGCCACCAACTTGTCGTAGGGGTTCTTAAAAGGAGATATCGAGGGTTGAAGATAGACACACTTGTTGGATGGTAACGCTATATTGTCAGACTGTGGTAATGGGAGATGGAGCCCAGCCTTGCCGTGTCCTGGCCTGGATGTCTATGCGCCGACTGAGAAGGAGGCAGAGGTACGAACGTAAACATGCGCATCCCGTGACGTCACACAGTCACTCGGCCTAAGATGTCTTCTATATAAACACATGGATGATATTATAATGCTCAGCTAATCTATACAACACATGTAAGGGGATTCAGCAACTATGCTGACAGAAAGTCAGAGTGGAAGATCTGGGTGAAGACGTGGTGGTGGTGGTGATGGTGGTGGTGATGGTGGTGGTGATGTTGTTTGTGGTGGTGGTGATGGTGGTGATGGTGGTGGTGATGCTGTTGGTGGTGGTGGTAGTGGTGGTGGTGGTGGTGGTGATGGTGGCGGTGGTGGCGATGGTGGTGGTGGTGATGTTGTTGGTGGTGGTGGTAGTGGTGGTGGTGAAGGTGGTGGTGATGTTGTTGGTGGTGGTGGTAGTGGTGGTGGTGGTGGTGATGGTGGTGGTGATGTTGTTGGTAGCGGTGGTAGTGGTGGTGGTGATGGTGGTGGTGATGTTGTTGGTAGCGGTGGTAGTGGTGGTGGTGATGGTGGTGGTGATGTTGTTGGTGGTGGTGGTAGTGGTGGTGATGGTGGTGGTGATGTTGTTGTTGGTGGTGGTGGTGGTGGTGGTGATGTTGTTGGTGGTAGTGGTGGTAGTGGTGGTGGTGATGGTTGGTGGTGGTGATGGTGGTGGTGATGTTGTTGGTGGTAGTGGTGGTAGTGGTGGTGGTGATGGTGGTGGTGATGGTGATGGTGGTGGTAATGTTGTTGGTGGTGGTGATGGTGGTGGTGGTGGTGGTGATGGTGGTGGTGGTGGTGGTGGTTGTGGTGGTGATGTTGGTGGTGGTGGTAGTGGTGGTAGTGGTGATGATGATGATGGTGATGGAGGTGGTGGTGATGTTGTTGGTGGTGGTGGTAGTGGTGGTGATGGTGGTGGTGGTGGTGGTGGTGGTGGTGGTGGTGGTGGTGGTGGTGATGGTGGTGGTGGTGGTGGTGATGGTGGTGATGATGTTGTTGTTGGTGGTGATAGTGGTGGTGATGGTGATGGTGGTAGTGGTGGTGGTGGCGATGTTGTTGTTGGTGGTGGTAGTGGTGGTGATGGTGGTGATGGTGGTGGTGATGTTGTTGTTGTTGGTGGTAGTGGTGGTGATGGTGGTGGTGGTGGTGGTGGTGATGGTGGTGATGATGTTGTTGTTTGGTGGTGATAGTGGTGGTGATGGTGATGGTGGTAGTGTGGTGGTGGCGATGTTGTTTTGGTGGTGGTATGGTGGTGATGGTGGTGATGGTGGTGGTGATGTTGTTGTTGTTGGGTGGTAGTGGTGGTGATGGTGGGGTGGTGGTGGTGTGGTGATGGTGGTGATGATGGTGTTGTGTTGGTGGGATGATAGTGGTGGTGATGGTGATGGTGGTAGTGGTGGGGTGGGTGATGTTTGTATGTTGGGTGGTGGTAGTGGTGGTGATGGTGGTGATGGTGGTGATGGTGGTGGTAGTGGTGGTGATGGTGTGGTAGTGGTGGTGGTAGATGGTGGTGATGTTATGTTGGTGGTGGTGGTGTGTGGCGGCGGTGGTTGTGATGTGTGTGGTAGAGGTGGGTGGTTGATGGTGGTGGTGTATGTTGTTGTTGTTGTTGTTGTTTTGTTGTGTGGTGGTGGTGGTGGGGTGTTGGTGGTGTGGTGGTGTGGTGTTGTGATGGTAAGTGTGGTGATATTGTTGTGTTGGTGGGTGATGGGTGGTGGTGGTTATGGTGGTGTGTGGTGATATTGTTGGTGGTGGTGGTGGTGATGGTGGTGGTGGTGGTTATGGTGGTGGTGGTAGAATCCATAAACAAGTGTAGGAATATACATAACGGGGCAACACAAGGCTGGGCGTGAGCTAACCTTGTCCCTGCCACTTAAGACGTGGGGCCAGGAGCTAAGACTCAACCCTCCCACACATACAGGTTCTGAGCATGTGGGTACTTCTTTACCATTACTCGCCAGTATCACAGATTGTGTGTGATTTCATGTAACAGTTATATATAATTATTTAACGGCAGAAGTAATTAAAGCTCGAGCCTCCGTTCACTAACTGCAGCTAAGTGTCTGAGCAGCGTGGGCTTGGCTCAGCCTCCCACAGGGGTGAAGAGATCACAGGAGGGAGACAACATGCACCAGCAGCAGCCGGTGATCGTGTTAGGCTGAGATGTACAAGTGCTGGAAATCTTGTTAGGTAACAACTCGTACTAACTTGGTTCTGATTGAATTAAGTCTGCCTAAGGTTCTGAACACAAACTCAAGTTTACAAGATTCTACGATGCATGACCACTCGCCAAGTGAACTCAACTTTCACTATGAATAATTTTTAACTTAAGACAGTTAAAATAAAACAGGGTTTGTATTGCCTGTGGCAACAGGTGTATGAAATCTTCCTTACGTTGAATATAGTATAAAATACCGACACATGTGCAGCAGTTTATATTGTTGAAACGTTTCGCCTACACAGTAGGCGTCTTCAGTCAAATAGAGGCAGCAAGTTTAGTAGTGAAATAGAGATGATGTTAATCAGTCCATTGTTACAAAAAACGCGATTCTAAAAGCTTAGAGATCTCCAGTGAATACTAGAAAGGACTGCCCTTCTAGCATCCAGCCTGTTACTGGTTTCTGTAACAAGTAGTCAGTATCCTTGTCCAATTATCCATTAGAATTCAGTATGAATTATTAGTGCTTTAGGATTACAACAGGTAGGTTACTAACTAGAGAAAATAAAATTTAATAAATTTATTGAGTATCGTCAAGAGGTATATTATCAAAGTAAATTAAATTAATCAATTCAAACAAATTAATAATAATCACTTCTCTCGTGTGCAATAGTATTGTGCTGTAGGCACATATCGCATTTATAAGTCTTAAGTACCGTCTGGTTCATTAACATTTAATGAAATATTACAAATATGTACAAATAAGTTTGTGTGTATGTGTGTAAGTGCTCTAAGTAGTTCGCTATGTCTCACGACTCGACTAGACTTAAACAAGTGACTGACAGTCCTCACATTAATTAACTTCTTGACCAACTGGCAATCAGAACAGCCTGCTTGAACAATAAAAAGAATGCTAAGCCCAATAGTAATATAACAAGCAACTGCAACACAATCAGGATCAAGGAGATAATATAACGACACTAAGTAGGGACCATCTGCAGATCCTCCACAAAAGTCATAAAACTCCCATAATACTGAATCTAAGTTCAGCATAAGAAAATCCCCGACTGTGATAATACACAGATACCAGTACAAATTAGGTCAGAAGCTACACCTCTGGACCTGAGTTGCTCAGAGTGTTTTAGCGACACACAACCTCAGTACAACGTCGAAAATCACTAAGTCTATACAATGTTCTGTGAACAGAGTCTCCAGAACTAACAAGAATAATGAGACAGACGATCTGTCCAACCACCAAGAGAGTCTAGATCAGACTGAATACTTCAGGCGAGGTGAGGACAACCCCTTCCCCCTCGATCACGTGATAGCTCCGTGGACAGCTGCAGCTCAGCAACAGAAGCCGGCAGTCTAACGAGCCACAAGCGATAATTACAGTAGTTAGACAATCAAGACTTGAACTGAGCACATAATATGTTACATCCTACCTAACAACATAACTAAGTCAAATAATAATATAAAGCAATACATTTACGATTTAGCTATTATCGCAAATATAAGCAATATAAAATTATATGAAAAGATAATAATTATATATATACATAATAATCATTGCAACCCATTCAGGGGTTGCAACATCCATTAACCTTGGAGAAAAAAGTATTTGAAGCGGTCAGTCCCTCAGCCTGGAAAAGAATTCAGCTTCATGGTCTGGAAGCGTCAGTTCCTTGACTCACGAGTCTTTCCCCAGCATCACAACAGTGAGATATTGACTGTTATTAAGAGTAGTTATTGTATAATCATGGGGAGCGCTAAACCGGTAGGGATTATACAGCGCCTGAAGGGGGGATGGATAGAAGGTATTCAGGCTCAATTCAGGGAACTGGAGCACAGATCCAATTCCCTAGATCAAGAGCCCCTCACCAGCGTCAAGGAACCTCCCTTCAGGGGTGTTAAAAGTGGTGTTCGTGTGTGTCGTGCTAATGACGAGGATATATCACTGTCGCTGGTGTTCTTATAGGCCATCCTGACGAGGATGCTCCATTGTCGGTAGGATTCTATCACTGTCGCTGGTGTTCTTATAGGCCATCCTGACGAGGATGCTCCATTGTCGCTGTTATGGGTCGTCCTGACGAGGATGTTCCATTGGAACTGTTCATATGGGTCGTTCTGACGAGGATGGTCCACTGGCCCTGGTAGTTTTATGGATGGTCCTGACGAGGATGGCCCACTGGCCCTGGTAGTTTTATGGATGGTCCTGACGAGGATGGCCCACTGGCCCTGGTAGTTTTATGGATCATCCTGACGAGAAGGATCCACTGGCCCTGGTAGTTTTATGGATGGTCCTGACGAGGATGGCCCACTGGCCCTGGTAGTTTTATGGATGGTCCTGACGAGGATGGCCCACTGGCCCTGGTAGTTTTATGGATCATCCTGACGAGGAGGATCCACTGGCCCTGGTAGTTTTATGGATCATCCTGACGAGGATGGCTCACTGGCCCTGGTAGTTTTATGGATCATCCTGACGAGAATGGTCCACTGGCCCTGGTAATTTTATGGATGGTCCTGAAGAACTGGCGTTCATGATTTTGTTTGGAAAGAGCAAAGTATGGTGTAGTTTATATCGTCACCGTGGCAACAGGAGGAATCCATTGTGTTTTTGATCACTCTCAGATCCACTCACCTTAGCAGAGCCTCTTACAAATGAACCAATCATAGGTCTGAAGCCACACTCGTAGTTCTTGTCGGAGTAAGTTTGGGTTTAGATCGGTCAAGATCGAAACCTCCTTGTTTTCACAAAAACAAACCCAAAAACAATTTGCAATACAAAAAAAATTGTCTGTCTTTAATAGTTTAAGAACAGTGAGATGGACTGCCATTCGCCATAACCATTCTGATGTAGTCGTGTCACATTAAAAAATAATATCACAAACTCGGTGATCTCTCCCATTCCCCATTCTGTGCTAACTATGCCTTTTGGTTTTACACCCTGGTGCTTATTCTCTTCTTTTGCTGATCTAACTATAATGGGGTTTATCTTTTATATTTCATAAAATTCCCGTCTCTTCCTCGGCCGGCAGATCCTGATTGCGGTGAAGCCGGACACGACAGAGTCCATGTTCCTCTTCGCAGTGACCAACCCGCTGGAGAACCTCATCCAGCTGGGGGTTTCCCTCACTCCCGGTGGGCCAGGAGCCACTAATCTTTCTCTCTACTACACTGACGGAGACAGACACATGACCTCACAAGCCATAGCTTCCTTCCTCGTGCCCCAGTTCACCGGATCCTGGACCAGGTGAGTGGTATAGTGATGGTCAGTAGTATGGGTGGTTATATGAACATCATGTGATGATAGATAAGCGTGGATGTGAGAGTGGATGAGGGACGATGTGGTGACAGATGAGTGAGAGAGAGGTGCCAGAGTCGATCATCTATGGTAGGGTTTAGGACTTTTAAGCTTTCTACGGAGTGAAAAAGATTCGGTTAATTCACTATTAGTGAGTATACTCTTGAGTTTAGATCCTCCACTGGTGTTTAAACTGATATATGAAGCTATTTCCAGATCCCAGCAAGTGTATAAAATTATGAATAGGTTGTCCATCGGTTTATTACTGCAGTTATATGAAGTATAAAATCCGTGTAACCCAATTAGCTAATCGATGTATGTGTCACACAAGTTACAGAGGAACTGCTTGTAAGATACACAAGCAGTTCCTGTTCTTACGTATATCCACCTACTTAGCTAGAGCCTATGTACAAGTATTATTTCATGGAAGGAAAGTTGTGAGACATGCTTCATGAGGGATTCGGATGCTCTTGATATTAGTTTACAAGTACTGTATTTTACGGCATATAAGACGCTCTTTTTCTCAGAATATATCTTGGAAAATCAGCCTGCGCCTTATATGCTCAAGGTCAGCGTCAAGGATAAACTTTGGGTTACGCTGTAACAATTGTTTCTTAACGTTGCGTTACAAGTACTTGGAAACATCGTCCTATATGTTTTATATACTCGTGCGTCTTATATGCCCGAAAATACGGTAAATCGCAATCATAATGACTCTCACAAAATCGACAAGTTTTAAATCTAATACACTAACCAGCAGATGCCTCCCTCGTCCAATA
Organism: Cherax quadricarinatus; assembly: GCF_026875155.1. Classification (NCBI taxonomy): domain Eukaryota; kingdom Metazoa; phylum Arthropoda; class Malacostraca; order Decapoda; family Parastacidae; genus Cherax; species Cherax quadricarinatus. The sequence continues at coordinate 12,119,922 of NC_069407.1, read as the reverse complement.
AATAAAAGAAATTTTCCCTACATATAACAAGTGTTCTTATCTCAGGTTGTCGTTGAAAGTGACGGAAGAGGAGGTGCAGCTGTGGTTCAACTGTCAGGTGTACAACAGTGTGTTAGTCAGACGGGTCCCCTTACAGCTGGTGTTTGACTCAGCCTCCACACTCTACATCGGCCAGGCAGGAGGCATCTTCAAGGGAGAATTTGAGGTGAGAACCTTCAGCGCTTGTAGGTTGTATTGCTGTTTTCTACGAGACCTCCGAGAACTTTCACGACTTACATATTAGACTCTTTGAGAAAACATTTTCGTTATTTAGTTGTAGCTACAGTTAGAGTAAGAGGTAGATGGGAAAAGAGGAAGGTGGCAACAACAAGTAAAAGGGAAGTGCTTGGGAGTTGACGAAGTGTATAAACTGAGGGAGGAGGAGTTCGGGCGGAGATATAAGCGACTGTTGGCAGAAAGGTGGGCTAGTGCAAAGATTAGTAGTGGGGGGGTTGAAGAGGGTTGGAATAGTTTTAAAAATGCAGTTTAGAATGTGGGGCAGAAAATTTGTGGTTATAGGAGGGTGGGGGCAGGTGGAAAGAGGAGTGATTGGTGGAATATGAAGTAAAGGGTGTGATAAAAGAAAAAGGTAGCTTATGAGAGGTTTTTTACAAAGCAGAAGTGTTATAAGAAGAAGCAGAGTATATGAGAGTAGTAAGAAAAGGTAGGTAAAGTGGTGAGGAAACAGGAAAGCAGATGATAGAGTTGGAGATGGCCCTGTCAAGAACTTTTGAAAATGAAACGATTCCCGGCTTAACAAGTTAAACCCTTTGAAAATTATGGATTTATCATTTAAGGAGAGTAAGAAGTTAGTAGATGGTGAGAGAGGAAAAGAGAGGGGAATATTTAGGAATTTGAGTAAGGAAGAAAGAAGGTTAATAAAATGAAAAACTGGTTTGGGGGATATAACATCTTTAGAGGAAAGAGAAGAATGGATTGTCAGTGGATACGTGAGGCGTTAGTAGAATAAGGGGTAAAGAGGGTTTTGGGAAGAGGGAGTATTTAGAAAGTTAAAAGCAGGGGGAAAGGGAGCGGTATTTCTGCTGGTCAGGAGTATATTAAGAGTGGGAAAGGGAGCTAAGGTAATTGGGGAGTGTAAATCATTAATAAATGAAAGGGGACAAAAGAGATTGGGAAAATGAGGAATCATTGACAGAATTACAAAAGGGTACAGTAGGGTTTAGTGGATGGTATTTAGGTAAACAGAATGTAGGATGGGATGAGCCCAAGAGGTTCGGAGAGTGTAAGGCATTTGTAAAGGGAAAGGTAAAATTGAAAATATAGTGAAAGTTTTAGAGTAAAGTAGGGAAATTTTATGCATTTATGGTTATAATAGCATAGAAATTAGGGAAGGAAGAATGGGAATTTGCAGATGATGCAAGGAGGTAAGGTTATAAAGCTTTAAAAGGTTTTTAATGAGGATAGTGAGGCTCATGTTAGGGTGGGTAGAAGAGGGGGAGAATACTTCCCGGTAAAAGTAGGTCTTAGACAGGGATGTGTAATGTCACCATGGTTGTTTAACATATTTATAGATGGGATTGTAAAAGAAGTAAATGCTAGGGTGTTCGGGAGAGGGGTGGGATTAAATTATGGGGAATCAAATTCAAAATGGGAATTAACACAGTTACTTTTTGCTGATGATACTGTGCTTATGGGAGATTCTAAAGAAAAAATGCTAAGGTTAGTGGATGAGTTTGGGAATGTGTGTAAAGGTAGAAAGTTGAAAGTGAACATAGAAAAGAGTAAGGTGATGAGGGTATCAAATGATTTAGATAAAGAAAAATTGGATATCAAATTGGGGAGGAGGAGTATGGAAGAAGTGAATGTTTTCAGATACTTGGGAGTTGGCGTGTCGGCGGATGGATTTATGAAGGATGAGGTTAATCGTAGAACTGATGAAGGAAAAAAGGTGAGTGGTGCATTGAGGTATATGTGGAGTCAAAAAACGTTATCTATGGAGGCAAAGAAGGGAATGTATGAAAGTATAGTAGTACCAACACTCTTATATGGGTGTGAAGCTTGGGTGGTAAATGCAGCAGCGAGGAGACGGTTGGAGGCAGTGGAGATGTCCTGTCTAAGGGCAATGTTTGGTGTAAATATTATACAGAAAATTCGGAGTGTGGAAATTAGGAAAAGGTGTGGAGTTAATAAAAGTATTAGTCAGAGGGCAGAAGAGGGGTTGTTGAGGTGGTTAGGTCATTTAGAGAGAATGGATCAAAGTAGAATGACATGGAAAGCATATAAATCTACAGGGGAAGGAAGGCGAGGTAGGGGTCGTCCTCGAAAGGGTTGGAGAGAGGGGGTAAAGGAGGTTTTGTGGGCAAGGGGCTTGGACTTCCAGCAAGCGTGCGTGAGCGTGTTAGATAGGAGTGAATGGAGACGAATGGTACTTGGGACCTGACGATCTGTTGGAGTGTGAGCAGGGTAATATTTAGTGAAGGGATTCAGGGAAACCGGCTATTTTCATATAGTCGGACTTGAGTCCTGGAAATGGGAAGTACAATGTCTGCACTTTAAAGGAGGAGTTTGGGATATTGGCAGTTTGGAGGGATATGTTGTGTATCTTTATACGTATATGCTTCTAAACTGTTGTATTCTGAGCACCTCTGCAAAAACAGTGATTATGTGTGAGTGAGGGGAAAGTGTTGAATGATGATGAAAGCATTTTCTTTTTGGGGATTTTCTTTCTTTTCTGGGTCACCCTGCCTCGGTGGGAGACGGCCGACTTGTTGAATATATATATATATATATATATATATATTATATATATATATATATATATATATATATATATATATATATATATATATATATATATATATATATATATATATATATATATATATTTCATTGTGTTTGTTTATTATTATTACCTGGAGTATACCTAGGCACCTAAAGTGAGTACCTGACCAACCGGAGTGGTTCGTACGTCAGTTTGCGTGCGGCCAGCAGTAACAGCCTGGTTGACCACACCCTGATCCACCATGAAGCCTGGTCTCAGACCGGGCCGCGGGGGCGTTGACCCCCGAAACACTCTCCAGGTAAACTCCAGGTAGAGAGGGTTTCGGGAGTCAACGCCCCCGCGGCCCGGTCTGAGATCGGGCCTCGTGGTGGATCAGGGTCTGATCAACCAGGCTGTTACTGCTGGCCGCACGCAAACTGACGTACGAACCACAGCCCGGTTGGTCAGGTACTGACTTTAGGTGCCTGTCCAGTGCCTTCTTGAAGACAGCCAGGTGTCTATTGGTAATCCCCCTTATGTATGCTGGGAGGCAGTTGAACAGTCTTGGGCCCCGGACAGTTACTGTGTTATCTCTCAGTGTACTTGTGGCGCCCCTGCTTTTTATTGAAGGAATATTGCATCTCCTGCCTAGTCTTTTGCTTTCATAAAATATAGTTAGCTGGATTTGGCTAAATTTAATTTTGCTTGTTATAATAAGGTTAGGTAAGTTTTCTAAGGTTCTTTTGGTACAAAATTATTAATTCTTACATTAACAAAAAAGAAAAAATATATATCTTTAAACGTTTAAGAGAAAATTTTAGAAAGGACTTAATTTTAAATGAGTTCTTGCTAACTGACCAGTTTTACCTATTTGGCACGACATACACACACAGTCAAGCGTTGCTTAACGAATGGGGATACGAATGGGAAATAAGTCACTCTGTCTGACTTTTTTGGGTTATCCCAGGTTCTCTACACATATGCTGCTATGTATGATAATTCTATGTAACTGTATTTGTGTATACCTGAATAAACTTGCTTACTTACTTACTTACTTACTTACTTACTTACTTACTTACTTACTTACGTTCTGAGAAATGCGTCGTAACGCGATTTCGTCGTTGTGCGAACATCATAGAATGAACTTACACAAACCTAGATGGCATAGCCTATTACACACCTAGGTTATATGGTATAATAACCTATTGCTGCTACTGTAAACAGCTGTTACACAATGGGAAGTATTTGTGTATCTAAACACAGAATGATGCCGTCAAGAGACGCGGTGAACGCGGGATGTATGAGGCTGCTGCCGGCTTTACACGGCATACTGTTTTAAAGTAAACTTATTTTTTATAAGTAGAAAGAGTACACTCTACAATAATGATAAAAAGTACAGTATAGTAAATACATAAACCAGTTACGTACATCTATTTGACCTTGTTAAATTAACCCTTCGTTAAATTATCATTTACCATTGTGTGGCTATAAAAACATTGGGATTACTGCAATCATTATTATGTATAAAGTATCTCAAATGCGTCCAGTCTAAAAAGTACCTATTTGTAAAATCATTTGTAAATTAAACAAATGTAATTAAATATTTGTAGATTTTTTAAATTTTATTTTAGTTACCCAGAAACAATTAAATTTTGTTTTCTTTGTATTGAAAACATAAGTGAAAGAAAACCAATACATTTAAGAGTAACTTAAGTAAAAGGAATATAAAACTTCATTAATAATAATATCAGTTTGTTCCATTTATCTATGGGTGCAAGATCGACACCATGCCTAACCCTTCTAGGGTAGGGTAGGTGCCTGAGCCCGAGCCTTTAGCTCATAAGACTGTCATTCCCATTTGCCCCCTTGGGGCGGGGATGGCAGACCAGAGAGGCCTAGCTTGTGGCTAGGCCTGGGGACAGTTGGTCCCAAAGATGAGGAGGTACTTGTGCCTCCTCCCATGGGAGACTTAGGTCTCAGACACTCCCTAAAGAGGGAGCCAAGGCCGGGCCACCACTTGGAAAAGGCCCGGGCCGGGAAAATACCGGCTAATCTTTAATAATAATAATAAGAGAGTGCAAGTTCAGTGCCTTCAGCCTATTTTCATAGGGAAAGTTACTAATATGAGGAATCGGCTTCATCCTTTCCTCTCTGTGCAATTTCGAGAGTATTTATGTCTATTCTATGACAATTTAGATCAAAACTTAGAAGCATAATCTAAATGAAGTCTAACCAGGGATATATATAATGTCGAAGTATAACCTGTGACATCTTGATATGAAGCTATGAATTATATTAGCTTTATTGCGAACACTTACGTACTGTTGTTTTGGCTTCAAATTTCTGTTAACCAGAGCAAGATTTAATCAAATCACAAAACGAGTCGGACTCGAACCTATGACAGGTTGCTCGTGGCTCAGATCATAGTGTCATCAGCTCGCACAATGAGGGACCGGTTATCGATTCTGGCACGGGTGAAACTTTGGCCACGTTTCCTTACACCTGCTGCCCCTGTTCACCCAGCAGTAACTAGGTACACGGGTATTAGTAGATTGTTGTGGGTTGCGTCCTGCGGATGGGGGGGGGGGAGAAGACTAAAGGACCCCAGTGAAAATAATTTGACAGACGGTCCCCGATGACGCACTGATCTCTGGTGTTATCCTGGTTGACTGACCAACTCTCCCCTGGGTTAAAAGTCATAACAAAACTGGTCTTAACAAAACTGGTCTTAACAAATCTGGTCTTTGCATTATCTTATGATGACCGAAATTATTTTATGTTTGTTGCGTGTTTGACTCACAACCGAAAGTACCCGGGGTCGTACCATATCAGGGGCACTAGATTACCCCATTACCACCTACAGAGCACTTAATATTATTAATCGCAATTAATACCTAGAATACCGGGGTAATGACATAACTTTACATGCGGTGGTAATTTACAACTAAGAAAGTATGTGGATATAGGTAAACATACGCAATAAAAACTTACCTTTGGTCCTTCATTGGTCATCTCGTCCCTCCCCGGGATGCCACCCACAACAGTCGGCTAACACCCAGGTACCTACCTACTGCTGGGTGAACAGAGGCAGCAGCTGTAGATCACACCCACAGATGGTATTTAAGGCCACAGGTGGTATCAAGGGCCACATGTGATATCAAGGGCCACAGGTGGCATCAAGGGTCACAGGTGGTATCCAGGACCACAGGTGGTATCTGTGGGTGTAACCAAAAAGCTTCAAGGTCACTCTGTACACTCGCCAGGGTTAGGTTAGGTAAGGTTAGTCAGGAAACAGGACTAGTGTTTCCTGAGGCTGGCCTTAGTCATATGATGACCCACAGTTGGAGCTTTTGGTCATCTGACCGAGGCCTTCCACTGGCTTACCCATCCACCCCTTTAAAAATAATAATTATAATTATAACCATTTCCCCGTGACTGTTGTTTGAACTTGTATTATCTGAACTTAGCGAAACGTTTTATGAACTTAGGGAAAATTGGTCCAATTTAAGAAAAGTTAGTCTCAGCTAGTAAGTTGGTCTGAACTTGGGAAAAAGTTTGTGTGAACTTCGGGAAATATTGTCTGAACTTTGAAAAAGATCGTCTAAACTTGGGAAAAACTCATTTGATCATATAGAAAGACGCAGAACTTTGAAAAAAAGATGGTTTGAACTTAGGAAGCTGTCTGTGCTTAGTTGAATGTCTCTTGTATCAACACAGGGAAAAATATTGTCTGATTTAGGAAAAATATTGGTCTTAAACAAGGATCTCTGAGCAACAATGCTGTGCGGGCGTCCGGGCAGCGTGGGCGTGCGTGGGCGTGCGTGGGCGTGCTATATGCCAATTGGGCCGCCTCACGCCCAATTTAGGGAGGAGAATAGTGTGGGAGGCAGCCAAGGGAACACCAGGGAGCCTATGTTGCTAGTCCTGGTGACACTGGTGACAACAACTTGTCCTGGTGGCACGGTGACAACAACTGGTCCTGGTGACACTGGTGACAACAACTTATCCTGGTGGCACTAGTGACAACAACTGGTCCTGGTGACACTGGTGACAACTGGTCCTGGTGACACTGGTGACAACAACTGATCCTAGTGACACTGGTGACAACAACTGGTCCTGGTGACACTGGTCACAACAACTGGTCCTGGTGACACTGGTGACAACAACTGGTCCTGGTGACACTGGTCACAACAACTGGTTCTGGTGACACTGGTCACAACAACTGGTCCTGGTGACACTGGTGACAACAACTGGTCCTGGTGACACTGGTCACAACAACTGGTCCTGGTAACACTGGTGACAACAACTGGTCCTGGTGACACTAGTGACAACAACTGGCCCTGGTGACACTGGTGACAACTGGTCCTGGTGACACTGATGACAACTGGTCCTGGTGACACTGGTGGCAACAATTCGCCCTGGTGACACTGGTGACAACTGGTCCTGGTGACACTGGTCACAACAACTGGTCCTAGTGACACTGGTGACAACAACTGGCCCTGGTAACACTGGTGACAACTGGTCCTGGTGTCACTGGTGACAACTGGTCCTTGTGACACTGGTGACAACAACTGGTCCTGGTGACACTGGTGACAACAACTGGTCCTGATGACACTGGTCACAACAACTGGCCCTGGTGACACTGGTGACAACAACTGGCCCTGGTGACACTGGTGACAACTGGTCTTGGTGACACTGGTGACAACAACTTGTCCTGGTGACACTGGTGACAACTGGTCCTGGTGACACTGGTCACAACAACTGGTCCTGGTGACACTGGTGACAACTGGTCCTGGTGACACTGGTCACAACAACTGGTCCTGGTGACACTGGTCACAACAACTGGTCCTGGTGACACTGGTCACAACAACTGGTCCTGGTGACACTGGTCACAACAACTGGTCCTGGTGACACTGGTCACAACAACTGGTCCTGGTGACACTGGTCACAACAACTGGTCCTGGTGACACTGGTCACAACAACTGGTCCTGGTGAGACTGGTGGCAACAACTGGTCCTGGTGACACTGGTCACAACAACTGGTCCTGGTGACACTGGTGACAACTGGTCCTGGTGACACTGATGACAACTGATCCTGGTGACACTGGTCACAACAACTGGTCCTGGTGACACTGGTCACAACAACTGGTCCTGGTGACACTGGTCACAACAACTGGTCCTGGTGACACTGGTGACAACAACTGGTCCTGGTGACACTGGTCACAACAACTGGTCCTGGTAACACTGGTGACAACAACTGGTCCTGGTGACACTAGTGACAACAACTGGCCCTGGTGACACTGGTGACAACTGGTCCTGGTGACAATGGTGACAACTGGTCCTGGTGACACTGGTGGCAACAATTCGCCCTGGTGACACTGGTGACAACTGGTCCTGGTGACACTGGTCACAACAACTGGTCCTGGTGACACTGGTGACAACAACTGGCCCTGGTGACACTGGTGACAACTGGTCCTGGTGTCACTGGTGACAACTGGTCCTTGTGACACTGGTGACAACAACTGGTCCTGGTGACACTGGTGACAACAACTGGTCCTGATGACACTGGAGTTTACCTGGAGAGAGTTCCGGGGGTCAACGCCCCCGCGGCCCGGTCTGAGACCAGGCCTCCTGGTGGATCAGAGCCTGATCAGCCAGGCTGTTGCTGCTGGCTGCACGCAAACCAAAATACGAGCCACAGCCCGGCTGATCCGGAACTGACTTTAGGTGCTTGTCCAGTGCCAGCTTGAAGACTGCCAGGGGTCTGTTGGTAATCCCCCTTATGTGTGCTGGGAGGCAGTTGAACAGTCTCGGGCCCCTGACACTTATTGTATGGTCTCTTAACGTGCTAGTGACGCCCCTGCTTTTCATTGGGGGATGGTGCATCGTCTGCCAAGTCTTTTGCTTTCGTAGTGGGTGATTTTCGTGTGCAAGTTCGGTACTAGTCCCTCTAGGATTTTCCAGGTGTATATAATCATGTATCTCTCCCTCCTGCGTTCCAGGGAATACAGGTTTAGGAACCTCAAGCGCTCCCAATAATTGAGGTGTTTTATCTCCGTTATGCGCGCCGTGAAAGTTCTCTGTACATTTTCTAGGTCGGCAATTTCACCTGCCTTGAAAGGTGCTGTTAGTGTGCAGCAATATTCCAGCCTAGATAGAACAAGTGACCTGAAGAGTGTCATCATGGGCTTGGCCTCCCTAGTTTTGAAGGTTCTCATTATCCATCCTGTCATTTTTCTAGCAGATGCGATTGATACAGTGTTATGGTCCTTGAAGGTGAGATCCTCCGACATGATCACTCCCAGGTCTTTGACGTTGGTGTTTCGCTCTATTTTGTGGCCAGAATTTGTTTTGTACTCTGATGAAGATTTAATTTCCTCATGTTTACCATATCTGAGTAATTGAAATTTCTCATCGTTGAACTTCATATTGTTTTCTGCAGCCCACTGAAAGATTTGGTTGATGTCTGCCTGGAGCTTTGCAGTGTCTGCAATGGAAGACACTGTCATGCAGATTCGGGTGTCATCTGCAAAGGAAGACACGGTGCTGTGGCTGACATCCTTGTCTATGTCGGATATAAGGATGAGGAACAAGATGGGAGCGAGTACTGTGCCTTGTGGAACAGAGCTTTTCACCGTAGCTGCCTCGGACTTTACTCTGTTGACGACTACTCTCTGTGTTCTGTTAGTGAGGAAATTATAGATCCATCGACCGACTTTTCCTGTTATTCCTTTAGCACGCATTTTGTGCGCTATTACGCCATGGTCACACTTGTCGAAGGCTTTTGCAAAGTCTGTATATATTACATCTGCATTCTTTTTGTCTTCTAGTGCATTTAGGACCTTGTCGTAGTGGTCCAATAGTTGAGACAGACAGGAGCGACCTGTTCTAAACCCATGTTGCCCTGGGTTGTGTAACTGATGGGTTTCTAGATGCGTGGTGATCTTGCTTCTTAGGACCCTTTCAAAGATTTTTATGATATGGGATGTTAGTGCTATTGGTCTGTAGTTCTTTGCTGTTGCTTTACTGCCCCCTTTGTGGAGTGGGGCTATGTCTGTTGTTTTTAGTAACTGTGGGACGACCCCCGTGTCCATGCTCCCTCTCCATAGGATGGAAAAGGCTCGTGATAGGGGCTTCTTGCAGTTCTTGATGAACACAGAGTTCCATGAGTCTGGCCCTGGGGCAGAGTGCATGGGCATGTCATTTATCGCCTGTTCGAAGTCATTTGGCGTCAGGATAACATCGGATAGGCTTGTGTTAATCAAATTTTGTGGCTCTCTCATAAAAAATTCATTTTGATCTTCGACTCTCAGTCTGGTTAGCGGCTTGCTAAAAACTGAGTCATATTGGGACTTGAGTAGCTCACTCATTTCCTTGTTGTCATCTGTGTAGGACCCATCTTGTTTAAGTAGGGGCCCAATACTGGACGTTGTTCTCGATTTTGATTTGGCATAGGAGAAGAAATACTTTGGGTTTCTTTCGATTTCATTTATGGCTTTTAGTTCTTCCCGCGATTCCTGACTCCTAAAGGATTCTTTTAGCTTAAGTTCGATGCTTGCTATTTCTCTGACCAGTGTCTCCCTACGCATTTCAGATATATTGACCTCTTTTAGCCGCTCTGTTATTCTTTTCCGTCGCCTGTAAAGGGAGCGCCTGGTGACAACAACTGGCCCTGGTGACACTGGTGACAACAACTGGCCCTGGTGACACTGGTGACAACTGGTCTTGGTGACACTGGTGACAACAACCTGTCCTGGTGACACTGGTGACAACTGGTCCTGGTGACACTGGTGACAACAACTGGTCCTGGTGACACTGGTGACAACTGGTCCTGGTGACACTGGTCACAACAACTGGTCCTGGTGACACTGGTCACAACAACTGGTCCTGGTGACACTGGTCACAACAACTGGTCCTGGTGACACTGGTCACAACAACTGGTCCTGGTGACACTGGTCACAACAACTGGTCCTGGTGAGACTGGTGACAACAACTGGTCCTGGTGAGACTGGTGACAACAACTGGTCCTGGTGACACTGGTCACAACAACTGGTCCTGGTGACACTGGTGACAACTGGTCCTGGTGACACTGGTCACAACAACTGGTCCTGGTGACACTGGTGACAACAACTGGTCCTGGTGACACTGGTGACAACTGGTCCTGGTGACACTGATGACAACTGATCCTGGTGACACTGGTCACAACAACTGGTCCTGGTGACACTGGTCACAACAACTGGTCCTGGTGACACTGGTCACAACAACTGGTCCTGGTGACACTGGTCACAACAACTGGTCCTGGTGACACTGGTCACAACAACTGGTCCTGGTGACACTGGTCACAACAACTGGTCCTGGTGACACTGGTGACAACTGGTCCTGGTGACACTGATGACAACTGATCCTGGTGACACTGGTCACAACAACTGGTCCTGGTGACACTGGTCACAACAACTGGTCCTGGTGACACTGGTGACAGCTGGTCCTGGTGACACTGGTCACAACAACTGGTCCTGGTGACACTGGTCACAACAACTGGTCCTGGTGACACTGGTCACAACACATGTTTCATATACTCACATCTTCAGTTCTTCAGAAGTTAATCTTGCTTAATAATCTTTGTGTTTAATGGACTTACACCCTATGCACAGATATTTACGTGTAGATAATAATAAGGTATTTAAAAATGTAGATCTCGATTTCCTCTTGTGTTTTGTGTACCATATAAAGAGGAAGTGTTGATAACACACGATAAGTCAGTGTAAAATTAATGTTAGAAGTACACCCATGACTACTACTACTACTACTACTACTACTACTCTACTACTACTATCTCGGCTACAACCACTAGCAGTTTCCACCACTAATAAAATTGCTACTATTTTTTCTCCAACAATACTGGATACATCTGCAGTGTGCTGCTATGCTCTTCCATATGATAGCTACACAGTGGGAACAAAAGCTAACTGCATTCCTCGATCTTATTCCATCACGCAGGATGTAGGGATCATGTAAGGTGTGGAGTGTGTCAGCCTGAGCTGGGAGACTTCGGTAGAGCAAAGAGGATATCGTCAGGCATTCCAATGGAAGTTCATTAACTACGTCAGATTCAAAGATTTCATTCTGATAGAGCTAAAGTTACTATCACTTGAGAATTACCCTCTCTCATCATATAGCCTATCCCATACACAGGAGAAATTGATTTATGAAGATATCTCTATTATCCGTGAACAAGATAAATTATACATAGGAGAGGGAAAGGTTGGGATGGAGAAGAATTAGGATGTTTAATATCTGGTGTAAGGATGGACGGTGTCCTCCACGGCCTCCCACACCGCGGGATTATTAGCCTAACTTAGTCTTGGAGGGGCCACAGCACGCCCCCTCCCGCGAACCATTCCTCAGTAAGGTCTATTTTATCCCTCTAACTGACGGGAAAATGAGCCGTACATCAGCATTAATTCAGAAAGAGTTGCTCCGCTCCACTGGTGACAAGATACTGGAGAGGTAACAAGAAGGGAACTAGATCCTCCCCATTTCCCGCGAGACTTCCAGTGGAAGTTAGAGAGGACTCTTTTCAGTGGTTGGGAAGAATCGACGCCGATGTTGACAGGTGGTTACTGTGGCCGCGTCAGACAAGTCGAGGCATCGTAGAAGCCAGACCATCGCCGTCGCCCTCGTGTCCAGTCAGCCTGGGCTGCACCAGCGTAAATTAGTTGTAAGTTTATTTAGGTACAAGTACTCATAAATATACGTACTACACAAATTATCATTCATAGTAACATGTGTAAATCACCTAAGATAACCAGAAAAAAAAAAAGTTTGAGAAAGTGACTTATTTCTGTTGGGGTCCTTGTAATATCTTATTATTTAAACCTTAGAAGTTAAAACAGTTAAGTGACACAAAGATGCGCTGCATCTCTAAAAACAAAACCACAACCTTCTAAGACTCCTTGTATACGTTGTTTCGTGCACATAAACTGTCTTACAAGACCTGCAGTCTCTTGTGCTATGTTTGGTGCTGATACTTTGATTGTTATTAGTCAGAAACCTTACGATTCACGAAATCACTGGATGAAAACTGTTAGAGCTAGCTGGTCCAGTGGTTAGCACACCGGCCTGAGAGTTTTAGGATTCACCTGCCAGGGTTCGAGTCCCACCCGTTCTGTGATTTGGTGAGAAACCTAGCTGGGGTAGGCCAGCGGATGCTTAACTACTTAATGGGTCACCAGCTGACAAACACCCCTGGTAGGAGACACTTGTGCTATTTCCTGACGAACCACCACAGACCTGCAGGAGGACTTGCTATAGACAGAACTATATGTAAGGAAGATGGGATCTAAGACTAGTAATCTGTAAAACTGGTCACTAATGGGTAAGAGACTTAGCCAGAAGCTAAGTCCTGGACCCACCAGTCATACAAGTAGGTTACATACTAACACACACACACAATGTCGGACCATCCCTCGAATATGCTCCACCAGTTTGGAGCTCCCACACATATGCCTATAATAATTTGTATAAATTGTATAGAAAGCTGACAAACTGAAAAGCAAAACACTTGTGCACTATTTAGGTATCTTCATTCTGGAAACGTTTCGCCAGCCAGTGACTTCTTCAGTTCGATACAGAGAACGATGGAAGGGCTGAGGAACTGATTAACTCAAACTCCTCATCTCCCACCGTTCTCTGTATGGACTGAAGAAGCCACTGGCTGGCGAAAAGTTTCCAGAATACAGATACGCAAATGTTGCTCAAGTGTCTTATTCTTTATGCCCACTATGGTCAGTGTTGCAGTAACTAGGTAGTCTGGAAGTTACGAGACATGATCTTGTGGAAAAGTTAAAATAGCTGAACCTGGCTTCATCAGAAATCTCGAGGGCCAGGGAAGCTACGATCACGGCGTACAAGATACTAATGAACATTCAACACAGGAAGAACCAGGACAAAATAACATGATGGACATGAACACATGTGCAGCAGCTGGGTGTCGTATTGAGGGATATTTCGCCTGCATAACAGGCTTTACCAGTGAAGAGGAGGCACGGAGACGGTGACTAAATGTTAGACCTTACTCATGAAATCGTAATGACACGGTTGCAAACAAACCATACCACGGGTAGGGATAGAATTCGCGATCAGAGAGTCTCAAAACTCCAGACCGTCGCATTAACCACTGGGCTAACGCGGCGGTCTGGAGTTTTGAGACTCTCTAATCGCGGGTTCTATCCCCGCCCGTGGTATGGTTTGTTTACTAAATGTTAGAGCCGGTCAGTAGAAGTGAGCACTCTTCCATTATAGACAGATGTCTTATAACGAAAGGGTTTAGACTGAGTTAGTTTAATATCTTTATTATGCACCCCATACCCATCCTGTGGGCGGTAGTCAAAGATTACAGAGGTACATAATGGGTCCAGGGACTGGGCCTCAAAGTTTTGATAGCTGAGCAAGTTACAAAGGTAATGAACTCACAATTTACAAAGGTAATGAAGTCACAATTTACAAAGGTAATGAACTCCAGGTAGGGTTCAGACTGAGAGGTAGTGGAGTCAAACTTCCTCCATGGACTCTTAAAGTGTCGAGTTACCCCGAGGCGAAGAGAACTGAATTGGTTGACTGAGAGTAAAATGGCGGGGCCAGGAGGTTGAGTTCAGTCCCTCATGAACAGTTCAGTTAATGCACATCGGAGAGTGAAGACAGGAACCAGAGCTCGACCCCCCTACCCCTCCTTTCCTATACCTCGGCTAGATAATTACACGCTATCATTTTCAAGCTGATGTAACGAGACCACCACTCAGAGAATCGCAAATCATCACAGAATAAAACTCTGTGTTGGAGAGCATCGCATTTCTCCCGGGGGAAGCAGTGAGGCAGTGTTTTATCAGACACTTAGCGTTGGTCTCTATGAGGCAAGAGCTGCATAGTATGCTCAAGTCATGCATAGCATTTCCTTCCAAAGATTCGATTTCGTTTTGTCGATAATTAGCCTAACGGTCAGAAATTCATGATGTGAGGCCTAGTGGCGTCCAGTATGTTTGATATTGTCCACAAAATTATTTTTTAATCTAATTAGGTAGCAAATATGAAAACTACTAGGAGAGTGGGGCCTAGCTAACTCCCAGCCACAGTCATTCCTGAGCTGAATCCCTCAGCCTCATGGTACTACGCTTAAGTCAATTAGTAATTGTAATTAAAAGTGAATGTAAAAAGCAATGACATGGCCCACATACATATGGATTTTAGGTCATGTGACCCATTACTGGTAAAAAAAAAAAATGGATATTTCTGATCTAAGATTACGTTCTTGAACTTGTGATGTTTCTGGGTTACTTGATTTGAGAACTTAACAATAACAACAACAAAAATAATAAATAATTATTTCTAAAAAGTACACCATACAGTTGACACAGGATTCGAGTACATTGCTTTAACTTAATAATCCTACTGTATGTCTGACAAAGGTGTCCCTGTATCCCAACAGCCCACCATCATCTACCTCACTGCACGCTAAAAGGAATAGTGCAGGGTGTTCGTGAAATTGGCTTAAATAGCAACGCTCTTCTTGCTGAATATGGCAAGCGAAAATTTATGTATGCAATAATTTCGAAAAAATCAATCTGAACCTAACAAAAAAAATATATTTCATTGTATTTGTTTATTATTAAATTATTGTAAACTTATCTAAAATATATTTAGTTGAATTAGGCTAAATTAAATTGTGCTTGTTATAATAAGGTTAGGTAAATTTTCTAAGGTTCTTTTGGTATAAAATTATTAATATTTATATTAACATAAATGAAAAAAAATATCTTTAAACGTATAAGAGAAAATTATAGAAAGGACTTACATGTAATTCTAAATGAACTCTTGCTAATTGACCAATTTTACATTTTCGGCACATTATATATATATATGTCGTGCCGAATAGGCAGAACTTGCGATCTTGGCTTAAATAGCAACGTTCATCTTGCCATAAAGGACAAGTGAAAATTTGTGTATGCAATAATTTCGTCAAAATCATTCTGAACCTAACGAAAAATATATATTTCACTGTGTTTGTTTGGTATTAAATTATTGTAAACAAATCTAAAATATATTTAGTTGGGTTAGGCTAAAATAAATTATTCTTGTTATAATAAGGTTAGGTAGGTTTTCTAAGTTCCTTTTGGTGCAAAATTATAAATTTTTACATCAACATTAATGAAAAAATTATATCTTTAAACATATAAGAGAAAATTTTAGAAAGGACTTAATTTTAAATGAGTTCTTGTACCTTATATGCCACCTTTATATCAAAAATGTATCTCTTAAATCTTCTGTACCATATTATGTAATAAAATATTCCTATTGGCAAATATATATATATATATATATATATATATATATTATATATATATATATATATATTATATATATATATATATATATATATTTTATATATATATATATATATATATATACATATATACATATATAATATGTATGTGTGTGTGTGTGTGTGTATGTGGTTCGGACATGTAGAGAGAATCGAACAAAATAGAATGACTTCGAGAGTGTATAAATTTCTAATGGAGAGAAGGCAGGATAGAGGTCAGCCTAGAAAAAGTTGGAAGGAGGGGGTAAAGGAGGTTTTGTGTACGAGAGGCTTGGACTTGGAGTGTGAGCAAGGTAATATTTATGAAGTGATTCATGGAAACCGGCAGGCCGGACTTGAGTCCTGGAGATGGGAAGTACAGTGCCTGCACTCTGGAGGGGTGTTAATGTTGCAGTTTTATAACTGTAGTGTAAAACACCCCTCTGGCAAAACAGTGATGGAGTGAATGACGGCGAAAGTTTTTCTTTTTCTGGCCTCGCTGCCTTGGTGGGAAACGGCCGATGTGTTAATAATATAAAAATATGCATATGCTTGTGCATATCTATGCGTGTATGTACTCACCTAGTTGTAGTTACAGGGGTCGAGTCACAGCTCCTGGCCCCGCCTCTTCACTGGCCGCTACTAGGTCGCTTTCTACTCCATGAGCTTTATCATACCTGCTCTGAAAGCTATGTATGGATCCTGCCTCCGCTACAGCACTTCCCAGACTATTCCACTTCCTGACAACTCTGTGGTTGAAGAAATACTTCCTAACGTCCCTGTGACTCATCTCAGTCTTCAACTTCCAACTGTCACCCCTTGTTGCTGTGTCCCATCTCTGGTACATCCTGTATAATATTTACTATGCACATATATCTTATGTAAAGGGGCAGAAAATACCACTCCTCCAAATGCTTCTAGGAGAATGGAGTGCAGTGACGTTTTTTCAGAGAAGGGGAGTACTCCCTCTCTTATAAGGGAACAATAAGCTGCGGTATCCCTTAAAGTTATTACTGCACTATTCACAGATTACCGAACCATTTTACACAACACTTCGTAAAATTAACTTAACACGGCTCGGTTTGCAGAAGGGGAAAAAATCTGGAGCTTCGCCAGCGGGGTGTTTGTGATAAGGCCTGAAAAAGAGTGTATGTTTAGCACAGACTGGTTCCACAACTTTAAGTTGCGTAATAAGTTACATACTATTAAGTTTTCTGGCGACAGTACTTCAGCTGATCATCCAGCAGCAAGAAATATCCCTTCTGAATTGCAGGAAATTATTTCTGAGTGTGGATATGAGCATGCATGGCCTAATAACATTGATAACTTTCCGTTAAGCGAAGCACACCAGTGCTAGAAGTTTCAAGCCGACCAGAAGAGGCATTCTCTGTTTATTTAACAGAAGCCAATTCAAAGATTTTTAACAATGTGTATCTAAACTATATTATCTTATATAATACCTTGTCGTTGTTGATTCGCCGGTATTCTCCCGGTCCGGGCCTTTTCCAAGTGGTGGCCCGGCCTTGGCTCCCTGTCTAGGGAGTGTCTGAGACCTAAGTCTCCCAGGGGAGGAGGCACAAGTACCCCGTCATCTTTGGGACCAACTGTCTCCAGGCCTAGCCACATTCCCCGCCCTCACGGGGCTCGTAGGGAGAAGCTAGACCTCTCTGGTCTGCCATCCCCGCCCCAAGGGGGCTAATGGGAATGACAGTCTTGTGAGCTGCAAGCTCTAGCTCAGGCACCTACCTGCCCTAGAAGGGCTGGGCATGGTGTCGATTATATATATAATACCATCTTTCTCTTAAAATGAACCAACCATTTACGTATGACTAATAATAATAATAATAATAATAATAATAATAATAATAATAATAATAATAATAATAATAATAATAATAATAATAATAATAATTTCTCAAAAGGTGGCATACACTGTTTATTTTCCATGATTTTAGTTCTTAACTTCAAAATTTGAGACAAGTTTGTCTACCAAGATTATTTTCTATATTCCAACGATCGCTGGTATATACCCTGAGAGGTGTAGTCCTCTCAGAGTATATATGCTGAGAGATTGCTTTATACTCTATACAGGGGTTAAAGCATTCTTATCTGATGATGGGAAAAAGGCTACAGAGTAGCTTTAATGACCTTCATGTAGTCCATAGCCTTTAAACCTCATAAAAGAACCGATCTTCGTAGTCACAGACGTGCCCTAATAATAATAATAATAATAATAATAATAATAATAATAATAATAATAATAATAATAATAATAAAGTTATTATTATTATTATTATTATTATTATTATTATTATTATTATTATTATTAATATCTTCTACAAGTACATGTACAAGGTATACAGACATCAGTGATATACTACTATATAGAAAGCCGCTTTGTTATACAGAGCATTTCGAGCAAATTAGGTAAATTTTGTCCCAGGATGCGACCCACACCAGTCCACTAACACCCAAGTATCCATTTTACTGATGGGTGAACATAGACAACCGGTGTAAGGAAACACGCCCAATGTTTTCATCCTTGCCGGGAATCGAATCCGGACCCTCACCATGTGAAGCGAGAGCTCAAATCAGTCAAAAATTTTACGTTGGGTATTTATGGTAATTTTGTATTAAATTCAGGAAGATTGAATGTATTTATCCTGGCTGAGGTTCAGAGATTGATTCAGAAAAAAACTTAAAATATGAAGTTTTCTGGGATCGGTAAATTCTAGCGCCCGACTGATGACTTGGGTGTACGGGGGGCGGTGCACCCGTGTCATCCATAGGTGTAGTGAGCAGTCCTTAGGTGGATGAGCAGTGACAGCGTCAGGCGGGTGAGGAAGCTCCTGGCGGAGATACAGCATCAATAGTGCCAGCATCATTGCGTCTGAAAGAGGACCTACGCTTAGCACAACGGGTCGGCCATGGGCGTGGTCATGGGCGCGGCGACGGTGCCCAGTACCGGCACTGTCCGCAATAGGCAGTTCTTGGGCCCCCAGACAGTGCCCCACCCGAGTGACAGACCTGAACTCTCTTCAGACGTCAGTGTGTACGAAAAAGAAATGATGTGTGTACGTTTGTGTACGTTAATAGGAAAGCTATGTACGTTTGTGTATGTAGATAGTAACGGTGATTTTATGTTTGCGTACGTAAATAGGAAAGTTATGTACGTTTGTGTGTGCAAATATTAACAGTGACTGTACGTTTGTATACGTAAATACCAATGTACGTTTGTGTATATAGATATTATCAGCGACTGTACATTTGTGTACGTAGATAGTAATGGTGTGTACGTTTGTGTACGTGAAGAGTAACTATAGTGCACTCTTTTGTACGTAGACAGTGCCATTGAGTGTACGCTTATCAAGTGTTGTGTAAAAAAGGACCTTGGTGTTTAATTCTACATAAACGCGAGATTACGGACAAATATGGACGTACGTATATGTGGGCGTGGGCGTGGGAGTGGGTGGAGACCTCGCTTGTTCCTTACCTGTTAAGGTGAGATACATGTATTACCTGTTCTTGTGGTCCTCTCTTACTGCTGTGTCCACGCCCGTGTGTGAGAGAGAGAGAGAGAGAGAGAGAGAGAGAGAGAGAGAACTGAGTGAGTGAGAGAGAATGAATTACATGCCTGGCAGGTACGACATATTTACAATAATTTTTTTCACCGTACAAATAGGTATTTTTATTATTTGTTTATTGTGTACATAGGCACTTTATTCACTGGTGGACCTGCGAGCCGCTAGGAACTGTTTTGCGATCAACTGGTAGATGGCGATCCACGTTTTGTTCTCCTCAGGTGGTGGTGGTGGTGGTGGTGGTGGTGGTGGTGGTAGTGGTGGTGGTGGTGGTGGTGGTAGTGGTGGTGGTGGTGGTAGTGGTGGTGGTAGTGGTGGTAGTGGTGGTGGTGAAGGTAGTGATAGTGTTGTGATAATGGTGGTAGTGGTGTGATGGTGGTGGTGTGGTGGTGTGGTGTGGTAGTGGTGGTGGTAGAGATATGTGTAGTGGTGGTAGTGATGATGGTGGTGGGGTGGTGGTAGTGGTGGTAGTGGTGGTGGTAGTTGTGGTGGTCGTGGTGTGGTAGTGGTAGTAGTGGTAGGGTGGTAGTGGTGGTGGTAGTGGTGGTCGTAGTGGCTAGAGGTGTGGTGGGTGGTGGCGGTGTAATAGTGGTGGTAGTGATGGTGGTAGTGGTGGTGGTGCTGGCGTGTGGTGGTGGTGGTGGTGGTAGTGGTAGTGGATGGTAGTGGTGGTAGTGGAGTGGTGGTAGCGTAGTGGTATGGTGGTGTGAGTTAGTGGTAGAGTGGTGGCAGTGGGAGTGGTGGCAGTGGTAGTGGTGGCAGTGGTAGTGGTGCATGGTAGTGGTGGCAGTGGAGTGGTGGCAGTGGTAGTGGTGGCAGTGGTAGTGGTGGCAGTGGTAGTGGTGGCAGATGGTAGTGGTGGCAATGGTAGTGGTGGCAGTGGTAGTGGTGGCAAGTGGTAGTGGTGGCATGGTAGTGGTGCAGTGAGTGGTGGCAAGTGGTAGTGGTGGCAGTGGTAGTGGTGGGCAATGGTAGTGGTGGCAGTGGTAGTGGTGGCAATGGTATGGTGGCAGTGGTAGTGGTGGCAGTGGTAGTGGTGGCAGTGGTAGTGGTGGCAAGTGTAGTGGTGGCAGTGTAGTGGTGGCAAGTGGTAGGTGCAGTGGTAGTGGTGGCAGTGGTAGTGGTGGCAGTGGTAGTGGTGGCATGGTAGTGGTGGCAGATGGTAGTGGTGGCAGTGGTAGTGGTGGCAGTGGTAGTGGTGGCAATGGTAGTGGTGGCAGTGGTAGTGGTGGCATGGTAGTGGTGGCAGTGGTAGTGGTGGCATGGTAGTGGTGCAGTGGTAGTGGTGGCAGTGAGTGGTGGCAGTGGTAGTGGTGGCAATGGTAGTGGTGGCAGTGGTAGTGGTGGCAGTGGTAGTGGTGGCATGGTAGTGGTGGCAGTGGTAGTGGTGCAGTGGTAGTGGTGGCAGTGGTAGTGTGGCAGGGTATGGTGGCATGGTAGTGGTGGCAGTGGTAGTGTGGCAGTGGTAGTGTGGCAGTGGTAGTGGTGGCATGGTAGTGGTGGCAGTGGTAGTGGTGCAGTGTAGTGGTGGCAAGGTAGTGGTGCAGTGGTGTGCAGTGGTAGGTGGCAGTGGTAGTGGTGGCATGGGGGGCAGTGTAGTGGTGGCAGTGGTAGTGGTGGCATGGTGTGTGCAGTGGTTAGTGGTGGCAGTGGTAGTGGTGGCAGTGGTAGTGGTGGCAGTGGTAGTGGTGGCAGTGGTAGTGGTGGCAGTGGTAGTGGTGGCAGTGTATGTGCAGTGGTAGGGCAGTGGTATGTGGCAGTGGTAGGGTGCATGGTAGTGGTGGCATGGTAGTGGTGGCAGTGGTAGTGTGGCGTGGTAGTGGTGGTAGTGGTGGTAGTGGTGTGTGGGTGGTAGTGGTGGTAGTGGTATGTGGTGGCAGTGGTAGTGGTGGCAGTGGTAGTGGTGGCAGTGGTAGTGGTGGCAGTGGTAGTGGTGGCAGTGGTAGTGGTGGCAGTGGTAGTGGTGGCAGTGGTAGTGGTGGCAGTGGTAGTGGTGGCAATGGTAGTGGTGGCAGTGGTAGTGGTGGCAGTGGTAGTGGTGGTAGTGGTGGTAGTGGTGGTAGTGGTGGTAGTGGTGGTAGTGGTGGTAGTGGTAGTGGTGGTAGTGGTGGCGTCCCAGTATTCCTCGTGTTTACTTTCCTCTGCTTTACGTCATATATTTTTCCACGCTGTCTGGAGCATGTAACCCGCTGCTGGGCCGGCGAGGCCCTGCCCCGCTGCTGGGCCGGCGAGGCCTTGCCCCGCTGCTGGGCCGGCGAGGCCTTGCCCCGCTGTTGGGCCGGCGAGGCCCTGCCCCGCTGCTGGGCCGGCGAGGCCTTGCCCCGCTGCTGGGCCGGCGAGGCCCTGCCCCGCTGCTGGGCCGGCGAGGCCCTGCCCCGCTGTTGGGCCGGCGAGGCCCTGCCCCGCTGCTGGGCCGGCGAGGCCTTGCCCCGCTGCTGGGCCGGCGAGGCCCTGCCCCGCTGTTGGGCCGGCGAGGCCCTGCCCCGCTGCTGGGCCGGCGAGGCCTTGCCCCGCTGTTGGGCCGGCGAGGCCCTGCCCCGCTGCTGGGCCGGCGAGGCCTTGCCCCGCTGCTGGGCCGGCGAGGCCCTGCCCCGCTGCTGGGCCCGCGAGGCCTTGCACCACTGCTGGGCCGGCGAGGCCTTGCACCACTGCTGGGCCGGCGAGGCTCTGCCCTGCTGCTGGGCCGGCGAGGCCCTGCCCCGCTGCTGGGCCGGCGAGGCCCTGCCCCGCTGCTGGGCCGGCAAGCCTCTGCCCCACTGCTGGGCCGGCGAGGCTCTGCCCCGCTGCTGGGCCGGCGAGGCCTTGCCCTGCTGCTGGGCCGGCGAGGCTCTGCCCCGCTGCTGGGCCGGCGAGGCCTTGCCCCGCTGCTGGGCCGGCGAGGCCCTGCCCCGCTGCTGGGCCGGCAAGCCTCTGCCCCGCTGCTGGGCCGGTGAGGCTCTGCCCCGCTGCTGGGCCGGCGAGGCTCTGCCCCGCTGTTGGGCCGGCGAGCCTCTGCCCTGCTGTTGGGCCCGCGAGGTTCTACCCCCCTGCTGGGCCGGCGAGGTTCTACCCCGCTGCTGGGCCGGCGAGGCCCTGCCCCGCTGCTGGGTCGGCGAGGCCCTGCCCCGCTGCCTTCCTTCACAGTCATGGGGGATGTGCTACGCCCGTAACAGTCATACAGTTTCTGGGGAAAGACTAGGCAAGGAATTCCTCGTATCATGAAGGAATGAAAGTTAAGGAATAATTGGACAGGTGCTTCGTTGGGTTCGAGACCTTGAAAACTTGAAAAACCTTCAGACATTCCCCTCAGACTCTCGGGTTAGCGTCCTTGTCCACCTTCTCAGCACTGTGCCTCGTTTTTATACATTATCGAGCTGTTGTTGCTCGCGGCATGCACTCAGTCCCACGCACATACCACAACCTGCAGGATCAGGAATTGTCTACAAGAAAAAAAAACGTATCAAGTTACATCTTGAATAACATTAACATTGTTCCCTGATGTTATGTTAGAGAATTAACAATTCTTATATTTGAAGTATAGATGCTCTGACATCTTAAGGCACTCCATGTTGTCTTCTCCTAGTGCATTTATTGCTCCATTGCTTTATACTGGGGGTATTTTGAGCCGACAACTGCGCCTTCCGCTCTCCTAAAGAATAATTTCAATGAGCAGATTTGAAAGTTCTTCCAGCATTTTCTGGATGAAGAGTATGTAAGATTCTTCTACGCAGTTATTTCCAGGTCTCATATTTCTTTCTCGCTCTGTTGTCAAGCATACCTATGTTTTGTACTTTCTGTTTTATTTTATATAAGGTTTTTTAATAACGGAGTAGCTGGAATATGTCCTCCTTGAACATCATATTGTTTTCTATAGCCCACTGGAAGACTTGGTTTACACTGAGGTGAAAGACTGATGTATCTTCAAGAATTCTGGAAAGTAGTGTGCTTTGAGGAATGGTTTAGAAAGACACGTAAGCAAACACTATAACATATTTATTAGAAAACGTTTCGGTCCTGGGACCTTGATCACTTCTAACATACAGAGGTAGAAAGTGATCAAGGTCCCAGGACCGAAACGTTTTCTAATAAATATGTTATAGTGTTTGCTTACGTGTCTTTCTAAACCAACTTGTCGGTATTTATTACCAAGGTTTATACCGCTTTGAGGATTATTAAGGTATATAGACAGACTGGTTATAAATGACCATAATTTTTAAAGGGGTGGACCGGTAAGCCAGCGGAAGGCCTCGGTCAGATGACCAAAAGCTCCAAAGGCGGGTCATCATCTGACTAAGACCCGCGTCAGGAAACATTTGTCCTGTTTCCTGACGAACCTTACCTAACCTAACCTAACCGCTTTGAGGAATACACATCTTTACTGAGGAAGCTTTTGATTCTCTTTGTTGACTCTTAGTCTTTAAGCTCGGATGTGCTGGAAATATGAAGGTTAATTTGTTATTTTCTCACGTATTCTTTATTGCGAACAAATTTTGGTCATACTCGTTGAAAGTTTTCACAAAGCCACTGCATATATTATTTTTGCACTCTACCTTCCAAAAGCATGTCTCAGTGGTTTACCAGTTGCTAGAGGCAACTGGGTTGTGAAAATCTTGCAATATCATCTGTTCACCAGTCTTACACAGTCTTATGGAACTTGCGGGATGACGTTTATGTTTAGACTGTCTCCTCAGTATATATATTTAAGGGCGACTTGCAGCTCTGTGGTAAGGCACTTGGCTAACAAACGGAAAGATCCGGGGTCGATTCCTAGGCTAAATGTGACGCATGGGCAAGTCTTTTTTTCTTATTTTTACAGACGATCCTGTTCACCTAGCAGCATCCTAGAGGTTGACAGTATATCTTAGAGCTGAGATTTAAAGTGAGCTGAGATGCGATAACAGGTCTTTGCCTGTAAATTTAGTTACCAGGTATACGAAAAAAACGAACAAAAAAACTCACAGTACCGTGACTGGAATAATACACAAAACCCGCACGTGGGAGAGAGGAGTTTACCACGACGTTTCAGTCCGACTTGGACTATTAACAAGTCACACAGTGTGAATTGTTAATAGTCATAGTCGGACCAAAACGTCCTCATATGTTTCTATCTGCAGGTTGTTTGTGCATACGAGAAAAGCCAACATTTTTTTACAATTTATAACATAGGTTTACATGGCTTTGGGACTGGAGCAATGTGAGTCCTGGCCTGGAGCAGTGTGAGTCCTGGACTGGAGCAGTGTGAGTCCTGACCTGGAGCAGTGTGAGTCCTGGCCTGGAGCAGTGTGAGTCCTGGCCTGGAGCAGTGTGAGTCCTGGCCTGGAGCAGTGTGAGTCCTGACCTGGAGCATGTGAGTCCTGGCCTGGAGCAGTGTGAGTCCTGGCCTGGAGCAGTGTGAGTCCTGGCCTGGAGCAGTGTGAGTCCTGGCCTGGAGCAGTGTGAGTCCTGGCCTGGAGCAGTGTGAGTCCTGACCTGGAGCAGTGTGAGTCCTGGCCTGGAGCAGTGTGAGTCCTGGCCTGGAGCAGTGTGAGTCCTGGCCTGGATCAGTGTGAGTCCTGGCCTGGATCAGTGTGAGTCCTGGCCTGGAGCAGTGTGAGTCCTGGCCTGGAGCAGTGTGAGTCCTGGCCTGGAGCAGTGTGAGTCCTGACCTGGAGCAGTGTGAGTCCTGGCCTGGAGCAGTGTGAGTCCTGGCCTGGAGCAGTGTGAGTCCCGGCCTGGAGCAGTGTGAGTCCTGGCCTGGAGCAGTGTGAGTCCTGGCCTGGATCAGTGTGAGTCCTGGCCTGGAGCAGTGTGAGTCCCGGCCTGGAGCAGTGTGAGTCCTGGCCTGGAGCAATGTGAGTTCTGGCTGGAGCAGATGTGAGTCCCGGCCTGGAGCAGTGTGAGTCCCGGCTGGAGCAGTGTGAGTCCTGGCCTGGAGCAGTGTGAGTCCTGGCCTGGAGCAGTGTGAGTCCTGGCCTGGAGCAGTGTGAGTCCCGGCCTGGAGCAGTGTGAGTCCCGGCCTGGAGCAGTGTGAGTCCTGGCCTGGAGCAGTGTGAGTCCTGGCCTGGAGCAGTGTGAGTCCTGGCCTGGAGCAGTGTGAGTCCTGGCCTGGAGCAGTGTGAGTCCTGGCCTGGAGCAATGTGAGCCCTGGCCTGGATCAGTGTGAGTCCTGGCCTGGATCAGTGTGAGTCCTGGCCTGGATCAGTGTGAGTCCTGGCCTGGAGCAGTGTGAGTCCTGGCCTGGAGCAGTGTGAGTCCTGGCCTGGAGCAGTGTGAGTCCTGGCCTGGAGCAGTGTGAGTCCTGGCCTCGAGCAGTGTGAGTCCTGGCCTGGAGCAGTGTGAGTCCTGGCCTGGAGCAGTGTGAGTCCTGGCCTGGAGCAGTGTGAGTCCTGGCCTGGAGCAATGTGAGTCCTGGCCTGGATCAGTGTGAGTCCTGGCCTGGATCAGTGTGAGTCCTGGCCTGGATCAGTGTGAGTCCTGGCCTGGAGCAGTGTGAGTCCTGGCCTGGAGCAATGTGAGTCCTGGCCTGGATCAGTGTGAGTCCTGGCCTGGATCAGTGTGAGTCCTGGCCTGGAGCAGTGTGAGTCCTGGCCTGGAGCAGTGTGAGTCCTGACATGGAGCAGTGTGAGTCCTGGCCTGCATCAGTGTGAGTCCTGGCCTGGAGCAGTGTGAGTCCTGACCTGGAGCAGTGTGAGTCCTGGCCTGGAGCAGTGTGAGTCCTGACCTGGAGCAGTGTGAGTCCTGGCCTGGATCAGTGTGAGTCCTGGCCTGGAGCAGTGTGAGTCCTGGCCTGGATCAGTGTGAGTCCTGGCCTGGAGCAGTGTGAGTCCTGACCTGGAGCAGTGTGAGTCCTGGCCTGGATCATGTGGAGTCCTGGCCTGGAGCAGTGTGAGTCCTGACCTGGAGCAGTGTGAGTCCTGGCCTGGATCAGTGTGAGTCCTGGCCTGGAGCAGTGTGAGTCCTGACCTGGAGCAGTGTGAGTCCTGGCCTGGAGCAGTGTGAGTCCTGGCCTGGAGCAGTGTGGAGTCTGGCCTGGAGCAATGTGAGTCCTGGCCTGGAGCAGTGTGAGTCCTGGACTGGAGCAGTGTGAGTCCTGGCCTGGAGCAGTGTGAGTCCTGACCTGGAGCAGTGTGAGTCCTGGCCTGGATCAGTGTGAGTCCTGGCCAGGAGCAGTGTGAGTCCTGGCCTGGATCAGTGTGAGTCCTGGCCTGGAGCAGTGTGAGTCCTGGCCTGGATCAGTGTGAGTCCTGGCCTGGAGCAGTGTGAGTCCTGGCCTGGAGCAGTGTGAGTCCTGGCCTGGAGCAGTGTGAGTCCTGGCCTGGAGCAGTGTGAGTCCTGGCCTGGAGCAGTGTGAGTCCTGGCCTGGATCAGTGTGAGTCCTGGCCTGGATCAGTGTGAGTCCTGGCCTGGATCAGTGTGAGTCCTGGCCTGGAGCAGTGTGAGTCCTGGCCTGGAGCAGTGTGAGTCCTGGCCTGGAGCAGTGTGAGTCCTGGCCTGGAACAGTGTGAGTCCTGGACTGGAGCAGTGTGAGTCCTGGCCTGGAGCAGTGTGAGTCCTGGCCTGGAGCAGTGTGAGTCCTGGCCTGAAGCAGTGTGAGTCCTGGCCTGGATCAGTGTGAGTCCTGGCCTGGATCAGTGTGAGTCCTGGCCTGGAGCAGTGTGAGTCCTGGCCTGGAGCAGTGAGTCCTGGCCTGGAGCAGTGTGAGTCCTGGCCTGGATCAGTGTGAGTCCTGGCCTGGATCAGTGTGAGTCCTGGCCTGGATCAGTGTGAGTCCTGGCCTGGAGCAGTGTGAGTCCTGGCCTGGAGCAGTGTGAGTCCTGGACTGGAGCAGTGTGAGTCCTGGCCTGGAGCAGTGTGAGTCCTGGCCTGGAGCAGTGTGAGTCCTGGCCTGGAGCAGTGTGAGTCCTGGCCTGGAGCAGTGTGAGTCCTGGCCTGGATCAGTGTGAGTCCTGGCCTGGAGCAGTGTGAGTCCTGGCCTGGAGCAGTGTGAGTCCTGACCTGGAGCAGTGTGAGTCCTGGCCTGGAGCAGTAGAGTCCTGACCTGGAGCAGTGTGAGTCCTGGCCTGGAGCAGTGTGAGTCCTGGCCTGGAGCAGTGTGAGTCCTGGCCTGGAGCAGTGTGAGTCTGGCCTGGAGCAGTGTGAGTCCTGGCCTGGAGCAGTGTGAGTCCTGGCCTGGAGCAGTGTAAGTCCTGGCCTGGAGCAGTGTGAGTCCTGGCCTGGATCAGTGTGAGTCCTGGCCTGCAACAGTGTGAGTCCTGGCCTGGAGCAGTGTGAGTCCTGGCCTGGAGCAGTGTGAGTCCTGGCCTGGAGCAGTGTGAGTCCTGGCCTGGAGCAGTGTGAGTCCTGGCCTGGAGCAGAGTGAGTCCTGGCCTGGAGCAGTGTGAGTCCTGGCCTGGAGCAGTGTGAGTCCTGGCCTGGAGCAGTGTGAGTCCTGGCCTGGAGCAGTGTGAGTCCTGACCTGGAGCAGTGTGAGTCCCGGCCTGGAGCAGTGTGAGTCCTGGCCTGGAGCAGTGTGAGTTCCGGCCTGGATCAGTGTGAGTCCTGGCTTGGAGCAGTGTGAGTCCTGGCCTGGAGCAGTGTGAGTCCTGGCCTGGATCAGTGTGAGTCCTGACCTGGAGCAGTGTGAGTCCCGGCCTGGAGCAGTGTGAGTCCTAGCCTGGAGCAGTGTGAGTCCTGGCCTGGAGCAGTGTGAGTCCTGGCCTGGAGCAGTGTGAGTCCTGGCCTGGAGCAGTATGAGTCCTGACCTGGAGCAGTGTGAGTCCTGGCCTGGAGCAGTGTGAGTCCTGGCCTGGAGCAGTGTGAGTCCTGGCCTGGAGCAGTGTGAGTCCTGGCCTGGAGCAGAGTGAGTCCTGGCCTGGAGCAGTGTGAGTCCTGGCCTTGAGCAGTGTGAGTCCTGGCCTGAATCAGTGTGAGTCCTGGCCTTGAGCAGTGTGAGTCCTGGCCTGGATCAGTGTGAGTCCTGGCCTGGAACAGTGTGAGTCCTGGCCTGGAACAGTGTGAGTCCCGGCCTGGAGCAGTGTGAGTCCTGGCCTGGAGCAGTGTGAGTCCCGGCCTGGATCAGTGTGAGTCCCGGCCTGGAGCAGTGTGAGTCCTGGCCTGGAGCAGTGTGAGTCCTGGCCTGGAGCAGTGTGAGTCCTGGCCTGGAGCAGTGTGAGTCCTGGCCTGGAGTAGTGTGAGTCCTGGCCTGGATCAGTGTGAGTCCTGACCTGGAGCAGTGTGAGTCCTGGCCTGGATCAGTGTGAGTCCTGGCCTTGAGCAGTGTGAGTCCTGGCCTGGATCAGTGTGAGTCCTGGCCTGGAGCAGTGTGAGTCCTGGCCTGGAGCAGTGTGAGTCCCGGCCTGGATCAGTGTGAGTCCTGGCCTGGAGCAGTGTGAGTCCCGGCCTGGAGCAGTGTGAGTCCTGGCCTGGAGCAGTGTGAGTCCCAGCTTGGATCAGTGTGAGTCCCGGCCTGGATCAGTGTGAGTCCTGGCCTGGAGCAGTGTGAGTCCCGGCCTGGAGCAGTATGAGTCCTGGCCTGGATCAGTGTGGGTCCTGGCCTTGAGCAGTGTGAGTCCCGGCCTGGATCAGTGTGAGTCCCGGCCTGGATCAGTGTGAGTCCTGGCCTGGAGCAGTGTGAGTCCCGGCCTGGAGCAGTATGAGTCCTGGCCTGGATGAGTTTGAGTCCCGGCCTGGATCAGTGTGAGTCCTGGCCTGGAACAGTGTGAGTCCCGGCCTGGATCAGTGTGAGTCCCGGCCTGGATCAGTGTGAGTCCTGGCCTGGAGCAGTGTGAGTCCCGGCCTGGATCAGTGTGCATGGCCATATAGTCATTACCATCTTTAGAGTTAAGTATAGTCAGGGTCACGTCAGAAATGTTCCCAGAATTAGGTCTCAAATTTATTTAAAATTCTTTTACTCCTTCTTTAGTCAGTTAAATGTTTTCCTGATCCCCGCATCGTGCTGTTGCCTCGGCATCTATTTTATCTGAAGTCGACAGTGAAGACTCTATCTTCCTTAAGTAGTTATACAAGCGCCCAAAACTGGAGAAGGTAGTTACCCTGGATGGCTCGTAACATAAAAATCATTTTGGAGTTGCATTCAGTTTCCCTGATGCTTTTTGCAATCCCTCTGATCATTATATAATATTTTTAATTTCAACTCTACGTTTTGATTTTCAGTATCAAGTTTCACTTTCTTTGAGGAGGTTCTTGAGAAAATCTGCAAGAACTGTACGACTCTCTGTGTCTCCACCTATAGTCACTATTGTTCCCTTTCCACCTTGTATTTTGTTTCCATATAACTACAAGTGTGTCATCTAGTATCACTTTACTCATTATCTCCAGACACTGCTTCATACCCAAGGATTATTCTCATTCTTTATACTTCTGTTACTCATACTATCTTCCAAGCTTATTTCACTCAGGTCTCTACCTGGAGTTTACCTGGAGAGTATTCCGGGGATCAACGCCCCTCGGCCCGGTCCATGAACAGGCCTCCTGGTGGATCAGGGCCTGATCAACCAGGCTATTACTGCTGGCCTCACGTAGTCTAACGTACGCACCACAGCCCGGCTGATCCGGCACTAACTTTAGGTATCTGTCCAGCTCCCTCTTCAAGACAATCAGGGGTCTATTGGTAATTCCCCTTATGGCTGGTGGGAGGCTGTTCAACAGTCATGGGCTCCTCACCTGTGGAGTCGCAGCAAGAGAGAAGTCACCCTCCAACTGGAGGGCCCCAAGTAAGACAAAAGAAGATGAACGACAACCCCTCCACCCCCAACCGGATGGGCCACCGCCGGGTCGCCAACTAGAAAAGACCCGGGCCAGAAGTACCGGCGAACCTACATGAATGAGCAGTCTTGGGCCCGGGACACTTGTGTTTTCACTTAGTGTACCAATGGCGCCCCTACTTTTCACTGGGGGTATGTTGCATCACCTACCAAGTATTTTGCTTTCGTAGGGAGTGATTTCTGTGTGCAGATTAGGAACCAGTCCCTCCAGAATCTTCCAGGTGTAGATTATGATATAGTATCTCTCTTGCCTCTGCTCCAGTGAGTACAAGTCAAGTGCTTCCAGGCGTTCCCAGTAGTTAAGGTGTTTGATGGAACTTATACGTGCAGTAAAGGTTCTCTGTACATTCTCTAGATCTGCAATTTCACCTGCCTAGAATGGGGATGTTAATGTATAGCAGTATTCCAGCCTAGAGAGAACCGGTGATTTAAAAAGGATCACTGGCTTAGCATATCTTGTCTTGAAAGTTAGAATTGTCCATCCTACCAGTTTCCTCGCAGACATGATAGTGGCATTGTTGTGGTCCTTGAAGGTGAGGTCTTCGGACAATACCACACCCAGGTCCTTCACGTTACTTTTCCACTCTAGTATGTGATCAGAATTTGTAGTATACTCAGTTTCTAGTTATTATTTCCTCCAGTTTTTCCATAACGGAGTAGTTGGAATTTGTCTTTATTAAACATCATTGTTCTCAGTTGCCCATTGGAAACCTTGGTTTATATCTTCTTGGAGGTTAACAGTGTCCTCAATGGATGACACTCTCATGCAGACCTTAGTATCGTCTGCAAAGAATGATACAGTGCTATGGATTACATCTCATTGTCTGATATGAGAATGAGGAACAGAACAAGATAGGGACGAGTACTGTGCCTTGTGGAACTGAGCTCTTCACTATGGCAGCTTCCGATTTCACTCCGTTTGTGTTCGATTGGTTAGAAAGTTGAAGATCCATCTGCCTACTATGCCAGTTAACCCTTTAGCACGCATTTTGTGTGCTATTACACCATAATCCTACTTGTCAAAGGCTTTTGCAAAATCTGTGTATACTACATCTGCATTCTGTTTGTTTTCCAGTGCATCTAAGACCATATCATAGTGGTCCAGTAGTTAGTTGCGAGAGGCAAGAGCGACCTGATTTGAAACCATGTTGCCCTGGATTGTGCAATTTTTGGGAGTCCAGGTGGTTTGTAATCCTGCTTCTCAGAACTCTTTCAAAGATTTTTATGATGTGGGACGTTAAAACTATTGGTCTATACCTCTTAGCTAATGCTTTGCTGCCACCTTTATGGACTGGGGCTATATCCGTTGTTTACAGTGACTGTGAAATCTCACCTGTGTCTATGCTCCTTCTCTATATCATACTTAGAGCCCGTGAGAGGGGCTTCTTGCAGTTCTTAATGAACACCGAGTTCCACGAGTCTGGGCCTGGGGCTGAGCACATGGGCATGACTCACGAAATCGTAATAACATGATTGCAAACAAACCATACCACATGCGGGGATAGAACCCGCGATCAGAGAGTCTCAAAACTCCAGACCGTCGCGTTAGCCACTGGATCAGCTAGCCACAATAAGATTCGTCCAATTAAGTATATTTCTACACCACAAGAAGGTTAGCATAGGTACCACTGTGACCACAAATGCAAGTTTTAGAGACGAATCTCCAGCAAGCGTGGCCGTGACGAACTCTAGCTCAAGTCTCCTCAAAGCCGTTAATATGACTCACGAAATCGTAATGACACGATTGCAAACAAACCATACCACGGGCGGGGATAGAACCCGGAAATAGAACTTGCATTTGTGGTCACAGTGGTGCCTATGCTAACCTTCCTATGGTGTAGAAATATACCTAGTTGGACGAATCTAGCTGGTCCAGTGGCTAATGCGACGGTCTGGAGTTTTAAGACTCTCTGATCGCGGGTTCTATCCCCACCCGTGGTATGGTTTGCATGGGCATGTCTTCTATGGCTTTCTCAAAGTCTAGTGGAGTTAGGAGTTATGTCAGAAATTTGGCATATATTGGCAGGGTTTTGAAGCTCATTCATGAAAAAATTCTTTGGATTGTCTATCTTTAGACTGATCAGTGGCTCGCTGAACACAGTCATATTGAGATTTCAGTATCTCACTCATTTCTTTGTTGTCATCTGTGTAGGATCCGCCTACACAGATTTTTGCATTGTTTTTGGCATATGAAAAGAAACACTTCGATTTTTTTTTTCAATTTTATGAGTAATTTATTTCCAGTAAATGTTTTCTTTGGTAAAACTGGATGTGTCAAAAATATTTAAGTAATGAGCACCACAAGACTTCGTTCTCGCGTATATTTGTGTACATTTACTCTTGAGGAAAATATTAAGTCATATAAAAACAAAATATGTATGTATGGTTTACTAATATGGCGCAAAACACCTGAGTATAACTTTTATAGACTTGACTCTGTAAGACTTAGCTGCATAATTTTGGCATAAACATTGTATCCCTGGGCGTGTAAAACAATGGGCGTGGGGGCAGAGGGCAAAGGGCGAAGGGGACAGAGGGCGAGGGGCGAAGGGGGCAGAGGGCGAAGAGGACAGAGGACAAAGGGGGTAGAGGGAGTTGTGGGTAGAGGGCGTGGTGGGTAGAAGACTTGGTGGACAGAGGACACTAGGATAGAGGACAGAAGTGGGGACAGCAAACAACTGAGGAACAGAGAAAGTTAGGGGGAGCAGACGACAGGACAACAGAGGAGCAGAGGATGTGAGGGGAGCAGACGACAGAACAGAGGGCGTGAGGGAAGCAGACAACAGAACGTGAGGGGAAGAAGAAATGAACTCACATGTAAGGACCCACTGGGGGGTGAGGGGGGGAAATGCGGATAGTTGAAGAATAAATGGGGGAGAGGAAGGAACTGCAGAGAAAGGAAAAGAGTTGGGGCTAAACCCAACAGCAAAGGCATTGTAAAGCATTGTGTATGGCTTGTGCTTGTGCTCATCGTCTCTCCTCCTCAGAAAGACAAGTTCGGCAAAAGGTCGGAATGTGTGTTGGCCGCAGACGACTTTAGGCAAAGCTCTTCAGATGAACCACATAGAGACGCCCCTCAATGGCTACGGAATTTAAAAAGAGAAGATGGAAATATTTAAGAATTTAAAAGCAAAGAAAGGCAGTTGCTTTTAGACATATAGGCTTAAAAGAGCAAAGAAAGGTGCAAGAAAAGAGCAAGAAAAATGCATTATAAGAGCAAGGAAAGTGGCTTAGGGAAGTCTAAGTGTAAAGTGGTTGAGGAACACGATTGTAAAAATCTCTGAAGAGGTTTTCAAGATTGTAAGGACGTCTGATACTGTCGTCAAGGAAGTTCAGTAGTCATTGTGGGTCTCATGTTTGTCAATTTGTCTATCTCTCAGTGTTTTTCAGAAGACATTTAGAGCGGGTATGACATCAAGGTTCTGCCGCCTCACGTCCAGCACCCAGCGCAATATCCCGTTCTGGACACTAGCTGCAGAGCCTTGGTCTTAGCAGTCAGTGTTAAAGCAAAAGGAGTGTAAGTGATGAGGGATCTGATAAGAGAAGTGTATAGGTGGAGTTTTATGGAGGGACGTGCACCTCTCAGCCTATAGAGTCTTAGAAGTGACGTGATGTTTCATACGTTGACTCCAAGTACAACTGTGGAAGATGACAGGAGGAAGATGACAGAAGCAGGGATGCTTCGTCCTTTATAGAAATAGGTAATTCTAGATTTGTTGGCATGGTCTTTATACTCCATAATAGTTCCCTTGCGCTGATCCTTTCTACCTCGTGTTGTGTCCTTTGTGAGGAATCTAGTGTTTTCATGTGCAATGACGTCTGCATAAGAGATTGTGATCTCATGTGCTTGGTCTGAGAAATAAATTATCACCCACCAGGTGATGATTTCTCTCTCAGACCAGAACATCACCCACCAGGTGATGATTATCTCTCAGACCAGAACATCACCCACCAGGTGATGATTTATCTCTCAGACCAGAACATCACCCACCAGGTGATGATTATCTCTCAGACCAGAACATCACCCACCAGGTGATGATTATCTCTCAGACCAGAACATCACTCACCAGGTGATGATTATCTCTCAGACCAGAACATCACCCACCAGGTGATGATTATCTCTCAGACCAGAACATCACCCACCAGGTGATGATTTATCTCTCAGACCAGAACATCACCCACCAGGTGATGATTATCTCTCAGACCAGAACATCACCCACCAGGTGATGATTTATCTCTCAGACCAGAACATCACCCACCAGGTGATGATTATCTCTCAGACCAGAACATCACTCACCAGGTGATGATTATCTCTCAGACCAGAACATCACCCACCAGGTGATGATTATCTCTCAGACCAGAACATCACCCACCAGGTGATTTATTATCTCTCAGACCAGAACATCACCCACCAGGTGATGATTATCTCTCAGACCAAACATCACTCACCAGGTGATGATTATCTCTCAGACCAGAACATCACCCACCAGGTGATGATTATCTCTCAGACCAGAACATCACTCACCAGGTGATTATTATCTCTCAGACCAGAACATCACTCACCAGGTGATTATTATCTCTCAGACCAGAACATCACCCACCAGGTGATGATTATCTCTCAGACCAGAACATCACCCACCAGGTGATGATTATCTCTCAGACCAGAACAAACACCCACCAGGTGATGATTTATCTCTCAGATCAGAACATCACCCACCAGGTGATGATTATCTCTCAGACCAGAACATCACCCACCAGGTGATGATTTATCTCTCAGACCAGAACATCACCCACCAGGTGATGATTATCTCTCAGACCAGAACATCACTCACCAGGTGATGATTATCTCTCAGACCAGAACATCACCCACCAGGTGATGATTATCTCTCAGACCAGAACATCACCCACCAGGTGATGATTATCTCTCAGACCAGAACATCACCCACCAGGTGATGA
This sequence comes from Cherax quadricarinatus, assembly GCF_026875155.1. Taxonomy (NCBI): domain Eukaryota; kingdom Metazoa; phylum Arthropoda; class Malacostraca; order Decapoda; family Parastacidae; genus Cherax; species Cherax quadricarinatus. Next base: position 12,084,550 of record NC_069407.1, on the reverse strand, counting down.
TTATCTCTCAGACCAGAACATCACTCACCAGGTGATTATTATCTCTCAGACCAGAACATCACCCACCAGTGTGATGATTATCTCTCAGACCAGAACATCACCCACCAGGTGATGATTATCTCTCAGACCAAACATCACTCCCCCAGGTGATTATTATCTCTCAGACCAGAACATCACCCACCAGGTGATGATTATCTCTCAGACCAGAACATCACCCACCAGGTGATGATTATCTCTCAGGCAAGAACATCACTCACCAGGTGATGATTTATCTCTCAGACAAGAACATCACTCACCAGGTGATGATTATCTCTCAGACCAGAACATCACTCACCAGGTGATGATTATCTCTCAGACAAGAACATCACTCACCAGGTGATGATTATCTCTCAGACCAGAACATCACCCACCAGGTGATGATTATCTCTCAGACCAGAACATCACTCACCAGGTGATGATTATCTCTCAGACAAGAACATCACCCACCAGGTGATGATTATCTTTCAGACCAGAACATCACCCACCAGGTGATTTTATCTCTCAGACCAGAACATCACCCACCAGGTGATGTTATATCTCTCAGACCAGAACATCACCCACCAGGTGGGTGATTTATCTCTCAGACCAGAACACACCACCAGGTGATGTTTATCTCTCAGACCAGAACATCACCCACCAGGTGATGTTTATCTCTCAGACCAGAACATCACCCACCAGGTGAATGTTTATCTCTCAGACCAGAACATCACCCACCAGGTGATGTTTATCTCTCAGACCAGAACATCACCCACCAGGTGATGATTATCTCTCAGACCAGAACATCACCCACCAGGTGATGTTTATCTCTCAGACCCGAACATCACCCACCAGGTGATGTTTATCTCTCAGAACCAGAACATCACCCACCAGGTGAAAGTTTATCTCTCAGACAAGAACATCACCCACCAGGTGATGTTTATCTCTCAGACCAGAACATCACCCACCAGGTGATGTATATCTCTCAGAACCAGAACATCACCCACCAGGTGATGTTTATCTCTCAGACCAGAACATCACCCACAGGTGATGATTATCTCTCAGGCAAGAACATCACCACCAGGTGATGTTTATCTCTCAGACCAAACATCACCCACCAGTGATGTTTATCTCATCAGACAAGAACATCACCCACCAGGTGATGTTTATCTCTCAGACCAGAACATCACCCACCAGGTGATTTTATCTCTCAGACAAGAACATCACCCACCAGGTGATGTTTATCTCTCAGACCAGAACATCACCCACCAGGTGATGTTTATCTCCAGACCAGAACATCACCCACCCAGGTGATGATTATCTCTCAGGCAAGAACATCACCCACCAGTGATGTTTATCTCTCAGACCAGAACATCACCCACCAGGTGATGTTTATCTCTCAGACCAGAACATCACCCACCAGGTGATGTTTATCTCTCAGACAAGAACATCACCCACCAGGTGATGTTTATCTCTCAGACCAGAACATCACCCACCAGGTGATGTTTATCTCTCAGACAAGAACATCACCCACCAGGTGATGTTTATCTCTCAGACAAGAACATCACCCACCAGGTGATGTTTATCTCTCAGACCAGAACATCACCCACCAGGTGATGATTATCTCTCAGACCAGAACATCACCCACCAGGTGATGTTTATCTCTCAGACCAGAACATCACCCACCAGGTGATGATTATCTCTCAGACCAGAACATCACCCCCAGGTGATGTTTATCTCTCAGACCAGAACATCACCCACCAGGTGATGTTTTTTCTCTCAGACCAGAACATCACCCACCAGGTGATGATTTATCTCTCAGACCAGAACATCACCCACCAGTGATGTTTATCTCTCAGACCAGAAAACATCACCCACCAGGTGATGTTTATCTCTCAGACCAGAACATCACCCACCAGGTGATGATTATCTCTCAGACCAGAACATCACCCACCAGGTGATGATTATCTCTCAGACCAGAACATCACCCACCAGGTGTGATGATTATCTCTCAACCAGAACATCACCCACCAGGTGATGTTTATCTCTCAGACCAAACATCACCCACCAGGTGATGATTATCTCTCAGACCAGAACATCACCCACCAGGTGATGATTATCTCTCAGACCAGAACATCACCCACCAGGTGATGATTATCTCTCAGACCAGAACATCACCCACCAGGTGATGTTTATCTCTCAGACCAGAACATCACCCACCAGGTGATGTTTATCTCTCAGACAAGAACATCACCCACCAGGTGATGTTTATCTCTCAGACCAGAACATCACCCACCAGGTGATGTTTTATCTCTCAGACAAGAACATCACCCACCAGGTGATGTTTATCTCTCAGACAAGAAACATCACCACCAGGTGATGTTTATTCTCTCAGACCAGAACATCACCCACCAGGTGATGTTTATCTCTCAGACCAGAACATCACCCACCAGGTGATGTTTATTTCTCTCAGACCAGAACATCACCCACCAGGTGATGATTTATCTCTCAGACCAGAACACATCACCCACCAGGTGATGTTTATCTCTCAGACCAGAACATCACCCACCAGGTGATGTTTATCTCTCAGACCAGAACATCACCCACAGGTGATGATTATCTCTCAGACCAGAACATCACCCACCAGTGATGATTATCTCTCAGACCAGAACATCACCCACCAGGTGATGATTATCTCTCAGACCAGAACATCACCCACCAGGTGATGTTTATCTCTCAGACAAGAACATCACCCACCAGGTGATGTTTATCTCTCAGACAAGAACATCACCCACCAGGTGATGTTTATCTCTCAGACCAGAACATCACCCACCAGGTGATGTTTCATCTCTCAGACAAGAACATCACCCACCAGGTGATGTTTATCTCTCAGACCAGAACATCACCCACCAGGTGATGTTTATCTCTCAGACCAGAACATCACCCACCAGGTGATGTTTATCTCTCAGACCAGAACATCACCCACCAGGTGATGTTTATCTCTCAGACCAGAACATCACCCACCAGGTGATGTTTATCTCTCAGACCAGAACATCACTCACCAGGTGATGATTATCTCTCAGACCAGAACATCACTCACCAGGTGATGATTTATCTCTCAGACCAGAACATCACCCACCAGGTGATGATTATCTCTCAGACCAGAACATCACCCACCAGGTGATGTTTTATCTCTCAGACCAGAACATCACCACCAGGTGATGATTATCTCTCAGACCAGAACATCACCCACCAGGTGATGTTTATCTCTCAGACCAGAACATCACCCACAAGGTGATGATTTATCTCTCAGACCAGAACATCACCCACCAGGTGATGTTTATCTCTCAGACCAGAACATCACCCACCAGGTGATGTTTATCTCTCAGACCAGAACATCACCCACTATATAACATAAGAGGAGGATGAGGTGGAGGCGGTGGAGGAGAAGGAAGAGACTAAGGAGCTGGAAGCTGATGTGATTTAAAAGATATTTTTTTTTGTCGAATATTTAATTTTATTTATTATGTGAGCTGATACATTTATTATTTTCTTGTTTACATTTTATATTTATTTTTATAATATAAACCAAGCGCTAAACCCACCAGGGTCATACAGCGCTGCATTAGTGCATTTTTTCTATAGACGGGTCTTGTAAAATATTTTTAGTGTTGTATGGAAGTCATAGAAGGCTGTTGTAAGAATATATGACGGGTGTAAAATATCTTAATCATGAAAATTTAATTAGAGGTTTAAATATGGGATACACAAGTCTTGTCAGTGGGGAAAGTTATCGTATTTTCCGCCATATAAGGCGCACGATTCTAGGAGACATGTTAGACAATGTTTTTAAGCAGTTGCAACGTAACGTTGGTAAACAACTGCTAAAGTATAACTCAATTCCTACCCTTGACTCTGACCTTGAGCATATAAGGCGCAGGCTGATTTTCAAAAACGTTTTGAATTTTTATGGGAAAATAAAGCGCGCCTTATATGCCGGAAAAATCGGTACATTGTCTTAATTTCTGTGATCAGTATTTGTGTTGGATCAGTAATTACGTACTGCCATGATTCTCTGTATCCTGCCTAACAGTTTACCATGAAAATTGAGTCTTTTGTATAAAAGACTGACGAAGGTTCACTTTAAGGCGAAGTGGAACATAGATGAATGTTCACAGTAAACAAGATCATTACATTAAATTTCCCTGAGGTTTAGATCAGCTGTGCAGTTTTTAGGAAAATTAGAGAAAATTTAGAGAAAATTACTGTTAAAGACTGAGACAACAGGAACTTTACGCCTTACAGCCTGGCTTATTTTAGACAATATTTAGTTATGCATTCTCAAGGTTATGTCTTTTGTAGTGTTTCTAAGAAAGAAATTGAAGTTTAGTTTGATTTCCTGTTATTTTCTCTCACATTCTCTCTTTTTTTTTTATTTAACACAGGGTTTGACAAGGTTAAGGATCCCTAGCTTTATTGACAAGCTATTTACAAGTTAAGGATTCCCCCCCTCTCTCTCTCTCTCTCTCTCTCTCTCTCTCTCTCTCTCTATTTATCCATCTATCTATCTATCTCCCTCTAGGGTGATTTTGATGTTATGTGCAAGATGGACAGGAGGTGCACAATAAGCCAGTCACATTTGATGCAAATCTAAAGAAAATATTCTGTGCCTTTACTCTTGTGGGTTATTCTGAGGGTCAAGTTAATTTTTGTGTGCCAAATATAACCTGTGATCAGTACCTGATTCCTGATGGTAAACATTTTCGACACGCTGATGAATGAGACACATGTTTACACGTGTCTTATTCTTATTGAGGAGCAGGGGAACTAGGTACGAGAGGGGAGGAGAGGGGAGGGAGAGAGAAGTGAGAGGAGGAAGAGAGAGGGGAAGGATTTAAAACCAGTGGTTCGTCATCTGTGCTCTGAGATGACAGTGATGTGAGAAACGGGTACACAAGGGTACAGCTAGTAAGTTTATTCAGGTATACACAGTTACATAGATTATCTTACATAGCAGCATATGTGTAGATAACCTAGGATAACCAAAAAAGTCAGACAGTGACTTATTTCCATTGTGGTCCTAAAGACACAGACGGGTCATGGGGATGTCAGGAAGTATTTCTTCAGCCTCAGAGTGATTAGGAAGTGGAATGACCTGGACGAAGAAATAGTTGAGACAGACTTCATACATAGATTTAGGGATATATATGAGAGAGTTTAAGAATAGGTATGACAGGGTCCACGTAGGAAATGGCAAGTTTAGAGGCAGGGCCAGGAGCTGTAACACACCCACACACACACACACACACTGGAGGACAGGAGGGTCAGGGGAGACATGTTAACGACATACAAAATACTGAGAGGAATAGACAAGGTGGACATAGACAGGATGTTCCACAGATGGGACACAGAAACAAGTGGTCACAATTGGAAGCTGAAGACTCAGATGAGTCAGAGGGATATTAGGAAGTATTTCTTCAGCCACAGAGTTGTTAGGAAGTGGAATAGTCTGGCAAGCGATGTAGTGGAGGCAGGAACCATACATAGTTTTAAGATGAGGTATGATAAAGCTCATGTAGCAGGGAGAGGGAGGACCCAGTAGCGGTCATTGAAGAAGCGGGGCCAGGAGCTGAGTATCGACCCCTGCAACCACAATTAGGTGAGTACACACACACCACTAATGACTCCACGTGCCTTGGCACAAATAACCTCGTGCTACTTCGCTTCGACTCAGATTATGTATATAATCTTAAGGTAAAGGAGGTTACAGGCAACTGTGTTACTGCTTGGCGACTGATGGAGTACATCTTAGTGGTCAGTGTACTCACACTGACCACTTGACTGATTAATGTAAACATTATAAGAATAGATGACTTGGTAACTGTGTGGGCTCTTGACGTGGTTCGACCAGTGTGTTTATGCTGCTCAGGTACCGACAACTTCGACAAGTTCCTCTCAGTTGGTTGCTGGCTACAGTAGAGTGAGGTTACGCCCGCTCCATACTCCACCCACCGCCCTGCTCCGCCCTGCCCTGCCCTGCCCCGCCCCGTCCCAACCGTGCCTTGTCGTAACACATGAACCGAGGGATTTGCATCTCCCCACCTCACTGTAGCAGATATTACAGCATCACTTTTATATATGAAATCTGTAGATTTTTACCGAGTCAGCAAATTACTCTTATATTATAAAAAACCTAAAATGTCATGTTAATTCATTAAAATAATCAGCCCTGTCATCGGACAAGGACATAAATCAGGTGTGTCAGTGTAGGACCGAGAGCTGCGTCCATGCATCTCGATGAACGAGTCAAAAATAATGTGACACACACCGGCACTTATTATTGCAGCCTCAACATTGCAAAAAAATAAGCGAAGCATATTTGCTTGCAATTATCTTAATCGTCGCAATGTACGAAATGTCTGGGTAAAGCCAGTGAGGAAAAGCAGCGGTGCTGCAGGAGGTAGGAAGAGAGGTCGACGAGGGTGTTGAAGAAGTGACGTGTTGGTGACGTGTTATTGGTGGTGTTGACGATGATGGTGGTGGTGTCTTGGGGGTGCCGTCGGCTGCTCCACCTGCTGCTCACACATGTTTGGTTGTCTCTCCTCCAGGGGGCGCTGCAGGAGCTCAAAATCTACAACATGCCCGACATGGCGAAGGTGCAGTGCGACAACAACTTCGCGGTGAGTACTTACTACCCCTTCAGTTCCTGCTACTGCTCCTACTTCCCTCACTATGTAACACTCATGTTTCTCTCTCTATGTAATGATTATCCACCAATCTTTGTTTATTGACAAATGTTGACAAATTGTGCCATATTTAATTTGCGAATATTCAGCGTGTTTATTTCCGTGATTGAGTCGAAATACCTCACGTTCAGAATCGTTCTTCGAGAATGTCTGATTCGTCGCGTCATTTACCGTTATCACGTTCCTTGTGGCGGTTTATGTTACTCAAGTACTGGTGTTTGTCCAGTTTCTGATGGCTATATATCCCTGTGGTACTCACCACCTTAGAGTACTGCCAGTTCCGGGAGCACCGCCAGTTAGCTGCACGTGCACTGCCAGTTGCAGGTGCAACGCCACTACCGTGTGCACATCAGTAACAGATCGACCTGAAACTACAAAAACACGAGAATAGTGGAGCTTTGCTGTAGGCCTATTGGTCCATGCAAAGCAGGTTCAGTTCTCACTCACATATGACTAGATTTGTGTAGACCTTACAAGCCACATAACACAAATCATAAGAGAGAGAAAGTGAGAGAGTGAACGCCCTCAACCCTAACCTTGTAAAACCCTATGTAATATATATATATATATATATATATATATATATATATATATATATATATATATATATATATATATATATATATATATAGAGAGAGAGAGAGAGAGAGAGAGAGAGAGAGAGAGTGAGTGAGTGAGTTTACACATACAGTAGACCACGAGGCTGCTAAGCAAACTCAAGAAGGAACCCGGAAAGGCGGTGACGTGGATAGTGATTTAAAAGAGGAAGTAAGAAGTGCTACAATGGTTAGTTCTGGAAAAAAAATTATGTATCGAAAATTAGTATGGAAGATGTGGTACCGCCAGTATTAAGAATAATCAATCACAAATACTTAATGACAAATCGGTAATTACTTCAACCATGGAAGAGTTGCTGTAAGAACTGGGGAACCTAACTTCTGAAGTCACAGTAAGTTTTTTTAAAAGCTTCCTACCCAATCTTAAACTTTTACAGTAGTTTTATGCTATAAATACTGTAGAAAGTCAAACAATATGACATTACCATTGACGTTCTTATTGTTGCTGGTGTATATTAGACATAACAAGAGAGACTTACTCTTGCAAATTATGACAATAATAATAATAATAATAATAATATAATGCACAGAATAATGAAGCTATCTCAACTATCTTTTAAAGTCAGATAAATATTGTACCAAAATAAATAACGAGGTAAATAGGTTATATCCTCTAAATTTAAGATAAGTTGCGTTGAGGTTCACTGTTTTAGTTTTAAAGTCATTATTCGGTTGTTATGAACGATTACAACAAGGAAATGCTATTGACAGGCATACAGCTGTGATAAATTATATTAACTGAGCCAAGGATAACCAGAAATATATAATGTGCGTTATCTCTATTTTGATTCATTTTATATACAAGTTTAGTTCTGTAAACAGTGGAGGAATTTATTAGATGAGAAGATATGAATATGTGTAGGACAAAATATGTAAGATGTAACTAGTCTTACGGGAATCAAAACAACTGATAATTAACCCAAAAATGGAAGATGTATCTTTAGCCTACAAAAAAAAAAAAAAATTAGACGTGTCTGCGATGTCGTGCTCAAGCCTTAAAAAAAAATGTGAAAATGGAAAAAAAAAATGTTTAAAGACGAAATAAATTCAGGAATTAAGACGTGTGAGTTACTAGGTTAAAATGTGAGGTATTGGGAAGAGAGGAGATATGATAGACACTTATCAATTAATAAGAGGATGAAAAAAGTTGATGAGGAGGATTCATTGCTACTAGAAACAGGAATAAAAATGGCCTTTACTTTAAATTAAATTGCATAAGAAGTGGAGCGAATATTACGAAATATTTCGTTACTGAGTGGTAGATAATAGTAAAAAAAAAAAAAAACACAAAAAAAAAAAAAAAAAAAAAATCTTCGACCCCCAATGGTTTTTGCCGATAACCCACTGAGGGTTTGTAAATCTTGCGCAATTAATTTACAGCAGTGAGAGGACACAGGACACCACGAGGACAACCTCTCTACCTGTACTTACAAGCAGGTAACTGTATATACGAACACAACGAGAGTGGAGATTTATTAGAATACTAGGGAATGATGCGCTAACGAAGCTGGACCTTATTTTCACTTTCAACGAGATATATACAAAATTAAATACGGATTGCCGTTGAGAGGTAATGATCACTAACAACACTGTACTAGCTGGTATACACGAGGCTAAAGAAATGATCAGAAAATGAGAAATTTAAGAAACTGATGATCAAGATAGTGACAAAGGACTGAGTAGCTGTCTGACACACGTACTGTGGAACACTATATTAAGGAAATGAGGCTCCAGACAAATTTATAATAACCTGCAGAAGAATTGAGAAGATACACTAATTACCCGTGAGTCAACATCCAACGAAAAGTAGCAGATGCCAGGAACATAAGTGTACGGAACAGCACAGCACAGAGTCAATGCTAGAGAACAGTTAGGATAAAGTAAGATCCATAAATTAATATCTGAAGAGTAAGGAGGAAAGCAGAAAAAACAACTTGAACTGGGCAACTCATCCAAGACAAGACAAAGCGGCTTCACAGACACATGAGAAAAAATAAATTTAAATGATAAGAAACTAGGCAGTGAAATTAACAGATTATTTCATAGCGATCATTAAGTGAGACACTTGATGGACCCTGGCACACACAAAAAAATCTGGAGCCAGCAGAATATTAACTAGAGGGTGGGCTACCCAAATTAAGAAAAAAAAATAGAGGTAGGAATTCCTGAAGTACAGATGAGCGTCGCTAATAAGTGTACCATGCAAATCGCTATGAAACATAAAATAGAAAAAGATTGTTGAGGATCTGGAAAGAATTATTTCCCTACAGAACACCAGTATATATTTAGAACTGGAAAGTCATTACTTAAAACCTTTATAGCGACTAAATGATACGTTAACCGAGGCTAGACATGATAGACAGGGAGGTACAGACTGCAGTCTCCCAAAAGTACAACAAGGATTTTGGTAGGGAATCACATAGGTTACTGAGGGAGCTGGAGATGTAAGCCGAGATAACAGAAAAGATAGCAGTATGAATAAGCGAATAATTGCCATAAGTAATGATGCATCAGGATAGGAGAGTATAACTAGTGGAGTCCCACATGGATCAGGGCTGAGCCCCGTATTATTTCTAGTGTATATTATTGACAACAGGAATAAACTACTGTACATCCTAATTTTCGAATTATGTCAAAATAATGACGACATAGATTGAAGTTGAGAGAAAAGTGCAGGCATGAAAATTAGACAGATCTTATAAATGACTGAATAAATAGTTGATGGTGTTTAATTCAGCTACTGCTTGTAGACGGCGAAGTGAAGCCCAGTATAGATTGCCATGTTAGGTAAGACACATATGCAACAGTTAGACAACTTTATTCCGAAACGTTTCGCCTACACAGTAGGCTTCTTCAGTCGAATACAGAAAGTAGGCAGGAACAGTAGAGATGTGAAGACGATGTAATCAGTCCATCACCCTTGTAGTCGTAGAATTTGAGGTTGTCAGTCCCTCGGCCTGGAGAAGTTCAGTTCCATAGTCAGGAACTATCTGAAGATCAAGCGACAGTGCGGAGACTTAAATACTGTCGGAAGGAGAGGTGCAGAGTAGTAGTAGTAGTAGTAGTAGTAGTAGTAGTAGTGAGAATGTAACCACTGAGAGGTCATGTCCCTCTCAGATCCAACACTTCTCACTTGAAAAGCTTGTCCAAGGTGTTTTCTGTACCAAGATGCCATGTGTTGCAGTGTCTGACAAGATGAACATCAAAATGGTATACAATACCGACAGGTTGTTAGGTAAGACACATATGCAACAGTTAGACAACTTTATTCCGAAACGTTTCGCCTACACAGTAGGCTTCTTCAGTCGAATACAGAAAGTAGGCAGGAACAGTAGAGATGTGAAGACGATGTAATCAGTCCATCACCCTTGTAGCCGTAGAATTTGAGGTTGTCAGTCCCTCGGCCTGGAGAAGTTCAGTTCCATAGTCAGGAACTATCTGAACTGAACTTCTCCAGGCCGAGGGACTGACAACCTCAAATTCTACGACTACAAGGGTGATGGACTGATTACATCGTCTTCACATCTCTACTGTTCCTGCCTTCTTTCTGTATTCGACTGAAGAAGCCTACTGTGTAGGCGAAACGTTTCGGAATAAAGTTGTCTAACTGTTGCATATGTGTCTTACCTAACAACCTGTCGGTATTGTATACCATTTTGATGTTCATCATAGATTGCCATGTTGGGAAAATAAGCTCACAGAAACGTAAACAAAATGACCTAGGAATATCCATTAACCTGAACTTGTTTCCTGAAACATAAAAAGAGAATAACATCAAGATAGGCTAACCTGGAGAACGTAAGACAAGCCTCAACCTAGTCGAACACATGTTAATAATATTTTTGAATTACAACATCTGGGTATCTTTATTTGCAGACGTTTCGCCATCCAATGGCTTAATACAAATTCAAGGACATAATAGAAAGACTGTAGAGCTATATACAAAAGATGAGGTAATCAGTCCCTCAGCCTTGGAGTTAGTGATGAGCACCGTAGTTTTGAAGACTCCACGACCAGGGTGGCATCCTAGTGGATGGTAGGATAAAATACATTGGATAAGGCTGAAATAAGAACAAGAGGACGTGGTTTGATATTACACACCCAGTTGACCCACAAAGGTACCAGGAGACATTCCTTCAAGGTAAGTAATAAAGAAGTGGAATGAGTTGAAGAACGAGACACTGGAAGAAGGCTACATAACCGGCTTCAAAAATAGATGTGACATCATTATTACACGTCTGTCGTTTTAAGTTGACAGTCAACCTCTGCAACATCAGTTACACACACACACACACACACACACACATATATATATATATATATATATATATATATATATGTGTGTGTGTGTATATATAAAATGTGTGTATGTGTGTGTATGTGTGTATGTGTGTGTGTGTGTGAGGGTGTGTGTGTGTGTGGTGTGTGTGTGTGTGTGTGTGTGTGTGTGTGTGTGTGTGTGTACGGGGGAGCTGAATGATAGCTCTAGGCCTATTATGTTTCAGTTAATACATCGTCAGGAGCTTGCAGTGTTGCAGAAAAGAGGAGGAGGTTTAAGCGAAGGCGCTCCCTGTGATTTAGGCATTATATATACTCTTTTAATGCACCGGCAGTATCCCACCAAGGCAGGGTGGCCCAAAAAAGAAAAGCAAAAGCTTCTCTTTTTAACTTTAGTAATGTATACAAGAGAAGGGGTTACTAGCCCCTTGCTCCCGGCATTTTAGTCGCCTCTTACAACACGCATGGCTTACGGAGGAAGAATTCTGTTTCACTTCCCCATGGAAACAAGAGGGAATAAACAAGAACAAGAACTAGTAAGAAAAAGAAGAAAACACAGAGGGGTGTATATGTATGTTCTTGTACATGTATGTGTAATGTGACCTAAGTGTAAGTAGAAGTAGCAAGACGTACCCGAAATCTTTCATGTTTATGAGGTAAAAAAAAAAAGACACCAGCAATCCTGCCATCATGTAAAACAATTACAGGTTTCCGTTTTACACTCGGTAGAACGGTAGTACCTCCCTGGGCGGTGGCTGTCTACCAACCCACTACCTAGGTGCCTAGGTGATATATATATATATATATATATATATATATTTATATATATATATATATATATATATATATATATATATATATATATTATATATATATATTATATATATATATAATCACACACAAAGTGGGAGTTGTCACAGCTGCTCTTTGCTGATGACACTGTGCTCTTGGGAGATTCTGAAGAGAAGTTGCAGAGATTGGTGGATGAGTTTGGTAGGGTGTGCAAAAGAAGAAAATTAAAGGTGAATACAGGAAAGAGTAAGGTTATGAGGATAACAAAAAGATTAGGTGATGAAAGATTGAATATCAGATTGGAGGGAGAGAGTATGGAGGAGGTGAACGTATTCAGATATTTGGGAGTGGACGTGTCAGCGGATGGGTCTATGAAAGATGAGGTGAATCATAGAATTGATGAGGGAAAAAGAGTGAGTGGTGCACTTAGGAGTCTGTGGAGACAAAGAACTTTGTCCTTGGAGGCAAAGAGGGGAATGTATGAGAGTATAGTTTTACCAACGCTCTTATATGGGTGTGAAGCGTGGGTGATGAATGTTGCAGCGAGGAGAAGGCTGGAGGCAGTGGAGATGTCATGTCTGAGGGCAATGTGTGGTGTGAATATAATGCAGAGAATTCGTAGTTTGGAAGTTAGGAGGAGGTGCGGGATTACCAAAACTGTTGTCCACAGGACTGAGGAAGGGTTGTTGAGGTGGTTCGGACATGTAGAGAGAATGGAGCGAAACAGAATGACTTCAAGAGTGTATCAGTCTGTAGTGGAAGGAAGGCGGGGTAGGGGTCGGCCTAGGAAAGGTTGGAGGGAGGGGGTAAAGGAGGTTTTGTGTGCGAGGGGCTTGGACTTCCAGCAGGCATGCGTGAGCGTGTTTGATAGGAGTGAATGGAGACAAATGGTTTTTAATACTTGACGTGCTGTTGGAGTGTGAGCAAAGTAACATTTATGAAGGGATTCAGGGAAACCGGCAGGCCGGACTTGAGTCCTGGAGATGGGAAGTACAGTGCCTGCACTCTGAAGGAGGGGTGTTAATGTTGCAGTTTAAAAACTGTAGTGTAAAGCACCCTTCTGGCAAGACAGTGATGGAGTGAATGATGGTGAAAGTTTTTCTTTTTCGGGCCACCCTGCCTTGGTGGGAATCGGCCAGTGTGATAATAATATATATATATATATATATATATATATATATATATTTATATATATATATATATATATATATATATATATATATATATATATATATATATATGTATATATATATATACCGGCCGTCTCTCACCGAGGTAGGATGCCCCGAGAAACAAATACTTTCGCCATCGCTTACTCCATTATTGTCTTGCAGAAGCGCACCGACGCTGCAGTTCAGATGCCCCTCCAAACTGCAGTATCTCCACACCTTCAGAGTGTAGGCACTGTACTTTCCACCTCTAAGACTCAAGTCCTGCTAACCTGTTTCACTGAATCCCTGCATAAATGTTACCCTGCTCTCACTCCTACGGCATGTCAAGTAATAGAGACCACTTGCCCCCACTCACTCCTAACACGCTCATATACGCGTGTTGGAGGTTCAAGCCCCTGGCACACAGAACCTCATTTACCCCCTCGAACATTTTCTAGGACAACCTCTACCCCTCCTTCCCTCCATTACAGATTTATGCACCCTCCAAGTCATCCTCTTTCGCCCAATCTCTCTAAATGTCCAAACCACCTTATAATCCCTTCTCAACCCTCTGGATAATACTCTCAATAATACTGCACCTTCTAATCTCCAACTGCGAATTCTTTGTATAATATCTACACCACACACTGCCTTCAAACATGACCTCTCCACTGCTTCTAGTCTCCTTGATGCAACGCTTAAAACTCATGTTTCACACCCATATAAGAGTGCAAGAGTGTTGGTACCACTTTGAAACACTCGCTTTTTTGTCTCCATGTTGTCTTACAAATGCTTCTTTTCTCTCCAACACCCCATCATTCACTTCTTGTACAACTTCATCTATTAATATGTTTAACAACCGTGGTGACATCACGCATCGCTGTATTGTTGGAAAATAATCTCTTCTACATACCGTAACCTGAGTCTCACTGTCCCCATGAAAGCTCTTATCTGTTTTCAGTAACCTACCACCTGTTACATACAGTTGTAACATCTGCCACATTACTCCCCGATCCACCCTATCATATGCCTTTTCCAAATCCATAAATGCAATGAAAACTTCCTTACCATAAACCATACCACGGGTGGGGACTGAACTCGTGGCGAGTGAGTCATAAAACTCCAGGCCAGCGTGTAACCTGCTGGGCCAGCTGGCTACATTAAGATTCAGGCCAGCGTGTAACCTACTGGGCCAGCTGGCTACATTAAGATTCATCCATATAGGTATTTGCATTTGTGGTCACAGTGGGGTCTGTGCTAACCTCTCTATGGTGTATAAATATACCTAGTTGGATGAAGTTTTACGACTCACTCGCCACAAGTTTAATCCCCACCCGTGGTGTGGTTTGTTTGCAATCGTGTCATTACGATTTCGTGAGTCTTCCTTACCTTTATCTAAATATTGTTCACTTATATACTTCAATGTTAATACTTTGTCTACACATCCCCGTACCTTCCTAAAGCCTCCCTGTTCATCTGCAATCCTATTCGCCATCTTACTCCTAATTCTTTCAATAATAACTCTACCATACACTTTACCTGGTATACTTAGCAGGCTTATTCCAATAAAATTCTCAGTCTTTTATCCTCTTTTTCTTTATACAAAGGAACTATGCAATCTCTGCCAGTCCCTAGGTACTTCCCCTCTTTAATATATTTATTGAATAAAAGCACCAACCACTCCAAAACTATATCCCCACCTGCTTTTAACATTTATGCTTCTCATTTCCACACAGCCTCATGCATCTCCATACTCACATTTGGCTCTTCCTCACTTCTAAAAAATGTTATACCTCCCTGGCCAATGCATGACACCACTGCATCTCTTTATCAACATTTAACAGTTCCTCAAAATGTTCCTGCCATCTTCCCAATACTCCCACCTCCCTCTCTAATAACTCCCCTCTTTTGCTTTTAACGGTTAAATTCATTCATTCCCAAGACTTTATCAACTTATTTATCTCACTCCAAATTTTTTTCTTAGTGTCAGCAAAATTCGTTTACAAAACCTCACCCACTCTCTTATTTGCTCTCCTTCTATATTCTCTCACCCCTCTTTTAACTTCTATTTTATTCTCTGTATACTCTACCTACCTACCTAGGGTCAGAACGAAAAAAATATATTTCATTGTTTGTTTATTATTAAATTGTTGTAAACTTATCTAAAATATATTTAGTTGGATTAGGCTAAATTAAATTGCGCTTGTTATAATGAGATTAGGTAAGTTTTCTCATTTTTTTTGGTACAAAATTATTAATTTTTACATTAATATAAATGAAAAAAATATATCTTTCAACGTATACGAGAAAATTTTAGAAAGGACTTAATTTTAAACGAGTTCTTGCTAATTGACCAATTTTACCTATTCGGCACGACGTATATATTATAGTATATACAGTATATAAACTCATTCATACATACATACGCAAATACGCACACGACATGCTCAAGCTTAGTCTTGAACTCAGTCTTCAAGATTTATCTGGAAACTGGAAAATCTACGTCACAAGGTGGCCAGTGAGATTCCAAGGTGTTCACTGAGGTCCCAAGCTAACACATGTGTAGCTTTTGTAATAAGGCAGGTGTAGTATGTATTTGCTGGCAGTGTTATGGCCCTTATGTAATTAGACACTGACTAGTTTCCTTAATGTTATTTAATGGTCTGTGATTTCCCATGGCTACAAGTGACCTGCTACCCCGTGTAGGTGGCTGTGGGTCGTCCCGCTACCCCGTGTAGGTGGCTGTGGGTCGTCCCGCTACCCCGTGTAGGTGGCTGTGGGTCGTCCCGTGTATATATACTTTGGATGGTGTTAAGAGGATTATATACGACATCATTAATTTGAGAGTTAAAAAACTGGTCTTGGAGCAGGTCAATTAAAGAATCTTGTAAATATAGCCAGAGCTTCACACACACACACACACACACACACACACACACACACACACACACACACACACACCACACACACACACACACACACACACACACACACACACACACACGACCCCTGCAACCACAAATGGGTGAGTACACTGGAAGTCAGGAGAGTTAGGGGGGGATTTGATAATGACATATAAAATACTGAGAGGTATAGGCAAGGTGGACAGACAGGATGTTCCAGAGATGGGACACAGCAACGAGGGGTCACAGTTGGAAGCTGAAGACTCAGATGAACCACAGGGATGTTAGGAAGTATTTCTTCAGTCACAGAGTTGTCAGGGTAGTGATGTAGTGGAGGCAGGTTCCATACATAGCTTTGAGAAGAGGTATGATAAAGCTCACGGAGCGGGAAGAGTGACCAGGTAGCGACCAGTTGAAGAGGCGGGGCTAGGAGCTGTGACTCGACCCCCGCAACTACAACTAGATGAGTACAACTAGGCGAGTACACACACACACACAGCAGACTGTCATACATAGGACAGACCGGTAGCAATTTAATACTAGAAAGTCTAAATACAGAACGTCTTTTAGATATGCAATAGAAAGTTCAGGAATTTTTCACAAAGCAAGAACCATACTCATAATATTACGTGGGAAGCTAAGTCTTTGACATATAGTGTTGAACCGGATATATGGCATCTCTGCCCAACACGGTGTTGAGAATGAAAAGTACCAGAGGCCCTCATTATTTAATCCTCATGTCATTCCCCTAAATTAATACAATTATCACCATCTGAGAATACTGACTTTTCCCTGTCCTCTGCAAGGGGGGTGCACCTCTATAAGGATTCTGCATCCAGGGTTGAAAAATACCTGGTTGTATCAGATAGTTTAAACTCATTAACTTCCAGCAGTCCACACAGAGGTAATTAGTGTTGTGAAGCTTCTTAACAAGCACCTCAGGTGAGAGTCATGGTGACGAGCTTGGTTTACTTACATTGTATCTCCCATTACTTGATACTCCTCAGTAATCATCCTCTTAGCATTCCCTGTGGGTCTCCATTGGTGGGTTTGGACTAATAAGCCATCACCTGAGTAAGCTGACTCTTCCATCAACTGACTAGAGTCTCTGGGGAAAGTTTCTCAGGACAAACCTCATTAATTTCCTCTCGGGAGCTGTCAAGCTATTTAAATTTAACCCCGGATATCTTTTTCCTCCACATTTTCCTCCACATTTTTTTAGAGGCGACATTATCATCCGCAATACTAGGTTCCCTGGATACAGTATAACAGAACTAGCTTCGGTTACTTGGTCAAGTTCCGCAATTATGTCACTAGTAAATTATCCCTACTTACGGCAATTCATGACCACCGTGGAATCTTAAGGACTCCCCAGTCAGGATAATTACTGGAAGAAGATTACCTCTTTTAATTTTTTCTGTCTCGGAGATCTGGGATAAGTGATGAGGCACTAAAAACGAGTTTAGTTGTCCAGCTGCTGGGTAGGTCGCTCCTAGTTTCACCTTCCCTGACACTGGGAATTTGATAAATATTAATGTACGGTGTGGACATACCTGGTGATGCAGTTCAAGAGCTACACAGTCTAGGACTGGGAGGTAGTTCTGGTCAGTTGGGGCTGGGAGGTAGTTCTGGTCAGTTGGGGCTGGGAGGTAGTTCTGGTCAGTGGGGGCTGGGAGGTAGTTCTGGTCAGTAGGAGCTGGGAGGTAGTTCTGGTTAGTGGGAGCTGGGAGGTAGTTCGGGTCAGTGGGGGCTGGAGGTAGTTCTGGTCAGTGGGAGCTGGGAGGTAGTTCTGGTTAGTGGGGGCTGGGAGGTACTTCTGGTCAGTGGGGGCTGGGAGGTCGTTCTGGTCACTGGGGGCTGGGAGGTAGTTCTGGTAAGTGGGAGCTGGGAGGTAGTTCTGGTCAGTGGGGGCTGGGAGGTAGTTCTGGTCAGTGGGGGCTGGGAGGTAGTTCTGGTCAGTGGGGGTTGGGAGGTAGTTCTGGTCAGTGGGGGCTGGGAGGTAGTTCTGGTCAGTGGGAGCTATGAGGTAGTTCTGGTCAGTGGTGGCTGGGAGGTAGTTCTGGACAGTGGGTGCTGGGAGGTAGTTCTGGTCAGTGGTGGCTGGGAGGTAGTTCTGGTCAGTGGGGGCTGGGAGGTAGTTCAGGTCAGTGGGGGCTGGGAGGTAGTTCTGGTCAGTGGTGGCTGGGAGGTAGTTCTGGTCAGTGGGGGCTGGGAGGTAGTTCTGGTCAGTGGTGGCTGGGAGGTAGTTCTGGTCAGTAGGAGCTGGGAGGTAGTTCTGGTCAGTGGGAGCTGGGAGGTAGTTCTGGTCAGTGGGGGCTGGGAGGTAGTTCTGGTCAGTGGGAGCTAGGAGGTAGTTCTGGTCAGTGGGGGCTGGGAGGTAGTTCTGGTCAGTGGGGCTGGGAGGTAGGTCTGGTCAGTGGGGGATGGGAGGTAGTTCTGGTCAGTGGGGGCTGGGAGGTAGTTTGGTTAGTGGGGGCTGGGAGGTAGTTCTGGCCAGTGGGGGCTGGGAGGTAGTTCTGGTCAGTGGGGCTGGGAGGTAGTTTCTGGTCAGTGGGGGCTGGGAGATAGTTCTGGTTAGTGGGGGCTGGGAGGTAGTTCTGGTCAGTGGGGGCTGGGAGGTATGTTCTGGCCAGTGGGGGCTGGCAGGTAGTTCTGGCCAGTGGGGGCTGGGAGGTAGTTCTGGTCAGTGGGGGCTGGGAGGTAGTTCTGGCCAGTGGGGGCTGGGAGGTAGTTCTGGTCAGTGGGGGCTGGGAGGTAGTTCTGGCCAGTGGGGGCTGGGAGGTAGTTCTGGCCAGTGGGGGCTGGGAGGTAGTTCTGGTCAGTGGGGGCTGGCAGGTAGTTCTGGCCAGTGGGGGCTGGCAGGTAGTTCTGGTCAGTGGGGGCTGGCAGGTAGTTCTGGTCAGTGGGGGCTGGCAGGTAGTTCTGGTCAGTGGGGGCTGGCAGGTAGTTCTGGTCAGTGGGGGCTGGCAGGTAGTTCTGGTCAGTGGGGGCTGGCAGGTAGTTCTGGTCAGTGGGGGCTGGCAGGTAGTTCTGGTCAGTGGGGGCTGGCAGGTAGTTCTGGTCAGTGGGGGCTGGCAGGTAGTTCTGGTCAGTGGGGGCTGGCAGGTAGTTCTGGTCAGTGGGGGCTGGCAGGTAGTTCTGGTCAGTGGGGGCTGGCAGGTAGTTCTGGTCAGTGGGGGCTGGCAGGTAGTTCTGGTCAGTGGGGGCTGGCAGGTAGTTCTGGCAGTGGGGGCTGGCAGGTAGTTCTGGCCAGTGGGGGCTGGCAGGTAGTGATATTTCCTCATATATACCATTTATATTACTAATTTTTTTAAGGTAAAAATCAAGAGTTTATTAAAATCTATAAAATCAGGCAATTTTACTTTAATTTTACGTATTTTAACCCATTATGTCTTAATTTCACTGGAGAAAATTAAAATTCCTGGCCCCCCCCAAAAAAAAAACTATGCAAATTTGCCCCTTGTATAGTTTGCGAGCCGACTGTATCTCTCTCACTATCCACTCCATGACCCCTATGGATTTAACGCTTCCCTCTACAATAAAACAAATAGTGTTTTTAATACTTGACGAATTACTAGTGAAATAAGTTCGTAGTTAAGGTCGTGTATGGTAGCGGTGGTGAAACACAAGATGTTTAACAAGGGTCAAGAGGAGGCTGGCGGCGGAGGATCCTGTACGGTCGGTCGCTCTCTCAGTGATCTCAGGCGATTGGAACGCCTCAGTGTCGAGATATAGTGTTACAGTGTCCAGTGAAGGATGTTGCGTTGTAGCAGTGTGTTTGTGGTGTTGTGGCAGTGTGTTTAGTGGTGTTGTGGCAGTGTGTTTGTGGTGGTGTGGCAGTGTGTTTTGTGGTGTTGTGGCAGTGTGTTTAGTGGTGTTGTGGCAGTGTGTTTGTGGTGGTGTGGCAGTGTGTTTTGTGGTGTTGTGGCAGTGTGTTTGTGGTGTTGTAGCAGTGTGTTTGTGGTGTTGTGGCAGTGTGTTTAGTGGTGTGTGGTAGTGTGTTTGTGGTGTTGTAGCAGTGTGTTTGTGGTGTTGTGGCAGTGTGTTTGTGGTGCTGTAGCAGTGTTAGTGTTGTTGTAGCAGTGTGTTAGTGGTGTTGTAGCAGTGTTAGTGTTGTTGTAGCAGTGTGTTAGTGGTGTTGTAGCAGTGTTAGTGGTGTTGTAGCAGTGTGTTAGTGGTGTTGTAGCAGTGTGTTAGTGGTGTTGTAGCAGTGTTAGTGTTGTTGTAGCAGTGTGTTAGTGGTGTTGTAGCAGTGTTAGTGTTGTTGTAGCAGTGTGTTAGTGGTGTTGTAGCAGTGTTTGTGTTGTTGTAGCAGTGTGTTAGTGGTGTTGTAGCACTGTGTTAGTGGTGTTGTAGCAGTGTTAGTGTTGTTGTAGCAGTGTGTTAGTGGTGTTGTAGCAGTGTTAGTGTTGTTGTAGCAGTGTGTTAGTGGTGTTGTAGCAGTGTGTAGTGGTGTTGTAGCAGTGTGTTAGTGGTGTTTTATCAGTTTGTTAGTGGTGTTGTAGCAGTGTGTTAGTGGTGTTGTAGCAGTGTGTTAGTGGTGTTGTAGCAGTGTGTTAGTGGTGTTGTAGCAGTGTGTTAGTGGTGTTGTAGCAGTGTATTAGTGGTGTTTGTAGCTGTGTGTTAGTGGTGTTGTAGCAGTGTGTTAGTGGTGTTGTAGCAGTGTGTTAGTGGTTTTGTAGCAGTGTGTTAGTGGTGTTGTAGCAGTGTGTTAGTGGTGTTGTAGCAGTGTGTTAGTGGTGTTGTAGCTGTGTGTTAGTGGTGTTTGTAGCAGTGTGTTAGTGGTGTTGTAGCTGTGTGTTAGTGGTGTTGTAGCAGTGTGTTAGTGGTGTTGTAGCAGTGTTAGTGTTGTTTGTAGCAGTGTGTTAGTGGTGTTGTAGCAGTGTTAGTGTTGTTGTAGCAGTGTGTTAGTGGTGTTGTAGCAGTGTTTGTGTTGTTGTAGCAGTGTGTTAGTGGTGTTATAGCACTGTGTTAGTGGTGTTGTAGCAGTGTGTTAGTGGTGTTGTAGCAGTGTTAGTGTTGTTGTAGCAGTGTGTTAGTGGTGTTGTAGCAGTGTTAGTGTTGTTGTAGCAGTGTGTAGTGGTGTTGTAGCAGTGTATTAGTGGTGTTTTATCAGTTTGTTAGTGGTGTTGTAGCAGTGTGTAGTGGTGTTGTAGCAGTGTGTTAGTGGTGTTGTAGCAGTGTGTAGTGGTGTTGTAGCAGTGTGTAGTGGTGTTGTAGCAGTGTGTTAGTGGTGTTGTAGCTGTGTGTTAGTGGTGTTGTAGCAGTGTGTTAGTGGTGTTGTAGCAGTGTGTTAGTGGTGTTGTAGCAGTGTGTTAGTGGTGTTGTAGCAGTGTGTTAGTGGTGTTGTAGCAGTATGTTAGTGGTGTTGTAGCAGTGTGTTAGTGGTGTTGCAGCAGTGTGTTAGTGGTGTTGTAGCAGTGTGTTAGTGGTGTTGTAGCAGTGTGTTAGTGGTGTTGTAGCAGTGTGTTAGTGGTGTTGTAGCAGTGTGTTAGTGGTGTTGTAGCAGTATGTTTGTAGTGGTGTAGCATTGTGTTAGTGGTGTTGTAGCAGTATGTTTGTAGTGGTGTAGCAGTGTGTTAGTGGTGTTGTAGCAGTGTGTTAGTGGTGTTGCAGCAGTGTGTTAGTGGTGTTGCAGCAGTGTGTTAGTGGTGTTGTAGCAGTGTGTTAGTGGTGTTGTAGCTGTGTGTTAGTGGTGTTGTAGCAGTGTGTTAGTGGTGTTGTAGCAGTATGTTTGTAGTGGTGTAGCAGTGTGTTAGTGGTGTTGTAGCAGTGTGTTAGTGGTGTTGTAGCTGTGTGTTAGTGGTGTTGTAGCAGTGTGTTAGTGGTGTTGTAGCAGTGTGTTAGTGGTGTTGTAGCAGTGTGTTAGTGGTGTTGTAGCAGCTGTGTTAGTGGTGTTGTAGCTGTGTGTTAGTGGTGTTGTAGCAGTGTGTTAGTGGCGTTGTAGCTGTGTGTTAGTGGTGTTGTAGCAGTGTGTTAGTGGTGTTGTAGCAGTATGTTTGTAGTGGTGTAGCAGTGTGTAAGTGGTGTTGTAGCAGTGTGTTAGTGGTGTTGTAGCTGTGTGTTAGTGGTGTTGTAGCAGTGTGTTAGTGGTGTTGTAGCAGTATGTTTGTAGTGTTGTAGCAGTGTGTTAGTGGTGTTGTAGCAGTGTGTTAGTGGTGTTGTAGCAGTGTGTTAGTGGTGTTGTAGCAGTGTGTTAGTGGTGTTGTAGCAGTATGTTTGTAGTGGTGTAGCAGTGTGTTAGTGGTGTTGCAGCAGTATGTTAGTGGTGTTGTAGCAGTGTGTTAGTGGTGTTGTAGCAGTGTGCTTGTAGTGGTGTAGCAGTATGTGTGTAGTGGTGTAGCAGTGTGTTAGTGTTGTGAGTTAACCTGTACGACTGCAGCAAGCTATGCCAGGCTAGTACATGATACTATTCTGGGTGAATCTCAACAGAGAATCCTTGAGAACTCTGTACATAACGTCCCTCCACAGGCCTTTCTTAGAATATAAAGGGCCCACCTGATTAAGCTTGTTCATAAGCTTGAACAAGTGCAAAAGCTTATAACCAAACGTGTCCCAAACCCAAGAGGTGCTGAATTATGAAGATCAACTGAAGGAATCCAACCTAACCACCCTGACAGAGAGAAGGACAAGGATGACATGATCACTATGTATAAAATACGCAGAGGAATTGATATGGTTAATGAGGACAAACTCTGAACAGTGCAGGAACCAGGTACAATGTGGGGGGGGAATGGATATCAGTAAAAACCACAGATAAACCCCAGATGGTAGGAAGTACTTTTTCAGCAAGTGTTGTGGGGTGGGGGAAAGAGAATTGGATGAGAAAGTGGTGGAGGCAAGTTCCCTGCACAGTTGTAAGAGTAGGTATGGTAGGACTTAATATTGACCAGAATTCATTAATTACTGCTGGTCTCTGAAGCGAGACGAGTCAAGAGTTGATCCACAAAGAAAGTGGCAAGAATAAATATCAGAGGTAAAATATGCAGATAACTACGTAAGACTAAGACAAAGTATGAAATTAATGACATTTACCGAGATGTTTCGCTTAACACGACGCTGGTGGTCGAAACGTCTTCTCAGTGCATTGTCATAAATTTCATATTGTGTCTTATTCACATAAAAATCAGCAGTTTTAATATATATATATATATATATATATATATATATATATATATATATATATATATATATATATATATATATATATATATACATACACACACCACACACACACACACACACACACACACACACACACACACACACACACACACACACACACACACACACACACACACACACACACACAGGGAGCAAGGAGAGAGAGGACCCAGTAGCAACCAGTGAAGAGGCGGGGGCCAGGAGCTAAGAATCGACCCCTGCAACCACAAATAGGTGAGTACAAAGAAGTGGCAGAGACAGGCTCCATACAAACACACACACACACACACACACACACGAGCGCGCGTATATATACAACAGGCCTAGTGTCTAATCGACATGTGCCTAGGTCAAAATGGTAACTAACATACACATGTATTCGATCCGTCAACCTATCCTATCTATTTTAATATATCCAGTCTATCAGTGCATACGAGTGATACAGAAGCTGGTTTATACGAACCCGGGTTAGGCGTCCATATGAGACCTACTCATCTCTCTGGTATAAAATACCGACACGGTGGAAAGATAAGCACAAATGCAGTGTAATGTGATCCTTTATTGACAACGTTTCGCCCACACAGTGGATTTTATCAAGTCACTTGTAGTTCCTTCTCTATTACAACCTACCCAACATTCTCCACCTGACTCTCCAGACTATATATACCCACGTACTCTTCGCCCAGGTAGACTTGTTTGTGACATGATAAAGTCCACTGTGTGGGCGAAACGTTGTCAATAAAGGGTCGCATTATACTGCATTTGTGCTTGTTTCTTCATACTGTACAACAGAGGAAATTCCAAAGACATAGGCTGCTCAAAAACAATGTTACAACATCAACTGGATTACTCTCTCTGTGAACCATGCCCTATGAAGGGGACCAGGAGGTAGAGACCTGGTAAAACTACCCATAGTAATTACGACAATCCCACTCAAAGTGGGATCTTTGCTCTCTCTTCGCTCTCCATTGGCAACTAGGCGGCGACCTGTGTTCGGAACATGGGAGTCGCCGCCGCATCAAAGGGACCGAGAACTGAAATTTGCGTATGCGGTGAGGCGCTGAGACGTGATGAGGCGGAGGAAGAGCGTTGAGCATCAGGGCCACGGAGTGAGATGATGGTCTCGGAGTCACACGGAAGCTGTCTCTCTCTCACTTTCTCTCTCCTCTAAGCTACTCATTCACTTAAATGAACTTAAATTTTAACCACACAATAGAGCATAAAACTAATGTGAAGGACTTAGGAGTGCAAATGACAGAGGATCTCACCTTCAAGGATCACAACAGTGTCACTATCACATCTGCGAATAAAATGATTGGATAGATAATGAGAACTTGGATAGATAATGAGAACTTTCAAAACAAGAGATGCCATGACAGTGGTAATCCTCATAAAATTACTTGTTCTCTCTAGGCAGGACTACTGCTGTACACTAACAGCCCCATACAAAGAAGGTGAAATTGCAAATCTAGAGAATATACAGAGATCCTTCACTGCATATAGTGCAGTCAAACACCGTAATTACTGGGAACATTTGAAGTCTCTTGACTTGTACTCCTGGAACGCAGGCGAGTAAAATGCATCATCTACACCTGGAAAATCCTAGAGGAACTGGTCCCAAATCTGCACACACAAGCCACTCCCTACGAAAGCAAGAGACTAGGCAGGTGGTGCAGAGACTAGGCAGGTGGTGCAGTGCCTTCATTAAAAAACAGGAGTGCCATGAGTACTCCGAGAGAAAACACACTGAGTGTCCAGGGCTCAAGGCTGTTCAACAGTCTCCCATCATACATAACGGGTATTACCAATAGACCCCTGGGTGTCTTCAAGAGGGAAGTGTACAGATGCCTATATTCAGTACCTGACCAGCCAGGCTGTGGTTCGTACGTTGGATTGCGTGCGGCCAGTAATAACAGTCTTGTTGATCAGGCCCTGATCCACCGGAAGGCCTATTCGAGGACCGGGCTACTGGGGCGTTGACCCCCGGAAGACCTTCCAAATTATAATATATATATATATATATATATATATATATATATATATAATTATATATATATATATATATTATATATATATATATATATAATATATATATATATGCAATAAGATCACAGTAAACAGGTGATTTCAAAATATGCAAAACAACCGCTCTGAAAGAATAGAGAAATTCCAAGCGCTTTCGTGACTACTCACATTATCAAGGAACTATGATAGTTCCTTGATAATGTGAGTAGTCACGAAAGCGCTTGGATTTCTCTATTCTTTCAGAGTGGTTGTTTTGCATATATATATATATATATATATATAATATATATATATATATATATATATAAATATATATATATATATATATATATATATATATATATATATATATATAATGTCGTGCCGAATAGGCAGAACTTGCGATCTTGGCTTAAATAGCAACGCTCATCTTGCCATATAGGACAAGTGAAAATTTGTATATGCAATAATTTCGCCAAAATCATTCTGAACCTAACGAAAAAAATATATTTGATTGTGTTTGTTTAGTACTAAATTTTTGTAAACGTATTTAAAATATATTTAGTTGGGTTAGGCTAAAATAAATTGCTCTTGTTATAATAAGGTTAGGTAAGTTTTCTAAGATTCTTTTGGTGCAATGTTAAAAATTTTTACATTAATATTAATGAAAAAAATATATCTTTAAACCTATAAGAGAAAATTTCAGAAAGAACTTAATTTTAAATGAGTTCTTGCTAATTGACCAGTTTTACATATTCGGCACGACATATATATATATATATATATATATATATATATATATATATATATATATATATATATATATATATATATATATATATATTTATATATATATATATATATATGATCACATTATATTGCTTATGTGGTGTTTATTTTTCCATTGCGTCGGTATTTTATACCCTTTATTTCCAAGGGTAAAGAGGTTTTGTTGCATTTATGAATTTTTTAAAAGGCGTATCATAGGGTGCATAGTGAGGCTCAGGTTAGAGTATGTAGGAAAGAGGGAGATTATTTCCCAGTAAAAGTAGGCCTTAGATAGGGATATGTGATGTCACCATGGTTTTTCAGTATATTTATAGATGGGGTTGTAAGAAAAGTGATGCTCGGGTGTTGGCAAGAGGTGTGGGGTTAAAAGATAAAGAATCTAACACAGTGGTAGTTGTTACAGTTGCTCTTTGCTGATGACACTGTGCTTTTGGGAGATTCTGAAGTTGCAGAGGTTGGTTGATGAGTTTGGTAGGGTATGTAAAAGAAGAAAATTAAAAGTGAATACAGGAAAGAGTAAGGTTACGAGCATAACAGGAAATTAGGTGACGAAAGTTTGGATATTAGATTGGAGGGAGAGAGTATGGAGGAGGTGAATGTATTCAGATATTTAGGAGTGGACGTGTCAGCAGATGGGTCTATGAAAGATGAGGTGAATCATAGAATTGATGAGGTGAAAAGGTGAGTGGTACACCGAGGACTTTGTGGAGACGAAGAACTTTGTCCATGAAAGCAAAGAGGGGAATATATGAGAGTATAGTTATACCAACGCTCTTGTATGGGTGTGAAACATGGGTTGTGAATTTTGCAACAAGGAGAAGGCTGGAGGCAGTGGAGATGTCTATGTCTGAGGGCAATGTATGGTGTGAATATAATGCAGAGAATCCATAGTTTGGAAATTACAAGGAGGTGCGGGATTACCAAAACTATTATCCAGAGGGCTGAGGAGGGGTTATTGAGGTGGTTCGGAGATGTAGAGAGATGGAACAAAATAGTGACTGCGAGAGTGTATAAATCTGTAGTGAAGGGAAGGCGGGATAGGGGTCGGCCTAGGAAAGGTTGGAGGGAGGGGGTAAAGCAGGTTTTGTATGCGAGAGGCTTGGACTTCCAGCAGGCATGCGTGAATGTGTTAGATAGGAGCAAATGGAGACAGATGGTTTTTCGGATTTGACGCCTGTTTGCGAATTGTTAAGCATTTCAAATCTCTTTCGTTGTCCACTGCATGTGGCAGGATTCGATGAAATAACTTTCAAAACGAGCTTGGTGCCCGGGGGTATAGGGTAACATCGCTTAGCTTCGGCTAAGCGCTCATATTTATCTTGGGTCTAGCTCAGTGGTAAAGTAGTGTGGACTCTGATACAGAGTTAGCAGGTTCGAGTCCTGCTGTGGACATAGAGACAATGTAAATAATTTCGCCTGTTTGCGAATTGTTAAAATATATACCTTCTGCCGCACGAACTTCCCCACAACTCCACAAATTGCTCTTCTCACTCTACAAGCTGTTGTTCCTCCTTGCCACATATACATCGAAATCACAGCTTCCCTATCTTCATCAAAATTTAACAATTCCTCTTAACAATATTACCGCCATCTTCCCGATTACCTCTAACTCTCCATTTTAATAACTCTCCTCTCCTATTTTGAACTGAAACAAATCCATTTGTTCTCTAGGCTTTCTTAACTTGTTAATCTCACTCCAAAACTTTTTCTTATTTCAACAAAATTTGTGATAACATCTAACCCACTCTTCATTTGCTCTCTTTTTACATTGATTCACCCTCTCTTAACCTCTCTCTTTTTCTCCATATTCTCTTCCCTCTTGCATACATTCACTTTGTAAAAACTTATCCATATGCTAACTTTTTCTCACCTTACTATCTCTTAACATCATCATTCCACCATCGCTCCCGCTTCCTCCCGCACCCACTTTCCGGTAACCACAAAATTCTGCTGACACTCTAACACTACTGTTAAACCTTCCCCATAACTCTTCGATCCATCTGCCTATGCTTCATTTGCCCATCTATCCTCCAATAGCTGTTTATATCTTACCTAACTGCTCCTCTTTTATTTTATAACCTTCACCTCTCTCTTCCCTGATGATTCTATTCTCCTTGTATCCCATCTACCTATTACTCTCCAGTGTAGCTTAAATTAGAATGTGAGCTGATATATCTGTGGCCCCTATATAAACATGTACATCCTGAAGTCTACTCAAATCTGTCTTTTATTCTACCATACAAATCAACCTAACTAATGTCCATTTTCTCCCTTACATCATATCTTGTTATAGTATTTATCCTCTTTTTCTTAAAATAGTTTACCTATAACTAACCCCTTTCTATACTCAAAGTTCAATCAAAGGGGGGTCCCTTTATCATTTACACCTGGCACCCAAATTCCTACCACACCCTCTCTAAAAGTTATCCTTACTTTAGCATTCAGGTCCCCTACCACATATTACTCTTCCACTTGGTTCAAAGGCTCCTATACTTTCACTTAACATCTCCCAAAATCTCTCTCTCTCCTCTGCATTCCTCTCGTAGCCAGGTGCATACACGCTTATTATGACCCAATGCTCGCATCCCAACCTTTACTTTAATCCACATTATTCATTGAATTTACAATTCATATTCTCTTTCTCCCTTCAATAACTTATATTCAAACATTATGCTTACCCCTTCCTTTGCTCTAACTCTCTCAGATACTCCAGAATTTAATCCCATTTATTTTCCCCACACGGAAATCCCTACCCCCTTCAACTTGTTTCGCTTGGGGCCAGGACATCCAACTTCTTTTCATTCATAACATCAGCAATCATTCTGTTTCTTGTCATCCGCACTACTCCACGCCACATTTAAGCATCCCAGTTTTATAAATTTTTCTTCTTCTCTTTTTTAGTAAATGTCTACAGGAGAAGGGGTTACTAGCCATTGCTCCCGGCATTTTAGTCGCCTCATACGACACGCATGGCTTACGGAGGAAAGATTCTTTTCCACTTCCCCATGGACATAGGAAAGAAATAAAGAGGGAAACAAGACTATTTAGAAAAAGGAGAAAAAACCATAGATGTATGTAGATTATATATGAATGTGCGTTGTTGTGAAGTGTGACCAAGTGTAAGTATTGAAGTAGCAAGATTCCTGTTATCTAGTGTGTTTATGAGACAGAAAAAGAAAAAAGAACCAGCAATCCACCATCATGCAAAACTGTTAAGGTTTCTGTTTCAGTCTCTGGCGTACGGTAGTACTTCCCTGGTGTTGGTTGCTGTCTACCAACCTACTATATATATATATATATATATATATATATATATTATATATATATATATATATATTTATATATATATATCCGAATCTGTAAACTGGTCAATTGCAGAATCGTTTAAAAATTCAGACCTTTTCTCAAATTTTCTCTTCTACGTTTTTTAAGTTATAATTTTTTTCATTACTTTAATTTAAATTTTTTTAAATTTTGTACTAAAAGAATCCTTTAGAAAACTTACCTTAACCTTATTCTAACAAGAGTAGTAATTTATTTTACGCCTAACCGACATTAAATATATTTTAGCATTTGTTTAATTAATATAATTACTAAACAAACACAGTGGAAATATATTTTTTTCCTTACGGTTCAGAATGAATTTTGGCGAACGAATTATTGCATACCAAAATTTCACTTGGGGTTTTAGTTTCCTTATGGCAAGATGAACGTTGCTATTTAAGCCAAGATCGTAAGTTCTGCCTATTCGGCACGAAAAGTCAATTTTTAATATATATAATAATTATTAGTAATGGATCTCTCGCTCTCAGCGCTCAGGCACTTCTAATTGATGATTTTGATTTTCGACACTTTTTTTTTTTTTTTTTTTTGTTTAAAGTCTCGTTGTTTTTGTTGAGATGCGACCCTTGTGTTCTTATTTATGTGAATTTGTGTTTTGGTTTAAAATTGACCCTTTGTGGTTAGTCTGTACTCCTGTGTATGTTTGTGATCCTTGGTGAGGCAGCTGGGCCAGACACCACTCTAGACATTGTGTCATATATTATCGTCTTAACTGGTTGCTTCCTCCTTCTGATTCCTCCCACACACCCTCAGCTGACCGTTACACCCACATACAACACACCACACACACACCACACACACACAAATCAACACACACACACACACACACACCACACACCACACGCAGTGTAGTGGGGTCACAGGCGCCAGGCTCCGAGAATCTTTAGGGGTTTTTTTTAGGGCCGTGTTTTAGCAGCTAGACCAACCAGTGTTATGACACGTCAGTGGAACAACCCTACAAGTGATAAACCAGGTGTATTAGCAAACTTAATTAAAGTGTGAAGGCGAGAGAAAGCCTGAAATTATTACACAAAACAACAATTATACAACAAAAATTTCATAGACCAGGTCGTTGAGGACCTAGTTGGACTGTTGCCACATTCTGTTACACATATACAAAGTAACAATCGAGTGACTAAAGTGAAAAAGTCCAAAATAGAATTAAGAAGCGATTTAATAATATATTTAGTGGGGTTAGGCTAAACATAAATTGCTTCTTGTTCATAATAAGGTTAGGTAAGTTTTCTAAGATTCTTTTGGTGCAATGTTAAAAAATTTTTACATTAATCTTAATGAAATAAATATATCTTTTAAACCTGTGATGATGGTTTGAAAAAAACCGCACACGTTGAAGATGAGACACTTATGCAGCATATGGGAATCTTTATTCAGGAACGTTTCGCCACACAGTTGGCTTCATCAGTCCAATTACTAAGAGGAAGGTATAAGGAGAGGAGGAGTATGAGGTAATCAGTCTCAGCCTGGAGTCGATGTGGTCAGTCCATCATCTTGTAGAATGTACAGCTCATAGGCCGTAGACGTGGCTTATATTTACTGTAGTGAGGTGACTTTTTAAAGCAGTCGGAGGCGGGATCATTCGTGGTACCATCCACTAGTCGAAGTTGGTCTTGTCCAAAGGTGAACAAGCGTAAGATCTTTGTAAGGGAAGATCCCTGATGGCAGTGTCTGGACGTTGTGATGAATGGTTGAAAACCGACAGTTGAAGATTGAGACACTTATGCAGCATATGGCGAATCTTTATTTCAGGAAACGTTTCGCCACACTGTGGCTCATCAGTCCAATACATAGAGGAAGGCATAAGGAGGGGAGGAGTATGAGGTCAAATCAGTCCCTCTGCCGGAGTCGATGTTTCAGTCCATCAATCTTGTAGAATGTACAGAATAGGGCCGTAGACGTGGGCTTATATACTGTAGTGAGGTGACTCTAAAGCAGACGGAAGGCGGGTAATAGTGGTACCATCCACTGGTCGAAGTAGGTCTTTGTCCAAAGGTTGAACAAAGCGTTGATAGAATTCTTTGTAAAGAAGATCCCATGATTGCTGCAGTGTCTGACAGTTGTGATGAAGGTTGAAAAACCGACATGTTGGAAGAAATTGAGACCACTTATGCAGCTTATGGGAATCTTTATTCAGGAATAACGTTTCGCCCAGTGGCATTCATCAGTCCAATACACATGAAGTAGAGGGAAGGCATAAGGAGAGAAGGAGTAAGCAGGTAATCAGTCCCTCAGCCTGGAGTCGATGTGTTCAGTCATCAATCTTTAGAATGTACAAGCATAGGGGCCGTTGACGTGGCTTATATACTGTAGTGATGTGACTTAAAGCAGACGGAGGGCGGGATCATAGTGCAGTACCATCACCTATGTCGAAGTAGGTCTTTGTCCAAAGGTTGAACAAGCGTTGAAGAATTCTTTGTAAGAAGATCCCATGATGCGGCAAGTGTCTGACAGTTGTGATGAGTGGTTTTGAAAAACCGACGAGTTGAAGATTGACTGGAACACTTATGCAGCTCATATGGAATCTTTTATTCAGGAAAACGTTGCGCCAACCACAGTGGCTTATCAGTCAATACAATAGAGGATAGGCATAAGGAGAGGAGGAGTATGAGGTAATCGTCCCCAGCCTGGAGTCGATGTGTTCAGGTCCATCATTCTTGTAGAATGTACAGCTTAGGGGCCGTGACAAAGTGGCTTATATACTGTAGTGAGGTGACTTAAAGCAGACGGTAGGCGGGTGTCATAGTGGTTCATCACACTAGTCGATGTAGGTCTTGTCCAAGGTTGAAAAGCGTTGAAGAATTCTTTGTAAGAAGATCCCTGATGCTGCAGTGTCTGGACAGTTTGTGATGGCATGGTTTGATAAACCGACATGTTGAAGATTGAGACACTTATGCAGCATATGGGAATCTTTATATCAGGAATCGTTTAGCCACACAGTGGCTTCATCAGTACCAATACATAGAGGAAGGCATAAGGAAGGGGGAGAGGAGTATGAGGTAAATCAGTCCTCAGCGCCTGGAGAGTCGATGTGTATCAGTCCTTCAATCTTCACTTGTCGGTTTTTCAACCATTCCATCCAATATGTTCAGACACTGCAGCCATATGGGATTCTTCGTACAAAGAATCTGCAAAGCTGTTAACCTTTGGAACAAAGACCTACTTCGGACTAGTGGATGGTACCACTATGATCCCGCCTCCGTCGCTTTAAGATAACCTCACTACAGTATTATAAAGCCACGTCTACGGCCCTATGCTGTACATTTCTAACAAAGATTGATCGGGATCTGAACACAAATCGACTCCAGGCTGAGGGAACTGATTACCTCATTACTATCCTCTCCTTATGCCTTCCTCTTGTATTGGACAGTTGAAGCACTGTGTGGCGATAAGTTTCTCCTGAATAAAGATTCCATTTGCATGCTATAAGTGTTCAATCTTCAACTCTGTCGGTTTTTTCATATCCTATTCATCACAAACTGTCTGTCACTGAAGCACATGGCGATCGTCTCTAAAAGAATTCTTTCAACGAGTGTTCATAACCTTTGGACTAAGGACCTACTTCGACTAGTTGGTTGGTTCCCACTATGATCCCGCCTCGTCTGCTTTAAAGTCACCGCCACTACAGTATTATAAGCCACGTCTACGGCCCCCTCTGCTGTACATTCTTCAAGATTGATTGGGACTGAACACATCGACTCCAGGGGCTGAGGGATTGATTTCTACATACTCCTACTCTCCTTATGCCTTACTCTTTGTATTGGACTGTATGAAGCACTGTGTGGCGAATCGTTTCCTGAATTAAGATTCCATTGCTGCATAAGGTCTCATATCTTCAACTTGACGTTTTTCAAACCAGTCATCACAACTGTCTGACAATTGCAGCTTCATGGGTTCTTTCTAACAAAGAATTCTTTCAACGCTTGTTAACCTTTGGACAAAGACCTACTCGTCTAGTGGATGGTACCACTATGAATCCCGCCTCCGGTCTGCTTTAAGTCACCCTCCACTACAGTATATAAAGCCAGTCTACGGCCCTATGCTGTACATTCTACATGTTGATTGGACTGAAAACAATCGACTACCCAGGCTGAGGGATGTTACCTACATACTCCTACTCTCATTATGCCTTCCTCTTTGTTATTGGATGATGAAAGCACTGTGTGGCGAAAACGTTTCTGAATTAAGATTCCCATTTGCTGCAGTAAAGTGTCTCAATCTCTTCAACTTGTCGGTTTTTCAATCCATTCATCACAACTGTTCAGACCACTGCAGCATCATGGGATCTTCTTACAATGATTCTTCAACGCTTGTTCAACCTTTGGACAAAGATCTACTTCCGACTAGTGGATGGTACCACTATGATCCCGCTACGTCTGCTTTAAGTCCTCCTCACTACGTATATAAGCAAGTCTACACGGGCCCTTATGTTTTTGTACATTCTACAAGATTTGATGGACTGAACAAATCGACTCCCAGGCTGGGGACTGATTACCTTCATACTCCTCCTCTCCTTATGCCTCCTCTTTGTATTGGACTGATGAAGCCACTGTGTGGCCGATACGTTAAATCCTGAATAACAGATTCCCTAAGCTGCATAAGTGTCTCAATCTTCAACCTGTCGTTTTTCAAACATTCATCACAAACTGTCAGACACATGCCAGATCATGGGATCTTCTTACTAAGATTTCTCATGCTTGTTCAAACCTTTGGACAAAGACCTACTTCGTCTAGTGTATGGTTACCACTATGATCCCGGCCTCCGTCAGCTATAAGTCACCTCACTACTGTACTTGATAAGCCACGTCTACTGGCCTATTGCTGTACATTCTACAAGGATTGTATGGACCCTGAACACATCGACTCCAGGCTGAGGGACTGATTACCTCATACTCCTCCTCTCCTTATGCCTTCCTTTTTTTATTGGACTTGATGAAGCCACTGTTGTGCGAAACTTTCCTGATAAAGGATTCCCCATAGGCTGCATAAGTGTCTCAATCTTCAATTGTCGGTTTTTTCAAACATTCATCCAACTGTCAGACACTGCAGGCATCATGGGATCTTACTTACAAAGATTTCTTCATCACGCTTGTTCAAACCTTTGGTCAAGACCTACTTCGACTGTGGTGGTACCACATAGGTCCCGCCTCCGTCTGCTTTTAAGTCACCTCACTAAGTATATAAGACAAGTCTACGGACCTCTGCTGAATTCTAACAAGATTGATGACTGAAACATCGACTCAGGCCTGAGGGGACTGATACCTCATCTACTCCTCCTCATCCTTATGCATTCCTCTTTGTAATTGGACTGATGAAGCCACTGTGTGGACGAAACGTTTCCTGAATAAAGATTCCCATATGCTGCATATGTGTCATCAATCTTTCAACTTGTCGGTTTTTCAAACCATTCATCTAACTGTCGGACACTGGCAGCATCATGGGATCTTCTTACAAAGAATTCTTCAAACGCGTGTTCTAACCTTTGGACAAAGACTACTTCGACTAGTGGTGGTACCACTATGATCCTCCGCCTCCGTCTGCTTTAAGTCACCTCACTACAGTATAAGCCACGTCTTCGGCCCTTGCTGTACATTGACAAGATTGATGGACTGAACACATCGACCCAAGCTGAGGGACCTGATTACCTCATACTCCTCTCTCCCTTATGCCTTCCTCTTTTGTATGGATGATGAAGCCATGTGTGCGCGACGAAAAACGTTTTCCTGAATAAAGATCCCATATGCTGATATGTGTCTCAATTTCAACTGGTCAGGTTTTCAAACAATTCATCATCAAACTGGTCAGACACTGCGCATCATGGGAATCTTCTTACAAAAGAATTCTTCTAACGCTTGTTCAACCTTTGGTCAAAGTCCTACTTCGTAACTTGGGGTTATGGTACCACTTTGATCCCGCCTCCGTTGCTTGATTCACATCACTACTGTATATATGCCACGTTCGGCCCTACCTTTGCTTGTACAGTTCTACAAGATTGATGGACTGAACACATCGACTCCAGGCTGAGGGACTGATTACCTCATACTCCTCCTCTCCTTATGCCTTCCTCTTTGTATTGTGAGTGATGAAGCCACTGTGTGGCGAAACGTTTCCTTGATAAAGATTCCCTATGCGGTTAATTGTCTCAATTCTTAACTTGTCGGTTTTTTCAAACCCATTCATCACAAACTGTCAGACACTTGCAGCATAATGGGTTTCTTTACAAAGAATTCTTCAACGCTTGTTCAACTTTGGACAACAGACTAACTTCGACTATGTGGATGGTACCACTATGATCCCGCCTCCGTCTGCCTTTAAGTCACCTATACACAGTATATAAGACGTCTACGGCACTCTGCTGTACATTCTACAAGATTGTTGGACTGACCACATCGATCTGGCTGAGGGACTGCTTACCTCATTACTCCTCCTTCCTTATGCCTTTACTATTTGTATTGGACTGATGAAGGCACTGTGTGGCGAAAAGTTTCTGACATTAAGATTCCCATATGCGGGCATAAGTGTTCTCAATCTTCATACTGGTCGGGTTTTTAATATACATTCATCTAAACTGTCAGACACTGCAGCTTCATGGGATTCTTCTACAAAGATTCTTCAACGCTTGTTCAACCATTTGGGACTAAAGACCTACTTCGACTAGTGGATGGTACCACTATGATCACCGCCAGCCGTCTGCTTTATGGTCACCTCAATGCAGTATATAAGCCACGTCTACGGCCCTATGCTGTACATTCTTACATGATTGTTGGTTCTGAAACAAATTCACTCCAGGCTGAGGGACTGATTACTCATACTCCTCTCTCCTTATGCCTTTCTCTTTTGTATTGGACTGATGTTGAAGCCACTGTGTGGCGAAAGCGTTTCCTGAATAAATGATTCCCATATGCTGCCATAAGTGTTCTCAATCTTCATCTTTAAAACATATAAAGAGGAAAATTCAGTAAGAATTAATTTTAAATGCGTTCTTGCTAAATTGACCGTTTTACATAATTCAGGGCACGATTATTATTTATATTTTATATATATATTACTATATATATATATATATATCTTATATATATTATATTTATATATTTATATATATATATTATTATATTTATATTTATAATATATATATATATATGTATATATATATATATATTATAGATATATATTATATATATATTTTTGTATATTATATATTATATATATGATATATATATATATATATATATGTATATATAATATTTATATATAATATATTATATATATATATATATATATGTATATATATTTATATGTTTATATATATATTTATATTTATATATATTATATATATTATATTTAATTATATATTTATATATATATATATATATATATCATATATATATATAATATATTTTAATATAGTATATAATATATATTAATATAGATAGGTAGTAGGTTGGTAGTCAGCAACCACCCAGGGAAGTACTTACCGTTCATGCAGATGGACTGGTAAACTAAAACCTGTATCTGTTTTGGCATGATGGTGGATTGCCTGGTTTTCTTTTGTTCTGTCTCATAAACACGCTAAGTAACAGGGATATCTTGCTACTCCTACTTACACTTGGTCACACTTCTACAAGACTCGCACATGGATATATATATATACATACTCTAGTTTCCTCCTTTTTCTGAAATAGTTCTTGTTCTTTTTTATTTCTTTATTGTCCATGGGGAAGTGGAAAAGAATCTTTCCTCCGTTAAGCCATGGCAGTTTGTCGTCTGGGCGAACCTAATATGCCGGGATGCAATGGGCTAGTTAACCCCTTCGCCTGTATACAATTACTGAAAAAAAAAAAATTAAAAGAGAGAAGAAAAAACACCTTTATAAAACATGGGTTGCTTAAAATGTGCGTGGAGTATGCGGATGACCAAGAATCAGATGATTGCCTGTTGTTATGAATGAAAGGAAGTTGGATTGTCCTGGCCCTAAGCGAAACAAAGCTGGAAGGGGGTAGGAGAGTTTCAGTTGGGGGAAATATATGGGAATAAATATGGAGTATCTGAGAGAGTTAGAGGCAAAGGAAGGGGTAGCCAGTAATGTTAATGATCTGTTATGGAAGCGAGAATGGAAAAGAGAATATGTATGTGTAAATTCAAGAATTATGTGGATTAAAGTTAAAGGTTGATGCGAGAGGTGGGTCATAAATAAGCGTCGGGTATGCACCTGGGATGGAGAGAGGGATATGCAGAGGAGGAGAGAGAGATTTTGGGAGGAGATGTTAAGTGAATGTATAGGAGCCTTGAATCCAAGTTGAGAGTGTAATTGGGTAGGGGAAACCTTGATGTAAAGTAGGAGAAACTTTTAGAGGGGTTGCTGTGGTAGGTTAGTTTGGGGTGCCAGGTGTAAATGATAATGGAGAGACTTTGATTAGAACTTTGTATAGAAAGTGGTTTAGTTATAAGGTAATAAATATGTTAAGAAAATGAGGATGATAAAGTTACACGTTTTGATGTAGGGCGAAATTGGACAGTAGTTTGTTGGGATTATGCTATTGGTAGATAAAAAGACTGTTGAGTAGACTTCAGGACTGTACATGTTTAGAGAGGGGCCACAGATATATCAGATCACTTCTAGTTGTAGCTACACTGAGAGTAAAAGGTAGGATGCGGATACAAGGAGATAGAAGCATCAGGGAAGAGAGAGGTGAAGGTTTTATTAAAACTAAAAGAGGAGGCAGTTAGGGTTAAGATATAAACAGCTTTGGAGAATAGATGGGCTAATGAGAGCTAGGCAATGGGGTCGAAGAGGTATGGGGTAGGTTTAAAAATTAGTGTTAGAGTGTTCAGCAGAAGTTTGTGGTTACAGGGAAAGTGGGTGTGCAGGGAGGGAAGAGGAGCGAAAGCGATTGTGGAATTGATGATGTTAGAAAGAGAGTAGTAAGGGGTGAATAATAAGTTAGCATATGAGAAGTTTTTTACAAAGTAGAAAAGTGATGCCAAGGAAGGGAAAGAGTATATGGAGGAAAGGGGATAAAGAGAGAAGTTAAAGGTGGTGAAGCATGTAAAAGGAGAGCCAAATGAGGGAGTGGGTGAGATGTTATCAACCAAATTTTGTTGAAATAAGGAAAAAAGTTTTGGAGAGTGAGATTAACAAGTTAAGAAAGCCTAGAGGAGAACAATGGATTTGTCAGTTAAAAATAGGAGAGGAGAAGTTATTAAATGGTGGAGTTTGAGGTTTGGCGAAGTTGGAGGAATATATTGGAGGATTGTTAAATGTTGATGAAAGATAGGGAAGCTGGTGATTTAGTGTATAGGGCAAGGAGGAATGTACATCTTGTAGGAGTGAAGGATGAGCAAGTTGTGAGTGTGGGGGAAAGTTCTTAGGCAGTAGGTAAAATGAAAGGGGGCAAGGCAGCGGGATTGATGGGATTAAAGATAGAAATGTTAAAAGCAGGTGGGGAATAGTTTTGGAGTGGTTGGTGCAATTATTTAATAAAAAATGTATGGAAGGAGGGTAAAGGTACCTAGGGATTGGCAGAGGGAGCTGCATAGTTCCTTTGTATAAGGCAAGCGGGATGATAAAAAGAGAGTGCAAAAAATTATAGGGGGATAAGTCAGTGAGTGACCTGGTTAATGTGTTTATGGTAGTGTTATAATTGAAAGCAATTTAAGAGTAAGACGGAGATAGGATAGCAGATATGAACAAGGGGCTTTAGGAAAGGTAGGGGTGTGTGGACATGTGTTTACAGTGAAAAACATATAAGTGAAACAGTATTTAGATAAGGCTAAAGAGGTCTTTGTGGCATTTTTGGATTTGGAGAAAAAGGCGTAGGACAGGGTTTGGATTGGGGGGCGGGGCAACAATGTGGCAGTTGTTGCAAGTGTATGGTGTAGGAGGTAGGTTACTGCAGCAGTGAAGAGTTTTTACGAGGATAGTGGGCTCCACAGGTTAGAGTATGTAGGAAAGAGGGAAATTTTGTTCCCAGATAAAAGTAGGGCCTTAGACAAGGGATGTGTGATGTCACCGTGTTGTTTAATTTTTTTATAGATGGGGTTGTAAGAGAAGTAAAATGCGAGGGTCTTGGCAAGAGGACGTGGAGTTAAAGAAAAAGAATCACCACACAAAGTGGGAGTATGTCAAAGCTGCTTCTTTGTGATGACACTGTGCTCTTGGGAGATTATGAGAGAAGTTGCATGAGAGATTGGTGGATGAATTGGTAGGGTGTGCAAAAGAAGGAAAATTAAAGGTGAATACAGGAAAGAGTGGTTTGAGGATAACAAAAAGATTAGGTGATGAAAGATTTGAATTATCAGATTGGGAGGGAGAGAGTATGGAGGAGGGAACGTACTTCAGATATTTGGGAGAGGGAGGTGGTCAGCGGATGGTCTATGAAAGGATGAGGTGAATCACGAATTGAGTGGGGAAAAAGAGTGAGTGGTGCACATTAGGAGTCTGTGGAGACAAAAGAACTTTGTCCTTGGAGGCAAAAGAGGGGATGTATGAGAGTATAGTTTTACCACTCTTATATTGGGTGTGAAGGTGGGTGATGAATTGTCTGCAGCGGGAGAAGGCTGGAGGCAGTGGAGATGTGTGTCTGAGGGCAATGTGTGGTGTGAATATTAATGCAGAGAATTCGTAGTTTGGAGTTAGGAGGAGGTGCAGGGGGGATTACCAAAAACTGTTGTCCAGAGGGTGAGAAGGGTTGTGAGGTTTGGTTCGGACATGTTAGAGAGAATGGAGCGAAACACAGAATGCTCATGAAGTGTTTCAGTCTGTAGTGAAGGAAGGCGGGGTAGGGGTCGGCCTGGAAGGGGTTTGGAGGGAAGGGGGTAAAGGAGGTTTTGTTGTGAGAGGGGGGGCTTGGACTTCACAGCAGGCATGCGGTGAGCGGTTTGATAGGAAGGTGAATGGAGACAAATGGTTTTTTAATACTTGACGTGCTGTTGGAGTGTGAGCAAAAGAACATTTATGAAGGGATTCAGGGGAAACCGGCAGGCCGGAATTGGTCCTGGTGATGGGGAAGTACAGCAACTGGCACTCTGAAGGAGGGGTGTTCAAATGTTGCAGTTTAAAACTGTAGTGTAATGCACCTTTTGGGCAAGACAGTGATGGAGTGAATGATGGGTGAAAGTTTTTCTTTTTCGGGCACCCTTGCCTTGGTGGGCGGGAATCGGCCAGTGTGATAAAAAAAAAAAAAAAAAAAAAATATTATATATATATATATATTTATATATATATTATATTTATTTATCTATATATTATATATATATATATAATATTATATATTATTATATTATATACTATAGGATCACATTATATTGCTTATGTGGTGTTTATTTTTTCCATGGCGTCGGTATTTTATACCCTTTATTTCCAAGGGTTAAAGAGGTTTTGTTGCATTTATTGAATTTTTAAAGGTAATCATAGGGCTGGATAGTGAGGCTCAGGTTTAGGTATGTAGGAATGAGGGAGATTATTTTCCCAGTAAAAGTAGGCTTAGGGATATGTGATGTCTCCATGGTTTTTCAGTATATTTTAGATGGGGTTGTAAGAAGAGTGATGCTTGGGTGTTGGCAAAAGGTGTGGGGTTCAAAAGGTAATGAATCTTAACACAGTGGTAGTTGTTACAGTTGCTCTTTGCTGATGACACTGTGCTTTTGGAGATTCTGACGTTGCAGAGGTTGGTTGATGAGTTTGGTAGGGTATGTAAAAAGATAGAAAATTAAAAAGTGAATACAGGATAAGAGTAAGGTTACGAGCATTAACAGGAAATTAGGTGGACGAAAGATTGGATATTAGATTGGAGGAGAGAGTTGGAGGAGGTGAATGTATAAGATAGTTAGGAGTGGACGTGTCAGCGATGGGTCTATGAAAGATGAGGTGAATCATAGAATTGACGAGGGGAAAAGGTGAGTGTACACCGCGGACTTTGTGGATGACGATGAAACTTTGTCCATGAAATAGCATAAGAGGGGATTGTATGTGAGTTAGTTATACAAACGCTCTTGTATGGGTGTGAAAATTGGATGGGAATTTTGCAACAAGGGAAGGCTGGAGGCAGTGGAGATGTCTATGTCTGAGGGCAAGGTATGTGGGAATATAATGCAGAGAATCCATAGATTGGAAATTACAAGGAGGAGTGGGTTACCAAAACTATTATCCAGAGGAGCTGAGGAGGGGTTATTGAGGTGGTTCGGAGATGTAGAGTGATGGAACAAATTGTGACTAGCGAGAGTGTATAAATCTGTAGTGAAGGGGGAAGGCGGGATAGGGGTCGGCCCTAGGAAAGAGTTGGAGGGAGGGGATAAAGAAGGTTTTGTATGGAGAGGCTTGGACTTCCAGCAGGCATGCGGTGAATGGTGTTTAGATAGGAGCAAATGGAGACAGATGGTTTTTCGGACTTGACGCTGTCTTGCGAATTGTTAAGCATTTTCAAATCTCTTCGTTGTATCAACTGCATGGGCAGATTCGATGAATAAATTCAAAACGAGCTTGGTGCCGGGGGTGGCGGTATAGGGTAACATTGCTTAGTTCGCTAAGCGCCCATACTTATCTGGGTCTAGACTCAGTGGTAAAGTAGTGTGGGACTCTGATACAGAGTTAGCAGGTTCGAGTCCTGTGTGGAATAGTCGGACAATGTATTAATTTCGCCGTTTGCGCATTATTGTAATATATATATATATAATATATATCTATATATATATTTATTTCTTACTATATCATATATACATATATATATATATATTATTATCACACTGGCCGATTCCCCACACAAGGCAGGGTGGCCCGCCGAAAAAAGAATAAACCTTTTCCATCATTCCACTCCATCACTCGTCTTGAAAAGGAAGGGTGCTTTAAATCTACAGTTTTTAAACTGCATCTTTAACACCCCTCCTTTGAGTGCAGGCACTGTACTTCCCTTCTCCCGGACTCAAAGTCGGCTGCCGGTTTCCTGAACCCCTTCACTAAAATGGTACTTTGCTCCACGCCACAGCGTCAGTATTAAAAACATTTGTCTCCATTCACTTCTATCAAAACACGCTCAAGCATGCCTGCTGAAGTCAAGCCCCTCGCACACAAAACCTCTTTACCCCCTCCCTCCAAACCTTTTCTAGGCCGACCCCTACCCCGCCTTACTTCCACTACAGACTGATACACTCTTTGAAGTCATTCTGTTTCGCTCATTCTCTTACATGTAGAACCACCTCAACAACCCTTCTCAGCCTCTGGATCCAAACAGTTTTTGGTAATCCCGCTCCTCCTCTACATTCCAAACTACGAATTCTCTGCATTATTTTCACACCACACATTGCTCTGAAGGACATGACATCTCCCACTGCCTCCAGCCTTCTCTCGTGCAACATTCATCATCCATGCTTCACACCATATAAGAGCGTTGGTAAAACTATATCTATACATTCCCCTCTTTGACTCAAGGACAAAGTTCTTTGTCTCCACAGACTCCTAAGTGCACCATTAACCCTTTTCCCCTCATCAATTCTATGATTCACTCACTCTTTCATAGACCCATCCGCTGACACGTCACTCCCAAAATATACTGAATTATATTCACCTCCTCCATACTCTCTCCCTCCAATCTGATATCCATCTCTTTCATCACGAATCTTTTTGTTATCCTCATAACCTTACTCTTTCCTGTATTCACTTTTCAATTTCTCTTCTTTTGCAAACCCACCCTAGACCAAATTCATCTCCAATCTCTGCAACTTCTCTTCAGAATCTCAAAGAGCACAGGGGTCATCAGGAAAGAGGCATACTGTGACAAAACTCCCACTTTATGTGTGATTCTTTATCTTTTAAACTCCACGCCTCTTGCCAAGACCCTCGCATTTACTTCTCTTACAACCCCTTCAATAAATTATTATTCAAAACACCACGGTGACATACACTTCCTTGTCTAAGGCCTACTTTTACTGGGGGAAATAATTTCCTCTTTCCTACATACTCTAACTTGAGCCTCACTATCCTCGGAAAAAAATGCTTCACTGCTTTCAGGTACACGTAATCCTACACCTTACACACTGCATCATCTGCCCACAGTGCCCCCCTATCCACCCTGTCATACGCCTTTTCCAATCCATAAATGCCCAAAGACCCTTCTTCTGCCTTATCTAAATACTGTTCACTTATATGTTTCACTGTAAACAACTGGTCCACACACCCCCTTACCTTTCCTATAAGCTCCTTTTCATCTGCTATCCTATTCTCCTTCTTACTCTTATTTCTTTCAATAAATAATCTACCAACACTTGGCCAGGTAAACTCAACCGACTTATCTACCCTATAATTTTTGCACTCTCTTTATCCCCTTTGGCATGTCTCTGCCAATCCCTAGGTACCTTATCCCTCTTCCATACATTTATTAAATAATTGCACCTACCACTCACAAAACTATATCCCAACCTGTTTTAAAATTTCTATCTTTATAACATCAATCCCTGCTGCTTACCCCTTTCATTTTACCTTCTGCCGCACGAACTTCCCCACAACTCCACAAATTGCTCTTCTCACTCTACAAGCTGTTGTTCCTCCTTGCCACATATACATCGAAATCACAGCTTCCCTATCTTCATCAAAATTTAACAATTCCTCTTAACAATATTACCGCCATCTTCCCGATTACCTCTAACTCTCCATTTTAATAACTCTCCTCTCCTATTTTGAACTGAAACAAATCCATTTGTTCTCTAGGCTTTCTTAACTTGTTAATCTCACTCCAAAACTTTTTCTTATTTCAACAAAATTTGTGATAACATCTAACCCACTCTTCATTTGCTCTCTTTTTACATTGATTCACCCTCTCTTAACCTCTCTCTTTTTCTCCATATTCTCTTCCCTCTTGCATACATTCACTTTGTAAAAACTTATCCATATGCTAACTTTTTCTCACCTTACTATCTCTTAACATCATCATTCCAC
Organism: Cherax quadricarinatus; assembly: GCF_026875155.1. Classification (NCBI taxonomy): domain Eukaryota; kingdom Metazoa; phylum Arthropoda; class Malacostraca; order Decapoda; family Parastacidae; genus Cherax; species Cherax quadricarinatus. The sequence goes on along the minus strand of NC_069407.1, from coordinate 12,039,808 downwards.
CATCGCTCCCGCTTCCTCCCGCACCCACTTTCCGGTAACCACAAAATTCTGCTGACACTCTAACACTACTGTTAAACCTTCCCCATAACTCTTCGATCCATCTGCCTATGCTTCATTTGCCCATCTATCCTCCAATAGCTGTTTATATCTTACCTAACTGCTCCTCTTTTATTTTATAACCTTCACCTCTCTCTTCCCTGATGATTCTATTCTCCTTGTATCCCATCTACCTATTACTCTCCAGTGTAGCTTAAATTAGAATGTGAGCTGATATATCTGTGGCCCCTATATAAACATGTACATCCTGAAGTCTACTCAAATCTGTCTTTTATTCTACCATACAAATCAACCTAACTAATGTCCATTTTCTCCCTTACATCATATCTTGTTATAGTATTTATCCTCTTTTTCTTAAAATAGTTTACCTATAACTAACCCCTTTCTATACTCAAAGTTCAATCAAAGGGGGGTCCCTTTATCATTTACACCTGGCACCCAAATTCCTACCACACCCTCTCTAAAAGTTATCCTTACTTTAGCATTCAGGTCCCCTACCACATATTACTCTTCCACTTGGTTCAAAGGCTCCTATACTTTCACTTAACATCTCCCAAAATCTCTCTCTCTCCTCTGCATTCCTCTCGTAGCCAGGTGCATACACGCTTATTATGACCCAATGCTCGCATCCCAACCTTTACTTTAATCCACATTATTCATTGAATTTACAATTCATATTCTCTTTCTCCCTTCAATAACTTATATTCAAACATTATGCTTACCCCTTCCTTTGCTCTAACTCTCTCAGATACTCCAGAATTTAATCCCATTTATTTTCCCCACACGGAAATCCCTACCCCCTTCAACTTGTTTCGCTTGGGGCCAGGACATCCAACTTCTTTTCATTCATAACATCAGCAATCATTCTGTTTCTTGTCATCCGCACTACTCCACGCCACATTTAAGCATCCCAGTTTTATAAATTTTTCTTCTTCTCTTTTTTAGTAAATGTCTACAGGAGAAGGGGTTACTAGCCATTGCTCCCGGCATTTTAGTCGCCTCATACGACACGCATGGCTTACGGAGGAAAGATTCTTTTCCACTTCCCCATGGACATAGGAAAGAAATAAAGAGGGAAACAAGACTATTTAGAAAAAGGAGAAAAAACCATAGATGTATGTAGATTATATATGAATGTGCGTTGTTGTGAAGTGTGACCAAGTGTAAGTATTGAAGTAGCAAGATTCCTGTTATCTAGTGTGTTTATGAGACAGAAAAAGAAAAAAGAACCAGCAATCCACCATCATGCAAAACTGTTAAGGTTTCTGTTTCAGTCTCTGGCGTACGGTAGTACTTCCCTGGTGTTGGTTGCTGTCTACCAACCTACTATATATATATATATATATATATATATATATATTATATATATATATATATATATTTATATATATATATCCGAATCTGTAAACTGGTCAATTGCAGAATCGTTTAAAAATTCAGACCTTTTCTCAAATTTTCTCTTCTACGTTTTTTAAGTTATAATTTTTTTCATTACTTTAATTTAAATTTTTTTAAATTTTGTACTAAAAGAATCCTTTAGAAAACTTACCTTAACCTTATTCTAACAAGAGTAGTAATTTATTTTACGCCTAACCGACATTAAATATATTTTAGCATTTGTTTAATTAATATAATTACTAAACAAACACAGTGGAAATATATTTTTTTCCTTACGGTTCAGAATGAATTTTGGCGAACGAATTATTGCATACCAAAATTTCACTTGGGGTTTTAGTTTCCTTATGGCAAGATGAACGTTGCTATTTAACCCAAGATCGTAAGTTCTGCCTATTCGGCACGACATTTTATAAAATAATTATTATTTAAAGAAAGAACTTTTCACTGCAATTGATGTTTTTGATTCGACTCTTTTTTTTTTTTTTTTTTTGTTTAAAGTCTCGTGTTTTTGTTGAGATGCGACCCTTGTGTTCTTATTTACCTGTGAATCTTGTGTTTTTGTTTAAAATTGACCCTTTGTGTTAGTCTGTACTCCTGTGTATGTTTGTGTTCCTTGGAGCGAGGCAGCTGGGCCAGACACCACTCTAGACATTGTGATCATTATATAGTCTTAACTGGTTGCTTCCTCCTTCTGATTCCTCCCACACACCCTCAGCTGACCGTACACCCACATACACACACACACACACACACACACACACACACACACACACACACACACACACACACACACACACACACGCAGTGTAGTGGGTCACAGGCGCCAGGCTCCGAGAATCTTAGGGGTTTTAGGGCGTGTTTTAGCAGCTAGAACCCACCAGTGTTAGTGACAACGTCAGTGAACAACCCTACAAGTGATAACCAGTGTATTAGCAAACATAAATAAAGTGAAGGCGAGAGAAAGCCTGAAATTATACAACAAAACAACAATTATACAACAAAATTTCAAAGCACCAGTCGTTGAGGCCTAGTTGGCACCTGTTGCCACATTGTTACACATATACAAAGTACAAATCGAGTGACAAAAGAGAAAAGACCAAATTGAATTAAGAGAGGGTGGCTAACGACAAATGTGATGTAGCCACAGAGTGAACAAGCTAGCCAGAACATGGATATATATATATATATATATATATATATATATATATATATATATACATACATAACATAAATATATATAAGCAGAGTGGTGGCAGCAGTAGGCCTGGGGGGAGTAGAGCGCGCCATAACAGGCTGGGTGTCATCAAAAATAATAGTGTTACTTACCCAAAGTGAAGTGTAAATTATAAAAGTAGCAGTATACAAGTGATAAGTGTGGTAAATGAGGACTCAAAAGGGCAACGAGATAAGTATAGCAAAGAAGCCAGCGGCGGAAGGGCGAGGTGCACGAGTCATCGTACAGCAAGCATCGTACAGCGAGCATCGTACATCAGGCATCTGGAGGGACGTCCCCTCTGACCAGTAACGTACAAATCACCTGTTTTGTGTTGGGGGGGGAGTCTGAGTGATAGAGCCGGCCAGCGGTCACTGGTAACTCGATATCTAAACCCTGCTCCAGAGCGATTATCATACACAAAACACCTAGCAGTAGTAGGAGTAAGGATTAAGCAGGAGGATTAAGTCATGGCTAATGGGACTACAGCTCTGACAACGTTTCGAGAGAAAATGGTCTAGGACACAAAGACAGTACAATCTGAGAAGCAAGTACTGGGTACACATGTAACTACTTTCAGTTTAATGGTATCTCATTAGTATTACGGATACACAGAAGTGAATTGTATTTCTGGGACTTTATAAACAACTGACTGCTCACACACACACACACGCGCGCACACACATACACACTCGGGCCAGGAGCTGGGTCTCGCCCCCTGGAACCACAAACTAGGTGAGTACACACAGCTGATCCTTGGAATTTACCGCCTCCCTCACAGACCTCTTACCTTTCCCCTCCCTCACGTTTCTCCCTTCAATACCCTCTTTCCCTCCTTTCTCCCTCTCTCTTTCTCTCCCTCTCCCTCTCCTACCCTTTCTCTCCCCCCCCACTTTTCTCTCTCCCCCTTGGTCTTATCCCTCACCCCCATACTCTCTCCTCTCTCTCCCTCTTTCTACCCTTTCTCTCTCCTCTCTCTCCCTCTTTTACCCTTTCTCTCTCCCCACACCCCTCCCCCCTCTACACATGTAGTAAAAGGTAGTACATAACTGGGTGAAAGAATGACTTTTTAAAACACACGCTAGTATTATAATTATTAGAACTACTCTCAGGGTTAGTGGTATCTCATTAGTATTACGGAACACAGAAGTGAATTGTATTTCTGGGACATAAAAATAACTGACGTGCTCCACACAAAACACACGCGTGCACACACATACACACTCGGGGCAGGAGCTGGTCTCGACCCGAAACCACAACTAGGTGAGTACACACAGCTGATCCTTGGAATTTGACTGCCTCCCCCACAGACCTCTTCCCTTTTCCCTCCCTCGCGTTTCTTCTCTCATAGCCTTCTTCCCTCCTTTCTCCCTCTCTCTCTCTTTCTCTCCCTCTCCCTCTCCCTCTCTTTCTCCCTCTCTCTACCCTTTCTCTCCCCCTCACATTTCTCTCCCTCCCCCTTGGTCTTATCCCTCACCCCCATACTCTCTCCTCTCTCTCCCTCTTTTACCCTTTCTCTTTTCCTCTCTTCCCTCTTTCTCCCCTCTCTCTCTTCCCCCCACCCTCTCCCCCCTCTGGGCTTCTGTCTGTGGTTAATAAGAAGTAAAAAAAAAAAAAAAAAAAAAATGGGTGGCCTTAGAGGACGGAAACCCAGAGATCTGGTGGACAAAACCAGGGAGGAAAGACTGGGAGCTAGAGCTCCAAAAAAGGGAGGAAGAGTGGGGAAGGAAGATAGTAGGCTTGGTAAGAAAAGGAAGGAGCGGATAGCAGAAGAGTGCAGGAAGTGGGAAGTACAGGTCTTAGCAGCAGAAGCTAGGATACAGTGCTTAAAGAGAAACTGCAAAGCCTGAAACAGATTAGAGAGACAAATGAAAATTCAGGTGTGACATCGGGAAATTCAAAGTCAGGCGCAGACAAGGGGATGGTAAGCAACAACGGAGACATGCGAGCATAAAGGGCCTTACCCAAAACCCACGTGGGGCCAGGGAAAGACGACGAGCACACTAAGATCAAACGACAGGCCCGAAAAACAATAAAGGTATGCTATATGCAGAGATTCTAACAGCCAACTGCAGTAGCAGGACAGCTGGTCAGGAAGACAGTCCACTGAGAATAGAAGTTTCAGATATGACAGGGACTAAAGGCAAGAACATGTCAAGGAAGGAAATAAAATGCTCAGAGGACGCAGATGGAGACTCAGGGGAGGAGGAAAGGGCGAGGTCAGTTTTTTTTGTACGGGCTCCAAGAAGCCAAGGGGGCCAACTTTGAAGAAATAAAACAGGAGGAAAAAAAAAATGATTGAAGGCATCATGAAAACAATAGGGAGGGCAATATGACCCAGGTGACAAATTTTCAGAGAATGGGGTTGGTTTGCGAGTGGAAGGATACGGCCTGTCAGAGTAACTTTCAAGGAAGAAACAGTTCGAACCAGGATTCTGCAAGAGAAAGCAAGACTGAGGGACAAAGAGGGGTACCAGAGAGTATACCTCGACCGCGACAAAAACACAAGAAGAAAGGACTACACTGAAAGAGAGGGTACAGAGAATAGGAGAACAAGAAGCAATGAAAAAGAGCAGGACCCAGACACAGGAGGAAGGGCAAACACACCCCACAGAATCTCCACCAAAAGACTCCACCCGCGACTTCCCCAAAGCAACTGAGCAACCTTTCTACAACCCACTCACTTTCCCTCTGCCCCATCCCCATATCACAAAACCCCACCCCAACAGCTGTTCCTTATGGGCATTCTGACCCCCCCCATCAACACAAACCCCACCTACACCACCAGCCCCATATAGGCCCCCCCCAAGGCTCTCGCTCCCCAACCCCAATATTCTTTCATGACCACAATGATAGAAAAGAAAACTAAAGGTTTGGTACACAAAGCGGATGGAATAATGAATAAACATGGGAGTGGGAAAGAAAGAATCAGTGAAAATCCCCCGACATCATAGCAGTCACAGAAACAAAACTCCTGAGACAATAACAGACCACAATCTTTCCCCAAAAGGATATCAGATCCTGAGGAAAGATAGAAGGAGTAGAGGGGGAGGAGGGTTGCACTGCTCATAAAAACACCGATGGGGATTTGAGGAAATGGAAGGCATGGGGCATGATTGGAGAAAGAGGTACATTGTAGGTACAATTCAGTCCCGGGGAACATAAAGTAGTCATTGGAGGATGTATAACCCACCACAGAACTGCAGGAGGCCAAGAGAGGAGTACGAAGTAAACAACAGGGTGATGGTGGAACACACTGGCTGAGGTGGCAAGAAGAGCTCACTCGAGCAGGCAAAGTTATGGTAATGGGCGATTTCAACCACAGGGAGATCGATGGAAAACCTGGAGCCACATGGGGGGCCCGAACATGGAGAGCCCAAAATGATGGATGTGGGTACTTTAAAACCTCATGCATCAACATGTCAGGGACACAACCAGAGAGGAGGGGAGGATGAGCCAGCAAGACTGGATCTTTTGTTTACCCTGAGCAGTTAGACATTGAGGACCCTCACTTATGAGAGGCCCCTTGGAGCTAGCGATCATGTGGTTCTGAGTTTTGACTATATAGTAGAGTTACAAGTGGAGAAGGTAACAGGAACTGAAGGGTAAAGGCCAAACTATAAAAGAGGGGACTACACAGGTATGAGAAACTTCCTGCAGGAGGTTCAGTGGGACAGAGAAATGGTAGGAAAATCAGTAAACGAGATGATGGAATATGTGGCAACAAAGTGCAAGGAGGCAGAGGAAAGTTTTGTTCCCAAGGGAAACGGAAATAATAGGAAGACCAAAACGAGTCCTTGGGTTTTCCCGAAGGTGTAGGGAGGCAAAAAAATAAGTGCAACAGAGAATGGGAAAAAGGGACAGGGGATAGGACCCAGGAAAACAAGGAGATTAGTAGAAGAGCCAGAAACGAGTATGCCAGATAAGGAGGGGGGCCCAGCGACAGTATGAAACGACATAGCATCGAAAGTCAATCTGACCCGAAACTGCTGTATAGCCACATTAGGGGGAAAATAACAGTCAAGGACCAGGTGATAAGGCTGAGGAAAAAAGGTGGAGAACTCCAAGAAACGATCAAGAGGTATGTGAGGAGCTCAACACGAGATTTAAAGGAAAATATTTACAGTAGAGACAGGAAGGACTCTGGGGGGACAGACCAGATGGGGACACCAGCAAGGAATACACCAACAAGTGTTGGACGACATACATACAGATGAGGAGGAGGTGAAAAAAACTGCTAAGGGACATCGATACCTCAAAGGCAATGGGACCAGACAACATCTCCCCGTGGGTCCTTAGAGAGGAGCAGATATGTTTGTGGTGCCACTTACCACAATCTTCAACACATCCCTGGAAACTGGGCAACTACTGAGGTATGGAAGACAGGGAAATGTAGTTCCCATTTTTTAAAAAAAGGGCAGAAAAGAGGCACTTAAAATATAGACCTGTGTCATTGACGTGTATAGTATGCAAAAAATTTTGGAAAGATTATCAGGAGGAGAGTGGTGGAGCACCCGGAACGGAACAGGAGTATTTTAAATGCCAACCAGCACGGGTTCACGGAAGGCAAATCTGTGTCACAAACCTTCTGGAGTTTTATGATAAAATAACAGAAGTAAGACAAGAGAGGGGAGGGGGTGGTTGATTGCATCTTCTTGGACTGCAAGAAGGCCTTTGACACAGTTCCCACAAGAGATTAGTGCAGAAGCTAGAGCATCAGGCGCATATAACAGGAAGGGCACTGCAATGGATCAGAGAATACCCGACAGGGAGGCAACAACGAGTCATGGTAGTAATGATGTATCACAGTGGGCACCTGTGACGAGCGGGGGTCCCACAGGGGTCGGTCCTAGGACCCGTGTATTTTTGGTATATGTGAACGACATGACGGAAGGGGTTTGACTCAGAAGTGTCCCCGTTTGCAGATGATGTGAAGTTAATGAGGAGAATTAAATTGATGAGGACCAGGGAGGACTTCAAAGAGACCTGGACAGACTGGACACCTGGTCCAGCAAATGGGTTCTCGAATTTATCCTGCCAAATGCAAAGTCATGAAGATGGGGGAGGGGCACAGAAGACCACAGACAGAGTATAGGCTAGGTGGGAAAGACTGCAAACCTCACTAAAGGAGAAAAATCTTGGGGTGAGTATAACACCGAGCATGTCTCCGGAAGCACACATCAATCAGATAACTGCTGCAGCATATGGGCGCCTGGCAAACCTGAGAACAGCATTCCGATACCTTAGTAAGGAAACATTCAGGACACTGTACACCGTGTATGTCAGGCCCATACTGGAGTATGCAGCCTGTTTGGAACCCGCACTGATAAAGCAGTCAAGAAACTAGAGAAAGTACAAAGGTTTGCGACAAGGTTAGTTCCAGAGCTAAGGGGGAATGTCCTATGAGGAAAAATTAAGGGAAATCGGCCTGACCACACTGGAGGACAGGGAGGGTTAGGGGAGACATGTAACGACATATAAAAAACTGCGTGGAATAGACAAGTGGATAAAGACAGGATGTTCCCGGGAGGGGACACAGAAACAAAGAGGCCACAATTGGAAGTTGAAGACACAAATGAGTCAGAGAGATAGTAGGAAGTATTTCTTCAGTCATAGAGTTGTAAGGCAGTGGAATAGCCTAGAAAATGACGTAGTGGAGGCAGGAACCATACACAGTTTTAAGACGAGGTTTGATAAAGCTCATGGAGCGGGGAGAGAGAGGGCCTAGTAGCAACCGGTGAAGAGGCGGGGCCAGGAGCTAGGACTCGACCCCTGCAACCACAAATAGGTGAGTACAAATAGGTGAGTACACCACCAAGAGAATGTCCTACGAAGAAAGGTTGAGGGAAATTGGCCTGACGACGCTGGAGGACAGGAGGGTTAGGGGAGACATGATAACGACATACAAACTACTGCGTGGAATAGATAAGGTGGACAGAGACAGGATGTTCCAGAGATGAGACACAGAAACAAGGGGTCACAATTGGAAGCTGAAGACTCAGACGAGTCAAAGGGATGTTAGGAAGTACTTCTCAGTCATAGAATTGTCAGGAAGTGGAATAGTCCAGCAAGTGAAGTAGTGGAGGCAGGAACCATGCATAGCTTTAAGACGAGGTATGGCAAAGCTCAGGGAGCAGAGAGAGAGAGAGGGGACCTAGCAACGATCAGTGAAGAGGCGGGGCCAGGAGCTGAGTCTCGACCCCTGCAACCACAATTAGGTGAGTACATCAATGAATTATAAAACTGGTGACAAGAGTGGCCTAGAACAGTGTAGGTCAGCAAACACAAAACCTAGCACCCGGCTCCAAGAAAATAACTATAGAAAAATGTGGAGGTAGACTTAATAAAGTCAGTAGATACGAAACTTTGCAAGAATGTTAAGAGATGCATTTTCCCAAGAGGAGAAATAAATGAGGAAAATAGTAATAGTGATTT
>NC_069407.1:11992308-12024808 GCF_026875155.1 Cherax quadricarinatus | reverse complement strand
GGGTTTTTTTTCATAAGTTTGGGTCAAAAAATTTTTTGGGTTTAGTTGGTCTTAAAGTTGTTTATGGGGCCTTTGTGTGTTTATGGGGTCTTTTTCATTTGGGGTTTATGTGGTTCTTGAGGGTTTTTTTTAAAAAAGATAAATCAAAAAAAAAAAAATTTGGGGTTTTTATTTTTTTAAATTTGTTTTTAAAAGTTCTTAGTTTTTAATTTTGTTTGAATGTTGGGTTTTTAAAGTTTTCCTTGATTTGTTGTTCTTATTTTTTTTCCCCCTTAGTCCCTTGTTTTGGGGTGTTTTTTGGTTTTTTTTGGTGGCTTTTTAAAAATTTGGTTTTTTAAAAAAAGGGGTTTTTAATTGGGGTCTGATGTTTGGGCCCCCAAGGTGGGTCTGATGGGGGGTTTTGTGAGGGTTTTGATGTGGGGGGTCTTGATTTGGGGGTTTTGATGTGTGGGTTTGAGTGGGGGTTTGAATGTGGGTCTTATGTGGGTCTTGATTTGGGGGGGCCCTTGATGTGGGGGTCTTGAGTTGGGTTTTGATGTTGGGTCTTGAGTTGGGTCTTGATGGGGGGTCTTGATGTGTGGGTTTTGATGTGTGGGTCTTGATGGTGGGTCTTAAGGGTTGGGTCTTGATGGGGTCTTGATGTGGGGGTCTTGAGGGTTGGGTTTTTTTTGTGTGGGTCTTAGGTGGGTTTTATGTGGGGGTCTTGTTTTGGGGGTCTTATGTGGGGTCTTGATGTGTGGTCTTGTTTTGGGGGGGTCTTTGATGGGGTCTTGATTGTGGGTCTTGTGGTGGGTTTGATGGTGGGTCTTGATGTGGGGGGTCTTGATTTTGGGGGTTTTAATGTGGGGGTTTGATTGGGGTCTTATTTTGGGGGGCCTTGATGTGGGGTTTATTGGGGTCTTAATGTGTGGGTCTTTGTTGGGTCTTGATTTTTTGGATCTTGATGTGTGGGTCTGGTGTGGTCTTTTGTGGGGATGTGTGGGTCGATGGTGGGTCTTGATTGTGGGTTAAAGTGATGGGTCTTAATGTGTGGTTTTGATTGTGGGAAACCTGAGTGTTACATTGTGTGGGTCTTGATGTGGTGGGTCTTGAGTGTGGGTCCTTGATGTGTGGGTCTTGATGTGTGGGTCTGATGTGGGTTTTGATGGTGGGTCTTGATGTGTGGGTCTTGATGTGGTGGGTCTGATGGTGGGTCTTGATGGTTGGGCTTGATGTGTGGGCTTGATGTGTGGGTCTGGATGTGTGGGTCTTGAGTTGGTCTTGATGATATCTTTGATGGTGGGTCTTGAAGTGTGGGTCTTGATGTGTGGGTCTCTGATGGTATGGTCTTGAGCGTGGTCTTGATGTGTGGCTTGATGTGTGGTTTTGATGTGTGGGTCTTGATGCATGGGTCTTGATGTGTGGGTCTTGATGGTGGGTTTGATGTGTGGGTCTTGATTGTGGGTCTTGAGTGTGTCTTGACGTGTGTCTTGAGTGTGAAGTCTGATGTTGGGTCTTGAGTAGCATGGGTCATGATATGTGGGTATATGTTGTGGTCTTGATGTGTGGGTCTAATGATGTTGTGGGTCTTGATGTGGGTCTTAATGTGTGATCATGAAAAATTAATGGGTCTTTATGTTGTGGTCTTGAATGTCTGTGTCTTGATGTGTGGTCTTGATGGTGGGTCTTAGATATGTGTGGGTCGTTGATTGTGGGTCTTGATGTTGTGGGTCTTGATGTGTGTGTTTTGATGGGTCTTGATGTTGGGGTCTTATGTGTGGGTCTTGATGTGCGGTCTTGATGTGTGGGTCTTGAATGTGTGGGTCTTGATGTGTGTCCTTGAATGTATGAATCTTGAGTGTCTGTGTCCTTGAAGTGTGGGTCTTGATGTGTGGGTCTTGATGTTGGGTCTTGATTGTGTGGGTCTTGATGTGTGGGTCTTGATGTGTGGGTCTTTGATGTGTGGGTCTTGAGATGTGGGTCTTGATGTGTGGGTCTTGATGTGTGGGTCTTGATGTGTGGGTCTTGAGTGTGGGTCTTGATGTGTGGGTCTTGATGTTGGGGTCTTGATGTGTGGGTCTTGATGTGTGGGTCTGTGATGTGTGGGTCTTGATGTGTGGGTCTTAATGTGTGGGTCCTTGATGCGGGTCTTGATGGTGGTCTTGTGTGGGGTCTTGATGTGTGGGTCTTGATGTGTGGTCTTGATGTGTGGGTCTTGATGTGTGGGTCTTGATGTGTGGGTCTTGATGTGTGGTCTTGATGTGTGGGTCTTGATGTGGGTCTTGATGTGTGGGTTTGATGTGTGGGTCTTGATGATGGGTCTTGATGTGTGGGTCTTGATGTGTGGGTCTTGAATGTGTGGGTCTTGATGTGTGGGTCTTGATGCATGGGCTTGATGTGTGAGTCTTGATGTGTGGGTCTTGAATGCATGGGTCTTGAATGTGTGGGTCTTGATGCTGGGTCTTGATGTGTGGGTCTTGATGCTGGGTCTTGATGTGTGGGGTCTTGATGTGTTGAGTCTTGATACATGGGTCTTGATGTGTGGGTCTTGATGTGTGGGTCTTGATGTGTGGGTCTTGATGCGTGGGTCTTGATGTGTGGGTCTTGATGTGTGGGTCTTGATGTGTGGGTCTTGATGTGGTGGGTCTTATGTTTGGGTCTTGATGTGCGGGTCTTGATGTGTGGGTCTTGATGTGTGGGTCTTGATGTGTGGGTCTTGATGTATGGATCTTGATGTGTGGGTCTTGAAGTGTGGGTTTTGATGTGTGGGTCTTGAGTGTGGGTCTTGATGTGTGGGTCTTGATGTGTGGGTGTCTTGATGTGTGGTTTTGATGTGTGGGTCTTGATGTGTGGGTCTTGATGTGTGGGTCTTGAGGTGGGGTCTTGATGTGTGGGTCTTGATGTGTGGGTCTTGATGTGTGGGTCTTGATGTGTGGGTCTTGATGTGTGGGTCTTGATGTGTGGGTCTTGATGCATGGGTCTTGATGTGTGGGGTCTTGATGTGTGGGTCTTGATGGTGGGTCTTGATGTGTGGTCTTGATGTGGGGTCTTGATGTATGGATCTGAATGTGTGGGTCTTGAGTGTGGGTTTTGATGTGTGGGTCTTGAGGTGGGTCTTGATGTGTGGGTCTTGATGTGTGGGTCTTGATAGTGGGGTCTTTTGATGTGTGGGTCTTGATGCATGGGTCTTGATGTGTGGGTCTTGATGTGTGGGTTTTGAGGTGTGGGTCTTGACGTGTGGGTCTTGACGTGTGGGTCTTGACGTGTGGGTCTTGATGTGTGGGTCTTGATGTGTGGATCTTGATGTGTGGGTCTTGATATGTGGGTCTTGATGTGTGGTCTTGATGTGTGGGTCTTGATGTGTGGGTCTTGATGTGTGGGTCTTAATGTGTGGGTCTTGAGTGTGGGTTTGATGTGTGGGTCTTGATGCATGGGTCTTGATGTGTGGGTCTTGATGTGTGGGTCTTGATGTGTGGGTCTTGATGTGTGGGGTCTTGATGTGTGGGTTTGATGTGTGGGTCTTGATGTGTGGGCTTGATGTGTGGGTCTTGATGTGTGGGTCTTGAGTGTGGGTCTTGATGTTGTGGGTCTGATGTGTGGTCTTGATGTGTGGGTCTTGATGTGTGAGTCTTGATGCATGGGTCTTGATGTGTGGTCTATGATGTGGGGTCTTGATGTGGGGTCTTGATGTGTGGGTCTTGATGCGTGGGTCTTGATGTGTGGGTCTTGATGTGTGGGTTTTGATGTGTGGGTCTTGATGCATGGGTCTTGATGTGTGGGTTTGATTGGTGTGGGTCTTGATGTGTGGGTCTTGATTGTGGGTCTTGATGTGTGGGTCTTGATGCGTGGGTCTTGATGTGTGAGTCTTGATGTGTGGGTCTTGATGCATGGGTCATGATGTGTGGGTATTGATGCGTGGGTCTTGATGTGTGGGTCTTGATGCGTGGGTCTTGATGTGTGGGTCTTGATGTGTGAGTCTTGATACATGGGTCTTGATGTGTGGGTCTTGATGTGTGGGTCTTTGATGTGTGGGTCTTGATGTGTGGGTCTTGATGTGTGGGTCTTGATGGTGGGTCTTGATGTGTGGGTCTTGATGTGGATCTTGATGTGTGGGTCTTGATGTGTGGGTCTTAATGTGTGGGTCTTGATGTGCGGGTCTTGATGTGTGGGTCTTGATGTGTGGGTCTTGATGTGTGGGTCTTGATGTATGGTCTTGATGTGTGGGTCTTGAAGTGTGGGTTTGATGTGTGGGTCTTGAGGTGGGTCTTGATGTGTGGGTCTTGATGTGTGGGTCTTGATGTGGGTTTGATGTGTGGGTCTTGATGTGTGGGTCTTGATGTGTGGGTCTTGAGGTGGGTCTTGATGTGTGGGTCTTGATGTGTGGGTCTTGATGTGTGGGTCTTGATGTGTGGGTCTTGATGTTGTGGGTCTTGATGTGCGGGTCTTGATGTGTGGGTCTTGATGTGTGGGGTCTTGAGGTGTGTGGGTCTTGATGTGTGGGTCTTAAATGTGGGGTTTGATGTGTGGGTCTTGATGTATGGATCTTGATGTGTGGGTCTTGAATGTGTGGGTTTTGATGTGTGGGTTTGAGGTGTGGGTCTTGATGGTGTGGGTCTTGATGTGTGGGTCTTGATGGTGTGGGTTTTGATGTGTGGGTCTTGATGCATGGGTCTTGATGTGTGGGTCTTGATGTGGGGGGTGGGGTCTTGATGTGTGGTCTTGATGTGTGGGTCTTGATGCGTGTGGTCTTGATGTGTGGGTCTTGATGTGTGGGTCTTGATGTGTGGGTCTTGATGTGTGGGTCTTGATGTGTGGGTCTTGATGTGTGGGTCTTGATGTGTGGGTCTTGAGATGTGGGTTTTTGTGTTGGGGTCTTGAGTGTGGGTCTTGATGTGTGGGTCTTGATGTGGGTCTGATGTGTGGGTCTTGATGTGTGGGTCTTGATTGTGGTTTCTTGATGTGTGGGTCTTGATGTGTGGGTTTTGAGTGTGGGTCTTGAGTGTGGGTCTTGATGTGTGGGTCTTGATGTGTGGGTCTTGATGGTGGGGTCTTGATGTGTGGGTCTTGATGTGTGGGTCTTGTATGTGTGGGTCTTGATGTGTGGTCTTGATGGTGGTCTTGATGTGTGGGTTCTTGATGTGTGGTCTTGAATGTGTGGGTCTTGATGTGTGGGTCTTGATGTGTGGGTCTTGATGTTGGGTCTTGATGTGTGGGTCTTTGATGTGTGGGTCTTGATGTGTGGGTCTTGATGTGTGGGTCTTGATGTGTGGGTTCTTGATGTGTGGGTCTTGATGTGTGGGTCTTGATGTGTGGGTCTTGATGGTGGGGTCTTGATGTGTGGGTCTTGATGTGTGGGTCTTGATGTGTGGGTCTTGATGTGTGGGTCTTGATGTGTGGGTCTTGATGCTGGGTCTTGATGTGTGGGTCTTGATGTGTGGTCTTGATTGTGGGTCTTGATGTGTGGGTCTTGATGCGTGGGGTCTTGATGTGTGGGTCTTATGTGTGGGTTTTGTGTGGGGTCTTGATGATGGGTCTTGATGTGTGGGTCTTGATGTGATGGTCTTGATGTGTGGGTCTTGATGTGTGGGTCTTGATGTGTGGGTCTTGTTGTGTGTGGGCTTGATGTGTGAGTCTTGATGTGTGGGTTCTTGATGCATGGGTCTTGATGTGTGGGTATTGATGGTGGGTCTTGATGTGTGGGTCTTGATGCGTGGGTCTTGATGTGTGGGTCTTGATGTTGAGTCTTGATACAGGGTCTTGATGTGTGGGTCTTGATGTGTGGGTCTTGATGTGTGGGTCTTGATGCGTGGGTCTTGATGTGGGGTCTTGATGTGTGGGTCTTGATTGTGTGGGTCTTGTTGTGGGTCTATTGGTTAATGGTGTGGGTCTTGATGTGCGGGTCTTGATGTGTGGGTCTTGATGTGTGGGTCTTGATGTGTGGGTCTTGATGTATGGATCTTGATGTGTGGGTCTTGAAGTGTGGGTTTGATGTGTGGGTCTTGAGGTGTGGGTCTTGATGTGTGGGTCTTGATGTGTGGGTCTTGATGGTGTGGGTTTGATGTGTGGGTCTTGATGTGTGGGTCTTGATTGTGTGGGTCTTGAGGTGTGGGTCTTGATGTGTGGGTCTTGATGTGTGGGTCTTGATGTGTGGGTCTTGATGTGTGGGTCTTGATGTGTGGGTCTTGATGTGTGGGTCTTGATGGTGGGTCTTGATGTGTGGGTCTTAATGTGTGGGTCTTGATGTGGGGTCTTGATGTGTGGGTCTTGATGTGTGGGTCTTGATGTATGGATCTTGATGTGTGGGTCTTGAAGTGTGGGTTTTGATGTGTGGGTCTTGAGGTGTGGGTCTTGATGGTGGGGTCTTGATGTGTGGGTCTTGATGTGTGGGTTTTGATGTGTGGGTTCTTGATGCATGGGTCTTGATGTGTGGGTCTTGATGTGTGGGTCTTGATGTGTGGGTTTTCTTGATGGGGGATGGGTCTTGATGAGGTCTTGATGTGTGGTCTTGATGTGTGGGTCTGATGATGGGTCTTGATGTGTGGGTCTTGATGCGTGGGTCTTGATGTGTGGGTCTTGATGCTTGTGGGTCTTGATGTGTGGGTCTTGATGTGTGGTCTTGATAATGGGTCTTGATGTGTGGGTCTTGATGTGTGGGTCTTGATGTGTGGGTCTTGATGCGTGGGTCTTGATGTGTGGGTCTTGATGTGTGGTCTTGATGTGTGGGTCTTGATGTGTGGGTCTTGATGTGTGGGTCTTAGTTGGGTCTTGATGTGTGGGTCTTGATGTGTGGGTCTTGATGTGTGGGTCTTGATGTGTGGTCTTGATGATGGGTCTTGATGTGTGGGTCTTGATGTGTGGGTCTTGATGTGTGGGTCTTGAGGTGTGGGTCTTGATGTGTGGGTCTTGATGTGTGGGTCTTGATGTGTGGGTTTTGATGTGTGGGGTCTTGATGTGTGGGTCTTGATGTGTGGGTCTTGATGTGTGGGTCTTGATGTGTGGGTCTTGATGTGTGGGTCTTGATGGTGTGGGTCTTGATGTGTGGGTCTTGATGTGTGGTCTTGATGTGTGAGGTGTTGATGCGATGGGTCTTGAGTGTGATTGGGGGTCTTGATGTGTGGGTCTTGATGTGGGTCTTGATGTGTGGGTCTTGATGGGTGTGGGTCTGATGTGTGGGTCTTGATGTGTGGGTCTTGATGCATGGTCTGATGCATGGGTCTTGATGTGGGTCTGATGCATGGGTCTTGATGTGTGGGTTCTTGATGCATGGGGTTTGATGTGTGGGTCTTGATTGTGGGTCTTGATGGCATGGGTCTTGATGTGTGGGTCTTTATGTGTGTGTCTTGATGTATGGATCTTGATGTATGGTCTTGATGTGTGGGGTCTTGAATTGTTTGATTTGGGTCTTGATGTATGGAGTCTTGATGTGTGGTCTTGATGTTGGGTCTTGATGTGTGGGTCTTGATGCTGTGTCTTGATGCTGGTCTTGAGTGTGGGTCTTGATGAATGGGCCTTGATGCATGGGTCTTGATGTGTGGGTCTTGATGTGTGGGTCTTGATGTGGGGGTTTTGATGGTGTGGTCTTGAGTGTGGGTCTTGAGTGTGGGTCTTGATGTGTGGGTCTTGATGTGGGGTCTTGATGGTGGTCTTGATGTGTGGGTCTTGATGATATGTGGGGTCTTGAAGTGTGGTCTTGATGTGTGTGGGTCTTGATGGTGTGGGTCTTGAGTGTGGGTCTTGATGTGTGGGTCTTGATGTGTGGGTCTTGATGGGGTCTTGATGCATAGGGTTTGGGAAGTGGGTATTGATGTGTGGGTCTTGATGTGTGGGTCTTGATGTGGAGTCTTGATGCATGGGTCCTGATGCATGGTGTCATATGCAGTGTGGTCATGATGCATGGGTCTTGAATGCATGGGTCACGATGCATGGGTCATTGATGCATGTGGGTCTGATGCATGGGTCTGATTGCATGGGTCTTGATGCGTGGGTCTTGATGCATGGTGGTCTGATGGTCTTGATGTGGTTGATGTGGTCTGATGCTGGGTTGAGGGTGGGTCTTATTGGGGTCTGAGTGGGTTGTGTTGGTATGTTTGGGTCTTTTTTGGGTTGATGTGGGTCGATTGGTCTGAGGTGGTTGATTTGGGTTTGTTATACATGGGGTCTGATGTGGGTTTGATGTGTTTGGGGTGGTTGATTGGGGTTGATGTGGGTTTGTTTGGGTTTTTTGTTGGTTTGTTGGGGTTTGTTGGGTCTTGAGGTGTGGTCTTGTGTGGGGTTTGATTGGGTCTGATGTGTGGTTTGTGGTGGTTGTGTGGGGTTTGTGTGTGGGTCTGATGGTGGTCTTGATGGTGGTTTGTGGGTCTGATGTTGGGTTGGGTGTGGGTTTGGGGTGGGTCTTGATGTGTGGGTCTTGATTGGGGGTTTGTCTGGATGATGTGGTTTGTCGATGGGGGGGGCTGATGTGGGTCTTGTTGGGGTTTTTGGGTCTTGATGGGGTTTGGGGTTTTATGTGTTGTTGATGTTGATTTGTGTGTCTGAGTGTGGTCTTGTTTTGGTTGGTGATTTTGTGTGTGATCTGATGTGTGGGGTTTTGGGGATGGGTTTGTTGGGTTTTGTTTTGGGGTTGATTGGTGGGGTTGTGTGGGGTCTGATGTGTGGTTGATGGGGGTTTTGATGGGTTGAGTGTGGTCTTTTGGTCTTTGATTGATGGGGGGGGCTTATGTGTGGGTCTTGATTTGGGTCTGATGTTGTTTGATGGTGGTTTGTGTGTGGGATGGTTTGGGTTTGGGGTTTGATTGGGTTGTGGGTTTTGGTGGGGTTTTGATTGGGTTGATTGTATTGTTGGGTTGGAGTTCCATATGGGTTGGCATGGTTTTGTTGGAGGGCATGTGGGGTTGTTGATGGATGGATATTATGGGGTTGATGGGAGGTAGGGTGGTTGTTTGATGATTATATGGGTTAATATGGGATGATGTGGGTTGTATGGGCATGTTTGGTTTGATGGGGGTGTGTGTTATGCGTTTGGTTTTGTAGGGTTGGAATTGTTTGGGTTAGTGGATGTAATGGTTGTAGGGGTTTTGTTTGGGTATTAGGTTATTGGGGTTGGTGGATTGTGTGGGGTTTTGTGGGTTGTTGTGGTCTTGATTGTCATTGGGTCTATGTGGGTCTTGATGGTTTTGTGGTTTTTTGTGGTTGTTTTGGGTTTGATTTGGGGTTGTAGGGGTTGTTTTTTGATTGTGGTTGGTGGGTTGATGGGTTGAGTTGTTTGTTAGCGAGTGGGTCTGAGGGGTTTATGGTGGTTTTGGGGATCATGGGTCTGATGTTTTTATAGATTTTTTTTGGGGTTTTATGGGCCTTTTTTGTGGTTTATGTTGATTGGGAGCTGGTCATGTGCATGGGTCATGATGCTGGGTCAGATGCTGGCTTTTCAAGTGCAAGCAAAATGGTCATATGATTCAGATGAGGGGTCTTGATGCGTGGCTTGATGTGGGTGTGATGGGGGTAGTGATGGGTCATGATGCATGGGTTTATGCATGGGTCAATTCTGTTCACGATCATGGGTCATGATCTATCTCTGCATGGGTCATGCTGATGGGTCAATATGATGGGTCATGATGTATGGGTATGATGCAGCGTCTTGATGCTGGTCTATACAGGGTCCTGATGCAAGTCATGATCATGGGTCATGATCATGGGTTCGATGATGGGTCTTGATGCATGGGTCATGTACAGGTATGATGCATGGGTCTGTCTGGTCTGATGCATGGGTATGATGCATGGGTCATGATGCCTGGTCATGAGCATGGTCATGATGATGGGTCAGATAATGGGTCATAATGCAGGGGTAAATGATGCATGGGTTATGATGCAGGGGTTTATGATTCATGGGTCATAATGCATGGGTCATGATGCAGGGGTTTATGATGCATGGGTATGATGCATGGGTCATAATGCAGGGTTTATGATGCATGGGTCATATGCAGGGGTCATATGCATGGGTTATGATGCATGGGTTTTGAGCATGGGTCATAATGCATGGGTCATAATGCATGGGTCATGATGCATGGGTCATGATGCATGGGTCATAATGCATGGGTCATAATGCATGGGTCATGATGCATGGGTCATGATGCATGGGTCATGATGCATGGGTCATGATGCATGGGGCGTATGATGCAGGGGTTTCATAATGCAGGGTCATAATGGGTCATTGCATGGGTCATGATGAGGGTTGATGAAATGGGTCATAATGCAGGGGTCATGATGCAGGGTCATAATGCATGGGTCATGCGGGTCATGATGCATGGTCATAATGCATGGGTCATGATGCAGGGTACAAAAATGCATGGGTCATGATGCTGGGTCATGATGCATGGGACCTATTTTATTGAGGGATGAAAAAATCAGAAAGTAATAATTAAATAAAAAAACTGGAAAAGTGAAAAAAGACCCCCACAGAATAAGAGACACCAGATAGAGAACCTCCTTCAAACACACATGATCCAAATTAGATTCATTGTGACACCGAAAGTTCAAGCGAATTATCTGACACTGATAATATTAATAAACTCGAAAGATCTAATAAATCATTAATAGGTGGCAAATTGTTATGCGAAGTGTCCCGACCCCACTGAGTGGACTGCTGTTATGCAGTGTACTGGCATGAACCAGTGTCACGACCCCACTGAGTGGACTGCTGTTATGCAGTGTACTGGCATGAACCAGTGTCACGACCCCACTGAGTGGACTGCTGTTATGCAGTGTACTGGCATGAACCAGTGTCACGACCCCACTGAGTGGAACTGCTGTTATGCATTGTACTGGCATGAACCAGTGTCACGACCCCACTGGTGGACAGCTGTTATGCAGTGAACTGGGCATAAACCGTGTCACGACCCCACTGAGTGGACTGCTGTATATGCAGTGTACTGGCATGAACCATGTTCCCGACCCCACTGAGTGGACTGCTGTTATGCAGTGAACTGGCATGAACCAGTGTCACGACCCCACTGAGTGGATGCTGTTATCCCAGTGTATGGCAGGGAACCAGTGTCACGACCCAAACTGAGTGGACTGTGTTATGCAGTGTACTGGCATGAACCAGTGTCCACCCCACTGAGTGGACTGTGTTATGCAGTTTACTGGCATGAACCAGTGTCACGACCCCACTGAGTGGACTGCTGTTATGCAGTGTACGGGAAATGAACCAGTGTCACGACCCCACTGAGTGGATTGCTGTTATGCAGTGTACTGGCATGAAACCAGTGTCACGACCCCCTGAGTGGACTGCTGTTATGCAGTGTACGGGAAATAACCAGTGTCACGACCCACTGAGTGGATGTGTTAGCAGTGTACTGGCATAAACCCAGTGTCACGACCCCAACTGAGTGGACTGCTGTTATGCAGTGTACTGGCATGAACCGGGTGTCACAAACCCCTGAGGGGACTGCTGTTATGCAGTGTACTCCCATGAACCAGTGTCAGGACCCCACTGAGTGGATTGCTGTTATGCAGTGTACTGGCATGAACCAGTGCACGACCCCACTGAGTGGACTGCTTTTTAGGGCATGTACTGGCATGAACCAGTGTCATGACCCCACTGAGTGGACTGCTGTTATGCAGTGTACTGGCATGAATCCAGTGTCACGACCCACTGAGTGGACTGCTGTTATGCAGTGTACTGGCATGAACCAGTGTCACGACCCCACTGAGTGGACTGCTGTTATGCAGTGTACTGGAAGAACCAGTGTCACGACACCCCATGAGTGGACTGCTGTTATGCAGTGTACTGGCATGAACCAGTGTACGACCCCACTGAGTGGACTGTGTTATGCGTGTACTGGCATGAACCAGTGTCACGACCCCACTGAGTGGACTGCTGTTATGCAGTGTATGGCATGAACCGTGTCACGACCCACTGAGTGGACTGCTGTTATGCAGTGTACTGGCAATGAAACCAGTGTCCCGACCCCACTGATGGACTGCTGTTATGCAGTGTACTGGCATGAACCAGTGTCACGACCCCACTGAGTGGACTGCTGTTATGCAGTGTACTGGCATGAACCAGTGTCACGACCCCACTGAGTGGACTGCTGTTATGCAGTGTACTGGCAGAACCAGTGTCACGACCCCACTGAGTGGACTGCTGTTATGCAGTGTACTGGCATGAACCATGTCACGACCCCACTGAGTGGATTGCTGTTATGCAGTGTACTGGCATAAACCCAGTGTCACGCCCACTGAGTGGACTGCTGTTATGCAGTGTACTGGCATGAACCAGTGTCACGCCCCCAACTAAAGTGGATTGCTGTTATGCAGTGTACTGGCATGAACCAGTGTCACGACCCCACTGAGGTGGACTGCTGTTATGCAGTGTAACTGGGCATGAACCAATGTCAGACCCCACTGAGTGGACTGCTGTTATGGCAGTGTACTGGCATGAACCAGTTTTTCACGACCCCACTGAGTGGACTGCTGTTATGCAGTGAAACTGCCATGAACCAGTGTCAGGACCCACTGAGTGGTTTGCTGTTATGCAGTGTACTGGCATGAACCAGTGTCACGACCCCACTGAGTGGACTGCTGTTATGCAGTGTACTGGCATGAACAGTGTCATGACCCCACTGAGTGGAATGCTGTTATGCATTTGTACTGGCAATGAACCATGTGTCACGACCCACTGAGTGGACTGCTGTTATGCAGTGTACTGGCATGAACCAGTGTCACGACCCCACTGAGTGGATTTGCTTTTTATGCAGTGTACGGCATGAACCAGTGTCACGACCCCACTGAGTGGACTGCTGTTATGCAGTGAAATGGCATGAACCAGTGTCACGACCCCCACTGAGGTGGACTGCTTTTATGCAGTGTACTGGCATGAACCAGTGTCACGACCCCACTGAGTGGACTTGCTGTTATGCAGCTGTACTGGCATGAACCAAGTGTCACGACCCCCACTGAGTGGACTGCTGTTATGCAGTGTACTGGCATGAACCAGTGTCCCGACCCCACAATGAGTGGATGCTGTTATGCAGTGTTACTGGCATTGAACCAGTGGTCCGACCCCACTGAGTGGACTGCTGTTATGCAGTGTACTGGCATAACCAGTGTCACGACCCCACTGAGTGGAACTGCTGTTATGCAGTGTACTGGTCATGAACCAGTGTCACGACCCCACTGAGTGGACTGCTGTTATGCAGTGTACTGGCATGAACCAGTGTCACGACCCCACTGAGTGGATTGCTGTTATGCAGTGTACTGGCATGAACCAGTGTCACGACCCACTGATGTGGACTGTGTTATGCAGTGTACTGGCATGAACCAGTGTCACGACCCACCTGAGTGGACTGCTGTTATGCAGTGTACTGGCCATGCAACCAGTGTCACGACCCCACTGAGTGGATTGCTGTTATGCAGTGTACTGGCTGAAACCAGTGTCACGACCCCACTGAGTGGACTGCTGTTATGCAGTGTTACTGGCATGAACAGTGTCACGACCCCACTGAGTGGACTGCTGTATGCAGTTTACTGGCATGAACCAGTGTCACGACCCCACTGAGTGGACTGCTGTTATGCAGTGTACTGCCATGAACCAGTGTCAGGACCCCACTGAGTGGATTGCTGTTATGCAGTGTACTGGCATGAACCAGTGTCACGACCCCACTGAGTGAGACTGCTGTTATGCAGTGAACTTGGCATGAACCAGTGTCAGACCACACTGAGTGGACTGCTGTTATGCAGTGTACTGGCATGAACCAGTGTCACGACCCACTGAGTGGACTGCTGTTATGCATGTACTGGCATGAACCAGTGTCACGACCCCACTGAGTGGACTGCTGTTATGCAGTGTACTGGCATGAACCAGTGTCACGACCCCACTGAGTGGACTGCTGTTATGCAGTGTACTGGCATGAACCAGTGTCACGACCCCACTGAGTGGACTGCTGTTATGCAGTGTACTGGCATGAACCAGTGTCACGACCCACTGAGTGGACTGTGTTATGCAGTGTACTGGCATGAAACCAGTGTCACGACCCCACTGAGTGGACTGCTGTTATTGCAGTGTACTGGCATGAACCAGTGTCACGCCCCCCCACTGAAGTGGACTGCTGTTATGCAGTGTACTGGCATGAACCAGTGTCACGACCCCACTGAGTGGACTGCTGTTATGCAGTGTACTGGCATGAACCAGTGTCACGACCCCACTGAGTGGACTGCTGTTTATGCAGTGTACTGGCATGAACCAGTGTCACGACCCCACTGAGTGGACTGCGTTATGCAGTGTACTGGCATGAACCAGTGTCACGACCCCACTGAGTGGACTTGCTGTAATGCAGTGTACTGGCATGAACCATGTCACACCCACTGATGGACTGTTGTTATGCTTTGTACTGGCTGAACAGTGTCACGACCCCACTGAGTGGACTGCTGTTTATGCAGTGTACTGCATGAACCAGTGTCACGACCCCCTGAGTGGATGCTGTTATGCAGTGTACTGGCAGAACCAGTGTCACGACTCCCACTGAGTACTGCTGTTATGCAGTTGTACTGGCATGAACCAGTGTCACGACCCCCTGAGTGGACTGCTGTTATGCAGTGTACTGGCATGAACCAGTGTCACGACCCCACTGAGTGGGACTGCTGTTATGCAGTGTACTGGCATGAACCAGTGTCACGAACCCCACTGAGTGGACTGCTGTTTATGCAGTGTACTGGCATGAACCAGTTCACGACCCCACTGAGTGGACTGCCTGTTATGCAGTGTACTGGCATGAACCAGTGTCACAGACCCACTGAGTGGACTGCTGTTATGCAGTGTACTGGCTGAACCAGTGTCACGACCCCACTGAGTGGACTGCTGTTTATGCAGTGAAAGTGCATAACCAGTGTCACGACCCCACTGAGTGGACTGCTGTTATGCAGTGTACTGGCATGAACCAGTGTCACGACCCCACTGAGTGGACTGCTGTTATGCAGTGTACTGGCATGAACCAGTGTCACGACCCCACTGAGTGGACTGCTGTTATGCAGTGTACTGGCATGAACCACTGACACATTACTGGGTGACACTGCTTAACATGTTCAGAAGAGGATTATGAAGAGAGAAGTGTAGAACTGAAATATCCCGAGCTTACTCTTCCTTCTAGTACTCCTAGTGTTGTGCTCTGGAACTGACTCAAGGTCAGTTATATATACATGTGCACAATGTTATGTGTACATGTGCACAACAATGTTATGTGTACATGTGCACAACAATGTTATGTGTACATGTGCACAACAATGTTATGTGTACATGTGCACAACAATGTTATGTGTACATGTGCACAACAATGTTATGTGTACATGTGCACAACAATGTTGTGTACATGTGCACAACAATGTTATATATACATGTGCACAACAATGTTATGTGTACATGTGCACAACAATGTTATGTGTACATGTGCACAACAATGTTATATGTACATGTGCACAACAATGTTATGTATACATGTGCACAACAATGTTATGTATACATGTGCACAACAATGTTATGTATACATGTGCACAACAATGTTATGTATACATGTTCACAACAATGTTATGTATACATGTTGTCCAACAAATGTTATGTATACATATTCATAACAATGTTATGTATACATGTTCACAACAATGTTATGTATACATATTCATAACAATGTTATGTATACATGTTCACAACAATTGTATGTATACAGTTCACAACAATGTTTATGTATACATGTTCACAACAATGTTATGTATACATGTTCACAACAATGTTATGTATACATGTTCACAACAATGTTATGTATACATTTCACAAACAATGTTTGTATACATGTTCACAACAATGTTATGTATACATGTTCACAACAATGTTATGATGTGTGATGTGTTATGATGTTATGTATACATGTGCACAACAATGTTATGTATACATGTTCACAACAATGTTATGTATACATATTCATAACAATGTTATGTATACATGTTCACAACAATGTTATGTATACATATTCATAACAATGTTATGTATACATGTTCACAACAATGTTATGTATACATATTCATAACAATGTTATGTTACATGTTCACAACAATGTTATGTATTACATGTTTCCACAACAATGTTATGTATACATGTTCACAACAATGTTATGTATAATATTCATTAACAATTGTTATGTATACATGTTCACAACAATTGTTATGTAATACATATTCATAACAATGTTATGTATACATGTTCACAACAATGTTATGTATACATATTCATAACAATGTTGTGTATACATGTTCACAACAATGTTATGTATACATGTTCACAACAATGTTATGTATACATATTCATAACAATGTTGTGTATACATGTTCACAACAATGTTATGTATACATGTGCACAACAATGTTATGTATACATGTTCACAATGTTATGTGTACATGTGCACAAGTGTTATGTATACATATGCCCAACAATATTATGTATACATGTTCACAACAATGTTATGTACATAACAGTGTTTTGTGTACATGTGCACGACAATGTTATGTGTGTATGTGCACATGTATACATGTGATTTTTACCCTAGAGTAGGTGTGTGTGTGTGTGCACTCACGTAATTATGCTTGCAGGGGTTGAGTCATAGCTCCTGGCCCAGCCTCTTCACTGGTCCCTGCTAGGTCACTCTCTCCCTGCTCCGTGAGCTTTATCATACCTCTTCTTAAAGCTATGTATGGATCCTGCCTCCAATACAACACTTTCCAGACTATTCCATTTCCTGACAACTCTATGACTGAAGAAGTACTTCCTAACATCATTCGAAACATCACCCTGCCTTCTGAGGGAGAAGGATAACTCTGGAAACCGGTCACAGGTATACCACAGGTATACCACAGAGAAGGTAAACTATAAGTGTTTCCTACGACACTGCTACACCTGGATAAATAACGTCAAGTGCTTGAAGTCTTCCTGGAAAGTGTTATACACTGGGACGCCTCATTAGTATACAGAGCAGTGTCTCTTAGAGAGAGAGAGAGAGAGAGAGAGAGAGAGAGAAGAGAGAGAGAGAGAGAGGAGAGAGAGAGAGAGAGAGAGAGAGAGAGAGAGAGAGAGAGAGAGAGATAACATTAAGCATGCATAATCCATTGCAGAACACAGCGTGGGTGATGTGCTCGGTAAATTGATCTCAATGTCAGAGTGCTATAGCTACGCCCACCATGACTGTCTGTACCATGACTGTCGCTACCATGTCTCTACCATGACAGTCTCTTCCCTTGTTGATGAGACCAGCAGACTCGGTCTGTGACCGGGCCGTGGGGGCGGTGACCCCCGGAATCATCGTCAGGTAACCCTCGTTATCTCGTCTAAGAACACCGTAGTTAACGACCCTCGTTAATTCTACAAATACTTGTTATCTCCTGTAAACACCTTAGTGATCCTCGTTAATTCTATAAATACATTAGTGACCCTTGTTAGCTTTTGTAAACACCACAATGATACTCGTTGATTTCTGTATATACACCTTAATGACTCTGATATAAACACACTTTAATGAGCCTCGTTATCTACTCTTTGAACACCTTAACGACCCTCGTTACCTTCTGTATATACACCTTAGTAATCCTCGTTATCTCAATAAATACCTTAATGTATAAACACCTTAATTGCCCTTATAACATCCATAAACACATTGTTATCTCCTGTTTAAACACTTTAATGACCATCATCACATCTGTAAGCTCCTTAATTGTCTTTCTATTGGCAAATGAACCTGATGTAGTTGAGAGTCCAAAAGAGGTATGAAAAATATTTACGCGTTCACGAGTACACACATATACACACATACCTAACAAATCCTACACAAATCGAACACAAAGAGTAGTGGTCAACAGAGTTAAATCGGAGGCTGCCATAGTGAAGAGCTCTGTTCCACAAGGCACAGTACTCGCCCCCATCTTATTCCTTATCCTCATATCAGACATAAACAGAGATATACACCACAGCACCGTATCATCCTTTGCGGATGATACTAGGATCTGCATGAGGCTGTCATCTGCTGAGGACGCGGTTAATCTCCAAGAAGATATAAACAAAGTTTTCCAGTGGGCAACGGTAAACAATATGATGTTCAATGAGGACAAATTCCAACTACTACCGTTATGGAAAACTGGAGGAGATAATAACTAGAACAGAGTATACTACTGACTCCGGCCATACAATAGAGCGGAAAAATAATGTAAGAGACCTGGGAGTAGTAATGTCTGAGGATCTCACTTTCAAGGATCACAACAGTGCCACGATCGCACGTGCAAAGAAAATGATAGGATGGATAATGAGAACTTTCAAAACGAGAGATGCCAAGCCCATGATGATCCTTTTCAAATCACTTGTTCTCTCTAGGCTGGAATACTGCTGTACATTAACATCTCCATACAAAGCAGGTGAAATCGCAGATCTAGAGAGTGTACAGAGATCCTTTACTGCACGTATAAGTTCTGTCAAGCACCTTAACTACTGGGAACGCTTGAAAGCACTTGACTTGTACTCGTTGGAACGCAGGAGGGAGAGATATATCATAATCTACACTTGGAAAATCTGTGAAGGAATTGTCCCAAATCTGCACACAGAAATCACTCCCTACGAAAGTAAAAGACTGGGCAGGCGATGCAAAATGCCGCCAATAAAAAGTAGGGGCGCCATTGGTACACTAAGAGAAAACACCATAAGTGTCCGGGGCCCAAAACTGTTCAACAGCCTCCCATTAAGCATTAGGGGAATTGCCAATAAACCCCTGGCTGCCTTCAAGAGAGAGCTGGACAGATACCTAAAGTCAGTGCCGGATCAGCCGGGCTGTGGCTCGTACGTCGGACTGCGTGCGGCCAGCAGTAACAGCCTAGTTGATCAGGCCCTGATCCATCGGGAGGCCTGGTCGTGGACCGGGCCGCGGGGGCGTTGATCCCCGGAATAACCTCCAGGTAACCATACCCTCTCTCTCTCTCTCTCTCTCTCTCTCTCTCTCTCTCTCTCTCTTACATGATACACGTCAGCTAACATATATACTGTCATACTCACAATCAATCCAGCAGCTGAACTGGATTTTCGTAATGTGTAAATTGCACTTGACACCATAACAAGTATTTTTTTTTTATGATGTGTAGAGTGAATCTGAGTTTCAGTGACACAAATTGATTTTAACAGCTGAAATAGCCTTGTATGACACGTGTGATAATATATTACAAGCATTACATTCTCCTACACTCTATATTTAACTCGAAATATGTTCAAAGCTCCCAGGTGCAGAGTACAACTGGCGTTTGAAATATACTCAAGTAATGCATGCAAAGAGGACGAGGGGAGGGTGTAAGAGTAGCTGACAGGATGGCTACCCAGGCCTCGGTCACCACTGTGGTGGTTTCTGGAGTTTATCTGGAGAGAGTTCCGGGGGTCAACGCCCCCGCGGCCCGGTCTGTGACCAGGCCTCCTTAGGTCAGTGTCCCAGGATGCGACCCACACCAGTCGACTAACACCCAGGTACCCATTTTACTGATGGGGAACATAGACAACAGGTGGAAAGAAACACGTCCAATGTTTCTACTCTGGCTGGGAATCGAACCCAGGCCCTCACCGTGTGAAGCGAGAGCGTTAACCACCAGGCCACCTGCAGGATGGCTACCCAGGCCTCGGTCACCACTGTGGTGGTGGCCTGCCTGCAGGATGGCTACCCAGGCCTCGGTCACCACTGTGGCGGTGGCCTGCCTATAAGATGGCTACCCAGGCCTCGGTCACCACTGTGGTGGTGGCCTGCCTGCAGGATGGCTACCCAGACCTCGGTCACCACTGTCGTGGTGGCCTGCCTATAAGATGGCTACCCAGGCCTCGGTCACCACTGTGGTGGTGGCCTGCCTGCAGGATGGCTACCCAGGCCTCGGTCACCACTGTGGCGGTGGCCTGCCTATAAGATGGCTACCCAGGCCTCGGTCACCACTGTGGTGGTGGCCTGCCTGCAGGATGGCTACCCAGGCCTCGGTCACCACTGTGGTGGTGGCCTGCCTGTAAGATGGCTAACCAGGCCTCGGTCACCACTGTGGTGGTGGCCTGCCTGCAGGATGGCTACCCAGGCCTCGGTCACCACTGTGGTGGTGGCCTGCCTGCAGGATGGCTACCCAGGCCTCGGTCACCACTGTGGTGGTGGCCTGCCTGCAGGATGGCTACAGAGGCCTCGGTCACCACTGTGGTGGTGGCCTGCCTGCAGGATGGCTACCCAGGCCTCGGTCACCACTGTGGTGGTGGCCTGCCTATAAGATGGCTACCCAGGCCTCGGTCACCACTGTGGTGGTGGCCTGCCTGCAGGATGGCTACCCAGGCCTCGGTCACCACTGTGGCGGTGGCCTGCCTATAAGATGGCTACCCAGGCCTCGGTCACCACTGTGGTGGTGGCCTGCCTGCAGGATGGCTACCCAGGCCTCGGTCACCACTGTGGTGGTGGCCTGCCTGTAAGATGGCTAACCAGGCCTCGGTCACCACTGTGGTGGTGGCCTGCCTGCAGGATGGCTACCCAGGCCTCGGTCACCACTGTGGTGGTGGCCTGCCTGCAGGATGGCTACCCAGGCCTCGGTCACCACTGTGGTGGTGGCCTGCCTGCAGGATGGCTACACCAAGTAAGTGTTCTGATCTAATGTTATGCAGAGCGGCAAGCAAGATTTCGTGTGAGTCGTGTCTCCATATCAATTAGAAACTGACGCCAGTGCTTGAAGCTAGGAAGGTCGCGTGCATGGCAAGACAAGGAGCAGATATTATTGTTATTGAATAGGAGGGTCATTTAGCGCAGGAAACGTCGCAGGCTCAAACCTCCGCCTGCTAATGACGTTAGAGACACACTGCCTCACTATAGTGACCTGCATACTGGATAAAGCAAGTACTAACAGCTGTTCACACTATTGATACATTTGTTGTGTCTTCTTTATTAACTGTATGACTATTACGCACCTGTTATCTAATATATAATGTATAATAGGCCAGGTAAAAAGTTCAGGGGACCATAATGAACTTGAATGTGATGTGTTAGTTGTAAAGTGAGAGATGTAGTCGTGTGGAGGGCGCTGAGGACTCGACACTCCTTCCTCCTCTATGATGAAGTCTTTACACCTGCACGTTGCTGTGTGAAGTGTACTCACCTAGTTGTGGTTGCGGGGGTCGAGCCATAGCTCCTGAACCCGCCTCTTCACTGGCAGCTACTGGGTCACTCTCCCTGCACTATGAGCTTCATCATACCTCTGCTTAAAGTTATGAAGCTGTGAGGAACACCTCGTGCTTAATACACTCTAACATTCTCACACACCTTTGATCTACAAATAAAAAACTTAAATCCTTTTAGATTTAAATTCAATTAAGTTTTGACTTACAGTCAAAACTTAATTGAATTTAAATCTAAAAGGTCTATGAGAAATATATATAATATATATATATATATTATATATATATATTATATATATATATATATATATATATATATATATATATATATATATATATATATATATATACTGAATGACCGTAGCGTTGAGAGAGAGGAGAGAGAGAGACATCCCCCCTCCCACCCACCTGAATCCTATACCTAATTAGGCATGCAAATCTCACCTGCAGAAGCGGCGTGTGTGTGTGTGAGGTGCTGAAGGCTGGCGCTGTTATTACTGCCTTATCTTCTCTGCTTATTATTGCTGGATGCTCTGCCACACGCCGCATCCTCTTCCCCTTCCCCTTCCCCCTCCCCTCTTCTCATCCCCTTTCCCCTCCTCTCTTCTTCTCATCCCCCTCCCCATCCCCTCCTTATCCCTGCGATAACGCTCTCTTAATCCTAACGAAGGATATAATTTATTAGTGCCTCAGGATCCAAGTCAGGACGCAGGGAGCAAGCAGGAGAGGAAGAGAGAGGAAAGCTTTCTCTCCTTCTCTTCCTTGAGGAAGATAGGAAAGGGATCTCTCCTCTTCCTCTGTCTGGCATTATCTTCCTTCTATGTTTCACTCCCTGTCTGCATAGCTGTCTACCTGACCTTTTGTCTACCCGTGTGTCTTTCTGTTTTCTCGTCTTTCCGCCTATCGCGTTGTTCTGCATGTCTGTCTTCGTACGTCAGTCTTCCTCTCTGCCTGTCTGTTTCTGTTAATCTGCCTGTGTGTGACTGTCTTTCTGCTAGTCTCCCTGTGTGTGCCTGTCTCTCCCACGCTGCCTGCTGCCTTGAGACTGTTATCATGAAGCACGGAGAGACGTGCATGGATATTTAATCAGTCAGGTGGACGTGAAGCTATCCATTGTACCTCAACGGCAACTATTGTTCCCCGTCACCAGTACTACCACTACCAGCACTGCAACCACCATCACTGCCACCATTACTACCCCGACCACTACCACTACTACGTCTCCTAGTACTGTCATGGATGGGTACTAGTATGTGAACTAACGAGAGAGAGAGAGAAAGTTCATTCAGTCATGTCTGATGATCTGTCAACAATTTTACCTCACAATGCACCGCGATATAAACAATACCATTCTCTGTCTCGATAACCACTTGACTTTAATGGTATTTTGAGCCATAATTAACGAGCTCTTTGAGTAACGAGACGCTAGTTGGCTCTCTCAGCCAGTGATTACTCCACCAGACAAGATGACCCACTTCTCTTATAAATATTTTGGACAGCTGCCAATCTTTATGTCTCTGGTGGCATCGTGCTGTGTTTTCCCCTCATCGTCTTCTTTTGTTTTTCCTTCTCTGTATAACCCATCTTATAGCTTTACCACCGAGCGTGGGGATACCAACGCTTTAAGGAAAAACCTTGTACACAGCGCTGCCAGCCGTAAAGTTTTTTTTTTCATTATCGACAGTTAATTATATGTAAATAAAGATAAAATATGTTAAACTAATGTAACCTAACCGAGACTAACCAAAGTTAACGAAGCCTGACCTGACCTGACCAGACCTGACCTGACCCCAACCTAACTTAACCTAACATTACTTTGCCTAACCCAAGCAAACCAAACTAAGCCTGACCTGACCTGACCTGACCCAACCTAACTTAACCTTACTTTGCCTAACCCAAGCAAACCAAACTAAGCCTGACCTGACCTGACCTGACACAACCTAACTTTACCTTACTTTGCCTAACCCAAGCAAACCAAACTAAGCCTGACCTGACCTGACCTGACACAACCTAACTTAACCTTACTTTGCCTAACCCATGCAAACCAAACTAAGCCTGACCTGACCTGACCTGACCCAACCTAACTTAACCTTACTTTGCCTAACCCAAGCAAACCAAACTAAGCCTGACCTGACCTCACCTAACCCAGAATAACTAATCAAATTTCCGTAGTACGCTAGCTCGTGCAGAAACAAACGCACGGTAATTCTGAGGGTCGTGAACCATGTCCACATTACCGTCTCCTCGACAATGGGACACGACAGGAGGGTAGGTGACCCATTCTGACTCTTGTTGGACACCACCGCGTCCCTGGAAAGAGTTAGTGTCTTATTATAATGGTCCTCGAGGCTCTGTTTCGCCCATTCAGCGACTCAATGAGCTTCACAGATTAGACGATTTAATGCGGAGAGTTATTTCAGCCTGGCCTAAATTATTATTATTATTATTATTATTATTATTATTATTATTATTATTATTATTATTACTGTTGTTGTGTTCTTGTTGTTTTAAATGTTCTTGCATTTTTTATTGTTTTTCTTCTTATTCTCTTTGTATTTGTTAGTTTTCTTCCTGTTTTGTTAAATTTGTAGCTGCTGCTGTTGCTGTTCTTGCTGCATTTGTTTTGTCGTACTTGTTATTACTGTTGTCGCTCCTGTTTTATTTGTTACCGTTGTTCTTTGTCGTTGTGTTATATATATATATATATATATATATATATATATATATATATATATATATATATATATATATATATATATATATATACATATATATATATATATATTACTCAGAGTTTGTGATGTATGAACGGGGGGGGGGGGGCGCGGGGGGGACCCCTGACCCCCCTCTGTGCAGGTAGGTAGTGACGCTTCACTGATCTTCCTTGGATCAAACGTGATTTTTTTTAACCTCTGTTTGTACATGATAACCTCAGATATGTTTCTCACCACTGCTCTTCCCCCTCCCCCCCCAGACTCTGCGGTTCGTCTTCAAGTGGTCAAAATGTCGCCCCAAATTTCCTTCCTGTGTTGTGACTTTGCTTTTAATTATGTTTCGTACAATTAGAGTTTTATATATACATATAGTTTAGCTCTGTCTACAGTTGCTTCAACAACACAGAAAATGTGTGTGTGTGTGTGTGTGTGTGTGTGTGTGTGTGTGTGTGTGTGTGTGTGTGTGTGTGTGTGTGTGTGTGTGTGTGTGTGTGTGTGCCTCGCGCGCGCGTGAGTCTCAGACATCATCAGAGATCACATCATTGTCATGTACGGCCTGACCAGTAGGTACCACCACCACCACCACCACCACTGCTCCTCGTGGCTGCAGTCCTCTGACATTCCACTGCTGACCTTGCTACTGGCAAGATAGTCGCTCTACACTCAAGAAGTCTCCCTTCCATCCCCCCTGGGGAGAGGAATTATCCTACAAGCGCCACCTCCTCCTCACAATGCTGTCGCATTGTGTGAAAATCAAGCCAGTAAATGGAGTAATTAATGACTCCACCAAGCTGGCTTCAGCTACATCAAAAGGACCTGTTTGCAGGTTAAATTCACGTCAATCCACTCGCTGAGGGAGTCCTTCATTGTCGTCTGCACAGACGACAATGAAGCATCAAAACTCATGGACGACTCTTCAATCAAGACCCTACAAACACGACAATTCACAATATCCTCGTCTCCATTCTTTTATAAGGCTTGACAAGATCGTCACGTCTCGTTCAACTGAAGCACTGAAGACATCTATAGTGGAACAAAACATTTGGCCCTTAGTAGACAACATCACCAAGATCCCTAACGCCTCATCAATGATGAAGATCACTTTCTCAGACATCTCCATGGCTGTGATGAATGGTTTGAAAAACCGACAAGTTGAAGATTGAGACACATATACAGCATATGGAAATCTTTATTCAGGACTGATGAAGCCACTGTGTGGCGAAACGTTTCATGAATAAAGATTCCCATATGCTGCATATGTGTCTCAATCTCCATGGCTGCCCAAGCTCTCTCTGACGGTCTGGCCATCTCATATTATCACATTCACCCAAGCCATATTGAACCAGAACGCTTCACACACGTCTCCCACTGCTGGACCTGTTACTCCTATAATCACACCACCAAGAACTGCCCAATCAAGGAAAAGAAGTTCTGTTTTAAATGTGGGAACGAATTCAGATCCTGCACCATCACTACGGTTCCAACATGTCTTAACTGCAAGGGTAATCATCATACCTTTGCAGCTAAGTGCCCACTCAGGAAAGAAATTATATCCAAGAAAACTACAGATCTGAAGAAGAACACCTCCAATTCACCGACATACGCTGCTATAACCAAACTACAAGCCGACACCACCAAGATCCTACAAGCCACTCTACAGACACCTTCACCCAGCAACTCCCTCTCTCCACTTCCCGACGTGCTCCCTTCAAGGTGCTGTACTGCATGGTGTATGCACTCCTTGCAAATGCAACAAACCCCGGCACTTCAACACCACCATAAACGAACTATTCCGTCTTGACCAACATGCCTGCCTTCAATTTCCTGACTCCACACCTTCAGCTGACATCCTCAAGATCCTTCCCAACGTGGAGAACTGTACTGAACCTGCAGACCTGTCTCCTGCCCAAGCAACTGCTCCTGAAACGTCTACAACTACTTCCACCACCGACAATGATGTTTATTCTGCCTGAACCACCGCCTCCCACGTCTCCCAACCTGTTGATACACCACTATAACACTCTCCATTGTTCCTGCCGATCCACACTCACCTGCCAGCATCATTGTAGACTCGCCTATTGAAACTACTTCCGAAGAAGATAATGTTGACTCCAGTACACCCTCATGGGAAAACCTTACCTTCTACACTTCTCCATCGAATGCTGACGCTATGACCTGCACTGAGCTCTACAAAGGCCTCGGTGCTGGAACAGTCAAGTATGCGAGCCACCACTCCACACTTGCCCAAGTTCTGGAGTTCATCAAGCCTCTACGTTTCACCTTTGGTAACAAGCCTAAACTATACCACCTTTCCAGGAGCAGCTTCAAAGAGTTTGAAAATGGCTCCGCTGCAAACCTGCCTGCTTGATAACGCCAATAACTCCTACCACTTGTGAGATGCTCTCTTATGTTCCTACCCACCTGCCCTCTCCTGCGACCTAGCCACTGCCAGCTTCTCAAGACTCAAGACCTCAAGTACCACAAGACCGTTGCATACACAGTCTACTCCCCCTGTTTTCTCCAAGTCTGTCCCACGAGCGCCTAACTGCTGGGTTAAGCCCTGGTACTTTCTCTTCGACTGTGGACACTCCTCTCCATCGCTATTCTTCGCCTGCCCCGCCTTCCCCGCTCACTCCCACTGGGGTCTTACCTGAACTCTGTTGTTGTTGCTCCAATCCTCATACCAAACAAGTTGAACTTATATTTATTTGGGAGTTCAGTTTAAATAAGTGGCTACTGGAGATCAACCCCAAGAAGTGGCTACTGAAGTTAAATCCAAACAAGTGGCTACTCGAGTTCAACCCAAACAGGTGGCTACTGGTGTTGAACCCATATAAGTGGCTACCGGAGTTCAACCCAAACAAGTGGCTACTGGAGTTCAACCCAAACAGGTGGCTACTGGTGTTGAACCCAAACAAGTGGCTACTGGAGTTCAACCCAAACAAGTGGCTACTGGAGTTCAACCCAAACAAGTGGCTACTGGTGTTGAACCCATATAAGTGGCTACTGGAGTTCAACCCAAACAAGTGGCTACTGGAGTTCAACCCAA
Source organism: Cherax quadricarinatus (assembly GCF_026875155.1). Lineage (NCBI taxonomy): Eukaryota > Metazoa > Arthropoda > Malacostraca > Decapoda > Parastacidae > Cherax > Cherax quadricarinatus. Next base: position 11,997,873 of record NC_069407.1, on the reverse strand, counting down.
ACTAGTGGCTACTGGAGTTCAACCCAAATTAGTGGCTACTGGAGTTCAACCCAAACTAGTGGCTACTGGATTTCAACCCAAACAAGTGGCTACTAGAGTTCAACCCAAACAAGTGGCTACTGGAGTTCAACCCAAACAAGTGGCTACTGGAGTTCAACCCAAACAAGTGGCTACTGGAGTTAAACCCAAACAAGTGGCTACTGGAGTTCAACCCAAACAGGTGGCTACTGGTGTTGAACCCAAACAAGTGGCTACTGGAGTTCAACCCAAACAAGTGGCTACTGGAGTTCAACCCAAACAAGTGGCTACTGGTGTTGAACCCATATAAGTGGCTACTGGAGTTCAACCCAAACAAGTGGCTACTGGAGTTCAACCCAAACAAGTGGCAACTGGAGTTAAACCCAAACAAGTGGCTACTGGAGTTCAACCCAAACAGGTGGCTACTGGTGTTGAACCCAAACAAGTGGCTACTGGAGTTCAAACCAAACAAGTGGCTACTGGAGTTCAACCCAAACAAGTGGCTACTGGTGTTGAACCCATATAAGTGGCTACTGGAGTTCAACCCAAACAAGTGGCTACTGGAGTTCAACCCAAACTAGTGGCTACTGGAGTTCAACCCAAATTAGTGGCTACTGGAGTTCAACCCAAACTAGTGGCTACTGGAGTTCAACCCAAACAAGTGGCTACTGGATTTCAACCCAAACAAGTGGCTACTAGAGTTCAACCCAAACAAGTGGCTACTGGAGTTCAACCCAAACAAGTGGCTACTGGAGTTCAACCCAAACAAGTGGCTACTGGAGTTAAACCCAAACAAGTGGCTACTGGAGTTCAACCCAAACAGGTGGCTACTGGTGTTGAACCCAAACAAGTGGCTACTGGAGTTCAACCCAAACAAGTGGCTACTGGAGTTCAACCCAAACAAGTGGCTACTGGTGTTGAACCCATATAAGTGGCTACTGGAGTTCAACCCAAACAAGTGGCTACTGGAGTTCAACCCAAAACAAGTGGCAACTGGAGTTAAACCCAAACAAGTGGCTACTGGAGTTCAACCCAAACAGGTGGCTACTGGTGTTGAACCCAAACAAGTGGCTACTGGAGTTCAAACCAAACAAGTGGCTACTGGAGTTCAACCCAAACAAGTGGCTACTGGTGTTGAACCCATATAAGTGGCTACTGGAGTTCAACCCAAACAAGTGGCTACTGGAGTTCAACCCAAACTAGTGGCTACTGGAGTTCAACCCAAATTAGTGGCTACTGGAGTTCAACCCAAACTAGTGGCTACTGGAGTTCAACCCAAACAAGTGGCTACTGGATTTCAACCCAAACAAGTGGCTACTAGAGTTCAACCCAAACAAGTGGCTACTGGAGTTCAACCCAAACAAGTGGCTACTGGAGTTCAACCCAAACAAATGGCTACTGGAGTTAAACCCAAACAAGTGGCTACTGGAGTTAAACCCAAACAAGTGGCTACTGGAGTTCAACCCAAAAAAGTGGCTACTGGAGTTCAACCCAAACTAGTGGCTACTGGAGTTCAACCCAAACTAGTGGCTACTGGAGTTCAACCCAAACTAGTGGCTACTGGAGTTCAACCCAAACAAGTGGCTACTGGAGTTCAACCCAAACAAGTGGCTACTGGAGTTCAACCCAAACTAGTGGCTACTGGAGTTCAACCCAAACTAGTGACTACTGGAGTTCAACCCAAACTAGTGGCTACTGGACTTCAACCCAAACAAGTGGCTACTGGAGTTCAACCTAAACAAGTGGCTACTGGAGTTCAACCCAAACTAGTGGCTACTGGAGTTCAACCCAAACAAGTGGTTACTGGAGTTCAACCCAAACAAGTGGTTACTGGAGTTCAGCCCAAACAAGTGGCTACTGGAATTCAACCCAAACAAGTGGCTACCGGAGTTCAACCCAAACAAGTGGTTACTGGAGTTCAACCCAAACAAGTGGCTACTGGAATTCAACCCAAACAAGTGGCTACTGGAGTTAAACCCAAAAAAGTGGCTACTGGAGTTCAACCCAAACTAGTGGCTACTGGAGTTCAACCCAAACTAGTGGCTACTGGAGTTCAACCCAAACTAGTGGCTACTGGAGTTCAACCCAAACAAGTGGCTACTGGAGTTCAACCCAAAAAAGTGGCTACTGGAGTTCAACCCAAACTAGTGGCTACTGGAGTTCAACCCAAACTAGTGGCTACTGGAGTTCAACCCAAACTAGTGGCTACTGGAGTTCAACCCAAACAAGTGGCTACTGGAGTTCAACCCAAACAAGTGGCTACTGGAGTTTAACCCAAACTAGTGGCTACTGGAGTTCAACCCAAACTAGTGGCTACTGGAGTTCAACTCAAACTAGTGGCTACTGGAGTTCAACCCAAACAAGTGGCTACTGGAGTTCAACCCAAACAAGTGGCTACTGGAGTTCAACCCAAACTAGTGGCTACTGGAGTTCAACCCAAACAAGTGGTTACTGGAGTTCAACCCAAACAAGTGGTTACTGGAGTTCAACCCAAACAAGTGGCTACTGGAATTCAACCCAAACAAGTGGCTACCGGAGTTCAACCCAAACAAGTGGTTACTGGAGTTCAACCCAAACAAGTGGCTACTGGAATTCAACCCAAACAAGTGGCTACTGGAGTTCAACCCAAAAAAGTGGCTACTGGAGTTCAACCCAAACTAGTGGCTACTGGAGTTCAACCCAAACTAGTGGCTACTGGAGTTCAACCCAAACTAGTGGCTACTGGAGTTCAACCCAAACAAGTGGCTACTGGAGTTCAACCCAAACAAGTGGCTACTGGAGTTCAGCCCAAACTAGTGGCTACTGGAGTTCAACCCAAACAAGTGGTTACTGGAGTTCAACCCAAACAAGTGGCTACTGGAATTCAACCCAGACAAGTGGCTACTGGAGTTCAACCCAAACAAGTGGTTACTGGAGTTCAACCCAAACAAGTGGCTACTGGAATTCAACCCAAACAAGTGGCTGCTGGAGTTCAACCCAAGCAAGTGGCTACTGGAGTTCAATCGAAAGAAGTGCAAAGTCATGCAAACTGGAGAGTATGCAGGAATACCACTTACAGAGCATACACTGTAAGTCAAGAAATTACAAAAAAATGAGAAAGGTCTGGGAGTAATCATTACCTTGAACATATCACCCAAGGTGAATCACCTTCAGAAACCCAAACGAAAAACTTTCATGGGTTTTACAGGATGTATCTGTGGCATGACAGCAGTTGAACGAATGATGGTGAATGTAGTCCTTCCTTTTGTTGGGGGAGTTACCCTACCTCGGTGGGAGACGGTCGGTGCGTTGGAAAAAAACAACTGAGGATAACATTGTATCAATTGCATCTGCTAGAAAAATGACAGGATGGATAATGAGAACCTTCAAAACTAGGGATGCCAAGCCCATGATGACACTCTTCAGGTCACTTGTTCTATCTAGGCTGGAATATTGCTGCACACTAACAGCACCTTTCAAGGCAGGTGAAATTGCTGACCTAGAAAATGTACAGAGAACCTTCACGGCGCGCATAACGGAGATAAAACACCTCAATTACTGGGAGCGCTTGAGGTTCCTAAAACTGTATTCCCTGGAACGCAGGCAGGAGAGATACATGATTATATACACCTGGAAAATCCTAGAGGGACTAGTACCGAACTTGCACACGAAAATCACTCACTACGAAAGCAAAAGACTTGGCAGACGATGCAACATCCCCCCAATGAAAAGCAGGGGTGTCACTAGCACGTTAAGAGACCATACAATAAGTGTCAGGGGCCCAAGACTGTTCAACTGCCTCCCAGCATACATAAGGGGGATTACCAACAGACCCCTGGCAGTCTTCAAGCTGACACTGGACAAGCACCTAAAGTCGGTTCCTGACCAGCCGGGCTGTGGCTCGTACGTTGGTTTGCATGCAGCCAGCAGCAACAGCCTGGTTAATCAGGCTCTGATCCACCAGGAGGCCTGGTCACAGACCGGGCCGCGGGGGCGTTGACCCCCGGAACTCTCTCCAGGTAAACTCCAGGTAAACTCCAGGTGGGTTTTAAGAGTTTTATTCTGGCAATCCTGCCTGGCTGAACATTAAAATGGTATAAAATACCGACAGGTTGTTAGGTAAGACACATATGCAACAGTTAGGTATCTTTATTTCGAAACGTTTCGCCTACACAGTAGGCTTCTTCACTCGAGTACAGAAAAGTTGATAGCAGCAGAAGAGACTTGAAGACGATACTTCGTCTTCAAGTCTCTTCTGCTTCTATCAACTTTTCTGTACTCGACTGAAGAAGCCTACTGTGTAGGCGAAACGTTTCGAAATAAAGATACCTAACTGTTGCATATGTGTCTTACCTAACAATCCTGCCTGACGCCAATGTTCCCTGTTGACTGATTGGTCAGTCAAGCTGTGTTTGTCCGCAGGCAGCAGGCCAAGTAAGCTTAAGCTGCTATCTAACACTAAGCATCAAGGGAAAACCCCCAGGCTCTCTCATTTTTGAGGTGGGTTGGAGGGTGGACTGGAGGATGGATGGGAGGGTGGGTTGGAGGCTGGATGAGAGGGTGGGTTGGAGGGTGGACGGAGGAGTGTGCCTAGAGATTGCTCCGGGGGTCCACGCTTCCCAGGGAAGGTCCCAGACCAAACCTCACGAGGGAGCAAGGCCTGATCAACCAGGCTGTTACTGCTGGCCGTATGCAGTCCAGCTGCGATGGGTTCGGATGAGTGATATCGGGTAGTAATGCCACAATATACCTGGCCTGTATTGAGTTTATTGAAGAGCTGGTCTCTGCCTGCCGCCATAGTCCTACTAGCCCAACTGCCCAAATTAGACTGAGGGTACTCGTACGAATGGTATCTTAGATTTTAGTGTGATCACCTGACTAACGGTTACTGGAATACATATGTATACGTACTATACACTTCTGACAGCTCGGAACATGCCATGTTATGGCATCCCAACATAAAGACAGGTAACTAATACAATGGGAATTGAATGGCAGATACGGGCAACAGACAGTGATTCTTTACAATGCAAAGGAATGTTGTACAACAAAAAACATCTATCATAGGTCATAAGGCATAATAAAATTCGAGTGGGAGACCAGAACTTGCACACAATCCAACTTACAAACCACAGTCTGGCTGATCAAGAACTGACTTTAGGAACCTATCCAATTCCCTCTTAGAGACAGCATGGGGTTTATTGGTAATCCCGTCTTATGTATAATGGGAGACTGGATAATCTAGGGGCCCTTACACTCATTCAGTGTACTCACAGCACCTCTGCTTTTAATTGGAAGTTTCTGGCACCATCTGCCGAGCTTCTTGCTATCATAGGAAGTGATTTCTGTGTGCAAACTTGGGATCAGTTCCTCTAGGATTTTCCAGGTGTAAATAATGATGTATCCTTCTCGCCATCGTTTCAAAGAGTACAGTTAGAGACTTCAATTGTTCCCATTAATCTAGGTGCTTGACTTAACCTATATGTTCACTGAAGGTTCTCTATACATTCTCTAGATCTGCAATTCTGCCTGCCTTAAAAGGGGCTGTTAGTGTATAACCGTGTTCCA
>NC_069407.1:11963189-11991808 GCF_026875155.1 Cherax quadricarinatus | reverse complement strand
TACTTTAAAAAACGAGGTATCAAAGCTCAGGGCAGAAAGAGAGAGGGGACCTAGCAACGATCAGTGAAGAAGGGGGGGCCAGGGCTGAGTCCCCGACCCCTTTCAAACCCCCAAAATTAAAGGGGATTTCACAATGAAAATTTTAAAAAATGGTGACAAGAGTGGCCAGAAAAATGTTTGGGCAGAAAAACAAAACCAGCACCCCTTTCCCAAAAAAATAACTGTAAAAAAAAATGTGGGTAACTTAATAAAGTCAGTTTAAAACGAAACTTTTCCCAAAATGTTAAAAAGATCATTTTCCCAAGAGGAAAATAAAATGAAGGAAAAAACTTAAACTAATGGGGTGATTTGGGGAAATTTCAGATGCTTGGTAGTTTAAAAAAATAAGGAAATCTCCGCAAGTCCCTATGAGGTGTTTTCCCGGGGGCAACACCCCCACCCCATCCTTGACCAGGCTTCCAGTGGATCAGGGGCCCGATCAACCCAAAGGGAAAATTTTCCGGGGCCCAAAGTAGCCAACATACGAACCACAGCCCCGGGTGACTGGTTTCTGACCTCGTTCTCTCCTCCAAAAAGGGGCATTCCCCAAAACTTTAACGAAAGATTGAAACCCCCTAAAACCCACCGGGAAAAAAATCTCAAAAATGGGGGGATCACAAAAGATGATCATCTTCATATCTTCACTTTGGGGGCCCGGAAATTTAATTTTTCCCTTGTTGAGGGGCTAATCCCGGAAAAACCGTCCCCCAATTTACCACTTTAAGAAAACGAGAAATGGCGCTACTAATACGTTTACAAACCCAAAAAATTACAAACCCAAATAAAATTTTCCAAACCCGGTATAAATTCCACCAAAATATTTCACCAAGAATATTTTCCCCAAGAATATTTCACCAAGAATATTTTTACCAAGAATAAAATTTTACCCGGTATATTTCCCCCAAGGGTTTTACCAGGTATATTCCCCAAGAATATTTCCCCGGGATATTTCACCAAGGGTATTTCACCGGTATAATTTTACCAAGAATTTTTTCACCAAGAATATTTAAACCCAAAAATATTTACCAGGGATTTTCACCAAGGGTATTTTCACCAAAACATTTCCCCCAAGAAAAATTTCCCCCAGGTATATTTCCCCCAAAATATTTCACCAAGGATATTTTACCAAGGGGTATTTTACCAAGAATATTTTTACCAAAATATTTCAACCCCGGGAATATTTCAAACCAAAAAATATTTCACCAAGAAAATTTTACCAGGTTTTATTTTCACCAAGAATATTTTTTTTACCAGTATATTTCAAACCCAAAAAAATTTCAAACCAAAAAATATTTCCCCAGGGAATTTCACCAAGATAATTTTAACCAGGTATATTTTCCCCAAAAAAATTTCACCAAGAATATTTCCCCCAGGTATAAATTTAAAAAAGAATATTTCCCCAGGGATAAATTTTACCAAGAATATTTTTACCCCGAAAATTTCACCAAAAATTTTCACCAAGAATTTTCCACCAGGTATATTTTACCAAAAATATTTTTACCAGGAAAATTTCACCAAAAATTTTCACCAGGGATATTTCACCAGGGATAAATTTTACCCCAAAAATAAATTTCCACCAGGTATATTTCACCCCGGAATTTCACCAAAATATTTCACCAAGAAATTTCCCAGAATATTTTTCCCCGGTAATTTTCACCAGGTAAAAATTTTTACCCAAAAATTTTTTCACCAGGGATATTTCCCCCAAGGGTATTCACCAAGAAAAATTCACCAAGAATATTTCACAAGGTTTTATTTCCCCCAAGAATTTCAAACCCAAAAATATTTTTCCCCCAGGGATATTTCACCCCAAAAATATTTCACCAGGGATATTTCACCCCAAAAAATTTTCACCAGGGATATTTTACCAAGGAATTTTTTTCACCAAAAATATTTCACCAAGAATATTTCACCAAGAAAATTTCCCCCAGGTATATTTTTACCAAGAAAAATTTCACCAAGAATAAATTTTACCAGGTATATTTTTAAAACCCAAAAAATTTCCCCCAAGAATATTTCACCAGGGATATTTCAAACCCAAAAATATTTCACCAGGTATATTTCAAACCAAAAATTTTCACCAAGAAAAATTTCCCCCATGTATATTTTTAAACCCAAAAAATTTTACCAGGTATATTTTTCCCCCAAAAATTTTTTTCACAAAAATATTTCACCAGTAAAAAATTTTACCAAAAATATTTCAACCCGGTAAAATTTCACCAAGAATATTTTACCAAGAATAATTTACCCAAAAATATTTCACCAAGAATTTTTTTCACCAAGAATATTTTACCCGTAAATTTTTAAACCAAAAAATATTCACCAAGAATATTTTTACACAAATATTTCACCAAAATAATTTTAACCAGGTATATTTCACCAAGAAATAATTTTACCAAGAAATTTTTACCAGGGAAATTTCAAACCAAAAATATTTTTAAAACCCAAAAATTTTCCCCCAGGATATTTCAAACCAAAAAAATTTTACCAGGGATATTTTACCAAAATATTTCACCAAGAATATTTTACCAGGAAAATTTCACCAAAAAATTTTCAAACCCGGTATAAATTTTACCAAGAATATTTTCACCAAAATATTTCACCCCGGTATATTTCCCCAAGAATATTTCACCAGGGAAATTTTACCCCAAAAATATTTCACAAAGAAATTTCACCCAAAAAATATTCACCAAGAAAAATTTCACCAAAATATTTCACCAGGGAAAATTTTACCAAAAAATTTTACCAAAATATTTCACCAAGAAAAATTTCACCAAGAATATTTCACCAGGTAAATTTCACCAAAAATATTTCACCAAAATTTCACCAGGGATATTTCACCCAAAAATTTTTTCACCCAGGGGTTTTTCACCCAAGGGAAAATTTTACCAAGAATTAAATTTTACCAGGGATATTTCACCAAGAAATTTCACCAAGAATATTTTACCAAGAATATTTTTACCAGGGAAAATTTTTACCCCAAAAATATTTTTACCCAAAAATATTTCACCAGTATATTTCACCAAGAATATTTCACCCAGGTATATTTCCCCCCAAGAATATTTCAAAAAAGAATTTTTCACCAGGTATATTTTTTACCCAAAAATATTTCACCAAGAATATTTACCAGGGATATTTTAACCCCAAAATTTCACCAAGAATATTTTTCACAAAAAAATATTTCACCAAGAAATTTCACCAGGGAAAATTTTTACCAAAAATTTCCCCCAAGAAAATTTCACCAGGTAAATTTTTTTCACAAGAATATTTTTTCCCCTTATTTTTAAGAAAAATTTTACCAGGGTTAAAATTTCACCAAGGGTAAACACCAAGAATATTTCCCCCCAAAAAATATTTCACCAGGAATTTCACCAAGAAAACACCAGGAAAAATTTTTACCAAAAATATATCACCAGGGATTTTTTTTTCACCAAGAAATTTTCCAAACCCGTAAAATTTCACCAAGGGTATTTCACCAAGAATATTTTACAAGAAAATTTTAACCAAGGTATATTTCACCCAAAAATAATTCACCAGGGATATTTTACCAAAAAATATTTTACCAAGAATTTTTTTCCAGTATATTTTTACCCCAAAAAAATTTCACCAGGTATATTTCACCAAGAATATTTCACCAGGTAAAATTTTCACCAAGAAAAAAATTTTACCGGGAAAAATTTTACCAAGAATATTTCCCCCAAAAAATAATTTTACCAGGTATATTTTCACCCCAAAATTAAATTTCACCAGGTATATTTCACCAAGAATATTTCACCAAGAATATTTCACCAAGAATATTTCACCAGGTATATTTCACCAAGAATATTTCACCAGGTATATTTCACCAAGAATATTTCACCAAGAATATTTCACCAAGAATAAATTTTACCAAAAAATTTTTACCAAGTATATTTTACCAAGAATATTCACCAGGGATAAATTTTATCAAGAATTTTTCCCAAGAATATTTTTACCAAGAATATTTCACCCCGGTAAATTTCACCCGAATATTTCACCAGGGGATTTTTCACCAAAAATATTTACCAGTATTTCACCAAGAATATTTCACCAAATATTTCACCAAGAATAATTTTACCAAGAATATTTCACCAGGAAAATTTTACCAAGAAATTTTTTACCAAGAATATTTCACCAGGGATATTTTTCCCCAAAATTAAAACACCAAGAATTTTTCCCCCAAGAATATTTTTACCAGGGATATTTTACCCAAAAATATTTCACCAAGGGAAAATTTCCCCCAAGAATAGTTCACAAAGGGAAAATTTTTACCCGGGATATTTCACCAAGAAATTTAATTTTACCAAGAATTTTCACCAAAATATTTCACCAAGAATATTTCACCAGGGATATTTCACCAAATTTATTTCACCAGGGAATTTTCACCAGGTTTTATTCCCCACTAACCCCAGTACCAAAAAAACTGTTTCACAAACAAAAATAGCAAAAAAACTTTGTCCCACTAACACATGGGAAACAACTGCTCACTAACACAGTAGCAAACCCAAATATTCACAACAAGGGGCAAACAAAACCCTCTCACTAAAACAGAATAAACAAAATGTTCACTAAAACATGGGAAACATCTGTTTTCCCCTAACACAGAAGGGAAAAAAAACTGTCCACTAACACCTACAAACAACTGCCCACTAACACAGTAACTTTCAACTGTCCACAACACAGTAGCAAAAAAACTGTTTTCACTAAAAAATTGCAAACAAATGCTACTAACACAGTACAAACAACTGTCTCACTAAAATGGGCCCAAAAAACTGTCCACTACACAGGGAGCAAAAAAAACTTGGCCCACTAACACGAAAAAACAACTATCTCACTAACACCAAATGGCAAAAAACGTCTCACTAACACAGAAGCAAACAATTGGGCCCCACTAACACAGTAGCAAACAACTCTTCCCCACTAACACATTGGCAAAAACAACTGCCCCACAAACACAGTAATAAACAACTGTCCACTAACACAGAAGCAAACAACTGTCCCCACTAAAAGTAGCAAACAACGGGCTACTAAAAACCCGTACATACAACTGTCTTACTAAAAAAAAGTAGCAAACAAAAGTCACTAACACAGTGGGAAACAACCCGTCTCACCAAACAATAGCAAACAACTGCTCACTAACAAAGTTGCAAAAAACTGTCTCACTAAAACAATACAAAAAACTTTTTCTCACTAACACAGTACCCCCCAACTGTCCAAAAAAATAAAAAAAAACAAATACAAACAAAATGTCCCCCACTAACACACAAAACTTCAACCAAGTAAACAAACATCTGTTTACTAACACAGGAACAAACAACGGGCTCACTAACAATAGTAAACAACTGTTCACTACACAGTACAAACATCTGTCTCACTAACCAGAAGCAAACAACTGTCTCACTAACACAGTAGCAAAAAAACTGTCCTTTAAATAACACTGGCAAACAACTGGGCCCAAAAACACATACAAACAACCCGTCCAAATAAAAACAGGGGCAAACAACTGTCCTCACAAACACAGTAGCAAACAACTGTCTCACTAACACAGAACAAACAAATTCTCACTAAACAGTAGCAAACAACCCGCTCACAACACAGTGGCAAACAACCGGCTCCTAACACAATACAAACAACTTCTCCTAACACAGAGCAAAAAACTGTCCCCATTAACACAATAGCAAAAAAACGGGCTCACTAACAAAAGGGAGCAAAAAACTGTCTCAAATAAAACAATATCCCAAAAAACTGTCCCCACAACACAGTAAACAAAAAACTGTCCCCCACTAAAAAATTTGCAAACAACTGTCACTTCCCCAAAAAAGCAAACAACGTCTCACTAACACAGTGGCAAACAACTTCTCACTAACACATAGCAAACAACTGTCCCCACTAAAAACGTAGCCAAAAAAACCCGTTCCCCCACTAACACATACAAAAAAAATTTTTCACTAACACCGGGAAACAATGTCCCCACAACACAGTAGCAAACAACCTTTTCCACTAACCAAAAGGGGGCAAACAACGTCCACTAACCCCAAAAAGCAAACAACAGGCTCACTAACAAAAGTAGCAAACAAATTCCCCCATAACACAAAAAACAAACAACTGTCCCCACTAACACAGAGCAAACAACTTTCCCCACTAACACAGTACAAAAACTGTCTCACTAAACACAGTACAAACAACTGTCCCACTAACACAGTAGCCCAAAAAACTTCCACTAACTCAGTGGAAAAATTTTTCCCCACTAACACAAAAGCAAACAACTGTCCCACTAACCAGTAGCAAACAAATGTCCATTTAAAACAATAGCAAAAAAACTGCTCAAATAACAAAAGTAGCAAACAACTGTCTCACAACACAGGGAAACAAAATTCCCCACTAAAAACAGTAGCAAACCAAATGCTCACTAACACAATTTGCAAAAAAACGTCCACTCACACATTTCAAACAACTGTCTCACTAACACGTACAAAAAATCGGGCTCATAAAAACAGTAGCAAAAAAACCTCACTAACACAAAGGGAAAAAAACTGTCCACTAACACAGAAGCAAACATCGTCTCACTAACAAACCGGGGCAAACAACTGTCTCACAACACAGAAGCAAAACAACTGGCCTCACTAACAAGGGACAAACATCGTCTCACTAACACAGTGGCAAAAAACTGTCTCACACAGTAGCAAACATCTGTCCCCACTAACCAGTAGCCAAAAATCTGCTCACAACAAAAGAAGCAAACAAATGTCTCACAACAAAAAGCAAACATCTGTCCCCACTAAAAAAGCAAACAACTGTCCTCAAACACAGAAGCAAACATCTGTCCCCACTAACACAGTAGCAAAAACCCGGGCTCACTAACACAGAAAGCAAACAACTGTCTTTCCCAACACAAAAGGGAAAAAATCTTCTCACTAACCAAAAAGCAAACAACTGTCCACCCAAAACAAAAGCAAACTCTGTCTCACTAACACAAACAAACCCCCGTCCCCACAACACAGGGAAACAAACAACTGTCTCATAACACAAAGCAAACATCTGCCCACTAACACAGGAACAAACATCTGTTCCCTAAAAAACAGTAGCCCAAAAACTGTCTCTCCAACACAGAAGCAAACAACTGTCCACTAACACAGAAGCAAACAAACTGTTTTCACTAACACAAAATAGCAAACAACTGTCCCCACTAACACAAAGAAAAAAACGGCCCCCTAACACAGAGCAAACATCTGTCCCTTAAAACAGTACAAACAACCCGTCTCACTAACACAGTACAAACAACGGGCCCAACACAGAAACAAAAAAACTTCCCCACTGGAAAACAGAACAAAAAACTGTTCCCCCAAACAGAAGCAAACCCAACCTTGGGGGGGCCCCCCCTTAAAACTGAAACAGAAGCAAACAACTGTCCCCAAAACACAGAACAAAAAAACTGTCCCACTTACACAGAACAAAAAATTCTCACTAACCAGAAGCAAACAAATTTTCTCACTAACACAGAGGCAAACAACTGTCTCCCCCTGACACAAAGCAAACAAAATGTCTCCGACACAGGGAAAAAAACAACGTCTCACTAACACAGAAGCAAACACTGTCTCCCAAACTAACACAGTAACCAAAAAACTGCTCACTAAAAACAGAACAAAAAAAAGTCTCACTAACACAGAAGCAAAAAAACTTTCCCCACTAACAAGTACAAACAACTGTCCCCACACCAAAACAAAAATCTGTCTCACCAACACAGTAACAAAAATCTTTGTCTAGCACAGAACCCAAAAAAACTGCTCACAACACAGAAGCCCAAAAACGGCCACAACACAGAAGCAAACAACCCGGGAAGATAATTTAACTCAAGAGATCCCCGGTAGAAAAATGGACACCTTGTTTTTTACTGTTTTTGGTTTGCTTCTTTAAAAAAACTTTTTTTTCCCCGATTTATTTTTTTTAAATTTAAAGGGCCCCCTTTTTTAAGAGAGTTTTGTAACTCACCTATATGTGGTTGCAGGGGGCGAGTCATAGGGTCCCCAGCCCCCCCCCTTCACGAAATGCTAGTAGGTCCCCTCTCTCCCTGCTCCATGACTTTAAACATACCCGCTTCAAACTATGTATGGTTTTCCCGCCTCCACTACATAACTTGCTAAAAGGGTATTTCCCCCTTTTTTTTTTTTTGTTGTGTGTGTGTGTGGGGTATTGTGTGTGGGGTGTGTTTTGTGTTGTGGTGGTGTTGGGGTGTGTGTGGGGTTGTTGTGTGTGAGGGGGGTCCCCCGGGAAAACCGGGTTGAGAACATCTCACTGGGTAATTTTTTTTCTTCTCGGGTGCTATAAAAAAAGGGGGGAAAAAAAGATTAATTTTAAGCCCTTTCCCGAAAAGCTGATATGGGGTGACTTTATCTCTTACGTGTGTAAATGTACTGCTAAAAATGCTGTGAACCACAAAACCACATGCACAAAGCACACAAACACACATTCAACACCACACATGCAACACGCAACACATTTGCACACGCAAAACATTCACACCAACCCCACCACATGCACAAAACACACTTTCACAAAGCCCCCACGCACACCACACCCTGCACACGCACACATGGCACACACACAATGCCACACACACAGCACACACAAAACAAGGGACACACACACACATGCACACACACACATGCACACACACATGCACACACACATGCACACACACATGCACACACACATGCACACACACACATGCACACACATGCACACGAACACATGCACACGCACACATGCACACGCACACATGCACATGCACACACATGCACACACACACATGCACACACACACATGCACACACGCACATGCACACACACACATGCACACACACATGCACACACACACACATGCACACACACACATGCACACACACACATGCACACACACATGCACACACACACATGCACACACACACACACACACATGCACACACACACATGCACACGCACACATGCACATACCCTGGGCAGCTCAGACATTGAGGACATCAAGTATGAGAGTCCCCTAGGAGCTAGCGACCACGTGGTTCTGTGCTTTGAATACATAGTAGAGCTGCAAGTGGAGAGAATAACAGGAGTTGAATGGGGAAAGCCTGACTATAAAAGAGGGGACTACATAGGGTTGAAGAACTTCTTGCGGGAGGTCCAGTGGGACAGAGAACTGGTAGGAAAGCCAGTAAATGAAATGATGGAATGTGTAGCAACAAAATGCAAGGAGGCAGTGGAAAGGTTTATTCCCAAGGGCAACAGTAACAACGGGAAGACCAGAACGAGCCCCTGGTTTACCCGATGGTGTAAGGAGGCAAAAACAAAGTGCAATAGAGAATGGAAAAAGTACAGAAGGCAGAGAACACACGAAAATAGGGAGATCAGTCGCAGAGCCAGGAATGAGTACGCACGGGTAAGGAGGGAGGCCCAGCGACAGTATGAAAATGACATAGCATCGAGAATCAAGACTGACCCGAAACTGTTGTATAGCCACATCAGGAGGAAGACAACAGTCAAAGACCAGGTGATCAGATTAAGGACATGAGGTGGAGAACTCACAAGAAATGATCAGGAGGTAAGTGAGGAGCTGAACAGGAGATTTAAGGAAGTTTTTACAGTAGAGACAGAAGGGCTGTTGAAGACAGCACAGAAGGGAACATCAAGAGGGAATATACCAACAAGTGTTGGATGACATAACGAACAACTGAGGAGGAGGTGAAGAAGCTCTTAAGTGACCTTGACACCTCAAAGGCGATGGGACCGGACATCTTCCCATGGGTCCTTAGAGAAGGAGCAGAGATAGCTGTGCGTGCCTTAACCACAATCTTCAACACATCCCTTGAAACTGGGCAACTACCTGAGAAATGGAAGACAGCTAATGTAGTCCCCATATTTAAGAAAGGAAACAGAAACGAGGCACTAAACTACAGACCTGTGTCTCTGACATGTATTGTGTGCAAAGTCATGGAGAAGAATATCAGGAGGAGAGTGGTCGAACACCTGGAAAAGAACAAGATTATAAATGAAAACCAGCATGGGTTCATGGAAGGCAAATCTTGTATCACAAACCTCCTGGAGTTTTATGACAAGGTAACAGAAGTAAGACACGAGAGAGAGGGGTGGGTAGATTGCATTTTCCTAGACTGCAGGAAGGCCTTTGACACAGTTCCCCACAAGAGATTAGTGCAGAAGCTGGAGGATCAGGCGCATGTAAAAGGGAGGGCACTGCAATGGATAAGGGAATACCTGACAGGGAGGCAGCAACCTTGGGATGTTGCCCGAGTTATGGCCAACACCGGAGAAGAATTAATCATTATAGGTTCAGGACACAAACTAACAGTAGTAATGTTATTACCCAGTAATAACATGGCATCTTTCATGGGGAATCCTTTTGAGACACCTACAGTCAAGTACCCAGTGTAATATTTGCACTGTACATAAATTTTATGGAAAGGAACAGAATATATAGCTCCTCCAAATGCTTCCAATAAAACAGAGGAATTCAAAGAAGTATTCTCTGAAAGGGGTAATATTCCTTCTCTTACAAGTGGGCAATATGCTCCAGTATCTCTAAAGGTTTTTAAACTTTAGTTGTTTCTGAGTTTTCCTGAAGGGAAATTAGACTCTTGAAATAATAAGGGGCCCATACCTTTTTTACTTCTCTAGGGGACATGTTACTGGGATATTAGAGATTTTCCCAATGGGTTGGGGTTTATGGGAGCAGTTGGGATGGATGGGGACCTACTTTGTTGCAGAGGAAGCAGAGGGCAGCTTGCCCTTTACTCCCTGCTGACGTTGCAAATGGTGTCGTTCTGGCGGGTTTGTCTCTCGGGATACTGTTGTGGAGATGCACCATGAGTAGTTTGCCTCTCCGCAGGGGACCATATGTTGAGAACGTGGCTCACCAGGTGGCTTAGTTGGCTGACGTAGACGTTCTCCCCCGGCTGGCACTTCTTTCTCCAAGGTTGACGATCTCTGCTCATGCCAGGCTGTTTGAAAAGAGAGCGGGACCGCTCGGACAAAGGACGGTTAGTTCGAAGGTATCAGCCAACCTGGCTGCCTCCAAAATGCGTGGTTAAGTCACGTCCTGCAAAAAGGGACTCGAACCTCTGGTCCCACAGACTCTAGCAGGTTATCAATCAGAATAAGCTGCACCAACTCCTCAAAGGTAGAGACACCACTTGTTTTAAATACCAACTGGTAAAAGTTTTGGGTTTGCTGTCTCACAAAGTCCACTAGGGATTGACCAAGCTGTCGTCTGCCCAGCTTAAAATTTTTTTATATTTGGCTGGGATACACGTATATGCTCCCAACACTGTGGTCTTCACAAACTTGATAATCAGAAAAATTCAGCGTCATTTAATACTGACGTAAATTCCTGGGGCCTTACCCAATAATGCTGTATGAACCAACGATGCCCATTGCTGTTCCGGCCACCTCAAGGCTCGAGCCTGATTTTCGAAGCTTTCGAAAAATTGCTCTGGTTCGGCCTCATTGAAGCGGGGAACAAGCTGTACTGCTTTTTGTAAACTAAAATCATTACAGAATGCGAAAACTGCCTCCTTTTTCTTTCCTATCATATTTTTCCCCTTTGCAAATGCTCTCTGTTCCCTAGTTTGCTCAAGATTGATTTTTGCCAGCTCAAGTGCCAACGACGTTGATTCACCCTGAGACAACCCAGCTGCACTATACTGACCATTTGCTCCGTAGGTGTATCATTTCCTCCTGCAGAAACATTAGTTTTTGCCCCTAGCTCCGTAGAGGGAGGAGTCTGATGTGCCATCTTTCTTCAATAAGTTTGTCAGCAATCAATGAACGCAGTTGCGCAGCTGTGAGAGTGCGTTTGTATTTAATGCCAATGGAACGAGCAATTTGCCAACAAGCTGTAGACAATTTAGGTGGTTATGCAAAGTATATGCCGACAAAAAGTATTGACTCGTCTGGTGGCATAAGTTATTCGCTATGCACAGTAAGATTGCAGAATACCCCAAAGTAACACGTTAATTTGCAGAACACGCTTAGCTATGCACAGTACGATTGCGAATACGCATACAAGCAAAGCCGCTGCAAAATTCTCCACACAGAACAGGCTAGTAACAAACTGACACGAAAAATTTTGGGTAAAGCAATGCCAGACAGCAAGTTGCACAATGTTCCTGCTACGAGCTTCACCCTAAGCTCCCCTTTTTCTCTAAGTCCAGCTCCAGATCCCGGACAGGCCCCCATATTACAACCCAGGAATCCAAATGGCCTGTTATCCCGGGTGTAATGGGAGCAAAATAAACACAGCAGAAAAAGTTTAGACTTATATTTTTCCTTTCACCAATTTAGAACAGCAATATGTACACTATGTACAGTGATAAGTATAGTGCACTCCACGGTAAGCAAGGCAGAATAGAAGCCACAAGATAGCAGACCGTGCTTCAACCAGCTCTAGAATGGGAATGACAAGGGCAGACAGGAGAGCGGTACCCACATAACCTCTGCGATTGCCAAAACCATCTTCTTATTGGCTAGAACCTGGTCACTAGTTGAACGACGGGGCCCCATCAACTCTTAGCAACCTGGTTCGCTGGTTGGGGGAGATAGCCTGTAAATGAGGGTGTGTACATGCGCCGAATAAAGGTTACGTACTCTTTGCATGCCACAGAGGGTTAGGGGAGACATGATAACGACATACAAAATATTGCGAGGAATAGATAAGGTGGACAGAGACAGGATGTTCCAGAGATGGGACACAGAAACAAAGGGTCACAAATGGAAATTAAAGACTCAGATGGGTCAAAGAGATGTTAGGAAGTATTTCTTCAGCCACATAGTTGTCAGGAAGTGGAATAGTGTGGAAAGTGATGTAGTTTACCTGGAGAGAGTTCCAGGGGTCAACGCCCCCGCGGCCCGGTCTGTGACCAGGCCTCATGGTGGATCAGGGCCTGATCAATCAGGCTGTTACTGCTGGCTGCACGCAATCCAACGTACGAGCCACAGCCCGGCTGGTCAGGTACTGACTTTAGGTGCTTGTCCAGTGTCAGCTTGAAGACAACCAGGGGTCTATTGGTAATCCCCCTTATGTATGCTGGGAGGCAGTTGAACAGTCTTGGGCCCCTGACACTTATTGTGTTGTCTCTTAACGTGCTAGTGACACTCCTGCTTTTCATTGGATTGTGTTGCATCGTCTGTCGAGTCTTTTGCTTTCGTAGTGAGTGATTTTCGTGTGCAATTTCGGTACTAGTCCCTCTAGGATTTTCCAGGTGTGTATAATCATGTATCTCTCCCGCCTGCGTTAGAGGGAGTACAGGTTCAGGAACTTCAAGCGCTCCCAGTAATTGAGGTGTTTTATCTCCTTTATGCGTGCCTTGGAGGCAGGAACCATACATAGCTTTAAGACGAGGTATGATAAAGCTCATTGAGCAGGGAGAGAGAGAGGACCTAGTAGCGATCAGTGAAGAGGCGGGGCCAGGAACTGAGTCTCGACCCCTGCAACCACAAATAGGTGAGTACACAGCATACCTCCATGGGTACAGAGAGGAGGGGAAGAGCCACTGTGTTATTCAACATAAAAGGTATACAACTGTTCTCTCGTTTCAGGACAAGTGTCAGAAAATTGATTGAGAAAGGCAAATGTGATCCCCATATATGAAAGTGCGACAGACAAGACGTATTTTAAACATTCCTACTGTCAAAGATTCTGGAGAAGATAGTAAGGAAAAGGATAATAGAACTCTTGGAGAGGAAATTATTTACAGAAAACATGTCTTACAAATTTGACGGAGTTATATTACAGTCACAAAGATAAAACAGGAAATAGCAAAACATATTACATCATACAGGACTGCAGGAAAACATTTGATGTCGTACTACACCAGAAACTGATAGAGAAACTGAAGGAACAGGCAAGGTTAAAAGGCAGAGTTCTCCAGTGGATCTGTGGAACAGTAAGAGATGAAATATCAGAACGGGAGAGAGTAATGACCGGGCTTCCGCAGCGATCAGTACTGGAGCCACTACTGTTCCTAATATACCTGAAAGACCTACCATAGAGAATCGAATCCTGTGTGTTTATGTTTGCAGATGATGTGAAATTAATGAGAAGAATATAAGTAGGAGAGAACAGTGATAAACTTGAGTAAGACCTCCTCAGACTACAGATGTGGTCATTTAAGTGGCTGCTCAAGTATAATGCGAGCAGATGCAAGGGCAGGCAAACTGTAGAAGGTGAGGGCAGATCGGACACAGAGTACAGCATGGGCGGAGAGGGGTTAATACATATCAGAAAGTTAAAAAACTTGAAGGTAAATAAAATACGAAGCATATCGCCAGAAATACACATAATCTGCAAAACGTCAGCGGCACATTCTGAATTAGCAAATCTTAAAAATAGCGTTCAGGAACATTAATAAAGAATTCTTTAGAACCTTATATAAGCCATATGTTAGGTCAGTCATTGAGTACGCTGCCCCATCATGGAGCCCACACCTGATAGAGCATGTGAAGCTGGAAAATGCTCGAAGATTTACAACTAGGTTAGTACCAGAACTGCTCTCAGAAAGATGCACTGTGAGGCGAGGTTGAAGAGACTAAACCCAGCTACCCAGGTGGAGAGACGGGCAAGGGAAAACATGGGGATGCATAGGACAGATACGGACAGATTTTGAATAAAGAGGTCCGGGATGAAGGGGACACAGGTAGAAACTAATAACACAGACGGGTCGTAGGAAGTCTTGCTTTAGACTTAGTACACAGTTTCAGGAGCAGATATGATAATGACCAAGATGCCAGAAATCAGTCATGCCAGCCAAGGACTCTTGACCCACGCAAACACAGCACGGTGAGTGTAGACACACACACACACACACACACACACACACACACACACACACACACACACACACACACACACACACACACACACACACACACACACAACCGATCGCGTGACAAAAAAAAATACGACTTATATGTGGCGTCTGATCTAATCGTAGGGTTGTCGCGTGTGATCGGATCGCCGTTTCGTCGTTTGCGATCGCTCACCCACGGCACCAGCGCTGCAGCAATCAGACGGAAAGGTCTGTAACAGTAAGAGTAAGATGCAACAAGGTGGGTGTCACCCCAACAACAGAATATGTCACTGAACAGTTGTTGATTACTGGGTTTGTTTGGTGACGTCACTGATTGTTGGTGCTACAGGGAGGGTAACCTGGGGGGGGGGGGGTTACGACGATACTGACTGTTGCTACGACAGTGTAACTCTTGTTGAACACAGTTGTTGCTACGACAGTGTAACTCTTGTTGAACACAGTTGTTGCTACGACAGTGTAACTCTTGTTGAACACAGTTGTTGCTACGACAGTGTAACTCTTGTTGAACACAGTTGTTGCTACGACAGTGTAACTCTTGTTGAACACAGTTGTTGCTACGACAATGTAACTCTTGTTGAACACAGTTTTTGCTACGACAGTGTACCTCTTGTTGAACAAAAGTTTTTTGCTACGACAGTGTAACTCTGTTTTAACACAGTTGTTGCTACGAAAAGTGTAACTCTTGTTGAACACAGTTGTTGCTACGACGTTGACTTGTGAAACGTGTGCCTCTAAAAAGGACACAGTCTGAGTATCCTCCCATACCAACCCCGACAGTCACCCTTTGCTCAGGTGGTACTGGTTTAAAAAAGTTCAAGCTCCCCTCTTCAACAAGTGGCAAGTCTGTTTTCCCTCCCCCCTTACAATATATATATAATATAAAATATATATATTATATTTATAAAAATATATAATATATATAATATATTTATATATATTATATATATAATATATATAAAAATATATATATATATATAGCAAAAAACCCCCTCGAAAAATAGAAAAATTTCCAAGCGCTTTCGTGAACTCAATTATAAGGAACTTGTAATGTGAGTAGTCACAAAAGCGCTTGGGGAATTTTCTATTCTTTCAATGGTTGTTTTGCATTTCTAAATTTTACCTTTTCTGGATTTTATTGCATATATTTTAATATATATTTGGTGTTGCGTGTGTGTGTGTGTGTACTCCCCAGTTTGTACTCACCTAGTTGAGGTTGGGGGGGGTCAGTCCGAGTCCGGGCCCCCCGCCTCTTCACTGATCGCTCTAGGTCACTCCCCGAGCCGTGAGTTTATCATACCTCTGCTTAAACTTTGTAGGGATCCTCCCTCCATACATCGTTCCCAAACATTCCATTATGACTACTCTGGGCTGAAAAAATACTTCCTAACATCCCGTGATTATCGTGTCTTCAGCTTCCAACGTCTCCCCTGTTACGTGTCCCTTCTGGAACATCCGTCTTTGTCCCCCTTTGTAAATTCCCTCTCAGTATTTTGTATTCTTATCTTTTCCCCCCCTATCTTCCGTCCTCCATGTCCAGGTTTTTTTCCCGAAAACCCCTCCTCGTAGAATCCCTTACTCTGGGATTTCTTGTTTTCAAACCTTTGCACTTTCTTGTTTTCTTCACGTCTTGGGAGGTGTGGTGTGTGGGTTTTTGTGTGGGGTTGTGTGGTGTGGGGTGTGTGTTTGGGGTGTTTTTGTGTGGGTGTGCGGGTGCTTGTGTGTGTGGTGTGTGGTTGGGTGGTTGTGCGAAACGGTAAAATTTGGGCTTTAGCAAGAACCACTTAAAATTAAGTCCTTCTAAAATTTTTTTCTTATATGTTTAAAGAATATTTTTTCATTTAGTTAATGTAAAAATTAAAATTTTGTACCAAAAGAACCTTAGAAAATTACCTAACCCAACAAGCTCAAAATTTTAAATTTTTCCTAACCAACTAATGAAATATATTTTTTTTTTGTTAGGTTCAGAATGATTTTGCGAAAATTTCTGCTTTTTATAAATTTTCCCCTTCCCCTTTTTCGGGAAGAAGAGCGTTGCAATTTTAAACCAAATCGCAAAATTTTCCTATTTGGCACACACCACACACACACACACACACACACACACACAACAACAACCCACACACACACACAACACACACACACAAATATAATATATAAATATATATATAATAAAATATTATAATATATATTATAAAATTTTATATATATAATATAATATAATTTTTATATATATTTTTATATATATATATTAATATATATAATATATATTTTTTTAATAATATAAATATATTATATAAAAAATAATATATATAATTTTAAAATATAAATATATATATATAATATATATAATATGGAAAAAAGTACTGAAGGCAGAGCATCACACGAAACGAAAATAGGGAGATCGTCGCAGGAGCCAGGATTGAGTACGCACAGGTAAAGGAGAAGCCCAGCGACAGTATGAAAATGACAATTGCTTCGAGAATCAAGACTGACCCGAAACCGTTGTATAGACAAATCTAGGAGAAGACAACAGTCAAAGACCAGGTGATTCAGATACGGACAGAAGGTGGAGAAACTCACAAGAAATGATAGGGAGGTATGTGAGGAGCTGATAGGAGATTTAAGGAAGTTTTTACAGTAGAGACAGGAAGGCTGTGCGAAGACAGCACAGAAGGGAACATAAGAGGGAATATACCAACAAGTGTTGGATGACATACGAACAACTGAGGAGGAGGTGAGAAGCTCTTATGTGACTTGACACCTCAAAGGCGTGATGGGGACCGGACATCTTTCCCATGGGTCCTTAGAGAAGGAGCAGAGATGCTGTGCGTGCCTCTAACCACAATCTTCAACACATCCCTTTGAGGAAACTGGGTCAACTACCTGGAGAAATGGAAAGGACAGTAATGTAGTCCCCATTATTAAGAAGGAAAACAGACAACGAGGCACTAAACTAAGACCCTTTGTCTCTGACTAGTATTGCTGTGCAAAGTCATTGGAGAAGAATATCAGGAGGGAGAGTGGTCGAACACTGGAAAGAACAAGATTTATAAATGAAAAACAGCATGGGTTCATGCGGAAGGCAAAATCTTGTATCACAACCTCTGGAGTCTTTTGACCAGGTAACAGAAGTATGACACGAAGAGGAGGGGTGTGTAGATTGCATTTTCCTACGGGGGGGACTGCAGGAAAGGCCTTTGACACTGCGTCCCACAAGAGACGTGCAGAGCTGGAGGATCAGGCGCATGTAAAAGGGAGGGCTCTGAATGCGAGAAGGGAATACCTGAAAGGGACGGCAGAACCTTGGGATGTTGCCCCGGAGTTTATGGCAAACACCGGAGAAGAATTAATCATTATAGTGTTCAGGATTCGAACTAACGTAGTAAGTTATTACCCCATATGTACATGGCTATCGTTCATGGGGGAATCTTGAGACACCTTAACAGTCAAAAGTAACCAGTGTAATATTTGCACTGTAATAAATTTTTATGGAAAGGAAATGATTATATAGCTCCTCCAAATGCTTCCATTATAAAACAGAGGAATTCAAAGAAGTATCTATGAAAGGGGTTAACTTATTCTCTCTACAAGTGTGCAATCATGCTCCAGTATCTCTAAAGGTCTTTACTTTTGTTGTTTCTGAGTTTTCCTGAAGGATATAGTCTCTTGCAATTAATAAGGGGCCATACTTTTTGGCTTCTTCTTAGCGGGCTGGACTTGTTACTAGGGTATTAGAGATTTTCCCTATGGGGTAGAGGTTTATGGGAGCAGTTGGGGACGGATTGTGACCTACTTTGTTGCTAGAGGAAGCAGACGAACAGGCTTGCCCTTTTACTCCCTGATGACATAGCCAAATGGTGTCGTTCTGGCTGGTTGTCTCTCTGGATACTGTTGTCCGAGATGCCACCATGAGTTGTTTGCCTCTCCAGAAGTGTGGACCATATTGTTGAGAAGCGTGGCTAACAAGGTGGCTTAGTTGGCTGAAGTTGACGTTATCTCCGGCTGGCAATTAATTCGCAAGGTTGGACGATCTCTGCTCATGGCCTGGCTCGTTGAAAAGAGAGACGGGACCCCTCGGCAAGGACGCGGTTAGTTTCGGAAGGATATCAGCCAACCTGGCTGCCTCCAATGCAGTGTTAAGTCACGGATCCTGCAGAAGAACTCGAAATCACTCCGGTCCACAGACTCTAGCAGGTTATCAATCAGAATAAGCTGCACAAACTCCTCAAGGTAGTGACACCACTTGCTTTATAACAGCTGGCAAAAGCTTTGGTTTTGCAGAGTCTCACAAAAGTCCATTGGGATTGACCAAGCTGTCCGTCTGCCAGCTTAAAATTTTTTTTATATTTGGCTGGGTTCATGTATATGCTCCCAACACTGTGGTCTTCACTACTTGATAATCAGAAAATTCAGCGGTCACTTTATTTATGACGTATAGTCCTGTGCCTTACCCAATAATGCTGTTTGAACCAACGATGCCCACATGCTGTTACAGCCCATCTCAAGGCTCGTGGCCTGATATTTCGAAGCTTTCGAAAAAATTGCTCATGGTTCGCCTCTTTGAGCGGGGGAACAAGCTGTACTGCTTTTTGTAAACTAAAATCATTTACAAGAAGCGGAAAATGCCTCCTTTCTCTTTACCTTATTTATTCTTCCTTGCAAAATGCTCTCTGTTCCTAGTTTGCTCAAGATTGATTTTGCCAGTCAAGTGCACAACGACGCGATTCACCCTGAGACATCCCAGCTGCACTATACTGACCATTTTGATCTGAAGGTGTATTCAATCTGCCTCCTGAGAGAACATAGTTTTTGCCCGAGTCCAGTAGAGGGAGGAGTCTGATGTGCCAATCTTCTTCAATAAGTTGTCAGAAATCAATGAACGCTGGTGCGAAGCTGTATGCAGTACTGCGTCGATGGTGTGTTTTTAATACAATGGATACGAGTCAATTTTGCCCAACAACGGCTGTAGGGACAATTTAGGTAGGTTATGCATATGTAAGTATATGGCGACACCAGACGGTCTGACTAGGTCTAGGGTGACATATAAGGTTTATCGCTTAATGCACAGTAAGATTGCAGAATACCCCAACGTAACACATTAATTTGCAGAAACCGCTTTGCTATGCACAGTTCGATTGCAGAATACGCTTACAAGCAATGCCGACCTGCAAAATTCTCCACACCGAACAGGCTCTGTAACAAATGAACGCAAAAATTATGTAAAGCAATGCCAGACAGCGACACTTGTTCTAGAAGATTGACCGTAGCGAAGCGAGCCACACCGAT
Source organism: Cherax quadricarinatus (assembly GCF_026875155.1). Taxonomy (NCBI): domain Eukaryota; kingdom Metazoa; phylum Arthropoda; class Malacostraca; order Decapoda; family Parastacidae; genus Cherax; species Cherax quadricarinatus. Next base: position 11,971,593 of record NC_069407.1, on the reverse strand, counting down.
CAAGCTAGTCGGCGAGCTGTTGATACGTTCACACAATAGCATAGGCGTGACCATAAACAAAGCACCTGACAGACAAAATTTTGAGTAAAGCAATGGCCAGACAGCAAAGCTGCACAATGTCCTGCCTACGACTTCACCTAAGCTCAACCGTTTCCTCTAAGTCCAGCTCCAGATCCCGGACAGGCCCCATAGTACAACCAGGAATCCAAATGGCCTGTTATCCCCGGGGTAATGGGAGCAAAATAAACACAGCAGAAAAAGTTTAGACTTATATTATCCTTCAACCAATTTAGACAGCAATATTGATCACTATGTACAGTGATAAGTTAGTGCACTCCACGGTAAGGCAAGGAAGAAGAGAGCCACAAGATAGCAGGACCGCTGATTCAACCAGCTCTAGGAATGTGAATGACAAGGGCCAGACAGGAGAGCCGGTACCCACATAACCTCTGCGGTTTGCCAAAAACTAGTCTTCTTATTGGCTAGGAACCTGGTCACTAGTTGAACGACGGCGGCCCCATCATCAACTCTTAGCAACCTGGTTCGCTGGGATGGGGGGAGATAGCCGGATATGAGGGTGTGTACATGCGCCGAATAAAGGTTACGTTATCTTTGCATATGACACAGAGGGTTAGGGGTGACATAATTACGACATACAAAATATTGCGACGGATTAGATTAGGTGGACAGAGACAGGTATGTTCCAAGATGGGACACAGAAACAAAGGGACCACAAATGGGAATTAAAGACTCAGATGGGTCAAAGAGATGTTAGGATGTTTTTCTTCAGCCAATAGTTGTCTGGAAGTGGAATAGTGTGGAAAGTGATGTAGTTTACCTGGAAGTGAGATGAGAGAGAGTTTCCAGGGGTCAACGACCCCGCGGCCCGGTCTGTGACTAGGAATCATGGTGGATCAGGGCCTGATCATAATAAGGCTGTTATGCTGGCTCGAAAGCATTCCATACATACAGTCACAGCCCGCGCTGGTTTCAGGTACTGACTTTAGGAGCTTGTCCCGTGCCTGCTTGAAGACAACCAGGGGTAATCCCCCTTATGTAGTGGGAGGGCAGTTGGGAACAGTCTTGGGCCCCTGACACTTATTGTGTTGCTCTTAAAGTAGCTAGTGACACTCCTTCTTTCATTGGATTGTGTTGCAATCGTTATGTCGAGTCTTTTGCGTTCGTAGTGAGTGATTTTTTCGAGTGCAAGTTTGGTACTAGTCACTCTAGGATTTCCAGGTGTGTTTAATCATGTATCGCCTCCCACCTGCGTTCCACGGGAGATACAGGTTCAGGAACTTCAAGCGCATCCCAGTAATTGAGGTGTTTTTTCTCCTTTATGCGATGCTATGGAGGCAGGAACTATACATAGCTTTAAGTGAGTGTATGATAAAGCTCATTGAGCAGGGACGAGAGAGAGGATCCTAGTAGCGATCAGTGAAGAGGCGGGGCAGGGAAACTGGTGGAGTCTCGACCCATGCAAAAACAGCTAATAGGTGAGAGTAAACAGCATACCTCCTGGGGTTACAGAGAGGACGGGAAGAGCCACTGTGTTTATCCAACAACAAAAGGTATAAAACTGTTCTCTCGTTTCAGGAAAGTGCAGAAAATTGATTTGAAAAAGGGACAAATGTGATCCCCTTATAATGGAAAGTGCGACAGTCACAAGACGTATTTTAAACTTACGACTGTCAAGATTCTGGAGATGATAGTAAGGAAAGGATAATAGAAACTATATAGAGAGGAAATTATTTGAGAAGTACAAAAATGTCTTACAAATTTGACGGAGGTTATATTAACTGTCACAAAGATAAAAAAAGGAAATAGCACAATCATATTACATCATACAGGACTGCAGGAAAACATTTGATGTCGTACTACACCTGAAAACTGATAGGGAAATGAAGGAAAGGCCAAGGTTAAAGGCAGATTTCTCCAGTGGATCGTGGAACGTAAGAGATGAAATATCAGAACGGTGAAGAGAGTAGATGACCGGGCTTCCGCAGCGATCAGTACTGGAAGCCACTCTGTTCCATAAATATACTGAAAAGGACTACCATAGAGAATCGAATCCTGTGTGTTTTTGTTTGCAGATGATGTGTAATTAATGAGAAGGGAATATAAGTAGGAGAGAACAGTGATTAAACTTGAGTAAGACCTCCTCAGACTACTGGATGTGGTCATTTAAGTGGCCTGCTCAAGTATTATGCGAGCAGATGCAAGGGCAGGCAAACTGTAGAAGGTCTTGAGGGCACAGATCGGACACAGAGTACAGCATGGGCGGAGACGGTGTTCATACATTTCAGAAAAGTTAAAAAACTTGAATGAAGGTAAATAATATACGAAGCATATCGCCCAGGAAATACACATAATCGCAAAAACGTGTCAGCGGCACATATTCTGAATTAGCAAATCTTAAAAATTGCGTTCAGGAAAACATTATAAGAATTCTTTAGAACCTTATATAAGCCATATGTTTAGGGTCAGTCATTGAGTACGCTGCCCCATCATGGAAGCCCACAAACTTGATAGTGCATTGTGAAGCTGGAAAATGCTCGAAAGATTTACAACTAGGTTAGTACAAGAACTGCCTCTCAGAAAAATGCACAGTGAGGCTAGGTTGTAGAGATAAACCCAGGCTACCAGGTAGAGACGGGCAAGGGAAAACATGGGGCATGCATAGGATAGATACGGACGATTTTGATATAAAGAGGTCCGGGATGAAGGAGACCACTGTATGATGCTAATAACACAGACGGGTCGTAGGAAGTCTTGCTTTTAGACTTAGTACACAGTTTCAGGAGCAGATAGATAACTCCCCAAGATGCCAGAAAATCCAGTTATTGCCAGCCAAGGACTCTTGACCACGCATAACACAGCACGGCGGTGGAGTGTAACACACTCACACACACACACACACACCACACACACACACACACACACACACACACACACACAGTCGATCGCGTGACAAAAAATAATTCGACTTATATGTGGCGTCCCGTTGATATAAGCGTAGGGTTGGTTCGCGTGTTGATCGGATCGCCGTTTCGTCGTTTGCGATTCGCTCACCCACGGCACCAGCGCTGCAGCAATCAGACGGAAAGGTCTGTAACCAGTAAGTGGTAAGATGCAACAAGGCAGCACGGGTGTCACCCCAACAACAGAATATGTCACTGAACAGTTGTTGATCACTGGGTTTGTTTGGTAACGGTCACTGATTGTTGGTGCTACAGGGAGGGTAAAACCTGGGGAGGGGGGTGGGTTACGACGATACTGACTGTTGCTACGACAGTGTAACTCTTGGTTGAACACAGTTGTTCTACGGACAGGTGTACTCTTTTTGAACACAGTTGTTTTTAGCAACGACAGTGTAACTATTGTTGACACAGTTGTTTGCTACGACTGGTGTACCTCTTGTTGAACACAGTTGTTGCATACGACAGTGTAACTCTTGTTGAACTCTGTTGGTGCTACGACCCCCCCCCCCTGTAAATCTTGTAGAAACACTGTTGTTGGCTACGACAGTGTAACTCTTGTTTTGAAACACTGTTGTTGCAACGACAGTGTAACTCTTGTTGAACACAGTTGTTGCTAAGACAGTGTAAAACTCTTGTTGAAACTTAGTTGTTGCTACGACAGTCTCTCGTTGTAACTCTTGTTGAACACAGTTGTTGCTACGACGTTGACTTTGTGATCAAGTGTGCCTCTCAATAGGACACAGTTCTGAGTACTCGTACCATACCATACCCGACCAGTCACCCTGGTGCTAATTTGCGTACTGGTTCTAAGAAAGTGTTCAAGCTCCCCTCTTCAACACAGTGGCAAAAGGTCTGTCTTCCTCTCCCATTATATATATTATATATATATATATATATTATATATATATTATATATATCTATATATATATTAGTATTTATATTTATATATATTATATTATTTGTGTGTGTGTTTGTGTGTGTGTGTGTGTGTGTGGTGTGTGTGTGGTGTGAGTGTGTGCGTGCGTGCCGGCTGCGTGCGTGAGGGCCGGTGGGTGTGTGTGTTGTGTGTGTGTGTGTGTGTGCGCGTGTTGCGGGGTAGTGCCTTGTGTGCGTGTTGCTTCCCCGCGTGTGTGTGTGTGTGTAGTGTGTGTGTGTGTGTGCGCGTGCTGCGGGTGCTCTGTGTGCGTGAGTGTGTGGGTGTGTGGTGTTGTGTGCGCGGTGCGGGGCTTGTGTTGTGTGTGTGGCGTGTTGTGATGAAATCGGTAAAATTGGTTCTTTTAGCAAGAACTCACTAAAATTAAGTCCTTTTCTAAAATTTTCTTATTATATGTTTTAAAAGATATATTTTTTCATTTAGGTTATTGTATAAGATTTTATAATTTTGTACCAAAAAGAACCCCTTAGAAAACTTACCTAACCTAACAAAGCTCTATTTAATTTAGCCTATCCAACTAATGAAAATATATTTTTTTTCGTAAGGTTAGATTGTTTTTGCGAAATTACTGCTTACATAAATTTTCCCTTGCCTTATTCGGCATAGATGAGTGTTGCAATTTAAGCCAAAAATCGCAAGTTTTACCTATTCGGCACGACACACACACACACCCACACACACTCACACACACACACAACACACACACACACACACACACACACACACACACACCACACACACACACACACATACTATAGATTATATAATATATATATATATATATATTTATATATATATATATATATATATAACTACCACATTGAAATAGGGAATTAAAAGCTGAGTGCTTTCATGTGCTTACAACACATCTTCAGAAGAAAAAGAAGAAAGAGACAAGACACCTCACTCTGAGGTGTCAACACCTCACACAAACAGGTCCCGCACAAACCGAACCACCCATTACATTTGTCCAGATAAGTTGGATCGGTAAAACAGGACGTGTTTCCATAAGGACACCTGGGCGTTCCATGTTTCACCCATCAGTAAAATGGGTTACCTGGTGTGTTAGTCGTATGGTGTGGGTCGCATCCGGGGGCAAAACTTGACCTTAATTTGCTGGGAAATTCTATGAATAACAATTGGAGTTTCTATGTTAGTAGTATGTCATTGATGTCAGCTACGATTGGTATACATGTACATGTACTTATAGAAATAAAGATATTTTTATTATTATTATTATTATTATTATTATTATTATTATTTTATTATTAATTGTTCCGCCTGACAAAGACACACTGTATTTTTGTGAAAAAAATATCTTTTATTTTAATAATTATGGACAATATTCTGGACTATAAATTGGCAAAAAAGTTTACATTCAGGAACAAATTTTTAAACTATGATTGAACTGTAGATAGAATTTCCGGGGAAATTAATTCTTTGGCAGTAGTCCAATCTACACAACGGCCTCCCCTCAAGGAAGGTTCCTTGATGCTGGTGAGGGGCTCTTAATCTTGGGAACTGGATCTGTGCTCCAGTTCTCTGAATTAAGCCTGGAATACTTCCATCCCCCCCCCCGCCCACAGGCGCTGTAAATTTAATACGGTTTAGCGCTACTAATCTTCGGGTTTAGCGTTCATAATCCTACGGGTTTAGCGCTTCCATAATCCTACGGGTTTAGCGCTTCCCCCTTAATTATAATAATACACAATGGCCTGTATCTCTTACATGAAGGAAGACTGGATTTTTCTTCTAGATATTGCATATTTATGATGCTAATTGTGGTCACAAGAGATTTGCCAGTTTGTCCTACATAAGAGGTATCACAACTTCTACAAGGGATGGAGTATAAACAACCTACAGATTCCTTGGGGAATTTTTTAATTAATTTTTATGTTAGGGTATATAATATTTAAAGACTACCTTAATTATTAATGTATTCAAGAGCTTGTGGGAGGTGAGAGAGATTTTCATTATATGGTAAAACCTACAAATTCTCAAGCTTTTACTCGGTACTAGGCTCTGTCTTGTAGATTTTTTTTTTTAGGTTTATGAAAAGCTTTATCAACAAATGTTCATAGATATTGTAAATTAGAAACAATTTCATAGATTTTTCTTATTTCCCCATCATAGAATTCATGGCTATAAATCCTAAGGGCTCTCAAAAACACAGAAGTAAATATGTCATGTGGGTTTTCGATAACGTGGATGGGTCAGCCGACCTGCCTCTCTCTGCTCCCTATCTTCGACTGACCCACAAGTGCCTACAGGGTGAGGGGTGTTTGAAATCCTGCTATGGTCAGCAGCAATATGAATAACAGTCAATGATTCACGCAGATGGTTGGTAGTGAGTCATCTACTGGTACACTGGTTACTGGTAACTGGTTACTAGGAACTGGTACTACTACTGAGAATACTAGGCTTTAATATGTGTTTGACTACAACGTATCAGAACAAGAATTACGCTGGGTACTGGGAGTAGTGTGTGGGATGCCACTAGCGAGTCACTCCACCGCAGGATGGCATACTCCAGCTCTTGAATGTGTTTTCTGCAAAACACTCTCGCAGATAGATCAAACTTGCAGACTTGAGACACACCACGACATACTGACTTCTTACATTGTCTGACTCTGTCAGACGCTCTTCAGTGCTCTTTACAACCCTATTCCTCCCCTCGAAACACTTAATTTTTCAGTATTATTACCCTTCTTGCAATCTTCCTGCTCATTTTTCTTGCACTTTTCACGCTGTATTGTTATAATGCAATTACTATCTTTGCTTCGCTCTATCCTTTATCTCTCCAAACTAACTCTTTTAACTGCCATTGTAGTGGGAGGGGCGTTCAGTGGAGTGCTTGCCTTGTGTCTCGTTGGGGCCACACAACTCCTCCCTTTGATTGAATTGTGCGACCGGTCTGTGCGTGGGTGGGGAGACAGAGGAGCAAACACGCACAAAGACTATTACAATGCCCTACATAATGCTTTACAATGCCTTACGCGTTGGGTTTTAGCCACGCTCTTTTCGTTTTTTCTTTAGTCTTTTCCTCTCCCCACTTATCATCTATCCCCACACTTCCCCCTCGCCCCTAGTGGGTTCCCTTACGGTGAGTCCCTTCTGATTCTTCTGATATTATGTTTGGTGGATTCATAATATGTAATGTATGCATGAACATTTGTTTGTGGCTTTGATAAACATTGATCTTAAAGTGGCCTACCAGAGGTTTGAATACGTATATCCGTATGAAATTCTTCCATTTACTCACGTTCCATAGTGAACTTTAAAGGAAGGATCCAGGGAGTTTAATCTGGGTAGGAAAGTGAATAGGGAATCTCATTTTAAAGCCAACAAAGCCAGAGCACATCATCCCATAATGCTAAAATTAATGTGATATTACTATACTTATATTTTTAAGGATGTGAGACGGTTTTGTAAGCCAGCAGAAGGTTCGGTAAGATGACCAAAAACTCCAGCTGTGTGTCATCTTATGGACTAAGACCGCGTCAAGAAACACTTGTACAGTTTCTGACTAACCTTATATCTCATTCACATACATGAATGGTTCGGGTGATACAGGACATGTTGATAAAATTAGACACATGTTGCATCTTGGGTATCTTTTTGAGGTAACGTTCGCCACACAGTGGCTTTCATCAGCATACACAGGAGAAGCTTGAAGAACAGGTGGAGATGTGAAGAATGAGATAATCAGTCCCTCAACATTGAGTCGATGTGGTCAGTTCCATCAATCTTGAATAGAATACGGACACTGGGCGGAGAAGTGAGCTTATTTACCGCTGGTAGGAGAGGTGCAGCCTGTCATTAGGTGGTGTCTCATTTGCTCAATCGGGGATGTAGGTCGTGCCCAAGGTCGTGTCCCAAGGTCGTGCCCATGAGGTCTTGCCTAGGGTTTAGACACGTGAAGAATTCCCAAGTATTAAGTTCCCAAGAAGTTTGCAGTGTAGACAGGATTGTGGATGAATGGTTCAGAGAACCGACATGTTGATTATTTAGAACATGGTGCAACTCTTGGGTTATCTTTATTGGCGAAACTTTTCTCAATAAAGATACCAAAGGTTGCACATTGTGTCTAATTTATCATCATTCACATAATCCTAGAATTGCGTAACACATCAATAATAATAATTATAAGAATAATATAAATATTTATAATAATAATAATAATAATAATAATAATAAATTTGTAATAATAATTGTAAAATAAATAATGTGGAATATGAGGTGTGAGTAGTTTCACGTCACCTTCACATGTCCCTATATGGAGTCACCTTCACGTATCCCCTAAATGGAGTCACACTCTTTCAAATATCCCCTAACATGGAGTCACCTTCACCTTATCCCTATTATGGAGTCAACCCCACCTATCCCTACTTGGGGTCACATTCTCCTGTAATCCACTAACTTGGAGTCACCTTCACCTATCCCTAACATGGAGTCACCTTCACCTATCCCTAACATGGAGTCACCTTCA
>NC_069407.1:11910689-11958189 GCF_026875155.1 Cherax quadricarinatus | reverse complement strand
AAGATTTTCGTTTATGGAAAAAAGTACTGAAGGCAGAGCATCACACGAAACGAAAATAGGGAGATCGTCGCAGGAGCCAGGATTGAGTACGCACAGGTAAAGGAGAAGCCCAGCGACAGTATGAAAATGACAATTGCTTCGAGAATCAAGACTGACCCGAAACCGTTGTATAGACAAATCTAGGAGAAGACAACAGTCAAAGACCAGGTGATTCAGATACGGACAGAAGGTGGAGAAACTCACAAGAAATGATAGGGAGGTATGTGAGGAGCTGATAGGAGATTTAAGGAAGTTTTTACAGTAGAGACAGGAAGGCTGTGCGAAGACAGCACAGAAGGGAACATAAGAGGGAATATACCAACAAGTGTTGGATGACATACGAACAACTGAGGAGGAGGTGAGAAGCTCTTATGTGACTTGACACCTCAAAGGCGTGATGGGGACCGGACATCTTTCCCATGGGTCCTTAGAGAAGGAGCAGAGATGCTGTGCGTGCCTCTAACCACAATCTTCAACACATCCCTTTGAGGAAACTGGGTCAACTACCTGGAGAAATGGAAAGGACAGTAATGTAGTCCCCATTATTAAGAAGGAAAACAGACAACGAGGCACTAAACTAAGACCCTTTGTCTCTGACTAGTATTGCTGTGCAAAGTCATTGGAGAAGAATATCAGGAGGGAGAGTGGTCGAACACTGGAAAGAACAAGATTTATAAATGAAAAACAGCATGGGTTCATGCGGAAGGCAAAATCTTGTATCACAACCTCTGGAGTCTTTTGACCAGGTAACAGAAGTATGACACGAAGAGGAGGGGTGTGTAGATTGCATTTTCCTACGGGGGGGACTGCAGGAAAGGCCTTTGACACTGCGTCCCACAAGAGACGTGCAGAGCTGGAGGATCAGGCGCATGTAAAAGGGAGGGCTCTGAATGCGAGAAGGGAATACCTGAAAGGGACGGCAGAACCTTGGGATGTTGCCCCGGAGTTTATGGCAAACACCGGAGAAGAATTAATCATTATAGTGTTCAGGATTCGAACTAACGTAGTAAGTTATTACCCCATATGTACATGGCTATCGTTCATGGGGGAATCTTGAGACACCTTAACAGTCAAAAGTAACCAGTGTAATATTTGCACTGTAATAAATTTTTATGGAAAGGAAATGATTATATAGCTCCTCCAAATGCTTCCATTATAAAACAGAGGAATTCAAAGAAGTATCTATGAAAGGGGTTAACTTATTCTCTCTACAAGTGTGCAATCATGCTCCAGTATCTCTAAAGGTCTTTACTTTTGTTGTTTCTGAGTTTTCCTGAAGGATATAGTCTCTTGCAATTAATAAGGGGCCATACTTTTTGGCTTCTTCTTAGCGGGCTGGACTTGTTACTAGGGTATTAGAGATTTTCCCTATGGGGTAGAGGTTTATGGGAGCAGTTGGGGACGGATTGTGACCTACTTTGTTGCTAGAGGAAGCAGACGAACAGGCTTGCCCTTTTACTCCCTGATGACATAGCCAAATGGTGTCGTTCTGGCTGGTTGTCTCTCTGGATACTGTTGTCCGAGATGCCACCATGAGTTGTTTGCCTCTCCAGAAGTGTGGACCATATTGTTGAGAAGCGTGGCTAACAAGGTGGCTTAGTTGGCTGAAGTTGACGTTATCTCCGGCTGGCAATTAATTCGCAAGGTTGGACGATCTCTGCTCATGGCCTGGCTCGTTGAAAAGAGAGACGGGACCCCTCGGCAAGGACGCGGTTAGTTTCGGAAGGATATCAGCCAACCTGGCTGCCTCCAATGCAGTGTTAAGTCACGGATCCTGCAGAAGAACTCGAAATCACTCCGGTCCACAGACTCTAGCAGGTTATCAATCAGAATAAGCTGCACAAACTCCTCAAGGTAGTGACACCACTTGCTTTATAACAGCTGGCAAAAGCTTTGGTTTTGCAGAGTCTCACAAAAGTCCATTGGGATTGACCAAGCTGTCCGTCTGCCAGCTTAAAATTTTTTTTATATTTGGCTGGGTTCATGTATATGCTCCCAACACTGTGGTCTTCACTACTTGATAATCAGAAAATTCAGCGGTCACTTTATTTATGACGTATAGTCCTGTGCCTTACCCAATAATGCTGTTTGAACCAACGATGCCCACATGCTGTTACAGCCCATCTCAAGGCTCGTGGCCTGATATTTCGAAGCTTTCGAAAAAATTGCTCATGGTTCGCCTCTTTGAGCGGGGGAACAAGCTGTACTGCTTTTTGTAAACTAAAATCATTTACAAGAAGCGGAAAATGCCTCCTTTCTCTTTACCTTATTTATTCTTCCTTGCAAAATGCTCTCTGTTCCTAGTTTGCTCAAGATTGATTTTGCCAGTCAAGTGCACAACGACGCGATTCACCCTGAGACATCCCAGCTGCACTATACTGACCATTTTGATCTGAAGGTGTATTCAATCTGCCTCCTGAGAGAACATAGTTTTTGCCCGAGTCCAGTAGAGGGAGGAGTCTGATGTGCCAATCTTCTTCAATAAGTTGTCAGAAATCAATGAACGCTGGTGCGAAGCTGTATGCAGTACTGCGGGGGGTCAACGCCCCTGCGGCCCCGTCTTCAACCAGGCCTCCCGGTGGATTAGGGCCTGATCAGCCAGGCTGTTGCTGCTGACCACAAGCACATCAACGTGCGAACCACAGCCCGGGTGGTCAGGTACTAACTTTAGGTATTTGTCAAGTTCCCTTTTAAGACAGCCAGGGGTCTATTGGTAATTCCCCTTTATGCATGATAGGAGGCTGTTGAACAGTCTTAGACCCTGGACACTTAGTGGATTCATGACACCCCTGCTTTTCGTTGGGTTATGTTGACCCATCTGTTGAGTATTTTACTTTCGTAGGGGGTAATTTCTGTGTGCAGATTTGGAACCAGCCTCTTTAGTGTTTTCCACGTGTAGATTATGATGTATCTTTCTCACTTGCGTTCCAGGGAGTACACGTCAAGGCACTTCAAACGTTCCCAGTAATTAAAGTGCTTGACTGAACTTACATGTGCAGTGAAGGTTCTCTCTAAGTTATAGCTACAATTTGACCTGCCTTGAATGGAGTAGAAAAACTCTCGAAACCCATCAAAAGCATTTCAAACGGGGTGTTGGTGTACAGCAGTATTCCAGCCTAGAGAGAACAAGTGATTTAAAGTGGATCATCAGTCATCATTGGCATGGCATCCCTTGTTTTGAAAGTTCTCATTATCCATCTTATCATCTCACAGATGTGATAGTGACAGTGCTGTGATCCTCGAAGGTGAGATCCTCCAACATTATCACTCCTAAGTCCTTCAGATTACTGTTTCGTTCCATTGTGTATCTAAAATTTGTTTTATATTCCGTTCTACCTGGAGGTTACCTGGAGGTTATTCCGGGGATCAACGCCCCCGCGGCCCGGTCCACGACCAGGCCTCCCGATGGATCAGGGCCTGATCAACTAGGCTGTTACTGCTGGCCGCACGCAGTCCGACGTACGAGCCACAGCCCGGCTGATCCGGCACTGACTTTAGGTATCTGTCCAGCTCTCTCTTGAAGGCAGCTATTAGTTTTTTTTTCAAGTTTTCAATGTTTTAAAATTCCCTTTAAACTTTCAAGGTTGACGTTTCTTACTTAGTGGGATGTTGAAAGTAATTTTGGGCAGTGTAGGTGACAGACAATTCACTATTTTTAATTGAAGAAATTGGGATATATTAAATTTCCTTGTGATAACTTGTAAATGCTTCATCAGATTGTCTTCACATCTAAAACGCGGATATTAATTGCATTAGCAATTGAAGCCGCACTCTGTACTGTTTCTTTTGCATTCATTGACGCATTGACGCAGAGCGACTGAGCTTCTGACGACTACGCAGAGACATCTGGTTTTTGTACCATTATTATTAAGTGTATCGGCCTGAAATTGAATATATAAGTATGGGAAAAATTTTGGTATCGTTCCATCCTTAATTATTATTATTATTATCGATATTATTATTATTATTATTATTATTGATTTTATTATTATTATTAGCAACATGGGTGGTGGATTATTATAATCAAAGAAAGCGTTAAACCGACAAGGGTCATGCAGCCATTGGTGGTGGAGATTGATGGGAGGGAAGTGTGTTTGAGTCAGCATGCTCGGGGATGAAGGATGTCTGGAGGGAGAGATGGAAGAGGCTGGGGGGATGGGGGGTAGTGGTCGTAGTATCCATATGTGTGTTGGGGGGGAAGAGCCTCGTAAATACAGACCTCTTGAAAGGTGACGTGTGGTATCCCTGAACGGTGATGTGTGGTATCCCTTCTGGAGCGGTGACGGTGTGGTATCCCTATCGGCCAGGGGGAGGGATGGGCTGGGTTATCACAGCCTCCGCCGACACCGTGCTACGCTCTGGAGGGTATGGAGATACCCAGTGTGCATGTGGCATGCCCCGTGCAGCTTTTATTCATACCCAGTGATACCCCATGAGGGGACCTGAGCTAGAGCACACCACAGCCATGCTGTTGTGATATTCGTCTGTAAAAACCTGTATTTGTTGTCACAGTGGTGGCCCATGCTAACCTTCCTATGATGTATAGAAATATGCCTCGTTGGATGAATCTTATTAGAGCCAGCTGGTGCAGTGGTTAACGCACTGGCCTGTGAGTTTTAGGATTCATCTGCAAAAGGTTCGAACCCCACGTAAAAAGAACGAGTAACATGCGTACATATTTCAACGTCTCCTGATTACTCGAGGCTACCTCCTTGCCAGACTTTGTTGTTAAATGTGTGAGTTAATATAACTGTAAGTAAGCTAATGTAATCAAATCCAAACTAACCTGAAATCTAACCTAACCTAAATTAACCTAATCTAACCTAGTATAAAATAGTGTTTAGAATGTTTACAAGTAGCTTTAAGTTGCTGACATTGTGTTTCTGGTGAGAAAATAGAGTAAAAATTAGGATGTGTTGATCAGATATTCCATTGATTTGTGTTGTAGTGTTGTGGCGCCTTAACTGGTGTCAAGCCCTCAGGTGACGGTGGTGTCAAGTGTTGAGGGACCTTGACGTGGGTCAAGTCCTCAAGTGACGGGGGTGTCAAGTGTTGAGGGACCTTGACATGAAACCCTCAGGTGACGGTGGTGTCAAGTGTTGAGGAATCTTGACGTGGGTCAAGCCCTCAAGTGACGGTGGTGTCAAGTGTTGAGGAATCTTGACGTGGGTCAAGCCCTCAGGTGACGGTGGTGTCAAGTGTTGAGGGACCTTGACATGTCAAACCCTCAGGTGACGGTGGTGTCAAGTACTGAGGGATCTTGACGTGTGTCAAACCTTCAGGTGATGATATTGTCAAGTTTTGAGTCGCCTTGACGTGTGCCAATCCCTCAGGTGATGGTAAGGATTTGACAGGCGAGTTGTTGTTATGGCTCCCGCCAGGTGGTTTAGCCTCACAAATATTAACGAGAAAAATTCTAACTTCCCTTCCTCTGTCTCTCTCTGTCTCTGTCTCTGTCTCTGTCTCTGTCTGTCTGTCTGTCTGTCTGTCTGTCTGTCTGTCTGTCTGTCTCTCTCTCTCTCTCATCTCTCTCTCTCCTCTCTCTCTCTCTCTCTCTTCTCTCCTCTCTCTCCTCTCTCTCTCTCTTCTCTCTCTCTTTTGTCTCTCTTTTCCTCTACTTCTCTCCTCTCACCTTCATTTAATCCCGAACACTGTACTCAGGCAGAAGAGATCGTGTGACGTCCACCACTCTCCTAGTAACTAGTATTTAAACCGTGAGTATGTTTATTCACATAAAATGAGACGGTAAACTGCTCGGTATTTTTCCCAACATTGTCTTTGAGAGACGAGGAAGACTCCAATGATTATGTGAAACATTTCGTCTTACATATAGGAAGCCGCAGCTATTCCAGCGGCTACGGAATGGAGAAAAAAAATCTCCGCAACATGAACTCACTCTCCAGTAGATTACATAAATGTTACACATGCTCGCGACCAAGACTGGAGGTCGCTCGTCTCTTGTTTGTCTCTCCTCTTTCTTCCTACTAGTTAACTACTCACAGCAGTGGGCATACGATGAACTACACACACACCAGTGGGAATGCAATGAACTACATACTGCAGTGGGCATGCAGTGAAGTACATACAACAGTGGGCATACAATGAACTACACACAGCAGTGGGCATACAATGAACTACACACAGCAGTGGGCATACAATGAACTACACACAGCAGTGGGCATACAATGAACTACACACAGCAGTGGGCATACAATGAACAACACACAGAAGTAAGACACGAGAGAGAGGGGTGGGTTGACTACATTTTCGTGGACTGCAAGAAGGCCTTCGACACAGTTCCCAACAGGAGATTAGTGCAGAAGCTAGAGGATCAGGCGCATATAACAGGAAGGGCACTGCAATGGATCAGAGAATACCTGACAGAGAGGCAACAACGAGGCATGGTACGTGATGAGGTATCACACTGGGCGCCTCTGACGAGCGGGGTCCCACAGGGGTCAGTCCTAGGACCAGTGCTGTTCTTGGTATATGTGAATGACATGACGGAAGGGATAGACTCAGAAGTGTCCCTGTTTGCAGACAGTGTGAAGTTAGTGAAAAGAATAAAATCAGATGAGGATCAGGCAGGACTACAAAGTGACCTGGACATGCTGGACACGTGGTCCAGCAACTGGCTACTCGAATTTAACCCCGCCAAATGCAAAGTCATGAAGATCGGGGAAGGGCAAAGAAGACCGCAGACAGGCTAGGTGGCCAAAGACTGCAAACCTCACTTGAGAAAGATCTTGGGGTGAGTATAACATTGAGCATGTCTCCGGAAACACACATCAACCAGATAACTGCTGCAACATACGGGCGCCTGGCAAACCAGAGAATAGCGTTCCTATACCTTAGTAAGGAATCGTTTAAGACACCGTGTACTTCAGGCCCATACTGGAGTATGCAGCACCAGTTTGGAACCCACACCTAGTCAAGCACGTC
This sequence comes from Cherax quadricarinatus, assembly GCF_026875155.1. Classification (NCBI taxonomy): domain Eukaryota; kingdom Metazoa; phylum Arthropoda; class Malacostraca; order Decapoda; family Parastacidae; genus Cherax; species Cherax quadricarinatus. The sequence continues at coordinate 11,951,208 of NC_069407.1, read as the reverse complement.
AAGAAATTAGAGAAAGTACAAAGGTTTGCAACAAGGCTAGTTCCAGAGCTAAGGGAATGTCCTACGAAGAAAGGTTAAGGGAAATCGGCCTGACGACACTGGAGGACAGGAGGGTTAGGGGAGACATGATAACGACGTACAAAATACTGCGTGGAATAGATAAGGTGGACAGAGACAGGATGTTCCAGAGATGGGACACAGAAACAAGGGGCCACAATTGGAAGTTGAAGACTCAGATGAGTCAAAGGGATGTGAGGAAGTATTTCTTCAGCCACAGAGTTGTCAGGAAGTGAAATAGTCTAGGAAGTGATTTAATGGAGGCAGGAACCATACAAAGATTTAAGACGAGGTACGATAAAGCTCATGGAGCAGTGAGAGAGAGGACCTAGTAGCGATCAGTGAAGAGACGGGGCCAGGAGCTGAGTCTCGACCCGTGCAACCACAGTTAGGTGAATTAGGTGAGTACACGACAGTGGACATACAATGAACTACACACTGCAGTGGGCATACAATGAACTACACACTGCAGTGGGCATACAATGAAATACACAGCAGTGGGCATACAATGAAATACACAGCAGTGGGCATACAATGAACTACACACTGCAGTGGGCATACAATGAAATACACAGCAGTGGGCATACAATGAAATACACACTGCAGTGGGCATACAATGAAATACACAGCAGTGGGCATACAATGAACTAACACTGCAGTGGGCATACAATGAAATTACACAGCAGTGGGCATACAATGAAATACACAGCAGTGGACATACAATGAACTACACAGCAGTGGGCATACAATGAACTACACAGCAGTGGACATACAATGAACTACACAGCAGTGGGCATACAATGAACTACACAGCAGTGGACATACAATGAACTACACACTGCAGTGGGCATACAATGAACTACACACTGCAGTGGGCATACAATGAAATACACACAGCAGTGGGCATACAATGAAATACACAGCAGTGGGCATACAATGAACTACACAGCAGTGGACATACAATGAACTACACAGCAGTGGACATACAATGAACTACACAGCAGTGGGCATACAATGAAATACACAGCAGTGGGCATACAATGAACTACACAGCAGTGGGCATACAATGAACTACACAGCAGTGGGAATACAATGAACTACACAGCAGTGGGCATACAATGAACTACACAGCAGTGAGCATACAATGAAATACACACAGCAGTGGGCATACAATGAACTACACAGCAGTGGGCATACAATGAACTACACAGCAGTGGGCATACAATGAACTACACAGCAGTGGGCATACAATGAACTACACAGCAGTGGACATACAATGAACTACACAGCAGTGGGCATACAATGAAATACACACAGCAGTGGGCATACAATGAACTACACAGCAGTGGACATACAATGAACTACACAGCAGTGGGCATACAATGAACTACACTGCAGTGGGCATACAATGAACTACACAGCAGTGGGCATACAATGATCTACACAGCAGTGGGCATACAATGAACTACACAGCAGTGGGCATACAATGAACTTCATACAACAGTGGTCATACAATGAACTACACAGCAGTGGGCATACAATGAACTACACAGCAGTGAACATACAATGAACTACACAGCAGTGGGCATACAATGAACTACACAGCAGTGGGCATACATTGAACTACACACAGCAGTGGACATACAATGAACTACACAGCAGTGGGCATACAATGAACTTCATACAGCAGTGGACATACAATGAACTACACAGCAGTGGACATACAATGAACTACACAGCAGTGGAGATACAATGAACTACACAGCAGTGGGCATACATTGAACTACACACAGCAGTGGACATACAATGAACTACACAGCAGTAGGCATACATTGAACTACACACAGCAGTGGACATACAATGAACTACACAGCAGTGGGCATACAATGAACTTCATACAGCAGTGGTCATACAATGAACTACTCACAGCAGTGGTCATACAATGAACTACTCACAGCAGTGGGCCTGCAATGAAGTACTCAGTTACCCCTCGTACCATTGGGCGGTTGGCACCCACCATTATGGCACGTGTGAGAATTACATGCATCAAGTCATGGTGGGAACATGTCACACCCGGGGGCTCCTTACAGCAGCCACTGAGACAGGTGGCCCGCTGGGGGATGGAGATGGGGGGCGAGATGGCAAAAGCTCTTGCTTCACACGCTGAGAGTCCGGATTCGATTCCCGGCGAGGGTGGAAATAATGGGCGTGCTTCTTTACACCGGTTGTCCATGTTCACCCATCAGTAAAATGGGTACCTGAGTGTTAGTGGACTGGTGTGGGTCGCATCCTGGGACAAAATTGTCCTTATTTGGGGGAAATGCACTGCGTAACAAGGGGCTTTCTATATAGTAGTGTGTCATTGATGTCAGCTAGACTTGTGTATCTTGTACGTGTACGTGTGTATCTTGTACGTGTACTTGTGTATCTTGTACGTGTACTTGTGTATCTTGTACGTGTACTTGTGTATCTTGTACGTGTACTTGTAGTAATAAAGATATATTATTATTATTTATTATTTCAGAGTGTGTAGCACTCTCCCCACCAGGCTGGCTGGCAGCAGTTCGTGAGTCCTCACTCCTGACTCAGTATTAGTATGGCAGCAGTTCGTCAGTCCTCACTCCTGACTCAGTATTAGTATGGCAGCAGTTCGTCAGTCCTCCCTCCTGACTCAGTATTAGTATGGCAGCAGTTCGTCAGTCCTCCCTCCTGACTCAGTATTAGTATGGCAGCAGTACGTCAGTCCTCCCTCCTGACTCAGTATTAGTATGGCAGCAGTTTGTGAGTCCTCCCTCCTGACTCAGTATTAGTATGGCAGCAGTTCGTCAGTCCTCCCTCCTGACTCAGTATTAGTATGGCAGCAGTTCGTCAGTCCTCCCTCCTGACTCAGTATTAGTATGGCAGCAGTTCGTGAGTCCTCCCTCCTGACTCAGTATTAGTATGGCAGCAGTTCGTCAGTCCTCCCTCCTGACTCAGTATTAGTATGGCAGCAGTTCGTCAGTCCTCCCTCCTGACTCAGTATTAGTATGGCAGCAGTTCGTCAGTCCTCCCTCTTGACTCAGTATTAGGATGGCAGCCGTTCGTCAGTCCTCCCTCCTGACTCAGTATTAGGATGGCAGCCGTTCGTGAGTCCTCACTCCTGACTCAGTATTAGGACGGCAGTCGTTCGTCAGTCCTCACTCCTGACTCAGTATTAGGATGGTAGCCGTTCGTCAGTCCTCCCTCCTGACTCAGTATTAGGATGGCAGTCGTTTGTCAGTCCTTCCTCCTGACTCAGTATTAGGAAGGCAGCCGTTCGTCAGTCCTCCCTCCTGACTCAGTATTAGGATGGCAGCCGTTCGTCAGTCCTCCCTCCTGACTCAGTATTAGGATGGCAGTCGTTCGTCAGCCCTCCCTCATGACTCAGTATTAGGATGGCAGCCGTTCGTCAGTCCTCCCTCCTGACTCAGTATTAGTATGGCAGCCGTTCGTCAGTCCTCCCTCCTGACTCAGTATTAGGATGGCAGCCGTTCGTGAGTCCTCCCTCCTGACTCAGTATTAGGCTGGCAGCCGTTCGTGAGTCCTCCCTCCTGACTCAGTATTAGGCTGGCAGCCGTTCGTCAGTCCTCCCTCCTGACTCAGTATTAGGCTGCCAGCCGTTCGTCAGTCCTCCCTCCTGACTCAGTATTAGGCTGGCAGCCGTTCGTGAGTCCTCACTCCTGACTCAGTATTAGGATGGCAGTCGTTCGTGAGTCCTCCCTCCTGACTCAGTATAAGGATGGCAGCCGTTCGTCAGTCCTCCCTCCTGACTGAGTATTAGGATGGCAGTCGTTCGTGAATCCTCCCTCCTGACTCAATATTAGGATGGCAGCCGTTCGTCAGTCCTCCCTCCTGACTCAGTATTAGGATAGCAGCCGTTCGTCAGTCCTCCCTCCTGACTCAGTATTAGGATGGCACCCGTTCGTCGGTCCTCCCTCCTGACTGAGTATTAGGATGGCAGTGGTTCGTGAATCCTCCCTCCTGACTCAATATTAGGATGGCAGCCGTTCGTCAGTCCTCCCTCCTGACTCAGTATTAGGATGGCAGCCGTTCGTCAGTCCTCCCTCCTGACTCAGCATTAGGATGGCAGCAGTTCGTCAGTCCTCCCTCCTGACTCAGTATTAGTATGGCAGCAGTTCGTCAGTCCTCCCTCCTGACTCAGTATTAGTATGGCAGCAGTTCGTCAGTCCTCCCTCCTGACTCAGTATTAGGATGGCAGCAGTTCGTCAGTCCTCCCTCCTGACTCAGTATTAGTATGGCAGCAGTTCGTCAGTCCTCCCTCCTGACTCAGTATTAGTATGGCAGCAGTTCGTCAGTCCTCCCTCCTGACTCAGTATTAGTATGGCAGCAGTTCGTCAGTCCTCCCTCCTGACTCATATTAGGATGGCAGCAGTTCGTCAGTCCTCCCCTGACTCAGTATTAGTATGGCAGCCGTTCGTGAGTCCTCCCTCCTGACTCAGTATTAGTATGGCAGCAGTTCGTCAGTCCTCCCTCCTGACTCAGTATTAGGATGGCAGCAGTTCGTCAGTCCTCCCTCCTGACTCAGTATTAGTATGACAGCAGTTCGTCAGTCCTCCCTCCTGACTCAGTATTAGTATGGCAGCAGTTCGTCAGTCCTCCCTCCTGACTCAGTATTAGTATGGCAGCAGTTCGTCAGTCCTCCCTCCTGACTCAGTATTAGTATGGCAGCAGTTCGTCAGTCCTCCCTCCTGACTCAGTATTAGTATGGCAGCAGTTCGTCAGTCCTCCCTCCTTACTCAGTATTAGTATGGCAGCAGTTCGTCAGTCCTCCCTCCTGACTCAGTATTAGTATGGCAGCAGTTCGTCAGTCCTCCCTCCTGACTCAGTATTAGTATGGCAGCAGTTCGTCAGTCCTCACTCCTGACTCAGTATTAGTATGGCAGCAGTTCGTCAGTCCTCCCTCCTTACTCAGTATTAGTATGGCAGCAGTTCGTCAGTCCTCCCTCCTTACTCAGTATTAGTATGGCAGCAGTTCGTCAGTGCTCCCTCCTGACTCAGTATTAGGCTGCAGGTGTTGTGTCGAGCTACAGTAGACACTCGTTCCAACATTTATAATTTGGTCTGATATTTTTATGTTGTAAAAACATATCCAAGGTGTCGCTGTTCACATATCTGAAAATTATTTTAAGAGAAAGCCTAATAATAATAATAATAATAATAATAATACTAATAATAATAATAATAATAATAAGAAGAAGAAGAAAACAGTAGTAGTAACAGATCAGATAAACGGTAAAAGTAACACCCTGCTATCAAGAGATGAAAGTCACAATAACATGGCTGGGACAGTCATTAAAAACCCACACATAGGAGAGGCACCTTATGACGACGTTTCGGTCCTTTCCTGGACCATTGTCAAGTGGCTTGCTATCAAAAGGCCAGTGACATTTGCTCCATATAAACAATTCCCACTCGTTTCCACCACTGCATATGCTTGTGATATGCCTGTGGCCAGTTTATAGAGTTTTCTACGCTCACAGACCGGTCTGTGGCCAGGATTTTCTGTGGATTGCCTGTTCAACCAGGCTGTTGCTGTTGGCTCACACAGCCTAGTCGATCTGGTACTTGGTAGACTTAGTGACCTAGTTTTCTCTTGGAAAACTTCTGCACTTGTTCCGGCAGTATTTCTGATACCTGCTTGTAACAAGTTGACTAGTCTTGGACCCAGCATGTTAACAGTGTTATCTTATTAGTTTATTGTATCCATGGCCCCTCTGCTTTACGCTGAGTCCATTTTACAATTCTTTATCTCTCGCTCCAGTACCTTGTTATGGCAGTGTATAGATTTAGAACAAGTCTCTCAAGTATCTTTCCATGTAGACATTATCAGGTGTCTCTCTCTCCTTCAGTCCAGAGAGTACATTCCAACTACTATGAGGCGTTCCCAGTAGTTCAAATGCTTTTTCTTTTCCTCTACTCTGTTCATTTTGCCCTACACTTTCTTACAGTATTCATCACAACTATGCCACTTACAAATCTACCTTCCCAAACAAACCATACAGTGCTGCTGACAGACACACTGACACAACCATCTCACTACCATCCTTGCTGGGATAAGAGAAGGGGAGTGTCATAGCATATTGCGTGGCGTGTGTGTGTTTACAAGATTAATTGACTTGGGGGAGCGTCTGGTTACACCACGACTCAGTCTGTGAGGGCCACCACTCGCCCACACTATGTTTTGATAGGAAGATCTCTCCCCAACCCCCTTCCCTATCGCTCACCGGGGTTTCTTCATTAAGGGTGCTTAATTACAATTCACAAACGGTCGAAAGTTTTATTAGGTGTATCTGCAACATAAATGGGATCGATTTAAAGTTCTACTCTCGCAGTCTGACTTGCGGCCGGATTTCTTAGTTAAGAACATAAGAACATAAGAACGAAGGAACACTGCAGAAGGACTACTGGCCCATGCGAGGCAGGTCCAAGTCTCCTACCGGCTTAAGCCAATGCACCCAACCTAGTCAGGTCAGGTCACATTGACTTAAGGGAGGAACACGGCAACCTACCTGTTAGCACAAGCTATGAGGTCCAACTCACACCCACCCACATCCACTCATGTATTTATCCAACCTATTTTTAAAGCTACACAACGTTCTGGCCTCTATAACGGTACTTGGGAGTTTGTTCCACTCATCCACAACTCTATTACCAAACCAGTACTTTCCTATATCCTTCCTGAATCTGAATTTTTCCAACTTAAAACCATTGCTGCGAGTCCTGTCTAGGCTAGATATTTTCAGCACACTATTTACATCCCCTTTATTTATTCCTGTCTTCCATTTATACACCTCAATCATATCCCCCCTAATTCTACGTCTTTCTAGAGAGTGCAGATTCAGGGCCCTTAGTCTATCCTCATAGGGAAGGTTTCTGATACATGAGATCAACTTTGTCATCCTCCTTTGTACATTTTCCAGAGAATTTATATCCATCCTGGCTATTGATGCCGCAGGACTTCATAGCCAAAACTGTTCAACAGCCTCCCATCAAGCATTAGGGGAATTGCCAATAAACCCCTGGCTGCCTTCAAGAGAGAGCTGGACAGATACCTAAAGTCAGTGCCGGATCAGCCGGGCTGTGGCTCGTACGTCGGACTGCGTGCGGCCAGCAGTAACAGCATAGTTGATCAGGCCCTGATCCATCGGGAGGCCTGGTCGTGGACCGGGCCGCGGGGGCGTTGATCCCCGGAATAACCTCCAGGTAACCTCCAGGTAGCCATGGCAACTTGGCTAATCTGGGCTTGTTGCTGGAAATGATAGTTTCCTCTAGTAAGTATTTGCCTTTTGTTCTCAACAATATTTCTTACATATGTTAACAGCAGGTTATAGAGTCGTCGACCACGGATGTTGACATAGTGTTCTCCAGTTGCGCCTATAGCATTCCTTCTTTTAACTGAGTTTATTCTACACTTCCTCCCGCATCTCATCTCTCCGTTTCAGAGAGTCCACTCCTAATGCTTCTAAGCATTTTCATAGTTCAGATGTTTTCTTGATTCTATGAGGGCAGTAAACGATCTGTGAACGTTTTGCCCCTTTTATTTCTTCTGACTCAAAAGTGGCTCTGTACAAAACAGTATCCATGACGTATAATCACAGTTGATATGAAATAACCGGCGTAATTTCTCTTGTTTTGAGAGTATTTATAATCAAATCTTTTACCTGCCCATTGTTGTGTTTAGCTTACTTCGTTCTCTAAAGTAAATAATTAATTATTTCCTTCCTGGTCTAAGCATTTGGAATTGTTTAACATTGAGAATTATGCCCATTGAAAAGCTTTGTTAATATTTGCATATTTCTATCTTTGTCTATTGGGGGTAACTTGATATCACTGTTCATAAACAATTATATCAAGCTAAGGCTGGAGTTCTTAAATATGACTGCTATAAGGATGAGAATCAGTAAATATCCCAAGAACCTTAGCTTAGTGATCAGAGTGTTCGACACACCCGAAAAGTCCCGAGAGCTATTCCTGGATCGCGAAATATCTGAGCGAATTTTATTGGACCCCAGCTACCCCAGCTCACCTAGCAGCAAAATCAGGTACCTATCTACCTGGAGGGTATTCCAGGGATCAACGCCCCCGCGGCCCGGTCCACGACCAGGCCTTCCGGTGGATTAGGGCCTGGTCAACTAGGCTGTTACTGCTGGCCGCATGTAGTCCAGCGTACGAACTACAGTCCAGCTTCCTCTTGAAGGCAGCCAGAGGGCTATTGGTAATTCCTCTTTTGGCTGGTGGGAGGCTGTTGAATAGTCTTGGGCCCCGGACACTTATTGTATTTTATCTTAGTGTACCAGGTAGATAGACCAATGGCGCCCCTACTTTTCGTTAGGGGTATTTTGCACCGCCTGCCAGCTTTTATGCTTTCGTAGGGAGTGTTTTCTGTGTGCAGATTAGGGACCATTCCTTCTAGGATTTTCCAGGTGTAGATTATGATGTAACTCTCGCCTGCGCTCCAGTGAGTACAAGTCAAGTACTTCCAGGTGTTCCCAGTAGTTAAGGTGTTTGATGGAACTTACATGTGCAGTAAAGGTTCTCTGTGCATTCTCTAGATCTGCAATTTCACCTGCCTTGAATGGGGATGTTAATGTACAGCAGTATTCCAGCCTAGAGAGAACAAGTGAAAAGGATCATCATTGGCTTGGCATCTCTTGTTTTGAACGTTCTCATTATCCATCCTGTCATTTTCTTCGCAGTTGTGATCGTGGCACTGTTGTGATCCTTGAAGGTGAAATCCTCAGACATTACCACTCCCAGGTCCTTCACATTATTTTTTCACTCTGTTGTATGGTCAGAGTCAGTAGTATACTCTGCTCTAGTTATTATTTCCTCCAGTTTTCCATAACGGAGTAGTTGGAATTTTTCTTCATTGAACATCATATTGTTTTCCGTTGCCCACTGGAAAACTTAGTTTATATCTTCTTGGAGGTTTACAGTGTCCTCAATAGATGACAGTCTCATGCAGATCTTAGTATCGTCTGCAAAGAATGACACGGTGTTGTGGGTTACATCTCTGTCTATGTCTGATATGAGGATGAGGAACAGGATAGGGGCGAGTACTGTGCCTTGTGGAACAGAGCTCTTCACTATGGCAGCTTCCGATTTAATTCTGTTGACCACTACTCTTTGTGTTCGATTTGTTAGGAAGTTGAAGATCCATCTTCCCACTTTCCCAGTTATTCCTTTAGCACGTATTTTATGGGCTATTACGCCATGATCGCATTTGTCAAAGGCTTTTGCAAAGTCTGTGTATATTACATCTGCATTCCTTTTTTCTTCCAGTGCATCCAAGACCATATCTTAGTGATCCAGTAGTTGCGAGATTGCCTGGATTGTGCAGTTTTGGGGAATCTAAGTGGTTTGCAATCCTGCTTCTTAGCACTCTTTCAAAGGTTTTTATGATGTGGGACGTTAGAGCTATTGGTCTATAGTTCTTAGCTATTACTTTACTAACAGATCTTACTGCACTGTTAAGGGCTGAATCCTGGATAATAATGCTATGCAAATATATGATGTTGCTATGCAAAAATGCTTGAGAAACTCCGGTTGTGTTGGAAGCATTCAGGTGTTGGGTGGAAGGTATTTGCATAATGCGATGTATCAGATGATTGTAATTAAAATGAATCTTGTTGACCATTAATCACTTTATCATTCACCCTCCCCCACCATATCCACCCCCATATCTACCCCAGGGAACTGGTAATTAGAGGCACCTAGCGAGCCCAGGAACTGAGCACCTATGTAGATTTGCTTAAGCAAGATACATCCTGGACTTTTTTTTTTTTTTTAGTTTGCGAATTCAGGTTTGCGATTCTCTCCTCAAACATCTAGAAATTCTAGAGAATATATGACAGCTTAAATCTAGATGGAAATAGATCATTCTTTTCAGCAGTTTTCTTGGGTGGGCAGTTTAAAGTCCTCTGCTGTGTTTTTCTCATATATCCCCACGTATTTCCCATGTACTGCCAAGTATTTCCCATGTACTTCCAAATATTCCCTATGTACTCCCATGTACGAGTACTTCCACGTCTTTCCCATGTACTGCACGTGTTTCTTACGTACTCCCAAGTCTTTCCCATGTACTCTCATGTATTTTCCATGTACCCCCACGTCTTTCCCATGTACTCCCACGTCTTTCCCATGTACTCCCACGTCTTTCCCATGTACTCCCACGTCTTTCCCATGTACTCCCACGTCTTTCCCATGTACTCCCACGTCTTTCCCATGTACTCCCATGTCTTTCCCATGTACTCCCACGTCTTTCCCATGTACTCCCACGTCTTTCCCATGTACTCCCACGTCTTTCCCATGTACTCCCACGTCTTTCCCATGTACTCCCATGTCTTTCCCATGTACTCCCACGTCTTTCCCATGTACTCCCATGTCTTTCCCATGTACTCCCACGTCTTTCCCATGTACTCCCACGTCTTTCCCATGTACTCCCATGTCTTTCCCATGTACTCCCACGTCTTTCCCATGTACTCCCACGTCTTGTCCTCTTACCTAATCAATTTGTATATTAATTGTGGATAAAATTTTGTCGTTGCATCTCTTTGTCCTTGGATTAGTCTGCTTCCTTTGTTCTTCCTTTCTTCCTTATGACAAACCTTATTTATCAGTACTGTCTTTCCTTATCGACCTTTCCCTTCATTTATTCTCGTCTCTGCTGTTCCTCCCTCCCGTTCCTTCCTTCCTTACCGCTCTCCCGTCGTTCCATGCCCTCTCTCCCACCCTTCCAATCCCTTCCCTCCCGACTGGGAGTTCCCAGACGGTTGTTATCTCAGCAGGGATCACACAGTTTTTACCAGAAACAATTGCTCAATCTGTCGAACCTGCGTCTCTTCAAGACCTTCCTCCCTGTTGTTGTTGTTGTAGTTGTTGCTGTTGTTGTAATTGTTGTTGTAGTTGTTATTGTTGTAGTTGCTATTGTTGTTGTAGTAGTAGTTGTTGTAGTAGCTGTTGTTGTAGTTGCTGTTGTTGTAGTAGTTGTTGTAGTAGTAGTTGCTGTTGTTGTAGTGGTTGTTGTAGTAGTTGTTGTTGTAGTTGTTGCTGTTGTTGTAATTGTTGTTGTAGTTGTTATTGTTGTAGTTGCTATTGTTGTTGTAGTTGTTGTAGTAGTTGTTGTAGTTGCTGTTGTTGTAGTAGTTGTTGTAGTAGTAGTTGCTGTTGTTGTAGTGGTTGTTGTTGTAGTACTTGTTGTTGTTGTTGTACTTGCTATTTGTTGTTAGTAGTTGTTGTAGTAGTAGTAGGTGTTGTTGTAGTAGTTGTAGTAGTTGTTGTTGTTGTAGTTGCTGTTGTTGTTGTTGTAGTTGCTGTTGTTGTTGTTGTAGTTGCTGTTGTTGTTGTAGTAGTTGCTGTTGTTGTAGTGGTTGTTGATGTAGTAGTTATTGTTGTAGTTGCTGTTGTTGTTGTAGCAGTAGTTGTTGTTGTAGTGGTTGTTGTTGTAGTAGTAGTAGTTGTTGTTGTAGTTGTTGTTGTTGTTGTCTCTATCCTGCTAAAGCCTCCTTGTCTAAGCTGAAAGATCTCATCACCTGTGACTCATCCTGTGTGATGGAACTTGACAGGGAAATGTAATTACCTATTGTTTCTAATATGTAACTGTCATGTTGAATAGGATATCAAGTTTGGCTAAATATAAGAGAAAAGTACTATTAACCCGCACCTCCCCCTTAACACCTCCGCCAGACCCTCCCATTTAACCCGCACCTTTCCCTTAAGACCCTCCCTTTTAACCCGCACCTCTCCCTTAAAACCCTCCCTCTGGCTGTTGTCTTAACCTGCCGTATCTGATTTGTTGGCTTCTGCGTGTTTATCTCTTTTTAAACCTGTACTTAAAGATTCTTCGGGATTAGAGAGAGTTCTTATCATATATTTTAGTTGGCGTGTTTATGCCGGGTTTGAAAGTCTTGCTCTAGCGGCTACGCTGATAGAAAGTTATTTTGTGATGTGTGTGTGTGTGTGTGTGTGTGTGTGTGTGTGTGTGTGTGTGTGTGTGTACTCTCTTGATGAAATTAAGCAGTCAGTCACTGAAGCGAGTAGCTTTGGTTGGCTTTGATGCCCTCCAGGTCGGGCGATAGACAGGCCAGAGGGAAGTGACTGTGTTTTGAGTAGAGGCTCTTCCTCGCGTATACCAGGGTTCCAATCTCTTCAGTTTCCTCGTTGAAACTTGAAACACAACCGCGATAATAATGATTCCCTTCCACTCATCAACTCTTGATAAATGCGCCATCCTACTGCCCGCTAATCTAAATCTTCCTTTATAAGCCAGGTTATAACCCTCCTCCTCCATCAACTTGCGCTTTCTTAGCTCTCTCGTCTGAGTATTGTCGTATGTCTGAGTGTTGTCGTATGTCTGAGTGTTGTCGTATGTCTGAGTGTTGTCATATGTCTGAGTGTTGTCGTACGTCTGAGTGTTGTCGTATGTCTGAGTGTTGCTGTACGTCTGACTGTTAACATAAGAAAGAAGGAACACCGCAGCAGGCCTACCGGCCCAGGCGAGGCAGGTCCAAGTCTCCCACCGGCTTAAGCCAATGCGCCAACCTAGTCAGGTCAGGTCACATTCACTTAAGAAGGAGCACGGCATCAGACCTACTAGCACAAGCTAGTACGTCTGAGTGTTCCCTGTACGACCCTCTGATACCAGCATTACTACTCGGGCGGGTCCATAATGTGTACTCACCTACTTGTCGTTACTAAAGTCGATTCTCGGTCCTGTCCCTGCGTCTCTCAACGACTGGTTTCACAAACTTCTTGCATCACTGGCCCTGTCGTATTTATCCTTAAAACTGTGTATGGTATCTGCTTCAACCACCTTCTTGTTTAAGTCATTCCACTTTCTAATCATTCTGAGGCTGAAGACGTTCTTGATGTCATAAATATAACTACTTGTGTCCTGTTGTTGCTGTCTTTCAGACAGTCTGTCCCCTTTCAGACAGTCTGTCCCCTTTCAGACAGTCTGTCCCCTTTCAGACAGTCTGTCCCTGCCTGCCCTCGGCCCCAGCACATCCTCTTAAAAACTGTATTTTACTGTTGCCGCTACAGTCAGATGGGTGACTGATAAACGAATCTTAAACAGTGATTATCTGATTGTGTGTGTGTGTGTGTGTGTGTGTGTGTGTGTGTGTGTGTGTGAGGGGTGGTGTCTGGAAAAGGGTGTATGAAGGGTCAACACTGGATTTAAAATTATGTAAATGACTGCCCAAGTGACCATGTCTGTTGTCTTATCTGTCTTAAGTTTTGGAGGTGATGACAAGTGGTGGTGGCGCAGTGATGGTGGTGGTGACAGTGGTGGTGGTAGTGGCAGTGGTGGTGGTGGCAGTGATGGTGGTGGTGGTAGTATTGGTGGTGTTGGCAGTGGTGGTGGCAGTGGTGGTGGTGGCAGTGGTGGTGGTGGCAGTGATGGTGGTGGTGGCAATATTGGTGGTGGTGGTAGTAGTGGTGGTGGTGGCAGTGGTGGTGGTGGCAGTGGTGGTGGTGGCAGTAGTGGTGGTGGTGGCAGTGGTGGTGGTGGCAGTAGTGATGGTGGTGGCAGTGGTGGTGGTGGCAGTAGTGATGGTGGTGGCAGTGGTGGTGGTGGCAGTAGTGGTGGTGTGGCAGTGGTGGTGGTGGCAGTAGTGATGGTGGTGGCAGTGGTGGTGGTGGCAGTAGTGATGGTGGTGGCAGTGGTGGTGGTGGCAGTAGTGGTGGTGGTGGTAGTGAAAGTACCAGTATTAGTAGTACATTTATCTCCAGCAGGGGTACTAAACCTTCTTTACCATTACATACCCCCAGTAGATTGCGCAGTATGTCCCCTACCCTTCACCAGACTGTGGAAATCATCACCACCAGTCCTATTAGGTACCAATATTAGGTACCAATATTAGGTACCAATATTAGGTACCAATATGACTTCAAAAGATGTCAGTAGCTTGATTCTGCTTTATAATTGGATAATTAAGAACAGAACAGCTTATAATAAATTCTAACAACAATTGATTTTTACTGTTCAAAGATCGAACCTCATACACCCATTATTTGGTGCCCATGCCCCCAGGGGGTATGGGAACTTCCCTGTTAAGAATCCCTGAACAACAGCCTCATCTCACAGTTGTGTCACTTCGCTGGTACAATCATATAAAACTGTCTGTTTCCTCTTGTGTTTTCGTTCAACTTACATCAGCGATTCGTTGATCATTCGCTCTTAAATCTCTTCATTGAACGTCATAATTCACTCATTCATGGCCAGACGCCGTCGAGGCTTCCTCGTTCTTTTCCTCCCCACCTTTTCCATCAATGGTACGGCCCACCCCACCCCTCCTCCCTCATCTCCTTCCCCATTAAGGTTTCCCCATCATTGTTGTGGCTATAATGGCTCTCCTTCCCTTTCCCTCCCTCGCGGTCTCCTCCATCAAAGCTGTGGCCAGACTTCCTGCTCAGGTTTCCAGGAGACACTAGATCTACTTCAGCCAGGGTCCTGGAACCTCCCTCCGCCTTACTCTCTCTAGCCTTTACTTCAGCCAGGATAATGGCACACCTTCCTCCACCTCACTTTATATCACTCTCTGGGGACCTTATTGATCCTTCCATCTTATTCAGCGCATCATTTGTCTCACTTCTGTTCTGCATGCAAATAATCCCAGTTACTCCCACACTAACTAGAATGTCTTACTTTCACTCGCCTTTTAAATTACTGTAGGGCCCTGAATCTTGCTAAATGTCTAGACGCAAACACAAATCTAAATTCACGTACATTAAGTTTCATAACTTGCACAAACTGTATCTCTGTAGACAACAAGAGCATCATTTCACCCCTTCATGGAAGCTGCGTTCATTTAATATCACATATTTTAATGTCTCTCTCAGGACGCTCATCACTAGTAATCACTTCCTTGTACAAATTACATACGCTGATGGATCTACGCAGAAATTTACTGGCAGGGCCGCATCTGCTCTTATTGCCACCTCCACAGCCATGTTGAGTTGCACAACTGGGCGCCTAAGTTGCAAACTCAATTGTTTGCCATTTTCATGGTAATAGTTAGCTTATGACATTGAGCTTGACTCCTTGATCATTACTGATTCATCACTGAAGGCACTTGAAGTGCATAATGACTAACAACGTACCCACTGGAGAATCCCAGTATAGATTAGTGGTAAGACCAAGCATCACTATCGGTATCGGCTAATTTTGATAGTATCGGTGTGATGGAATACGTAAGGATAGGATAGTATCGGTGTGATGGAATACATAAGGATTGATCATTAATTCCCCCGTAGAAAGGGGAATTAATGATCAATCCTTATGTATTCCATCACACACTGAATTAATAGCCGAAATGCCCAGAAGGAAAATGTAGAATATAATGTTGACGTGACTGTGATAAAGCATAAGGAATAATATTAAGGGAGAAGTAAATAACAAATCTGATTGTTATGAATTATAGTTGTGAGTGGATCTATAACTCACTATAATGGCATAAACGTAGATAACCACATTTACGGGCAAATTGAAATGTAAACAGATTGATGTACCAGCCCTCAAAAATATTTTTTTTTATGGAGAATTCTTTTGCAGAATGATAGATTTTTTCAGTGACAATAATATAAATAGTTTTAACCAAACGCTATATTTTAGCTAAATTCTGATATATATATATATATATATATTTATATATATATATATATATATATATATATATATATATATATATATATATATATATATATATATATATTTTTTCAACAAGTCGGCCGTCTCCCACCGAGGCAGGGTGACCCAAAAAGAAAGAAAATCCCCAAAAAGAAAATACTTTCATCATCATTCAACACTTTCACCACACTCACACATAATCACTGTTTCTGCAGAGGTGCTCAGAATACAACAGTTTAGAAATATATAAGTATAAAGTGCAGGCATTGTACTTCCCATTTCCAGGACTCAAGTCCGGCTATATAAAAATGACCGGTTTCCCTGAATCCCTTCACTAAATATTACCCTGCTCACACTCCAACAAATCGTCAGGTCCCAAATACCATTCGTCTCCATTCACTCCTATCTAACACGCTCACGCACGCTTGCTAGAAGTCCAAGCCTCTCGCCCACAAAACCTCCTTTACCTCCTCCCTCCAACCATTTCGAGGACGACCCCTACCCCGCCTTCCTTCTCTTACAGATTCATATGCTCTCCATGTCATTCTACTTTGATCCATTCTCTCTAAATGACCAAACCACCTCAACAACCCCTCTTCAGCCCTCCGACTAATACTTTTATTAACTCCACACCTCCTAATTTCCACACTCCGAATTTTCTGCATAATATTTACACCACACATTGCCCTTAGACAGGACATCTCCACTGCCTCCAACCGCCTCGCTGCTGCATTCACAACCCAAGCTTCACATCCATATAAGAGTATTGGTACTACTATACTTTCATACATTCCCTTCTTTGCCTCCATAGATAACGTTTTTTGTCTCCACATATACCTCAACGCACCACTCACCTTTTTTCCCTCATCAATTCTATGATTAACCTCATCCTTCATAAATCCATCCGCCGACACGTCTACTCCCAAGTATCTGAAAACATTCACTTCTTCCATACTCCTCCTCCCCAATTTGATATCCAATTTTTCTTTATCTAAATCATTTGATACCCTTATCACCTTACTCTTTTCTATGTTCACTTTCAACTTTCTACCTTTACACACACTCCCAAACTCATCCACTAACCTTTGCAATTTTCCTTTAGAATCTCCCATAAGCACAGTATCATCAGCAAAACGCAACTGTGTCAATTCCCATTTTGTATTTGATTCCCCTTAATTTAATCCCACCCCTCTCCCGAACACCCTAGCATTTACTTCTTTTACAACCCCATCTGTAAATATAATAAACAACCATGGTGACATTACACATCCCTGTCTAAGACTTACTTTTACCGGGAAGTAGTCTGCCTCTCTTCTACACACCCTCACGCACCTCCCCCACACTTACATCCTGCTCTTGTTCACTCCTAAAAGATGATATACCTCCCTGGCCAGTGCATGAAATTACCGCTTCCCTTTCTTCGTCGACATTTAAAAGTTCCTCAAAATACTCTCGCCATCTACCCAAAACCTCCATCTCCCCATCTACTAACTCCCCTACTCTGTTTTTAACTGACAAATCCATTTGTTCCCTAAGCTTTCTTAACTTGTTTAACTCACTCCAAAATTTTTTCTTATTTTTATTAAAATTTCTTGACAGTGCCTCTCCCACTCTATCATCTGCTCACCTTTTGCACTCTCACCACTCTCTTCACCTTATATATATATATATATATATATATATATATATATATATATATATATATATATATATATATATATATAATATATAATATCATAGGTCGATTTAAATTTATTTAATATTACTTAAAAATCAATAAAATATTTTTTTTTCGTTAAGTTCAGATTGATTTCCTCTGATTTATGACAAAAACTAAATTTTCATTTTGGTAATTCTGCACGGAACACAGAACAACCTTAACGAAGAGACCAAACTCGCCAGTTCGGCTTAATCGACACTACAGCTACAAGTTCTTCCGTTAGTTTGTCAGACACACAGATGATGACCAAACTAAATGCAAGCATGTGGTCAACCTTAAGGTCATTCTCCATAACACTATGTGCTTGACTGTCTACTTACTGAGACAGAGATAGACGGCATAATAACCTATGTGAGTTGTCGCGGTTTCAGGGCAATGAAAATAAGATACCAGAGATTGTAAGCAAATATCCTAAATTTCCTTGAATCAGATGAAATGGAATTTGTAGATAAATATCCAGAATGTACTCCTGTTAACCTTTGTTTTGGAGCCTATTTCCTAGGTCTTTTGTGCATCCCTCTGCTATTGTGCTACCGTCCACAGGATGGATATGGGGTGCACAATAAGCCAGTCACTACCGTCCACAGGATGGATATGGGGTGCACAGTAAGCCAGTCGCTACCGTCCACAGGATGGATATGGGGTGCACAGTAAGCCAGTCGCTACCGTCCACAGGATGGATATGGGGTGCACAGTAAGCCAGTCGCTACCGTCCACAGGATGGATATGGGGTGCACAGTAAGCCAGTCGCTACCGTCCACAGGCAAAATCTTACCTCTTTAGGCCCCACTTTTCTTCAGAGATTACGTAAATACAAGTTATTATCTTTCCTGCCACAGCTCATTTACAAAATAAGAGCTGTTAGCCTACCTCAGCATATTTAAGAGCCAAGAGCTGTGATTTTATCTCAGCTCGTTAGAAGCTATGAGCTGTTATTCCACCTCACCTCAGTTACATGTTAAGAGCTACTGTCACACTTACCATCTTATTTACAAGCTAGAAGCTGTTATCCCATCTCGACTTATTTACAAGCTAGAAGCTGTTATCCCATCTCGACTTATTTACAAGCTAGAAGCTGTTATCCCATCTCGACTTATTTACAAGCTAGAAGCTGTTATCCCATCTCGACTTATTTACAAGCTAGAAGCTGTTATCCCATCTCGACTTATTTACAAGCTAGAAGCTGTTATCCCATCTCGACTTATTTACAAGCTAGAAGCTGTTATTCCATCTCGACTTATTTACAAGCTAGAAGCTGTTATCCCATCTCGACTTATTTACAAGCTAGAAGCTGTTATCCCTTCTCGACTTATTTACAAGCTAGAAGCTGTTATCCCATCTCGACTTATTTACAAGCTAGAAGCTGTTATCCCATCTCGACTTATTTACAAGCTAGAAGCTGTTATCCCATCTCGACTTATTTACAAGCTAGAAGCTGTTATTCCATCTCGACTTATTTACAAGCTAGAAGCTGTTATCCCATCTCGACTTATTTACAAGCTAGAAGCTGTTATCCCATCTCGACTTATTTACAAGCTAGAAGCTGTTATCCCATCTCGACTTATTTACAAGCTAGAAGCTGTTATTCCATCTCGAATTATTTACAAGCTAGAAGCTGTTATCCCATCTCGACTTATTTACAAGCTAGAAGCTGTTATCCCATCTCGACTTATTTACAAGCTAGAAGCTGTTATCCCATCTCGACTTATTTACAAGCTAGAAGCTGTTATCCCATCTCGACTTATTTACAAGCTAGAAGCTGTTATTCCATCTCGACTTATTTACAGGCTAGAAGCTGTTATCCCATCTCGACTTATTTACAAGCTAGAAGCTGTTATCCCATCTCGACTTATTTACAAGCTAGAAGCTGTTATCCCATCTCGACTTATTTACAAGCTAGAAGCTGTTATCCCATCTCGACTTATTTACAAGCTAGAAGCTGTTATTCCATCTCGACTTATTTACAGGCTAGAAGCTGTTATCCCATCTCGACTTATATACAAGCTAGAAGCTGTTATCCCATCTCGACTTATTTACAAGCTAGAAGCTGTTATCCCATCTCGACTTATTTACAAGCTAGAAGCTGTTATCCCATCTCGACTTATTTATAAGCTAGAAGCTGTTAGCCCATCTCGACTTATTTACAGGCTAGAAGCTGTTATCCCATCTCGACTTATTTACAAGCTAGAAGCTGTTATCCCATCTCGACTTATTTACAAGCTAGAAGCTGTTATCCCATCTCGACTTATTTACAAGCTAGAAGCTGTTATCCCATCTCGACTTATTTACAAGCTAGAAGCTGTTATCCCTTCTCGACTTATTTACAAGCTAGAGATGCGATCCTGCTTCAATACCGCAACTGGAACAATACACAAATATGGTCGACTTGACCATTAACGAGTCACACTGCAGCGAGAAGGGGAGAAGACCAGAACATATTAGATCAAGGAGGTAGTGTACATAGCGAAGCCAGAGAGAAGGAGGCACTCCAGTAGTGGGAGGAACAACAGCTTCGAAATACTCCCCCTTCTCGTATATATATTCTGGCTTCCTTCCCTTCTCGCTTCGGAGTGGCCGAAGTTAATGACCCAAGTTGGACCGAAACGTTGTCACAAGTTTCGGTCTCTCAGTTGCGGGTTATTAGTGTAAAGTTCTCATAGAAATGAATTCTAGTAAATTTTGGCTTTTGTACTTTTTATACTAGTTGGAGTGTTGCTATGAGGCGATTATTATTATTATTATTAATGTTATTATTATTATTATTATTATTATTATTATTATTATTATTATTATTATTTTTATTATTATTATTTATTATTATTATTATTATTATTATTTTTTTTATTATTATTATTATTATTATTATTATTATTATTAATGTTGTTATTATTATTATTATTATTATTATTATTATTATTATTATTAATGTTATTATTATTATTATTATTATTATTATTATTATTATATTATATTATTATTATTATATTATTATTATTATTATTATTATTATTATTATTATTATTATTATTAATGTTATTATTATTATTATTATTATTATTATTTTTTTTTTTTATTATTATATTATTTATTTATTATTTTATTATTATTATTAATTATTATTTTATTATTATTATTATTTTATTATTATTATTATTTTATTATTATTATTATTTTATTATTATTATTATTATTATTATTATTATTATTATTATTATTATTATTATATTATTATTATTATTATTAATTATTATTATTAATTATTATTATTAATTATTATTATTAATTATTATTATTAATTATTATTATTATTATTATTTATTATTATTATTTTTATTATTATTTTTATTATTATTATTATTTTATTATTTTTATTATTATTATTATTATTATTTTTATTATTATTATTATTATTATTATTATTATTATTATTATTATTATTATTTTTATTAACACATCGGCCGTTTCCCACCAAGGCAGGGTGGCCCGAAAAAGAAAAACTTTCACCATCATTCACTCCATCACTGTCTTGCCAGAAGGGTGCTTTACACTACAGTTTTTAAACTACAACATTAACACCCCTCCTTCAGAGTGCAGACACTGTACTTCCCATCTCCAGGACTCAAGTCCGGCCTGCCGGTTTCCCTGAATCCCTTCATAAATGTTACTTTGCTCACACTCCAACAGCACGTCAAGTCCTAAAAACCATTTGTCTCCATTTGCTCCTATCTAACACGCTCACTCACGCTTGCTGGAAGTCCAAGCCTCTCGCACACAAAACCTCCTTTACCCCGTCCCTCCAACCTATCCTAGGCCGACCCCTACCTCGCCTTCCTTCCACTACAGAATTGTATACTCTCGAAGTCATTCTATTTCGTTCCATCCTCTCTACATGTCCAAACCATCTCAATAACCCCTACTCAGCCTTCTCGATAATAGTTTTGGTAATCCCACACCTCCTGATCTCCAAACTATGGATTCTCTCCATTATTTTCACACCACACATTGCCCTCAGACATGACATCTCCACTGCCTCCAGCCTTCTCTTTGTTGCAAAATTCACCACCCATGTTTCACACCCATACAAGAGTGTTGGTATAACTATACTCTCATGCATTCCCCTCTTTGCTTTCATGGATAAGTTATTTTTCTCTACAGACTTCTCAGTGTATCACTCACATTTTTCCCCTTGTCAATTCTGTGATTCACCTCATCTTTCATAGACCCATCTGCTGACACGTCCACTCCCAGATATATAAATACATTCACCTCCTCCATACTCTCTCCCTCCAATCTGATATCCAATCTTCCGTTACCTAATTTTTTTATCCTCATCATCCTACTCTTTCTTACATTCACTTTTAATTCCCTTCTTTTATATACCCTACGAAACTCATCCACCAACCTCTGCAATTTCTCTTCAGAATCTCCCAAAAGCACAGTGTCATCAGCAAAGAGCAACTGTGACAACTCCCACTTTGTGTTAGATTCTCTATCTTCTAACCCCACACCTCTTGCCAACATCCGAGCATTCAGTTCTCTTATAACTCTATAAATATATTGAACAACCATGGTGACATCACACATCCCTGTATAAGGCCTACTTTTACTGGGAAATAATCTCCCTCTCGCCTCACTATCCTCATAAAGACTCTTCACTGCTTTCAATAACCTACCTCCTATTTCATATTTTTTTGCAAACTCTGCTACATTGCCCCCCTATCCACCCTATCATATTTCTTTTCCAAATCCATAAATGCCACAAAAACCTTTTTACGCTTATCTAAATACTGTTCACCTATATGTTTCACTGCAAACACTTGGTCGACACATCCCCTACTCTTCCTAAAGCCTCCTTGTTCATCTGCTATCCTGCTCTCCGTCTTACTTTTAATTCTTTCAATAATAACTCTACCATACACATTACCAGGTATACTCAACAGACTTACTCCCCTGTAATTTTTACACTCTCTTTTGTCCCCTTTGCCTTTATACAAAGGAACTATTCATGCTCTCTGTCAATCCCTAGGTACCTTACCTTCTTCCATACATTTATTAAATAAAAACACTAACCACTCCAAAACTATATCCTCACCTGCTTTTAACATTTCTATCTTTATCCCATCAATCTCAGATGCTTTACTCCCTTTCATTCTACTCACTGCCTCACGCACTTCCCCCACACTCACAACTAGTTCTTCCTCACTCCTGCAAGATGTTATTCCTCCTTGCCCTATACACGGAATCAGAGCTTCCCTATCTTCATCAGCATTTAACAACTCTTCAAAATATTCCCCCCATCTTCCTGATACCTCTAACTCACCAATTATCAACTCTGTTATTATTATTATTATTATTATTATTATTATTATTATTATTATTATATTATTATTACAACGTTTGAGGTACAAGAGGAATTATCCAGTACCGTGTATGAGTTGTAGGGAAGGGTGTGAGGTTAGAGTTCAGTGTGTTGTTCCAAATGTGAGTCACTGAAGAAATGGGCGAATTCTGAGAGTGATCTCGTCGAGAGAGGCATACTGTCGTCAGATTGAAACTGCAGGTGGCTGCCCGTCGTGTAGTGCAATAGCTGTGTGTTCTGTCTCTACGGAATTGGGCCAAGTGAAGGAGTCTTGAGAACACTGGTCAGTAAGGTTTGGTAGCTCGCTTGCTGTCTCTCCTGAGAGTTGAGACTTAAGAGAATATATGTATCCATTACACTAGGTGTGAGAAAGTTATCTGAGTGGATGAGACGCTAATCTGGTATCCGGACACACGAGTCGAGTGAGAGGAGTAGTGATCCCAGTGGGAGAGGAGCAGTGATCCCAGTGGGAGACGAGGTCGAGAACTTCTTGCTAGTGTGAGAGTCAGGAAGCCCCTTGTTAGTCGATACATGAAGGTGGTGATCCTAGGAGAGTGGTGGTGGTGGTGCTGCTTCCTCCACACCTGCTGCCACTCCCACACACTGTCGGCTCTATGACTGATGCTCCTTAGTCTTACTTCCTCCCTGCTCTACCCTCCTTCACTCTGCATTTGATATCGACAATGGAACTGTTATCCTACTTGAACTAGCCATAATGAATATGGATGGTAACCAACTCAGATGGATAATAGGCTATCGGTCAAATAGCGTATCCTCTGTACCTACTAAGGTTGTAGAAGAGAGACTTTAAAAAATCACTAGGTACACCACAGGAAGGAGTTCTCTGTCCCATGCTATTTAACGTCCTAATTAATGCTCTCCTAAATCCTCTATCTGCTTCACTCAAACTTGTAATATATATTATACTATATATATATATATATATATATATAATATATATATATATATATATATATATATATATATATATATATATATATATATATAATATATAATATATATAATATATGCAATAAGATCACAGTAAACAGGTGATTTCAGAATATGCAAAACAACCACTCTGAAAGAATAGAGAAATTCCAAGCGCTTTCGTGACTACTCACATTATCAAGGAACTATGAAAGTAAAGCATCCAAGGAAGCTATATAAGGGGTCTGGCCAGCGCCTCACTATCAGATCCCACAACGGTTAAACACCTGACGCGCGCCGACCCAACTTGGACAGGTCCTTTGCACAACTCACCCACAAACTATTCTACCCAAGAAAATTTAAAAATTATTATTTGTCCAGTGTATTATTAAATTCTTCCCAAATTCTATTAATTATAAATGGATCTAATTTATATAAACCAAAGGAAATATTCATATTATTGTCAAAACTGCTTTTTATGAAACAAGATTCAATTATATTCCTGTCGACCATGGACTTGCTTGATACTACTTTCTCAACTTTTTGAAAATCAATTGGATGGTTAAAATCTCTTATATGAATAAATAGAGCATTGGAATCTTGTCCAGTTCTAATGCTATATTTATGTTGTTTTAATCTTAGTTCGAGATTTTTACCAGTTTGACCGTAATAAACTTTATCGCAAATTTTACAAGGAATCTTATAGACATCCATCAGCATTTTGGGGGGAATTCTTTATCAAAAGTTTTTTTACTGTATCAAGATTTTTGAATACAACTTTAATATTAAAAGTCTTAAGAAGAGAAGGCATATCAACCAAGTTTTCATGGTAAGGGAGAACCAACATATTTTTATTGAATAAGGCTGGTTGTCCCTTTTTGGATTATAAAAAGTGTTTCTAGCAACTTTAAAAGATTTATCAATTACATTTCTTGGGTATTTTAAATCATTACCTATTTCATAAATTTTGGATATTTCCTCATCTATGAACTCAGGACTACAAACAAGGAAGTAACATCAAAACTAACCATGTTAAAATCATTTAAGTCAGTCAAGGAGCTTAATTTATCAACCAAGTCTATGTTGTTTTTAACATTAAAGTTAGAAATTTTGCCAACAACTTTAATGTTAAAAACAACATAGACTTGGTTGATAAATTAAGCTCCTTGACTGACTTAAATGATTTTAACATGGTTAGTTTTGATGTTACTTCCTTGTTTACGAAAGTTCCTGTTGATGATTTATTAATTTTCTTATCTGAAGAACTCGTTAACTATGATTTACCATTGCCAGTTCCTACTATCATTAAACTTATTAAACTTTGCATTGTTGATGCAAAATTTGTATTTAATGATAAGTTTTACACTCAGAAGTTTGGTATGGCAATGGGAAATCCTCTTTCACCTGTTCTTAGTAACCTATACATGGAATTTTTTGAAACAAGGTTGCTTAACACAATCCTCCCTAATAGAGCTAAATGGTTCAGATATGTTGATGACATTTTGTGTCTTATGCCCAAAAATTTAGATATACACCATTTCCTTGGAAAATTAAATAGCTTAGCCCATTCTATAAACTTTACTGTTGAGTTTGAAGAAAATAACTCATTGCCTTTTCTAGATGTTTTAATTATTAAGGTAATAATGAATCAAATTTAAAATTTACAGAAAACCTACAAATAACTGTTCCTATGTCCACTATTATTCCTCGCATCAAGATAGAGTCAAACTGTCTGTTTTCTCATCAATGTTTTTGAGAGCTTTACGAATTTGTAGTCCTGAGTTCATAGATGAGGAAATATCCAAAATTTATGAAATAGGTAATGATTTAAAATACCCAAGAAATGTAATTGATAAATCTTTTAAAGTTGCTAGAAACACTTTATAATCCAAAAAGGGACAACCAGCCTTATTCAACTAAAAGTATGTTGGTTCTCCCTTACCAATGAAAACTTGGTTGATATGCCTTCTCTTCTTAAGACTTTTAATATTAAAGTTGTATTCAAAAATCTTGATACAGTAAAAAAACTTTTGATAAAGAATTCCCCCCAAAATGCTGATGGATGTGTCTATAAGATTCCTTGTAAAATTTGCGATAAAGTTTATTATGGTCAAACTGGTAAAAATCTCGAACTAAGATTAAAACAACATAAATATAGCATTAGAACTGGACAAGATTCCAATGCTCTATTTATTCATATAAGAGATTTTAACCATCCAATTGATTTTCAAAAAGTTGAGAAAGTAGTATCAACCCAAGTCCATGGTCGACAGGAATATAATTGAATCTTGTTTCATAAAAAGCATTTTTGGCAATAGTATGAATATTTCCTTTGGTTTATATAAATTAAAATCCATTTATAATTAATAGAATTTGGGAAGAATTTAATAATACACTGGACAAATAATAATTTTTTAAATTTTCTTGGTAGAATAGTTTGTGGGTGAGTTGTGCAAAGGACCTATCCAAGTTGGGTCGCCGCGCGTCAGGTGTTTAACCGTTGTGGGATCTGATAGTGAGGTGTTGGCCAGACCCCTTATATAGCTTCCTTGGATGCTTTACTTTCATAGTTCCTTGATAATGTGAGTAGTCACGAAAGCACTTGGAATTTCTCTATTCTTTCAGAGTGGTTGTTTTGCATATTTTGAAATCACCTGTTTACTGTGATCTTATTGCATATATATATATTGCATATATATATATATATGTGTGTGTGTGTGTGTGTGTGTGTGTGTGTGTGTGTGTGTGTGTGTGTGTGTGTGTGTGTGTGATCTGCTGATAACTTCATGATTCATACTTCAGAGAATAAGAAAATAAGTACGATTCTTACTAAAGTTAAAATAATATATAATCAACTAAGCCTCATCATATCTTCAATAAAGACTTAAGATATTGACAAGCAAGGGACTTGACCCTCTCATCTGTTTGTTGTATATAACCGTCAGCCATGGTAAATTTTACAGTTATCTTAGTGTAGACGTACCCTTTAATAAATCCATCATACCACAACGAAATAAAATGCAAAGCCTATATTAGATTCTTAATTGGTTATACTGCTCTCATTTTAATGTTGGCAAAAGAAAATTATTTACAAGTCCTTGGAGCTAACGCAGGACGAAGCTCTCAGAATTATTTTCGGCTGTCCTAAAGCTGCCAAGGCTCTTAATATGATAGAGCCAGAAATCCTAAGATCAGTGATAGGATAGTTGAGATTGACTGTAATTGGTATTAAAATGTTCAGAAATGAATCAGACTATAAATTTTGCTAAATGTCTAGAAATAAATAAGTACAAATATAAATGAATTGTGAAAATATGGTATTGTATTAGATTCTATAACCTACACAAACTGTATTGCTATAGACAACAAAAGCATTTCAAGCCTCCATGGCTGTTAGTCGTTTAATATCACTTATCTTACAGCCTTTCCCAAGAATGTCGTCGATGGTAATCTCTTTTAAAGTTGGTGCTTAAGACAAAAGTTTTCCTTAACTGTTAGTGATAATATACCACAAATTATATACAATGATGGATCTAAACAGGAGTCTGCTGGGAAGGCTGCACTTGTTGCCACCTCCCTGGATAACAACTTTAGCAACTATGTTGAGTTAGGCATAAGAATTAACAGCTGCGCGTCTACATTACAAACTGGGTAATAATGGTAGGATTACGACAAAATGTTTGGTAAAGGAACAGATGCAACAGATGTGGCATTTTATTTTGGCAACGTTTCACTCTCCAGGAACTTTGTCAAAGCTCCTGGAGAGTGTTCATTTACGTACATTACGAACTGAAGTATTTGTCATCCCAATAACACTAAACTTTACTTACGACAGTGAGCTTGACTCTTGATCATTACTGATTCTGCGTCAACACTGAATGCACTGCACCCATTTAATGACTTAATATGACTCACGAAATCGTAATGACACGATTGCTGGCCCAGTGGCTAACGCGACGGTCAGGAGTTTTGAGACTGACCGCGGGTTCAAGCCCCCACCCGTGGTATTTTTTTTTTTTTGATGACTAAATATGTTCATTGGAGTAGTCACGAATAGTTACTTAAAAATTCATAGAGAAAGGAACCGATGTGTGTGTTACTGTTATTTATCTCACCCTTATAAAGCCGATACATTAACCAAAGAAAGCACCTTCAAGGAAACAAGCCGAATATAAATTTGATTCGTCTGTCAAGCATTAAAAAATATTGGGAGAGAAGTAAATAATGAATCTGAATATCATAAGAATACAATTAGAAGCTTGAGTAGGTCACCGACTCCGGTAACATTACTTAGCTAAGCATATTTACGGAGTAAATTGCAGTGTAAACAATCTGACTGATGTAATAGCCAGGCTAAAGCTTAATTACAAGTACTTATGGCACTTTGGCAGATACACAGATGATGATCAAGCTAAATGCACACGTGTGGTCAGTCTTATGGCCAGACTCTCGCTTGATGGTTCACATTTTGAGGAATATACAGACAATATAATAACCTGTGCGCAGTATCAAGCTGTCTTATTAATGAATATGAGGTGATAAACATTTTAAGTGAATATCCTCCTAAATTTTCTTGTAGCAAATAAAACACAGATTGTGGGTATATATCTACACTTGCTCTTGTTAACCCTTTGGGGGTCTATGGTAGTTCCTAGGGTGTTTTCTGTGTTCCCGGGGTCTTGTACTTCTCTCCAGGGGATGAATGTGTTGTGCACGATGAACTAAGATCTAGTTCGCTCTTCTCAGTGATTTGACACACTCAATTCTCTCTCTCTCCTCTCTCTCTCTCTCTCTCTCTCTCTCTCCTCTCTCTCTCTCCTCTCCCTTCTCTCTCTCCTCTCTCTCCTCTCTCTCTCTCTCTCTCTCTCACGGCTTCTTCACTGCTTATCAAAGCTGAGTCACGTGTTGTGTGTCAGGAAGTTGAGCTGGGAGTGTTGATGTGTGTAGTGAAATGTTGTGAGAGAAGTGTTGAAAGACAGCCAGGGGAAAGAGAGAGAGAGAGAGAGAGAGAGAGAGAGAGAGAGAGAGAGAGAGAGAGAGAGAGAGAGAGCATGAATGAAGATCTCTAGGGAGTCACAGAAGGTTACTTTGATTCTATATTGTGCAGTCCATCAGACGAGGCTCGTATGTCTTCCCTTCTCCCCTCCCACCAAACCTCCAACACCCCACTACCACCAAACCACCCACCTCAACCACAACCCTCCCCAACACACACTGGCAAACATGCATGTCAACATGATCCAGGTGACAGCTGCTGCTACTGAAATGTTGATATTTGGTGGTGAGTGTTGATGGTAGTGGTAGACTGTTGGTGGTAGTGGTGGTGGCTGTTGATGGTAGTGGTGGTGTATCCATTTGGAAGAGCATATGGATACCCAAAAGACCTAGACACTGTAGGCCTCAAAATACCATAACAGGAGTACATTTGAATTTATACCTTAAATTTGTCTTATCTACAGCAATTAAATTTAGGATATTGCTTAATATTATTTGGTTGTTAGTGATGATGGTAGTTACTGTCGTATTTAGTACTGGTGATGGTGGTAGGTGACTTGGGGGTGGGTGTGCAAGAGGAAGTAGGGTGATTGTGGTAGAAGTGGTAGTGGTGGTGGTGGTGGTGGTGGTAATTACGGGTGATGGTGGTGGAGGCAGCAACCATGATAAATAGACGAGGTTTGAAAGAGAGAGAGAGAGAGAGAGAGAGAGAGAGAGAGAGAGAGAGGCATTATCTTTGTGGGTGATCCCGGACCACACACCTTGGTAAAGATAAAAATGGGTCTCTCTCTCTCTCTCTCTCTCTCTCTCTCTCTCTCTCTCTCTCTCTCCATGGCAAGCAGCTGAACAAGAGTCATAAAACATTTTGCAAAGTTGTGGAACACAAGAAAACTCTGTCCTCTGTAGTTGTTATTTGACAAGCACTTTACAAGAGGACTATTTAGTCACTTAAACTTTACAAGAGGACTATTTAGTCACACTTTACAAGAGGACTATTTAGTCACTTACACTTTACAAGAAGACTGTAAAGGGGGAGGGGGGTTGGCCTGTACATTGCAGAGTCACTTGTTTGCACAGAACTGCTAAATGCCTCAAATGATGTAGTGGAAGTTTTAGCAGTAAAGGTCGAGAACCAAAATCTAGTCATTGTGGTAGTCTACAAGCCTCTGGATGCAACATCCCAGCAATTCCAGGAACAGCTGTTAAAAATTGACCACTGTCTGGAAAATCTTCCAGCTCCTGCACCCAACATCTTGCTCCTGGGGGATTTCAACTTAAGGCACCTAAAATGGAGGAATATAGCAAATAATATTGTTGCAGTAATAACACCAGGAGGCAGCTCTGATGAAAACTCACACTCACACGAGCTTTTAAAATCTCTGCACAAAATTCAATTTAAACCGCAAAAATAGAGCCTACTAGACTGGAGAATACACTAGACCTCATCTCACTAAAAATGATAAACTGATAAGAAATGTCACCATACAAAAACAATATACTCAGATCACAACATAATTGAGGTTCAGACATTATGCGCGGAGGCCCCAGACCAACAAAATGAATTGTCACAGGGAGCATTCACCAAATTCAACTTCAATAAAAAAAACAAAAGTGGGCCCAAAAGTAAACCAAGTCCTAACCGATATAAGCTGGGAAGATAACTAAGCAACACAGACCCCAACTTATGCCTAGAACAGATTAACTTGGTGGCACTCGATGTATGCACAAGGCTTATTCCTCGCTAAGAAAAAGGAGGAGTTTAAAGTAAAATAGAAAGAGACAGGCGCTCCCTTTACAGGCGACGGAAAAAAATAACAGAGCGGTTAAAAGAGGTCAATATATCTGAAATGCGTAGGGAGACACTTGTCAGAGAAATAGCAAGCCTCGAAATTAAGCTAAAGGAATCTTATAGGAGTCAGGAATCGCGGAAGAACTAAAAGCCATAAATAAATCGAAAGAAACCCAAAGTATTTCTTCCCCCTATGCCAAATCAAAGTTGAGAACAACGTCCAGTATTGGGCCCTACTTAAACAAGATGGGTCCTAACACAGATGACAGCAAGGAAATGAGTGAGCTACTCAAGTCCCAGTATGACTCAGTTTTTAGCAAGCCCCTAACCAGACTGAGAGTCGAAGATCAAAAAAGAATTTTTTATGAGAGAGCCACAGAATTTGGTTAGCACAAGCCTATCCGATGTTATCCTGACGCCAGATGACTTCGAACAGGGGATAAATGACATGCCCATGCACTCTGCCCCAGGGCCAGACCATGAACTCCCTGTTTTATCAAGAACTGCAAGAAGCCCCTATCACGAGCCTTTTCCATCCTATGGAGAGGGAGCATGGACACGGGGTCGTCCCACAGTTACTAAAAACAACAGACATAGCCCCACTCCCCCAAAGGGGGCAGTAAAGCAACAGCAAAGAACTACAGACCGATAGCACTAACATCCCATATCATAAAAATCTTTGAAAGGGTCCTAAAAGCAGATCACCACCCATCTAGAAACCCATCAGTTACACAACCCAGGGCAACATGGGGTTTAGAACAGGTCGCTCCTGTCTGTCTCAACTATTGGATCACTACGACAAGGTCCTAGATGCCCCTAGAAGACAAAAAAATGCAATGTAATATATACAGACTTTGCAAAAGCCTTCGATAAGTGTGACCATGGCGTAATAGCGCACAAAATGCGTCTAAAAAGGGAAAAAACAGGAAAAGTCGGTCGATGGAATCTATAATTTCCTCACTAACAGAACACAGAGAGTAGTCGTCAACAGAGTAAAGTCCGAGGCAGCTACGGTGAAAAGCTCTGTCCACAAGGCACAGTACTCGCTCCCATCTTGTTCCTCATCCTCATATCCGACATAGACAAGGATGTCAGCCACAGCACCGTGTCTTCCTTTGCAGATGACACCCGAATTTTCATGACAGTGTCTTTCCCTTGCAGACACTGCAAGGGTCCAGGCGGACATCAACCAAATCTTTCAGTGGGGTGCAGAAAACAATATGAATTCAACGATGAGAATTTCAATTACTCAGAAGGTAAACACGAGGAAATTAAAAACTTCATCAAGTACAAAACAAATTCTGGCCACAAAAAAGAGCGAAACACCAACGTCAAAGACCTGGGAGTGATCATGTCGAGGATTCTCACCTTCAAGGACCATAACATTTTATCAATCGCATCTGCTAGAAAAATGACAGGATGGATAATGGAACCTTCAAAACTAGGGAGGCCAAGCCATGATGACACTCTTCAGGTCACTTGTTCTATCTAGCTGGAATATTGCTGCACACTAACAGCACCTTTCAAGGCAGGGAAATTGCTGACTTAGAAAAATACAGAGAACCTTCATGGCGCGCAAAACGGAGATAAAACACCTCAATTACTGGGAGCGCTTGAGTTCCTAAACCTGTATTTCCCTGGAACGCAGGCGGGAGAGATACATGATTATATACACCTGGAAAATCTTAGAGGGACTAGTACCGAACTTGCACACGAAAATCACTCACTACGAAAGCAAAAGACTTGGCAGACGATGCAACATCCCCCCCAAAGAAAAGCAGGGGGGCCACTAGCACGTTAAGAGACCATACAATAAGTGTCAGGAGCCCCAGACGTTCAACTGCCTCCCAGCATACATAAGGGGGATTACCAACAGACCCCTGGCAGTCTTCAAGCTGGCACTGGACAAGCAAACCCAAATTGGTTCCTGACCAGCCGGGCTGTGGCTCGTACGTTGGTTTGCGTGCAAACCCGCAGCAACAGCCTGGTTGATCAGGCTCTGATCCACCAGGAGGCCTGGTCACAGGGCCGGGCCGCGGGGGCGTTGACCCCCGGAACTCTCTCTAGGTAAACTCCAGGTACACTTTACAAGAGGACTATATTAGTCACTGGCACTTACAAGAGGACTATATTAGTCACTGGCCTTTACAAGAGGACTATATTAGTCACTTACACTTACAAGAGGACTATATTAGTCACACTTTACAAGAGGACATATTAGTCACTTACACTTTAAAAAGAGACTATATTTTTCACTGGCACTTTACAAGAGGACTAAAATTAGTCACTTACACTTTACAAGAGACTATATTATCACTACACTTTACAAGAGGACTATATTAGTCCCTTACACTTTACAAGAGGACTATATTAGTCACTTAACACTTTACAAGAGGACTATATAGTCACTTACAATTTACAAGAGGACTATATAGTCACTTACACTTTACAAGAGGACTATATTAGTCAACTTACATTTACAAGAGGACTGTATTAAATCACTGTTACAAAAAACGCGATATCTAATAATCATAGAGGTCCTCCAAATGAATACTAGAAAGGACTGCCCTTCTAGCATCCAGCCTGTTTACTGGGTTTCTGTAACAAGTAGTCAGATCCTGGTCCAATTATCCAGTAGAATTTAGTAAGATTCAATAGTGTTCAGGATTATAACTGGTAGGGTACTAACTAAGAAATTAAAATTTTAATAAGGTTATTAATAACAAAATTGTCTAGGTGTAATTATTAAATTAAATTATAGTAATCAATTGAATAAATATAAGATACAAGTTGCTACACTTCCGGTACATAGAAATTGTGCTAAAGGGCCATGTCACCTTTATTTTTTTTAAGTGCGTCGGTACATTTTAACTTAAAATAACATAATACATATATAACTTTTTAAGTTTGTGTGATTGTGTAAGTGCTCTAAGTAGTTCACTAGTCTCAAGACTCGATTGATTTAACCTGATGACAAAAAGCCTCACATTAAACAAATTTCTTGACCAACCTGGAAACAGAACAGCTTGCTGTAAAATAAAACGCTGTTAAGCCGAACGCATATAACAGCAACAGCGACACAGAATCAGGAACAAGAAATAATAAACGACACTAAGTGGGGACCATCTGCAACCTCCACAAAAGCCAAAACTCCATATTACGAATCTAAGTTCAGCAAAAAGAAATATCCCCGACTGTGACAGTACAAAAAACCAAAAAATTTGGGTTAGAAGCTACAGCCAGGACCTGAGTTTCTCAGAGTGTCTGGGACACACAACCTCATACAACATCGAAAATCACTAATCAGGCTATTTTCTGTGAACATTCCAGAACCAACAACAAAAAGCGAAGAGACGTTTTTCAACAAGGCCCAAAAGGGAGAGCGGGGTGGGACCTCTTTTAAAGCACGTAAACAGACAAAGGCCGCGCGGGCCAGCAGACTACTCCGGTGAGGGGATCACCCCCCCTGACACGTACCCCTTGTGGCTGCTGCTGCCTACAACAAGAAGCTGGCACGTAACGACGGGAAAAAAAACCATATTAGACAATGCGTCACACTTAACACCGAACTATGACACAAATAATATTAAATATTACACCACCTAAAATATAACTAAGTCAAAAAATAATATAAAGCAATAAAATTTACGATTTAGCTATTATCGCAATATAAGCAAAAAATAAAATTAATGAACGGGAATATACATTAATACATGGACCCTTCAGGGGTCGCAATAGTCACTGCACTTTAAAAGGGGATATATTAGTCACTGAACTTTACATGGGGACTGTATTTAGTCACTGGCACTTTAAAAGGGGACGATTACACTGGCAGTTTACAAGAAGACGTTTTAGTCACTGGCATTTTTACAAGAAACTATTTAGTCACGGCACTTTAAAAGACTGTTTTTTAGTCACTGGCACTTTACAAAAACTGTATTAGTCACGGCACTTTACAAGAAACTGTATTAGTCACTGGCAGTTTACAAGAAACGTATTAGCACGGCACTTTAAAGAAACTATGTTAGCACGGGAAACTTTACAAGGGACTAATTAGTTTACGGGCACTTACCACCGCCATCTTGACCAAAGAGTCCCAACAAACTGTTTGGTGGACACGGGCACACAAACAATTTTTATTACAGAACTTAGTAAGACCGAAGCCTGTAAAACGTCTTCGTTTAATATACAAAAGTTTTCGGAGTATCAAGCTCCTCTTCAGTAATTAAACGTTAAAACAATTTCTGTAAATAGCCGGTTTTATCAAAATTCTCCCCCCCCCCAAAAAAAAAAAGTATCAAAAAGAAAAAAAGACTAAGGGGACACAAACACCTATTTAAATGTTTCAGAAGTAACCGACGTTGGGGAAAGATATGTAAGATGTTCGGATATTAACAGAAATTAGGGTATACACTTGTCAGTTCAACAACAAGAGTGGCCCCGGAGACTGGGACACTGAAGAAGTGGGACTTGCAGTAGGGGTACTTCAGTATGGTACTTGCAGTAGAGGACTTTGGGAGTAGTGGAAATTGCAGTAGTGGGATTTCGTAGTGGGACTTTCAGAGTGGTACTTGCAGAGAGGTACTTGCAGGGGAAATACTGTAGTCCATGACTTTTAATTTACTTTTACAGTATCTTTTTTATCAAAAAAAATTTTACGTCCAACCTCACTTTAATGACCTGGCTGGGGGCCCCTGGATCGGCGCCGTCTTCCGCTGGACTGTTCCCGGACACACCCCTGGGCTTTCCTGTGTTTCTTCTCTTATTTCATTGTCCTGAAAAAGCTTTTTCAATTTCATGTAAAAAACCCTTTGGCAACATTTTTTTTCCCCCTCCCCCATTCCTGTGCAAACGGCCAGTTGCAAGAGGGATGTTAATCAGCTGATTCTGATGTCTTTCTGAAAATTTTTTAAAGATGATGCATCAGTTTTACCGTTTGGGACATCACTAATTAAAGAAGTCCAAACCTGGAATTGCGGATAGGATCGAGCCTCCATCCCCTCCCTGTGTTAAATGACCCCACAAAAGTATCGCTGTCCAATTAGTCTAAGGAATCTTTTCATGGTGTACCTCTCTGCATGCTGGTCTTCTCTCACCTCTCGTACCTTACGACTTGACCTAACATCTGAATATTCAGAGGTCAGCAAGCAGTGACCTCTGACTCCTATGGTGCTTCCGTGCTCCCCATTCACCATGTTTGACGTGTGTGTGCGTGCGCGCGCACCCACCTAATTATACTCGCCTATTTGTGGTTGCAGGGGTCGATTCACAGCTCCTGGCCCCGCCTCTTCGCTAGTCACCACTAGGTCCACTCTCTCCCTGCTCTATGAGCTTTATCGTACCTCTTCTTAAAGTTATGTATGGATCTTGCCTCCACTACATCCTGTATGTGTGTGTGTGTGTGTGTGTGTACTCACCTATTTGTACTCACCTATTTGTGGTTGCAGGGGTCGAGACTTAGCTCCTGGCCTCGCCTCTTCACCGGTTGTGTGTGTGTGTGTGTACTCACCTATTTGTACTCACCTATTTGTGGTTGCAGGGGTCGAGTCACAGCTCCTGGCCCCGCCTCTTCGCTGATTGCTACTAGGTCCTCTCTCTCCCTGCCCCATGAGCTCTATCATACCTCGCCTTAAAACTATGTATGGTTCCTGCCTCCACCACATCACTTTCTAGGCTATTCCATGGCCTGACTACTCTATGACTGAAGAAATACTTCCTAACATCCCTTTGATTCATCTGAGTCTTCAACTTCCAATTGTGACCTCTTGTGTCTGTGTCCCATCTCTGGAACATCCCGTCTTTGTCCACCTCGTCTATTCCGCGCAGTATTTTATATGTCGTTATCATGTCTCCCCTGACCCTCCTGGCCTCCAGTGTCGTCAGGCCGATTTCCCTCAACCTTTCTTCATAGGACAATCCCCGTAGCTCTGGCACTAGTCTTGTTGCAAACCTTTGCACTTTCTCTAATTTCTTGACGTGCTTGACTAGGTGTGGATTCCAAACTGGTGCTGCATACTCCAGTATGGGCCTGACGTAGATGGTGTACAGAGTCTTAAACGAATCCTTACTGAGGTATCGGAACGCTATCCGTAGGTTTGCCAGGCGCCCGTATGCTGCAGCAGTTATCTGATTGATGTGCGCCTCAGGAGATATGCTCGGTGTTATACTCACCCCCAGATCTTTTTCCTTGAGTGAGGTTTGCAGTCTTTGGCCATCTAAACTATATTGTGTCTGCGGTCTTCTTTGCCCTTCCCCAATCTTCATGACTTTGCATTTGGCAGTGTTAAATTCAAGGAGCCAGTTGCTGGACCAGGCTTGTAGCCTGTCCAGATCTCTTTGTAGTCCTGCCTGATCCTCGTCCGATTCGATTCTTCTCATTAACTTCACATCGTCTGCAAACAAGGACACTTCTGAGTCTATTCCCTTCCCTGTGTGTGTGTGTGTGTGTGTGTGTGTGTGTGTGTGTGTGTGTGTGTGTGTGTGTGTGTGTAACATTTACTGACAACATATGTTACAATCATTCATATTTTTTTATATGGCAATATAGGTTAATATACGTTAGCCTAACCCAAGCTAAGCTAACCTAAGATAAGGTTATCTTAGCTAAGCTAAGCTAAGATAACTTCATCTTACTTTACCCAGCCTATCCTAACCTGAACTAAGTTAACCTAACCAAACCTAAACTAACTAAGCTTAAGCTAACCTAATCTAAGCTTACGTAATCCGGTAAAGCAAGCAGCAGGTTGGTTGAGAAACAGGCAAGTTCCACCCTTCATGTCCGCCACTTGGCAGCCATGACCTCTCCTGTACTGTCAAGTGACCTCAGTCCCTTAGGGTCATATAGCTCCTGGGGAATGGGGGGGGGGAATTCGATCTAATGAAGGGGAGGATGAGTTCAGTGCCTTGGATCAAGAGCCCTCATCCCTCTCACCGTTATTAACTCATCTCCCATGAGGAGTGAAATATTTTAATAGAGCTGACAGTTTTTCAAGGGTTTTAGCGCCGGATAGAGTATTTGATGAGAAGTTTGGACGGTTCCAGGTCTCCTGCTCATCTTCCATAGTGTGTGGAAGCCTTAAAAGAGTTACAGAACCACAACATCCCATGGTGTGTGGAACCTTTAAAGAGTTACAGCACCAGCCCAGCTCTCTAATACTGGACTGTGTCGACCACAATAATTTCTGAACCTTACCTGGGTAGCATTTAGCAAGCACTGTGACTGCAAGTTGAATGATGGGGTTGCTTGGCCACGTCGTGTTTACTTTGATTTAAAACAAAAACAAAAAATCTTTCAAAGAGGTTGTCCACGAAAGAATATTAAAAAAAGCGAAGTATACTATATTTAAACGGTGAATTCTTGGAATAGACGAAAGTCTTCTTGCTAAGAAAATTTTGGGTAGTGAAATATAAGAAAATCATAATAAAAACGATTAAGATTAAAGACGTGTGTTAAAATATCTTCTAGAAGTGAGAAATGTGAGTTTTGAAGAAAGAAGAACAACACACTAAACGTTCTCACTGGAAGACACGAGGAGGACAGAATGTAGGACATAAGTGTGAGTTGACTGCAGAGTATAGGGAAGTACCAATAGGGAGAGGAAGAGGCCATTAGAGTAAACAACGTAGGTAGCAGCGTAGCAGGATCAGTGGAAATTAGGTTATTATTATTAATTAAAGATTAGCCGGTATTCTCCCGTCCCGGACCTTTTCCAAGTGGTGGCCCGGCCTTGGCTCCCTCTTTAGGGAGTGTCTGAGACCTAAGTCTCCCATGGGAGGAGGCACAAGTACCTCCTCATCTTTGGGACCAACTGTCCCCAGGCCTAGCCACAAGCTAGGCCTCTCTGGTCTGCCATCCCCGCCCCAAGGGGGCTAATGGGAATGACAGTCTTGTGAGCTAAAGGCTCGGGCTCAGGCACCTACCCTACCCTAGAAGGGTTAGGCATGGTATCGATGGCCTGGATATTAGGTGAATAAAACACATGGGCAACACCTGGGTGTCTTTATTATGATATACAGGCGTAGCACATGTGTAACATTCATCTCCTTGACGGTTTTATGTACCATGGATACAGTGGTACAGTGGGAATTATGTCCTGACCAATAGCGCTAAATGAACTAAGTTAAACCGGAGAAGAATTAATACTTGTTCAGAGCATTTGAAGTTGTCTGAAAATTCATACGACAGATTTAGTTAAAAAAATTGTAACTACAAATAGGTAATAATTCACAAGTAACCCAGAGCTTGGAGAGGAAACCCTGGGTGTGTCTGTTGGTCCAGGACCAGTCTGTGGGTCCAGGACCAGTCTGTGGGTCAGGATCAGACTGTGGGTCAGGATCAGACTGTGGGTCAGGACCAGTCTGTGGGCCAGGACCAGTCTGTGGGTCTAGTACCAGTCTGTGGGTCTAGGACCAATCTGTGGGTCCAGGACCAGTCTGTGGGTCCAGAATCAGTGTTGATATTCCAGGTACAAGTAACCTTCAAGAGAGTTAGTGAAGCAAGGGTTTTAATGGGTAGCTGGTTGTTATGGTGAATACTGATGCCATCTCTTGGAAATTACTCACACTACCCTCAGAAAGAGAGAGAGAGAGAGAGAGAGAGAATAAAATACAAGAATATGAGAACGGAACAGTAAAATAAACTAGGGATTACATCTACTTGAAAAGTATCATCACTGACGTGGTATTTGCTAACTCGCGAAAATCGTATTAACACGACTGTAAACTAACCAGGGTACGGGTGGGTGTGAACCCCATGGTACGTGCCATGGGTTCTCATCCCCACCCGTACCGTGCTGGTATGTCCTACTTCAGAAGTTCTCACAAAGCACCTACATTATCTTCGTAGATCTCTCTCAATGTCACGTCTGCTAACGTTAATATTTTTTGATCTTCCTGGTCCAGTCCTTTGACCAGACCTGACCTCTACTTATAGTTTCATACTGGTTTTTGAGTTCCTAGTTCTTTCGTATTGAAATCGCTGCCATTTTATATAGTGTTGAAAAAATCATTAAATAGTGAAATTTTTTTTTAATATTTGTGGTTTTATTTATTTTTTTTTAGATAAGAAAAAATTCAAGTTTGAGTTTGTATGGTTCGTAGTCTGGTATGAATCATAATTTCGTATCTTCCGAATGTATGATCTGCGGTGTTGTTGTCTTCTGAGAGGCTGAGATTCTCTTTGTCGACATGGGAGAATTTCTTCTAGCATGGGTCTTAGTCTTATAATAACCCACTTAATGTGGTGTAAGAATGGTATATAATACCGACAAGATGAAATTAAGACACATGTGCAACATCTGGGTATCTTTATTGTAGACGTTTCGCCATCCAGTGGCTTTATCAATACAAATTCCAGGACATAACTTGAAGACAGTAGGACTATGTACAGAAGATGAGGTAATCAGTCCCTCAACCTAGGAGTAGGTGCGAAGAGCACCGTTGTCG
This sequence comes from Cherax quadricarinatus, assembly GCF_026875155.1. NCBI lineage: Eukaryota > Metazoa > Arthropoda > Malacostraca > Decapoda > Parastacidae > Cherax > Cherax quadricarinatus. The sequence continues at coordinate 11,911,247 of NC_069407.1, read as the reverse complement.
TGGAGATTCTGAAGCAGAAGTAAGGAGCCTGGCGCTTATATACTAACGTCAGGTGTAGCAGACGAGGGCATAGTCACTGGTAGGCGGGATTCCCCAGTGGAAGTAGGTCCTTCCCAAAAAGATGGGTTAGTTGTAGTAGTAGTTGTCGTAGTCCTTAGAATCAAGATTCCATGATGTTGCAGTGTCTGACAAGTTGTGTAAGAATGGTATATAATACCGACAAGATGAAATTAAGACATGTGCAACATCTGGGTATCTTTATTGTAGACGTTTCGCCATCCAGTGGCTTTATCAATACAAATTCCAGGACATAACTTGAAGACAGTAGGACTATGTACAGAAGATGATTCTAAGGACATGTACAAAAACCTTCACGACTACGACAACTACTACTACAACTAACCCATCTTTTTGGAAGGACTTACTTCCACTGGGGAATCCCGCCTACCAGTGACTATGCCCTCGTCTGCTACACCTGACGTTAGTATATAAGCGCCAGGCTCCTTACTTCTGCTTCAGAATCTCCACGACAACGGTGCTCTTTTGCACCTACCCTAG
>NC_069407.1:11886724-11910189 GCF_026875155.1 Cherax quadricarinatus | reverse complement strand
CTGCCTGACATCATCACCCTGGACATCTGCCCTGCGTACCTTGCATGTCCCCCCCGACATCCCTCACGACGTCAACATGACATCAATTCAAGCAACGTGTTTAATTTCACAGTGATCAATTTGTTGCAGTATTGTCCAACGATGGAGAAATTTACGTGTTAATTCCCCCAGTCGGGGTTTCCCTTTGCTAGTTTTTCTCACATGTTCGCGAATGCCTTGGGTGTCGATTTTTGCACAGAAAGCATCTTTGCTAGTACAAGCCATGCAGTAACTGCATGTGCAGTGCAGGTGTGTGCAGTTTTCACGTGGTCCCAAATGTGTGGTCTAAGTCCAGATGTGTGTGCAGACCACAGTGTGGGACCACAATAACCCGCACTTTAAAAGAGAAAAGCTTTACGCGACGTTTCGGTCCGACTTGAACTTGTAAATGGTCCAAGTAGGACCGAAACGTCGTCGTAAAGCTTCTCTCTTTTATGTGCGGGTTATTTGTGTATCGTTCCAGGCACGGTATTGTGCCTTTTTTTGTTATTCACAGTGTGGTCTGAGCCTAGACCATTGGTTACATGTCACCATTGTGTTACATGTCACCACATTGTGACCATTTGACAGCTGACAGTAGTCAGTCCAGGCGTCAGATTATGAGCGTCTGAGCCCCCATGTACATAATGTTCTTATGCTTGCCGTTTGTAGACACCATACCTGAGTCGTACCTGCTATGACTCCCACTTGAAACTGACTGTCAGAGTGCAGTTATGTGTAGAAAACCAGTCTGAAGACGTTAGAGTAACCTCTGCTATGACTCCAACTGTTGAGAGGATGACACTGTCAAGCCGCAGTAGCCCTGTTGGCAGGCGACTGTCTGCCTCGTGTCACAGCTTCAGTGAGCAGCCTGCACAAAGTATGATGTCACTTTCACTGCTAGCTTGCTCACTTCATTTACAGTATATGCTCCTACAACTCCCAGATGTTTCACCTGAGGTGTCTCTGCTGCGACTCACTCCAATCTCGCTGGCAGTGACAGCCCCCAGCGACCAGTCGAGAAATGTCCTCCTGAGTCGCTTGCCAGAAGAGGTCCTGCCCAGTTGCCGAGTACTGACGACGCTCTCCCAGGAAGAGTGAACCCTGCAGCGACTACTACAATGACAGCTTCACCGTTCCAGATGAGACTGTACCCTGTTACGTCATAGCTCTGCTACAGCAATGTCTCTTGTGTTGCAGTATCTGCCCAGACGTGCAGTGATGCCCGCCGAGATTCACTGGATTGGACCACGATGTTTAGAACACCCCCATTTTTTTTTTCCCTCCCTATCTGGAGTCGACCTGGAGGTTATTCCGGGGATCAACGCCCCCGTGGCCCGGTCCACAACCAGGTCTCCCAGTGGATCAGGGCCTGATCAACCAGGCTGTTGCTGCTGGCCGCACGCAGTCTAACGTACGAACCACAGCCCGGCTGATCCGGCACTGACTTTAGGTATCTGTCCAGCTCTCTCTTGAAGGCAGCCAGGGGTTTATTGGTAATTCCCCTTATGCTTGGTGTGAGGCTGTTGAACAGTCTTGGGCCCCGGACACTTATGGTGTTTTCTCTTAGTGTACCAATGGCGCCCCTACTTTTAATTAGGGGTATTTTGCATCGCTGCCCAGTCTTTTGCATTCGTAGGGAATGATTTCCGTGTGCAGATTCGGGGACCATTCTTCCGGGGTTTTTCCCAAGTGTAGATTATGATATTCTCTCTCTCTCTCTCCTGGGTTCCAACGAGTACAAGTCAAGTGCTTCCAAGGTTCCCAGTAGTTAAGGTGCCTTGCAGAATTATATGTGCAGTAAAGGATCTTGGTACACTCGTAGATCTGCAATTTCACCTGCTTTTGAATGGAGATGTTAATGTACAGCGTATTCTAGCCTAGAGAGAACAATTTGATTTGAAAAGATCATCACTGGCTTGGCATCTCTCGTTTTGAACGTTCTCATTATTCATAATATTATATATTATATTATATATTAAATATATATATATATATATATATATATTATTTATATACCATACATATATAATTTTTTATTCTGTTCTTTGCCCTGTTTCTGAGAGAGAGAGACCGAGTTTTTTTTTTCAGTCATTCACAGTTGAGGACGACCATGGGTAGGTGGCCCGAGCGATGTATGCATGTTGGGTTCATATTTTTGCAGCACTATGTCTGAACCTAGTGGCATAGGCCTACCAATCTCAGCCTACATCATGCTTCCCCTGTCTCACCTAACAGCCGTCCTCACTCAGCCAACAAGGTCTACTTCATTTTTCCTCCCGGGCATGGTCCTCTAGGCATGGGTAATTTAAACTACTGCCTTTTGAACAAGCCCCAAATAAAGTAACAGCCTCCGAAGCCTTATCAATGATCCCAAATTGCACATGCACAGGACTCAAAGCAATTGTAATAGACAGGGCTAGAGTACACGAGAGATAGGGCTAGACTACATAAAATATAAGACTAGAGTGCACAAGAGATAGGGCTAGAGTGCACAAGAGACAGGATTAGAGTACACAAGAGATAATGCTAGAGTACACAAGAGACAGGGCTAGAGTACACAAGAGACAGGGCTAAAGTACACAAGAGATAAGACTAGATTACAAAAGATATGGGGTAGAGTACGCAAGAGATAGGATAGAGTACACAACAGAAAAGGGACAGAGTACACAAGAGATAGAACTACAGTACACAAGAGATAGGACTAGAGTACACAAGAGAGGACTAGAGTACACAAGAGATAGGACTAGAGTATGCAAGAAATAGGATTAGAGTACACAAAGATACAGGGCTGGAGTACAAATATAGGGCTAGAGACACAAGGAAGGACTAGATTTACAAAGAGTAGGTCTAGAGTATACAAGAGTTTAGGGGCTAGAGTCCCAAAATATATTAGGATTAGAGTACACAAGAGATAAGGCGAGAGTAAACAAGGCATAGAACTAGAGTACACAAGAGATAGTACTTGAGCACACAAGATATAAGACTAGAGTACACAAGAGACAGTACTAGAATACACAGGAGATAGGACTAGAGTACACATGAGGTATTACTAGAGTACGAAAGAGACAGTACTAGAGTACACAGGAGACGAACTTTGTCTGAAACAATGCAGCCTGCCATAATTATATACAATACTGTATACTCGATGTTTTTATACAATACTGAATACTCGTTTGTATACAATACTGTATACTCGATGTTTTTATACAATACTGAATACTCGTTTGTATACAATACTGTATACTCGTTTGTATACAATACTGTATACTCGTTGTTTGTAAAAAATACTGTAACCTATTTTCCCGGCACGGGTTTTAGGCCGATAATTGCAGACAGCAGTAATACAATGGTAGAAGTGGTAGTAGTAGTAACAATAATGATGATACAAGTAGTAGTGGAATTAAGAGTACGTATTATTATTAGCAATATTTTTTTTAAAATTCATCTCATCAGTATGAGTAGAGAAGATGAGGCTCTGGGTCATACCCTGCCGTTCACACTTACCGAGAAATAGTCTTCCATGATAGGCACATCGCTGGGGACCATCGCCAGAGCCAAAACCCAAAAAATACTGAAAGGCAGAAGCAGAAAGGTCAAAACAGAGCAACACGGACACAACTCTACTGCATGCTGGGGGAGGCTGGGGATGAGGTGGTGTTGTAGTGAGTGGGGCGAGGAGAGGGCATTGGGGGGATCTGAGTGGGGCGGGAGGGGTGTATCCGAGGGGGGAAGGGGAGATAGAGGCTGGGGGTGTCAAGAGTTGGGGAGGGGGGGGGAGGAGTGTACAAAGGGGGTTTTGTGTGTGTTTGTATGGTGTACTGTGGACTTGTGTGTGTGTGTTTGTTTGTTCTGGGGGGTTTTGGTGTTTGGTGTTCTGTGGATTTTTTTATTTTGTTTTTCTGTATAGGTATGTGTAAGTTTGTGTGTTTGTAATTGCTTACTTGCAGTTGCCCATCAGTAGCTACAAGATAGACCTATTATCCTCGTGGTGTCCAGTCTTCAAATCATTGTCCATTTTTTTTTTTTTATTTCCAATGATTGTATCACTACTTCACATTAATGAATTTCCCTTCGCCTATCAGTCTGCAATAGAAAAAAAATTCTTGCTTTTTTTCACAGTTTCCAACAGTGGCCTTTGTTGTCCCTTCTGCAGGCACGAGAAGTTGTCTTTATTTATCCTTCTATGTAGTCTTGCAACCTTATTTGTGGTTATCATGTTTCCTCTTGCAATCAGCTAGCCAGGTCCTCTCGAACTTATTTTTCACCTCTAGTAGACAATTTGCAGCACTTCGTTTCGCTTCAGTTACAAGCCGATATATAAAAAAATATATTTTGTACTTCTATTGTCTATTTCCCAAAAATCTCCGATTACAGTAGTAATCGGAGTCGTCAGGACTCGGGGCTGAACTACATCAAATTTACTCTTATTACAGAACCATTAATCTTTTCACACTTACTCATCAATAATTTCCTCAGCACATCATGTACTAACTTAGTTAATATTATCAAAGTCTTGGTTGGAGGTACACATTACAACCCGCCCTTGACTTCACATGTTTATCACTAGGCTTTGAAAATAATTGTTTTAGATTTCCGCTGTCTTGCAGTGTCTTTCTCATCTATATTTGCTACTTTTCCTTCCTTCTCCGCTACACTCTGTAGTTTCTGTCAAATACAAGTTCACTTACAATGTGTTTTTGTCTAGTTTACTTGTAATTAGATAAGTTATGTCAAGTTTCTTATCATTTATAATTTTCCCTGGTATAACTTTTTTTTATTTTCTCCATTTTATAATAATATTCAACATTTACAAATGTGTTTATCACACTAATTCTCATTCTCTCTCTCTCTCTCTCTCTCTCTCTCTCTCTCTCTCTCTCTCTCTCTCTCTCTCTCTCTCTCTCTCTCTCTCTCTCTCTCTCTCTCTCTCTCTCTCTCCTTGTTTTAGTTTGGTCATTTTTCTATCCAGTGTTCGTTACTGCAAGAAAAACCTTCTTCACTTCTTATCAATATTTACGCCGTCTTTTATTTTCACCTCTTAACCAGTGAAAAATCTTAGTATAATTTGCACATCCTCAGAGCCTACCATATTTATGTCCCCAACTCTAGCATTTTTTCGCTATGCTTTATCTGCATAATTGCTATGCTAAGCGGAGTTATGTTTTTTTTTTCATATTTTGCAACTGGTCAATATGCCACAAAATGTTCCTAAATTGAAAGATCCACTAGGCAGTCTGTCATCTTATTTGTGTCGTTCTTCTTTGACTCTGTTATTGATTTTTACTTAATTTTCTACAGTCAACAACAGTAACCACTTAATCTGTTTACCTGGAGAGAGTTCCGGGGGTCAACGCCCCCGCGGCCCGGTCTATGACCAGGCCTCATGGTGGATCAGGGCCTGATCAACCAGGCTGTTACTGCTGGCTGCACGCAATCCAACGTACGAGCCACAGCCCGGCTGGTCAGGTACCGACTTTAGGTGTCTGTCCAGTGCCTGTTTGAAGACAACCAGGGGTCTATTGGTAATCCCCCTTATGTATGCTGAGAGGCAGTTGAACAGTCTTGGGCCCCTGACATTTATTGTGTCTCTTAGCGTGCTAGTGACACCCCTGCTTTTCATTGGGGGGATGTTGCATCGTCTGCCGAGTCTTTTGCTTTCGGAGAGAATGATTTTCGTGTGCAAGTTTGGTACTAGTCCCTCTAGGATTTTCCAGGTGTATATAATCATTTCCAGGTGTATATAATCTATCCCGCCTGCGTTCCAGGGAGTACAGGTTCAGGAACTTCAAGCGCTCCCAGTAATTAGGTGTTTTATCTCCGTTTGCGCGCCGTGAAGGTTCTCTGTACATTTTCTAGGTCGCAATTTCACCCGCCCTTTAAAGGTGGTTAGGTGCTGCAATATTCCGGCCTGATTGAAAAAGTACCTGAAGAGATCATCATGGGTTGGCTCCTAGTTTTAAAGGGTTCCCTTTATCCCTGTCATTTTTCTAGCAGATGCGATTGTTTCAATGTTATGTCCTTGAGGTGGATCCCCGCTGTCACTCCCAGGTCTCTGTCGTTAGTTTTTCGCTCATTGGTGGCTGGAATTTTTTTTATACTCTGATGAAGTTTTGATTTCCCATGTTTCCCATATCGGAGAAATTGAAAATTTTTCATATTAAAACTTCCTTTGTTTTCTGCCCCCCCATTAAAAATTTTGGGTTTGAGCCCCCCGGGGCCCCTTGCACTTCTGCAATGAAGACACTGTCATGCAAATTGGGTGTATCAATAAGGAAGACACGGTGTGTGGCGGGACATCCTTGTCAGTCAGAAATGGGTGGGGAACAAGTGGAAGCGAGTACTGTGCCTTTGGAACAGAGCTTTTCACCGACCGTCTCAGACTTGTTTGGGTTGACTCTACTCTTGTGTTTGTTAGTGAGGAAATTATAGATCCATCGACCGACTTTTCCTGTTATTTTTAGCACGCATTTTGGGCTATTACGCCATGGTCACATTTGTGGGCCAAAGTCTGTATATATTTAAACTGCATTTTTTTTTTGTCTTCTCGCACTAGGACCCTTTTCGTAGTAAACTAATAGTTGAGACAGACAGGAGCGACCTGCTTAAACCCATGTTGCCCTGGGTTGCGTTTAAATTTGGGGTTTTTAGATGGGTGGCGATCTTGTTCTTAGGACCCTTTTAAGATTTTTATGATAGGGATGTTAACGCTAAGGTCTGTATTCTTTTCTGTTGCTTTACTGCCCCTTTGTGGAGTGGAGCTATGTCTGTTTTTTTATTTAAATGAGGGACGACCCCGTGCCATCTCCCTCTCCCTAGGGTGGTAAAAGCTCGTGATAGGGGCTTCTTGCAGTTCTTGATGAAAACGGAGTTCCAGGAGTCTGGCCCTGGGGCAGAGTGTGGGCTGTCCCCTTTTTCGCCCCGTGCCAACGTTTCCCCTCAGTCTTCAGAATTATTTGCAATTTTTTTGTTTTTTATTTCGGGTGATGGACGTTCTACAGTAATCTTCCAACTATTTTTGTTTGTGCATTTTCTTCCGTGTTTCTGGCATAAATTTCTTCTGTTTCGCTTTATTCAACCATTTCATTTTTTCCCAAGTTTTTTTTTTTACATTTTCAGAGATATTCTAGCGAGTTGCGCCTTTCTGTTCTGCTTTCCTTTTTATCCCTGTGTGTGTGACCTCTGACGTGTGTGTGTAACCTCTGACTTTGTGTGTGTAACCTCTGACGTGTGTGTGTGACCTTGACGTGTGTGTGTAACCTTTTGACGTGTGTGTGTGACCTCTGACGTGTGTGTGTGACCTCTGACGTGGTGTGTAACCTCTGACGTGTGGGGTGTGACCTCTGACGTGTGTGTGTGACCTCTGACGGGGTGTGTGTAACCTCTGACGTGTGTGTGTGACCTCTGACGTGGGGTGTGTGACCTCTGACGTGTGTGTGACCTCTGACTGTGTGTGGGGACCTTGATCTGTGTGTGTGACCTCTGACGTGTGTGTGTGACCTCTGATCTTTTGTGTGTGACCTCTGACGGGGTGTGTGTGACCTCTGATCTTGTGTTTTGGACCTCTGACGTGTGTGGTGACCTCTAAACGTGTGTGTGTGACCTCTGACGTGTGTGTGTGACCTCTGACGTGTGTGTGTGACCTCTGATCTGTGTGTGTGACCTCTGACGTGTGTGTGTGACCTCTGACGTGTGTGTGTGACCTCTGACGTGTGTGTGTAACCTCTGACGTGTGTGTGTGACCTCTGACGTGTGTGTGTGACCTCTGACGTGTGTGTGTAACCTCTGACGTGTGTGTGTGACCTCTACGTGTTTTGTGAGACCTCTGACGTGTGTGTGTGACCTCTGACGTGTGTGTGTGACCTCTGATCTGTGTGTGTGACCTCTGACGTGTGTGTGTGACCTCTGACGTGTGTGTGTGACCTCTGACGTGTGTGTGTAACCTCTGACGTGTGTGTGTGACCTCTGATCTGTGTGTGTGTGATACCTCTGACCTGTGTGTGTTGTGTGTGTGTGTGGTTGTGTGTGTGTTGTGTTGTGTGTGTGTGTGTGTGTGTGTGTGTGTGTACGTCACTAATTATACAAAGCAGCTGTCAAACAATAAAATATTTAAAAGTAAGCATAAAAGTTTTACATTTCCTGACGTCTACTTAAAACTACTGCACTACCAATAATAATAATAATTATTATAATGTAATGATAATGATAATACCGTAATAATAATAATAATAGTAATAGTAATAATATAATAGTAGTAGTAGTAGTAGTAGTGTAGTGTAGTAGTAGTAGTAGTAGTAGGAGTAGTAGTAGTAGTAAGTAGTAGTAGTAGAAGTAGTAGTAGATAGTAGTAGTAGTAGTAGTAAGAAGTAGGAGTAGTAGTAGTAGTAGTAGTATAGAGTAGTAGTAGTAGTAGTAGTAAGTAGTAGTAGGATTTATAGTATAGTAAGTAGTAGTAGGAGTAGTAGTAGTAGTAGGAGTAGTAGTAGTAGGAGTAGTAGTAGTAGTAGTAGTAGTAGTAGTAGTAGTAGTAGTAGTAGTAGTAGTAGGAGTAGTAGTAATAGTAGTAGTAGTAGTAGTAGTAGTAGTAGTAGTAGTAGTAGTAGTAGTAATAAATAATAATAATAATAATTAATAAATAATAATAATAACACTCCTAGTATAAAATCAGCAGAGAAGCACTATACTAGGAAGCAGACAACGTACATACAGAGCCTAATTACCAGAGTGAGAACATGGCTCTCAAGTGCCAGCAGCTTAATTACCATTACAAAATATACCTAAGTATTACCATGAGACTATCACAGACAATAGGTATCACCGGGACACTGTCATGACACAGCCGAAGACAACACAGCTGGGGATGGATGACTCGTGCCCTTTAGGCCTAGTGGGAAAATTAGCCTTCAAAAGCAGATACATTAATACAGGTGGTGGGGTTTAAAGCCTATCGTCTACATTAGGGTCATTAGGGCTGTACTTAGCTTTCCTTTCTAGTCAACAGACAAGAATATTTTAATAGTAAAACAGGGATTGAATATATATATATATAAATATATTATTATATATATATATATATATATATATATATATATATATTATATATATATATATATATATATATATATCGTGCCGAATAGGTAAAATTGGTCACTTAGCAAAAACCCATTTAAAATTAAGTCTTTTCTAAAATTTTCTCTTATACGTTTAAAGATATATTTTTTTTTCATTTATACTAATGTAAAAATTAATAATTTTGTACCAAAGAACCTTAGAAAACTTACCTAACCTTATTATAACAAGCGCAATTTACTTTAGCCTAATCCAACTAAATATATTTTAGATAAGTTTACAATAATTTATAATAATAAACACTATGAATATATTTTTTTCGTTAGGTTCAGAATGATTTTTTGCGAAAAATACTGCATACACAAATTTTCGATTGCCCTTATTCGGCAGAAGAGCGTTGCTATTTAAGCCAAAATTGTAAGTTTTACGTATTCGCCGACATATAACATTATATATGTCTGGTGACACGGTTTCAAGAGTTTTCTTACTCTATAAGTCAGCCTGAGCCAGACTTCATGACTGACTGCCTGTTAAAAACCAAGCTGTTAGTGCCGGCGGTTCAACGCCTGCAAATGTCATGTAAAGAATACGAACGAAAGGTCAAGTAATCTAAGTTATGGAGGAGTAACTGGAAGGAATGGTCCCAAATCTGCACACAGAAATCACTCCCTACGAAAGTAAAAGACTGGGCAGGCGATGCAAAATGCCGCCAATAAAAAGTAGGGGCGCCATTGGTACACTAAGAGAAAACACCATAAGTGTCCGGGGCCAAACTGTTCAACAGCCTCCCATCAAGCATTAGGGGAATTGCCAATAAACCCCTGGCTGCCTTCAAGAGAGAGCTGGACAGATACCTAAAGTCGGTGCCGGATCAGCCGGCTGTGGCTCGTACGTCGGACTGCGTGCGGCCAGCAGTAACAGCCTAGTGATCAGGCCCTGATCCATCGGGAGGCCTGGTCGTGGACCGGGCCGCGGGGGCGTTGATCCCGGAATAACCTCCAGGTAACCTCCAGGTAAACATGACAAGTGTTTCCTGACGCGGGTCTTAGTCATATGACCCGCAACTGGAGCTTTTGGTCATCTGACCGATGCCTTCCGCTGGCTTACCCATCCATCCCTTTTAAAATTACAATGATGATTATAACCATCTTTTTTTTAATCTAGGTTTGATCCAAGGAAGTGGAGAGGCAGCTTTAATTCACTGGATCTAGAACCCATCGTCACCATTACGAATAAAGTCAAATCAAACCAAGTTTATTGCCCACGATACATGAACTTGCGTTATACATGGTGTCACATTATATACGGGTTAAATAAACATAAACCATACCACGGGCGGGGTTAGAACCCGCGATCAGGGAGTATATACCCGGTTGTATGAATCTTATTGTAGCTAGCTGGCCCAGTGGCTAACGCGTCGGTCTGGAGTTTTTACACTCTCTGGACCGCGGGTTCTAACCCCACCCGTGGTATGGTTTTGTTTGCAATCGTGTCATTACGATTTTGTGTCATAATCAAATATAGGGAACACACGCCGCTGATATATCTTATTTATATAAACGGAAAATAAAAGGATATGCATGAGAGGTGTTGACGTGAACACGTACATAGGGGTTAACAAGGACACGTACATGTGTGAGGTTCAGGTGGACACCAACATGAGTGGGGCTGACGAGTAACATGCGCGTGAGTGTGGCTGATGAGTAACGCACATAAGTGGGGGCTGACGAGTGCACGCACATGAGTGGGGGCTGACGAGTGCACGCACATGAGTGGGGGCTGACGAGTACACGCAACATGAGTGGGGGCTGACGAGTGCACGCACATGAGTGGGGGCTGACGAGTGCACGCACATGAGTGGGGGCTGACGAGTACACGCACATAAGTGGGGGCTGACGAGTGCACGCACATGAGTGGGGGCTTGACGAGTGCACGCACATGAGTGGGGGCTGACGAGTACACGCAGATGAGTGGGGGCTGACGAGTACACGCACATGAGTGGGGGCTGACGAGTGCACGCACATGAGTGGGGGCTGACGAGTACACGCACATGAGTGGGGGCTGACGAGTGCACGCACATGAGTGGGGGCTGACGAGGGCACACACATGAGTGGGGGCTGACGAGTGCACGCACATGAGTGGGGGCTGACGAGTACACGCAGATGAGTGGGGGCTGACGAGTACACGCACATGAGTGGGGCTGACGAGTACACGCACATGAGTGGGGGCTGACGAGTACACGCACATGAATGGGGGCTGACGAGTACACGCACATGATGGGGGCTGACGAGTGCACGCACATGAGTCCCGGGGTGACGAGTACACGCACATGAGTGGGGGCTGACGAGTGCACGTACATGAGTGGGGGTGACGAGTACACCCACATGAGTGGGGGCTGACGAGTACACGCACATGAGTGGGGGCTGACAAGTGCACGCACATGAGTGGGGGCTGACGAATACACGCACATGAGCGGGGGCTGACGAGTGCACGCACATGAGTGGGGCTGACGAGTACACCCACATGAGTGGGGGCTGACGAGTACACGCACATGAGTGGGGGCTGACGAGTCCACGCACATGAGTGGGGGCTGACGAGTACACGCACATGAGTGGGGGCTGACGAGTACACGCACATGAGTGGGGCTAACGAGTGCAACGTACATGAGTGGGGGCTGACGAGTACACCCACATGAGTGGGGGCTGACGAGTACACGCACATGAGTGGGGGCTGACGAGTGCACGCACATGAGTGGGGGCTGACGAGTACACGCACATGAGCGAGGGCTGACGAGTGGGGGCTGACGAGTACACCCACATGAGTGGGGGCTGACGAGTACACGCAGATGAGTGGGGGCTGACGAGTACACGCACATGAGTGGGGCTGACGAGTACACGCACATGAGTGGGGCTGACGAGTGCACGTACATGAGTGGGGGCTGACGAGTACACCCACATGAGTGGGGGCTGACGAGTACACGCACATGAGGTGGGGGCTGACGAGTGCACGCACATGAGTGGGGGCTGACGAGTACACGCACATGAGCGGGGGCTGACGAGTGGGGGCTGACGAGTGCACGTACATGAGTGGGGGTTGACGAGTACACCCACATGAGTGGGGGCTGACGAGTACACCCACATGAGTGGGGGCTGACGAGTACACGCAGATGAGTGGGGGCTGACGAGTACACGCACATGAGTGGGGGCTGACGAGTACACGCACATGAGTGGGGGCTGACGAGTACACGCACATGAGTGTAAACACAAACTCGAAAATATCCTCTGAAACGCACCAGAGATTCCATTTTTAACCTGAGGATCCCCGACACTCCAGTGATTCATACTTAGCAAATCTAATGAGAAAGTCAAATCTCTGCTGCCCTGTCTTTCTCCCTCCTCTCCCTTTCCTCCCTCTACTGCTCATAGCTTAAATTAGCAGCAGCACTTTATCTTGAGCACTTTAGGCTCACCCCCCGCCAGGACAACCTCTCAGTGCTAATGCATTACCCTGATTACCTGAGAAAACAGGCTGCTACCTGAACACTGCCTCATACCTGATCGCTGCCTGGTACCTAAACATTGCCTGGTACCTAAGCGCTACCTTTACTTTTACGAGTTTCTAGTTTTTTCTATTCCCGGAGCCCGGCCCTGGGCCAGGCTGGTCTACAGCTGTCTGGTCCAACCAGGCTTTGAATAGTGTCATCAATGGCATTATTTCCCATGTTTTAAAAGTTCTCAATATCCACTCCATCATTTTTCTGGCTGTAATATTTTTCCTATTGTATTTTTTTTTTTGAAAAGAAGTCAACCGATATAATTACTACCAGGACTTTCACAAGTTCCATTCGTTTTATTTGACGATCCTCTTGAGCTTTGTATACAGTGTCCTCGAGTTCTTCATCCTTTTCATATCTAAGCAGCTGAAATTTTACACCACTGAACATCATGTTGTTCTCCACTGCCCACTGTCAAGCACCTTAACTACTGGGAACGCTTGGAAGCACTTGACTTGTACTCGTTGGAACGCAGGAGGGAGAGATATATCATAATCTACACTTGGAAAATCTTGGAAGGAATGGTCCCAAATGTAGACAGCCTGTACTGTCTGCACAGACAGCCCATGCTGTCTGCCAGCTTAGTTCATATTTCGCGCCACTCAGGTGCTGCCCTCTGTAGCCAGGCCTCTAGGTAGGCACGCCAGCCTGCCGGCCCATGCCTCTCCCTCACTCTCACAGCGGCCTAGCATCAACACACAAGTACTCCCAGCTCTCTCTCGTGGGCATGGCCCTGCCCAGGCCATGGGCACAAACACACAAGCCTGTGTAACCCAACACTAGTTATCAATAAAGTAAGAAGCCTCCGAAGAAGTATATCATTCACCCCCCGCTACCAGAATACCAAACAAACTCGTTATAAATGGTGACAGCGGTGCTCCGCAGCAGTTGTGTTTGCCTGGAGAGAGGGAGGAAGAGTTATGAAGTCATCTTCACTTCATCACCCTACACAAGAAGCATCCGTCTCTCAACGAGTTATCCTGATGTCGTGTCTGCACGTTTGAGCATCCAGACACAGGTACTAGCAGGATCCAGCCGAAATTTATCGAAATTCTCCGAGAATTGTGAGTGGCGTCACAGTGACCCCACGCTACAGCGTCCCAGTGACCCCACGCTACAGCGTCCCAGTGACCCCACGCTGTTTCTCAAGTCACGTGTTCAGCATCACTTGTATGTTGCTGTTGTTGTTCAGCTCAGCACAGCTGTTTCAGCAAGCCAGAGGTGAGTTTTGTGGTGATTTCTGCGTCCAGTGTGAGCTTCTCCACGTGTTTGTGGGTGGAGGAGGAGGAGGAATGGCCAGATGCTCGCCCTGCCATACACTCACCCACGCTCCTCGCCACCTCACTACCATACACTCACCACTGCCCACTCCCTCTGCTGTGTTTTCTGCTGTTTTTCGTATGAATTCATTGCCAGTGCTGTGTATCCGAGTGCCCGAGGCCACTCGAAGCTACGTGGATTACGACGTCACGTGGGTGTGGGCGATGTCACGTACACCTACAAAGCCACGTGAGTTACCAGATGTCCCAGGCCTCATGCTGTGGTCTGCTGCCCGCATCACATCGACGCCACCCACGATGCTGCCCGACTTCATGACGTCACGATGTCTGCTGACGTTCACCTCACGATGTCTGCCTGACGTCACCTCGAGATTGTCTGTGACGTCACTGCTGCTGACGTCACCTTGCGACATCACGCCTGACATCACATGATGTCACATCGAGTGTTCTAGTAATTATTTCAGTATTGTCGAGAAGATTGAGAGAAGATATATGTCGTGTGTTAATTAATTCCTCTCAGTCAGTGTTCTCACATTTTAGTATGTCTTAGTCAGTTTTATGCGCAGAAAAGCATCATTTGCTAGTTAAGCCATGTTGTACCGTATGTACAGCGGTGTGTTTGTAAGTTTTCCGTGTGTCCAGTGAGGTCTGAGCCAGCCAGACCTGAGTAGCACCACTGTGTTAAGTCACCCGCCTGACCAGTGTTTGACAGCTGATTTCTCAGCCCTGAGCGTACGAGCCCTCTTGTACAGAAAGCTTTTATGCTCGTCGCTCGTGTTGTTCTGCAGAATCGTACCTGCTACGATTCCCATCGAGATTTGTTTCACTTCACCTCCAGACCGTCAGAGTGCAGTTATATGTAGAGAAACAAGTCTGGGGACGCTTAGGCTAACCTCTGCTATAACTCCAACTGTCGAGAGATGATACTCGTCAAGCCGCAGCCAGGCCTGTCGGCAGGCGCTGTGTCAGCCTCGTGACACAAGCTTCAGTGAGCAGCCTGCACAAAGAAGATGTCACTTTGACTGCTAGCTCTCTCACTGCAGTCTGGTGTATGATGTTACGACTCCCAGATGTTTCGCCCAGTCGTCTCTGCCACGACTCGCTCCACAAATGTTTCGCCCAGTCGTCTCTGCCACGACTCGCTCCACAACTCGCTCCACGCTCGCCGGCAGTGACAGCCCAGCGACAGTTCCAGTCGAGAAGTGTCCTCCTGAGTCGCTTGCCAGAAGTCCTGCCCAGTTGCCGAGTTTTGTCGACGCCTCACTCGAGGGCACCAGCATGTCGTGCCCTAGGTTGAGTGAAAACCTGCAGCGACTCCTACTTCACCAGAGGAGACCATACCCTGTTACGTCACAGCTCAGCCGCAGCGATGTCTCCCGTGTTGCAGTACCTGTCCAGACGCAGGAAGGCGTTGCAGTGATGCCCTTCGACGCTCATTGCCTTTGACCACGATGTTTAGCACACCCCATGTTTTTCTTCCCTCCCTGTAGGAAGTTTTTTTTCCATGTCCATATGTATATATATATGTTTTTATTTTGTGTTCTGTGCCCTGTTCCTACGAGAGAGAGACCGAGTTTCTTTTACCACCAGTATTGCCGCGTCGGGACGACGCGCGGTAGGTGGCCGAGCATATGTAGACAGCCTGTACTGTCTGCACAGACAGCCCATGCTGTCTGCCAGCTTAGTTCATATTTCGCGCCACTCAGGTGCTGCCCTCTGTAGCCAGGCCTCTAGGTAGGCACGCCAGCCTGCCGGCCCATGCCTCTCTCTCACTCTCACAGCGGCCTAGCATCAACACACAAGTACTCCCAGCTCTCTCTCGTGGGCATGGCCCTGCCCGGGCCATGGGCACAAACACACAAGCCTGTGTAACCCAACACTAGTTATCAATAAAGTAAGAAGCCTCCGAAGAAGTATATCATTAACACCGCTCTACTGCAGTACCAAACAAATTCGTTATACAAATCTGCACACAGAAATCACTCCCTACGAAAGTAAAAGACTGGGCAGGCGATGCAAAATGCCGCCAATAAAAAGTAGGGGCGCCATTGGTACACTAAGAGAAAAACACCAAGTGTGTCCGGGGGCCCAAAACGTTCATATCGAGGGCCTCCATCAAGCATTAGGGGAATTGCCAATAAACCCCTGGCTGCCTTCAAGAGAGAGCTGGACAGATACCTAAAGTCAGTGCCGGATCAGCCGGGCTGTGGCTCGTACGTCGGACTGCGTGCGGCCAGCAGTAACAGCCTAGTTGATCAGGCCCTGATCCATCGGGAGGCCTGGTCATGGACCGAGCCGCGGGCGTTGATCCCCGGAATAACCTCCAGGTAACTGGAAAACCCGACTTTTGTCTTCCTGCAGTTTTTCAGTTTCTTCAACCGAGGTATTTTTCGAGCATATTTTATCATCCACAAATGACGATACAAAGCTGTGGCAGATATATTTTTTTCTATGTCTGCTATGAGGATAAGAAACAATAGAGGTACCAGGAACGTGCCTTTGGACACACAGATTTTTACGTCGCTAATACTGGATTTTGTCCTGTTCAATGTTTTATCTGTCAGAAAGCTAAAAATCCATCTGCCTACCTTGCAATTGTACCTATGACCCTCATTTTGTGTACAGTCACCCCATGATCGCATTTGTCAAACGTCTTTACAAACTCCGTGTATATCACATCGGCGTTTTGGTTTCTTCCAATGCCTCCGCAATTCTGTCATAGTGGTTTAGTAGCTGTGACAAGCATGATCTTCCAGATTGTGGTTTCATAAATTTGTAATTTGACAGTTTCATAACTCTGTGGAAGACTTATGCTATGGGATGGTAGTGCTACTGATCCGAAAATTTTCGCTGGTGCTCTACTACCTCGCTTATGCGAAGGAGCTATGTCTGTACTCTTTAAGGCCTCCGGTTTTTACTTAGTCCTAGCACTTTCTCCAAAGGATACCGGGCGCTCATGTTAATGGCACTGCACTTTTCTAAAAATATGGAATTCCACGAATCAGGTCTTAGGTGGTGATGTTATTTTGTCTGTATGTTTATTCTAGTGCTGATGTTAGTTACTTGGTCTGTATTCTCCTCCCGATTTTGTATAATGGGTTGCTCAACATCTTTGAAAATTTCGCTCATTTCCTGTTCATCACACGTTAATGAACCTCCTGTACTCACCAGACTCAGCTCCTGGCCCCGCCTCTTCACTGACCGCTGCTGGGTCCTCCCTCTCCCTGCTCCATGAGCTTTATCATACCTCGTCTTAAAACTATGTATGGTTCCTGCCTCCACTACATCACTTGCCAGGCTATTCCACTTCCTAACAACTCTGTGACTGAAGAAATACTTGCTAACATCCCTTTGACTCATCTGAGTCTTCAGCTTCCAATTGTGACCCCTTGATTTTGTGTCCCATCTCTGGAACATCCTGTCTCTGTTCACCTTGTCTATTCTACGCAGTATTTTGTATGTCGTTATCATGTCTGCCCTAACCCTCCTGTCTTCCATGTCGTCAGACCGATTTCCCTTAACCTTTCTTCATAGGACATTCCACTTACTCTGGAACTAACCTTGTCGCAAAACCTTTGCACTTTCTCTAATTTCTTGACGTGTTTGACCAGGTGTAGGTTCCAAACTGGTGCTGCGTACTCCAGTATGGGTCTGACGTCTTGTGATTAATGGTCCAATTTTACAGGTAGTTCTTAACTTGGATTTTGCACATGTACAGAAATATTTGGGATTTCTTGAAATATCCTCGATGTTTTTTTGTTCCCTTTGTGCTTCGTCTGACTGGTACAACAGCTTAAATTTTTGTTCTATCTCGGTGATCTGTCGGCTAAGATTATCTTTCCTTCATTGTGACTTGTTTGCGTTACTTGACTCACGAAATCGTAATGACACGATTGCAAACAAACCATACCACGGGTGGGGTTGGAACCCGCGGTCAGAGAGTCTCAAACTCCAGACCGTCGCGTTAACCACTGGGCCACTGAGACTCACTGACCGCGGGTTCAAACCCCACCCGTGGTATGACTTGTTTACGTTTTTAAGCAGTTCGGTAGCCCTTTTCTTCTTCTATACATTCTTCTACGCTCTCTACGCTTTGGTCCTCTTCTAGGTTTTCCCACTGGTACATATTTAATACGGACCTTGTAGACGTCTGTATTCAACATTTCCAGGCACAGGTGAGGGTTTAGGATGCTCATGACTGTTTCCCAGGATATGTCTCATAGTTCTTTGTTAAGTCTGTCCCAGTCAATTGACTGTTGAAGTTAAATTTACTGAACATCCCTTGTCTTACATTACTGCTGGAATTCCCTCATTTGTACATCTATAATATTGTGATCAACGTTTATTGTGTTTATTATTGTCGTCTCTAATTAGTTCCTCGTTGCTTAAGATCAAATCCTGCATATTTTCACTGCATATTTTAGTTCCGTGTTGAGCTAGCTGCTTCCCGGAGCTATTTCTGATACAATATTTTGATGAATCATCCTCCATTTTACATCTGGAGGGTTGAAATCTCCAAGGAGGATAATATTTAGTGTGGGATTTTCAAGCCCCTCAAGACAGCTATCAGTCTTCCTTATCTGACCCGTGAACTCCTCAGACGTTGCTGGCGGTGGTTTATATACAAGGATAATTACCAATTACTATTTTTTTTCACTTTAATACCTAGAACTTCTACTATATCACTTGATGAATTCAACAGTTCTGTGCAGCAAGATATATCTTTCATAGAGTCCTGTTTCTCCCTGTGATCTATTAACTCTGTGACATCTATACGTATTATAGTTTTTTATCGGTATCTCACCGTCCAAAACATCTCTTGTGTGTGTCTGTGAATGCTTCAAACATAGCATTCGAGTCTGAGAGAAGTCCACTATTATACCTAACTTCGTTATTTTTACTTAATTTCAAACCCTGAATGTTTATAAAAAAAAAAAGAAGCAGGATTTACAGTGGGGAATGTTTTTTTTAGTGTATTTTTTAGCACTACTAATAATGTATGGCAACTGGTGTATATACACCTGCTCTCTTTAGTATTAATTGTTCACTTATCTGTTGTTCATTCGATTCTGTTATGTGTATGATTGTCTTGGTTTTTCTCTCTTCTGTGCATCTCTGTACCACTGCTTGCGCCACGTTGTTTGTACCATTTTCTGGATTTTCTCGATCCTCTCGTCATTTTAAAAAGAACGCTGTTCGTTTGCCATACACTTTCTTGCTCAGCAGCGTCGCGTTCCTTGCCTGTGGTAGTCTGGGAAACTGAGGTTTTGCACGTCTCTGGATGTAAGTGCCTGCATTCCTTTATTAAAGCAATATTTCCATTTTCTTTTCATATTTAAAAATCTTCTGGTGTGTTGGTACTAGCATTCTCTTCCGCACATAAACATGCCCTTCGTGTAGAATTTACCGATGTCCTTACTGCCTACATTTTTTTTTTTTTGTGGTAGATTCGTTTTCGTTTTGTGAGGTGTTCCGGATTCTCTTAGTCTACCTTTCCCTCTGCCTAGTTCTCCATCTTGCTCTCTTTCTTGTTTTCTTGCTATTGTTGTCTCTTCCTCGGTATCTTTCTGAGTGTCTTGCATCCTTATTTCTATCTCTTTTTTCCTGCCCCTGAGTATCTCTCTTCCCCCCCATTTCAGCCTGAATCCTGCCTTTATTCCCCGTTTTGTATTTTTTCTAGCAAACTCCTCTAAAATTAATTACAGTATCTGGGACTGTGATTTTAAAATACTCCCTTATACCTGCCCAGCTTTCCATCTCTCAGGGGCAAATCCTGAAACACTTTTCCCATTTACGGCCATTGGTTTTGGCTGTATAATTTTGGAACCAAAAAACGTGAAATTTTGTACCAAAATTCCCGAAATTAATTTTAAATTTTTCTTCTGACAAAAAAGCCACAGACCTTTTTCTATCTGCCTTACTGGCTGAGGATTCCCCTTATTTTCTTATTTAGGGCGGGATGAGGGAGAGGGGATAGACAGGTGAGTGGATGAATAAGTGGCATTTTCCCACACCCTGCTCTATTATAACTTATCTCGCTTTCTGTTTCGGGAAAACATTTTAACTATCCAACAATCTTAGCTAACAGATTCATAATTTAATGTACCATACCTGGCATTGTTTGGGTACCTTACATGCCTGGTACCTGAACACAGACTGGTATTGTGAATCTCCAATGGGAAGATGAGCTAATTATCATGATGTGAACTCAGGGCCTGACTCACTCGAGATATTTCTGCTCCTGCTGCTGGTATAAAAAAAAATTAACGGACTAGTGTCAAACGTAAAGTTTTACTAATTTTAACTGTCTTAGCAACAGCGTAATACTGCCAGTGTAAGTACAACAGCGAAGTGTTACATTATCTGACGAACACCAGCGCCAGGACACCTTTTCTTGAAGAAAGCATCACTTTTCCTATTTTCACTGCTGCCCACCTCTTGTGAGCCCGTTTTATTGAGGTCATTGTCTTGTGCAGCAGTGCAGTGAGTGGCTCACAGATGCAGCCTCACTTGACAATAGGATGCTGCCACTTCTCTCAGCGGTCTGCCTTGCGGATCTCCCATAATCACCAAATATGCGAGGTATGGCCCTTTCCAACAGAGGAAGTATCACTGGATATTTATAACCTAATTCTCGCTAACCTTTCATGTCCACTTCTTCTTCTTCCTCTTCCTCTCCTTTTTTTCCTCCTCCTCCTCTTCTTCTTCTTCTTTTTTCTTTTTCCCTTTTTCTTTTTCCCTTTTTCTCCTTCTTCTTTTTAATGATACGGATTTAGTGATGCCTCGTTGTAATCAGATCATCTCGCCAAGAAATCAATTTTTCAGGTCCGACAAAAATATGGGTTTAGGCTTCCTCGATTGTGCTTGACAAATGACTGCGGGGATCCTTTCCTGGGGGTTTTTCTTTCCGGGGGAAAAACTTTCTGGGGGCCCCCCTACATGGGGCACCCCTCGCTGAGGCACCTTCCCAGGGACTTCACCTTGGGGGTACTCTCTCAGAGGTCCCTTTCCCTGGGAAACCCTCCCGCGCTGCTGACACACAGCTGCTGACTCCACAATATGTAAGAATGTCACGCTGACAAGCCTCGTATCCTGTTGGTGGGGCTGATGAGGAAAGTAAGAGACATGATTAATAGGGAGAAGTTAAGGTTAAGACAGGGAGAGAGAGGGAGAGAGAAAACTAGTCACACGGGGATGACCCAAAAGAGGGAAATATAGCCTAAACAATGCCTGAGAGTGTGTCAGGAAAGGACTGGGGTCGCCTCCTCACAGTGAGAGCTCATCATGCAGGAGATTTTCTTTTGGTTGTCCGCAGTTCTTCCCTTGCCACACACCTCGACTCACAGACTATCTACACTGGAGTTGCACATCGCCTTGCCGCTCACCTCGACTCACAAACTATCTACACTGGAGTTGCACATCGCCTTGCCGCTCCTGTCCTCTCCAAAAACAGATGTTATCTGTTGCAGCGCGTCGGCAGACCAACTCGGATAACATGACCTTGTCTGCCGTATATCGGAGGGAAAGACTATACGAGAGTTAAAGAAGTTAGTATCATCAAGAGGAGCTTTGCAACAGCAGGATGCGCAGCAGATTCGATGGTGGCCAAAAGTGTACAGATCGAATTACCTTGCAAACCTAAACAGAGGGCCAGGAGGTGGCGTGGGACTACATATGTGCATCCACGCTGGCTGATACCTATCTCCAATACAGCAGCGAGAAAGGAGAGGCAGCTACCCACCAGATTCAAGGAGTCCGAAGACTCTAGAAAATATGATATCATATATATTATATATTAAAAAAAATGCAATAAGATCACGTAAAAAAAGGTGATTTCAGAATATGCAAAAAACCCTTGAAAGAATAGAGAAATTCCAAGCGCTTTCGTGACTACTCACATTATCAAGGAACTATGAAATAAAGCATCCAAGGAAGCTAATAAGGGGTTCCGGCCAGCACCTCACTATCAGATCCCACAACGGTTAAACACGTGACGCGCGGCGAGCCAACTTGGATAGGTCTTTGCACAACTCACACACAAACTATTCTACCAAGAAAATTTAAAAATTATTTGTCCAGTTGTATTATTAAATTCTTCCAAATTTCTATTAATTAAAAAATGGAAACTAATTTATATAAACCAAAGAAAATATTCATTTTTATTTTCAAAACTCTTTTTTATGAAACAAATTCAATTATATTTCCCGTCGACCATGGCTTGCTTGATACTACTTTCTCAACTTTTGAAAATCAATGGATGGTTAAAATCCTATATGAAAAAAGAGCATTGGAATCTTGTCAGTTCTAATGCTATATTTATGTTGTTTAAAACTTTTTCGGATTTTTAAACCCGTTTGACCCTAAAAAACTTATCGCAAATTTTAACAAGGAAACTTTAAACACATTCCATCAGCATTTTGGGGGGAATTCTTTATCAAAGTTTTTTTACTGTATCAAGAATTTTTGAATAACTTAATTTTTAAAAGTCTAAAGAGAAGCATATCAAAACCAAGTTTTCATGGTAAGGGAAACCAAATAATTTTTTGTTGAATAAGGCTGGTTGTCCCTTTTTGGATTGTAAAAAGTATTTCTAGCAACTTTAAAAGATTTTCAATTACATTTCTTGGTATTTTAAATCATTACCTATTTCAAAATTTTGGATATTTCCTCATCTTGAACTCAGGACTACAAATTCGTAAAGCTCTCAAAAACATTGATGAGAAAAACAGACAGTTTGGGCTCTTCTTGATGCGAGAAAAATAGTGGACATAGGAACAGTTATTTGTAGTTTTCTGTAAATTTAAATTTGAATTCATTATACCCTTAATAAATAAAAATCTAGAAATAAAAGGCAATGAGTTATTTTCTTCAAACTCAACTAAAAATTTATAAGAATGGGCTAAGCAAATTTAATTTTCCCGAAATGTGTATATCTACATTTTTGGGATAAGACACAAAATATCATCAACATATCTGAACCATTTAGCTCTATTTAGGGAGGATTGTGTTAAGCAACCTTGTTTTTAAAAATTCCTTTATTTGGTTACTAGTTCCTATGTCACACTGAGTTCAGGTTGTCTTGCTACTTCACTTTCACCTTAGGTCACACTAACATACATGTAACAAGCATAAAATTACACACCCTTTGCGTATTCTTCTATTTTCTTTTGTTCTTGTCTTGTTTATTCCTCTTATCTCAATGGGGAAGTGGAACGAATTCTTCCTCCGTTAAACCATGCGTGTTTCTAAGAGGTGACTAAAATGCGGGAGCAAAGGGCTATAAAACCCCTTCTCGCGTATAAATTACTAATTTAAAAGAGAAATTTTCGTTTTTCTTTTGGGCACCCTGCCTTGGTGGGGTATGGCCGGGGTTGTTGAAAAAAAGAAAGAAAGAAATATAATAATATATATATATATATAAAATTTTTAATATATAAATATATATAATATAATTATATTTTTATATAAAATATATGTGGTTTTGGTGTGTTAACAAGTGGGGGTCTCCACCCAGCAGGGGTTTTACCCAAAAAGAAAAAAATCCC
>NC_069407.1:11834090-11886224 GCF_026875155.1 Cherax quadricarinatus | reverse complement strand
GTGATGGAATAGATAAGGATTGATCATTAATTCCCCCGTAGAAAGGGGAATTAATGATCAATCCTTATGTATTCCATCACACACTGAATTAATCGCTCATGATAAAGTTAATTAAATAGCCGAAATGCCCAGAAGGAAAATGTAGAATATAATGTTGACGTGACTGTGATAAAGCATAAGGAATAATATTAAGGGAGAAGAAAAATAACAAATCTGGATTGTTATGAATTATAGTTTTTGAGTGGATCTATAACTCACTATAATGGCATAAACGTAGATAACCACATTTACGGGCAAATTGCAATGTAAGCAGATTGATGTAGCAGCCGTCAAAAATAATTTTTTTTATGGAGAATTCTTTTGCAGAATGAAATTTTTCAGTGACAATAATATAAATAAGTTTTAACCAAACGCTATTTTTTAGCTAAATTCTGATAAAATATATATATATATATATATATATATATATAATTAATATATATATATATATATATATATATATATATATATAATATAATATATATATATATATATATATATAAAATATATTTTTTTTTTTTTTTTGCTTACAAGATTGTAAAGCAAATATCCTAAATTTCCTTGAATCAGATGAAATGGAATTTGTAGATAAATATCCAGAATGTAACTCCTGTTAACCTTTGTTTTGGAGCCTATTTCCTAGGTCTTTTGTGCATCCCTCTGCTATTGTGCTACCCGTCCACAGGATGGATATGGGGTGCACAGTAAGCCAGCCCGCTAACCGTCCACAGGATGGATAGGGGTGCACATAAGCCAGTCGCTACCTCCACGGGATGGATATGGGTGCACAATAAGCCAGTCACTACCGCCACAGAGGGTATGGGGTGCACAGTAAGCCAGTCGCTACCGTCCACAGATGGATATGGGTGCACAGTAAGCCAGTCGCTACCGTCCACGGGCAAAATCTTACCTCTTTAGGCCCCACTTTTCTTCAGAGATTACGTAAATACAAGTTATTATCTTTCCTGTCACAGCTTATTTACAAAATAAGAGCTGTTACCTACCTCAGCATATTTAAGAGCCAAGAGCTGTGATTTTATCTCAGCTCGTTAGAAGCTATGAGCTTTTATCCACCTCACCTCAGTTACATTTAAGAGCTACTGTCACACCATCTTATTTACAAACTAGAAGCTGTATCCCTCTCCGATTATTTACAAGCTAGAAGCTGTTATCCCATCTCGACTTATTTACAAGCAAAGAAGCTGTTATCCCATCTCGACTTATTTACAAGCTAGAAGCTGTTATCCCATCTCGACTTATTTACAAGCTAGAAGCTTTTATCCCATCTCGACTTATTTACAAGCTAGAAGCTGTATCCCATCTCGACTTATTTACAAGCTAGAAGCTGTTATCCCATCTCGACTTATTACAAGCTAGAAGCTGTTATCCCATCTCGACTTATTTACAAGCTAGAAGCTGTTATCCCATCTCGACTTTTTTACAAGCTAGAAGCTGTTATCCCATCTCGACTTATTACAACTAGAAGCTGTTACCCCCATCTCGACTTATTTACAAGCTAGAAGCTTTTACCCATCTCGACTTATTTACAAGCTAGAAGCTGTTATCCCATCTCGACTTTTACAAGCTAGAAGCTGTTATCCCATCTCGATTTTATTTACAAGCTAAAGCTGTTATCCCATCTCGATTTATTTACAATAGAAGCTGTTATCCCATCTCGACTTATTTACAAGCTAGAAGCTGTTATCCCATCTCGACTTATTTACAAGCTAGAAGCTGTTATCCCATCTCGACTTATTTACAAGCTAGAAACTGTTATCCCATCTCGACTTATTTACAAGCTAGAAGCTTGTACACTCTGTAATCACAATTTTACTACATGTAAACCAAACAATAACCAAATTTCTGTAAACTCAGCATTGTAATCCTTATAGAGAATAAACTTTGAATTTGAATTTGAATTTGAATCCCATCTCGACTTATTTACAAGCTAGAGATGCGATCCTGCTTCAATACCGCAACTGGAACAATACACAAATATGGTCGACTTGACCATTAACGAGTCACACTGCAGCAAGAAGGGGAGAAGACCAGAACATATTAGATCAAGGAGGTAGTGTACATAGCGAAGCCAGAGAGAAGGAGGCACTCCAGTAGTGGGAGGAACAACAGCTTCGAAATACTCCCCCTTCTCGTATATATATTCTGGTTTCCCTTTCCCCCTTCTCGCTTCGGAGTGGCCGAAGTTAATGACCCAAGTTGGACGAAACGTTGTCACAAGTTTCGGTCTCTCAGTTGCGGGTTATTAGTGTAAAAATTCTCATAGAAATGAATTCTAGTAAATTTTGGGTTTTGTACTTTTTATACTAGTTGGAGTGTTGCTATGAGGCGATTATTATTATTAGTATTTTTATTATTTTATTATTATTATTATTAATTTTTTTTTTATTATTATTTATTATTATTATTATTATTTTTTATTATTTTATTATTATATTATTATTATTATTATTATATTATTATTATTATTATTAAATTTTTATTTTTATTATTATTATTATTATTATTTTTTTATTATAAATTTTTTTTATTATTATTATTATTATTATTATTATTATTATTTTTTTATTTTTATTAAATTTTTATTATTATTATTTTTATTATTTTTTTTATCACATTTGGCCCCTTTCCCACCAAGGCAGGGTGGCCCGAAAAAGAAAAACTTTCCACCATCATTCCTCCATCACGTCTTGCCCAAAAGGGGGCTTTACACTAAAAGTTTTAAACTGCAACATTTAAAACCCCTCCTTCAGAGTGCAGGCACTGTACTTCCCATCTCCAGGGCTCAATTCCGGCCTGCCAGTTTCCCTGAATCCCTTCATAAATGTTACTTTGCTCACACTCCAACAGCACGTCAAGTATTAAAAACCTTTGTCTCCGTTCACTCCTATCAAACACGCTCACGCATGCCTGCTGAAGTCCAAAACCCCTCGCACAAAAAAACCTCCTTTACCCCTCCCTCCAACCCATCCTAGGCCGACCCCAAACCTCGCCTTCCTTCCACTACAGAATTGTATACTCCCCGAAGTCATTCTATTTCGTTTCCATCCTCTCTACATGTCCAAACCATCTCAGTAACCCCTACTCAGCCTTCTCGATAATAGTTTTGGTAATCCCACACCTAGTGATCTCCAAACTATGGATTCTCTCCCATTAATTTTCACACCACACATTGCCCTCAGACATGACATCTCACTGCCTCCACCTCCCCTTTGTTGCAAAATTCACCACCCATGCTTCACACCCATACAAAGAGTGTTGGTATAACTATACCTCATTTCATTCCCCCTCTTTTCTTTCATGGAAAGTTATTTTTCTCTACAGACTTCTCAGTGTATCACTCACATTTTTCCCCTTGTCCCAAATTTTGTGATTCACCTCATCTTTCATAGACCCATCTGCTGACAACGTCCACTCCCAGATATATAAATACATTCACCTCCCCATACTCTCTCCCTCCAATCTGATATCCAATCTTCCGTACCTAATTTTTTTATCCTCATCATCTTTCTCTTTCTTTCATTCACTTTTAATTCCCTTCTTTTATATACCCTAAAGAAACTCATCCACCAACCTCTGCAATTTTTTCTTCAGAATCTCCCAAAAGCACAGTGTCATCAGCAAAGAGCAACTGTGACAACTCCCACTTGTTTTAGATTCTCTATCTTCTAACCCCACACCTCTTGCCAACATCCGAGCATTCAATTCTCTTATAACTCTATCTATAAATATATTGAACAACCCTGGTGACATCAAAACATCCCTGTCTAAGGCCTACTTTTACTGGGAAATGATCTCCCTCTCGCCTCACTATCCCATAAGAACTCTTCACTGCTTTCAATAAACCCACCTCCTATTTCATATTTTTTTTTCAAACTCTGCTACATTGCCCCCCCCATCCACCCTATCATATTTCCTTTTCCAAATCCATAAATGCCACAAAAACCTTTTTACGCTTATCTAAATACTGTTCACCTATATGTTTTCACTGCAAACACTTGTCGACACATCCCCTACTCTTCCTAAAGCCTCTCGTTCATCTGCTATCCTGCTCTCTGTCGTCTTACGCTTTTAATTCTTTCATTAATAACTCTACCATACACATTACCAGGTATATCAACAGACGTTTTCCCCTGTATTTTTACACTCTCTTTTGTCCCCTTTGCCTTTAAACAAAGAACTATTCATGCTCTCTGTCAATCCCTAGTACCTTACCCTCTTCCCATACAGTTATTAAATAAACACTAACCACTCCAAATACAAAATCCTCACCTTCTTTTAACATTTCCTATCTATCCCATCAATCTCAGCTGCTTTACTCCCTTTTCATTCTACTCACTGCCTCACGCAACTTTCCCCACACTCACAACTAGTTCTTCCTCACTCCTACAAGATGTTATTCCTCCTGCCCTATACACGAATCAGAGCATCCCTATCTTCATCACATTTAAACACCTCTTACAAAATATTCCCCCCAACTTCCTGATATCTCGACTTACCAATTATCAACTCTGTTGATTATTATGTATTATTATTATATTATTATTATTATTATTATATTTTATTATTATTATTATTATTACAACGTTATGAGGTACAAGAGAATTATCCATTACCGGGTATGATTGTAGGGAAGGGTGGTGAGGTTAGATTCAGTGTGTTGTTCCCAAATGTTGATCACTGAATAAAATGGCAATTCTGAGAGTGAATCTCGTCGAGAGATGGCATCCTGTCGTCAGATAAAACTGCAGGTGGCTGCCCGTCGGTAAGTGCAAAATAGCTGGTGTTCTGTCTCTACGGAATTGGGCCTAAGTGAAGGAGTCTTGAGAACACTGTCAGTAAGTTGGTAGCTCGCTTGGCTGTCTCTCCTGAGAGTTGAGACTAAGAGAATATATGTATCCATTAACACTAGGTGTGAGAAAGTTATCGATGGGATGAGACGCTAATCTGGTACCGACACACGATTCGAGTGAAGAGGAGTAGTGATCCCAGTGGAGAGGAGCAGTGATCCCAGTGGAGACGAGGTCGAGCACTTCTTGCAAGTGTAGAGTCAGAAAGCCCTTGTTAGTCGAATACATGAAGGTGGTGATCCTAGGGAGTGGGTGGTGTGGTGCTGCTTCCTCCAACACCTGCTGCCACTCCCACACACTGTCGGCTCAATGGACTGATGCTCCTTAGTCCTTACTTCCTCCCTGCTCTACCCTCCTTCACTCTGCATTTGATATCGACAATGGAACTGTTTATCCTACTTGAACTAGCCATAATGAATATAGAGGTAACGAACTCAGATGGATAATAGGCTAGCGTCAAATACGTATCCTCTGTACCTACTAAGTTGTAGAAGAGAGACTTTAAAAAATCACTAGGTACACCACAGGAAGGAGTTCTCTGTCCCATGCTATTTAACGTCTAATTAATGCTCTCCTAATCCTCTATTGTTCACTCAAACTTGTATATATATTTACTATATATATATATATATATTTATATTATATATATAATATAAAATATTTATATATTTTATATATATATATATATATATATTTATTATAATATAATTTTATATATATGTAATATAAAGTATATTATATATATATTATTTTATATATATATTTATATATATATTACATGTATAATATATTATATAAAATATATTTATTTATATTTATATATATATATATATATATATATAATATATATATTATTATAATATGCAATAAGATCCAGAAACAGGTGATTTCAAAATATGCAAAACAAACCACTCTAAAAAGAATAGAAAAATTCAAGCGCTTTCGGCTACTCACTTTATCAAGGAACTTAAAAAGTAAAGATCCAAGGAAGTATATAAGGGGTCGGCCAGCCCCCCTTCATTCAATCCCAAACGGTTAAACCCCTACGCGCGCCGACCCAATTTGGGGACAGGTCCTTTGCACAATACCCACAATTTTCTACCAAAAAAATTAAAAATTATTATTTGTCCAGTGTTTATTAAATTTTTCCCCAAATTCTTTTAAATTTAAATGGTTAAATTTATTAACCCAAAAGGAAATTTTCATTTTTGTCAAAACTGCTTTTTTGAAACAAGATTCAATTATTTCCTTGCCTGGATTTGCTTGATATACTTTCTCAACTTTTTGAAATCAATTGGATGGTTAAAATCTCTTATATGATTAATAGAGCATTGGAATTTGCCCGTTCAAAACTATATTTTGTTGTTTTAATCTTAGTTCGAGATTTTTACCATTTTTGCCGTAATAAATTTTCGCAAATTTTAAAAGGAATCTTAAAGCACCATCAGCTTTTTGGGGGGTTCTTATCAAAAATTTTTTTTACTGTTCAAAGATTTTTGAAAAAAAAATTTAATTTTAAAAAGTCTTAAGAAGAGAAGGCAATAAACCCAAAGTTTTCTGGTAAGGGAGAACCAACTTTTTTTTTTAGTTGAATAAGGCTGGTTTCCCCTTTTTGGATTTTTAAAAAGGTTTCTACAACTTTAAAAGATTTATCAATTACATTTTTTTGGGTTTTTTAAATCAATTTCCTATTTCATAAATTTTGGGGTTTTCCCCATCTATGAATCAGGATACAAACAAGGAAGTAATATCAAAAAATACCATGTTAAAATCTTTAAGTCAGTCAGGAGCTTTTTTTTTTCAACCAAGTCTTTTTTGTTTTTAACATTTTAAATTAGAAATTTTGCCAACAACTTTATGTTAAAAACAACATAGATTGGTTGATAAAATTAGCTCCCTTTACTGACTTAAAATTTTTAAAATGGTTAGTTTTTAAAGTTACTTCTTGTTTACGAAAGTTTTTGTTTTAGATTTTTAATTTTTTATTTTGAAGAACTCGTTTTCTATGATTTTTCCCTTGCCCGTTCCCACTTCATTAACTTATTAAACTTTGCATTGTTGATGCAAAATTTGATTTAAAGATAATTTTACACTCAGAGTTTGGTATGGCAATGGGAAATCCCCTTTACCCGTTCTTTGTAACCCATACAGGGAATTTTTTTTAAACAAAGGTTGCTTAAACACAATCCTCCCTAATAGAGCTAAATGGTTCAGATATGTTGTTGACATTTTGTGTCTTATGCCCAAAAATTAGATATACACCATTTCCTTGGAAATTAAATAGCTTAGCCCATTCTATAAACTTTACTGTTGATTTTTGAAGAAAATAACTCATTGCCTTTTCTAGATGTTTTAATTATTAAGGGTAAATATGAATTAAAATTTAAAATTTACAGAAAACCTACAAATAACTGTTCCTATGTCCACTATTATTCCTCGCATCAAGATAGAGTCAAACTGTCTGTTTTCTCATCAATGTTTTTGAGAGCTTTACGAATTTGTAGTCCTGAGTTCATAGATGAGGAAATATCCAAAATTTATGAAATAGGTAATGATTTAAAATACCCAAGAAATGTAATTGATAAATCTTTTAAAGTTGCTAGAAAACACTTTTTATAATCCAAAAAGGGACAACCAGCCTTATTCAACTAAAAATATGTTGGTTTTCCCTTACCATGAAAACTTGGTTGATATGCCTTCTCTTCTTAAGACTTTTAATATTAAAGTTGTATTCAAAAATCTTGATACAGTAAAAAAACTTTTGATAAAGAATTCCCCCCAAAATGCTGAACTGGACAAGATTCCAATGCTCTATTTATTCATATAAGAGATTTTAACCATCCAATTGATTTTCAAAAAGTTGAGAAAGTAGTATCAAGCAAGTCCATGGTCGACAGGAATATAATTGAATCTTGTTTCATAAAAAGCAGTTTTGACAATAATATGAATATTTCCTTTGGTTTATATAAATTAGATCCATTTATAATTAATAGAATTTGGGAAGAATTTAATAATACACTGGACAAATAATAATTTTAAAATTTTCTTGGGTAGAATAGTTTGTGGGTGAGTTGTGCAAAGGACCTATCCAAGTTGGGTCGGCGCGCGTCAGGTGTTTAACCGTTGTGGGATCTGATAGTGAGGCGCTGGCCAGACCCCTTATATAGCTTCCTTGGATGCTTTACTTTCATAGTTCCTTGATAATGTGTGTAGTCACGAAAGCGCTTGGAATTTCTCTATTCTTTCAGAGTGATTGTTTTGCATATTTTGAAATCACCTGTTTACCGTGATCTTATTGTATATAATATATATTATATATATATATAATATATATATAATATATATATTATATATATATATATATATATATATTGTGTGTGTGTGTGTGTGTGTGTGTGTGTGTGTGTGTGTGTGTGTGTGTGTGTGTGTGTGATCTGCTGATAACTTATTGATTCATACTTCAGAGAATAAGAAAATAAGTACGATTCTTACTAAAGTTAAAATAATATATAATCAACTAAGCCTCATCATATCTTCAATAAAGACTTAAGATATTGACAAGCAAGGGACTTGACCCTCTCATCTGTTTGTAGTATATAACCGTCAGCCATGGTAAATTTTACAGTTTTTTTTTTTTTTTTTTTTTTTTTTATTCGCCCGTATTCTCCCGGCCCGGGTCTTTTCCAAGTAGTGGTGACCCGGCCTTGGCTCCCTATCTGGGGAGTGTCTCGAGACTTAAGTCTCCCATGGGAGGAGGTATAGTACCTCCTCATCTTTGGGACCAAGTGTCCCCAGGCCTAGCCACATTCCCCGCCCTCACGGGGCTCGTAGGGAGAAGCTAGGCCTCTGGTCTGCCATCTACCCCGCCTCAAAGGGGCTCGTGGGGATGGCAGTCTTATGAGCTGCAGATGGTAGCAAGCTCAGGCCTATTTTTACAGTTATCTTAGTGTAGACGTACCCTTTAATAAATCCATCATACCACAACGAAATAAAATGCAAAGCCTACATTAGATTCTTAATTGGTTATACTGCTCTCATTTTAATGTTGGCTAAAGAAAATTATTTACAAGTCCTTGGAGCTAACGCAGGACGAAGCTTTCAGAATTATTTTCGGCTGTCCTAAAGCTGCCAAGGCTCTTAATATGATAGAGCCAGAAATCCTAAGATCAGTGATAGGATAGTTGAGATTGACTGTAATTGGTATTAAAATGTTCAGAAATGAATCAGACTATAAATTTTGCTAAATGTCTAGAAATAAATATGTACAAATATAAATTAATTGTGAAAATATGGTATTGTATTAGATTCTATAACCTACACGAACTGTATTGCTATAGACAACAAAAGAATTTCAAGCCTCCATGGCTGTTAGTCGTTTAATATCACTTATCTTACAGCCTTTCCCAAGAATGTCGTCGATGGTAATCTCTTTTAAAGTTGGTGCTTAAGACAAAAGTTTTCCTTAACTGTTAGTGATAATATACCACAAATTATATACAATGATGGATCTAAACAGGAGTCTGCTGGGAAGGCTGCACTTGTTGCCACCTCCCTGGATAACAACTTTAGCAACTATGTTGAGTTAGGCATAAGAATTAACAGCTGCGCGTCTACATTACAAACTGGGTAATAATGGTAGGATTACGACAAAATGTTTGGTAAAGGAACAGATGCAACAGATGTGGCATTTTATTTTGGCAACGTTTCACTCTCCAGGAACTTTGTCAAAGCTCCTGGAGAGTGTTCATTTACGTACATTACGAACTGAAGTATTTGTCATCCCAGTGACACTAAACTTTACTTACGACAGTGAGCTTGACTCTTGATCATTACTGATTCTGCGTCAACACTGAATGCACTGCACCCATTTAATGACTTAATATGACTCACGAAATCGTAATGACACGATTGCTGGCCCAGTGGCTAACGCGACGGTCAGTTTTGAGACTGACCGCGAGTTCAAACCCCCACCCGTGGTATTTTTTTTTTTTTGATGACTAAATATGTTCATTGGAGTAGTCACGAATAGTTACTTAAAAATTCATAGAGAAAGGAACCGATGTGTGTGTTACTGTTATTTATCTCACCCTTATAAAGCCGATACATTAACCAAAGAAATCACCTTCAAGGAAACAAGCCGAATATAAATTTGATTCGTCTGTCAAGCATTAAAAAATATTGGGAGAGAAGTAAATAATGAATCTGAATATCATAAGAATACAATTAGAAGCTTGAGTAGGTCACCGACTCCGGTAACATTACTTAGCTAAGCATATTTACGGAGTAAATTGCAGTGTAAACAATCTGACTGATGTAATAGCCAGGCTAAAGCTTAATTACAAGTACTTATGGCACTTTGGCAGATACACAGATGATGATCAAGCTAAATGCACAACGTGTGGTCAGTCTTATGGCCAGACTCTCGCTTGATGGTTCACATTTTGAGGAATATACAGACAATATAATAACCTGTGCGCAGTATCAAGCTGTCTTATTAATGAATATGAGGTGATAAACATTTTAAGTGAATATCCTCCTAAATTTTCTTGTAGCAAATAAAACACAGATTGTGGGTATATATCTACACTTGCTCTTGTTAACCCTTTTGGGGGTCTATGGTAGTTCCTAGGTGTTTTCTGTGTTCCCGGGGTCTTGTACTTCTCTCCAGGGGATGAATGTGTTGTGCACGATGAACTAAGATCTAGTTCGCTCTTCTCAGTGATTTGACACACTCAATTCTCTCTCTCTCTCTCTCTCTCTCTCTCTCTCTCTCTCTCTCTCTCTCTCTTCTCCTCTCTCTCTCTCTCTCTCTCTCTCTCTCTCTCTCTCTCTCACGGCTCTTCACTGCTTATCAAAGCTGAGTCACGTGTTGTGTGTCAGGAAGTTGAGCTGGGAGTGTTGATGTGTGTAGTGAAATGTTGTGTGAGAGAAGTGTTGAAAGACAGCCAGGGGAAAGAGAGAGAGAGGAGAGACGAGAGAGAGAAGAGAGAGAGAGAGTGAGAGAGAGAGAGAGGCATGAATGAAGATCTCTAGGGAGTCACAGAAGGTTACTTTGATTCTATATTGTGCAGTCCATCAGACGAGGCTCGTATGTCTTCCCTTCACCCCTCCCACCAAACCTCCAACATTTCACCCCCCCCACCAAACCTCCAACACCCCACTACCACCAAACCACCCACCTCAACCACAACCCTCCCCAACACACACTGGCGAACATGCATGTCAACATGATCCAGGTGACAGCTGCTGCTACTGAAATGTTGATATTTGGTGGTGAGTGTTGATGGTAGTGGTAGACTGTTGGTGGTAGTGGTGGTGACTGTTGGTGGTAGTGGTGGTGACTGCTGGTGGTAGTGGTGGTGACTGTTGGTGGTAGTGGTGGTAACTGTTGGTGGTAGTGGTGGTGACTGCTGGTGGTAGTGGTGGTGACTGCTGGTGGTAGTGGTGGTGACTGCTGGTGGTAGTGGTGGTGACTGTTGGTGGTAGTGGTGGTGACTGTTGGTGGTAGTGGTGGTGACTGCTGGTGGTAGTGGTGGTGACTGTTGGTGGTAGTGGTGGTAACTGTTGGTGGTAGTGGTGGTGACTGCTGGTGGTAGTGGTGGTGACTGCTGGTGGTAGTGGTGGTGACTGCTGGTGGTAGTGGTGGTGATGTTGGTGGTAGTGGTGGTGACTGTTGGTGGTAGTGGTGGTGACTGCTGGTGGTAGTGGTGGTGACTGTTGGTGGTAGTGGTGGTGACTGTTGGTGGTAGTTGGTGGTGGACTGTTGGTGGTAGTGGTGGTGACTGCTGGTGGTAGTGGTGGTGATGTTGGTGGTAGTGGTGGTGACTGTTGGTGGTAGTGGTGGTGACTGTTGGTGGTAGTGGTGGTGACTGTTGGTGGTAGTGGTGGTGACTGTTGGTGGTAGTGGTGGTGACTGTTGGTGGTAGTGGTGGTGACTGTGGTGGTAGTGGTGGTGACTGTTGGTGGTAGTTGTGGTGACTGTTGGTGGTAGTGGTGGTAACTGTTGGTGGTAGTGGTGGTGACTGCTGGTGGTAGTGACTGTTGGTGGTAATTGTGATGACTGTTGATGGTAGTTGTGGTGACTGTTGGTGGTAGTGTTGGTAACCGTTGGTGGTAGTGGTGGTGACTGTTGGTGGTAGTGGTGGTGACTGTTGGTGGTAGTGGTGGTGACTGTTGGTGGTAGTGGTGGTAAACTGTTGGTGGTAGTGGTGGTGACTGTTGGTGGTAGTGGTGGTGACTGTTGGTGGTAATTGTGATGACTGTTGATGGTAGTTGTGGTGACTGTTGGTGGTAGTGTTGGTAACTGTTGGTGGTAGTGGTGGTAACTGTTGGTGGTAGTGGTGGTGACTGTGGTGTAGTGGTGGTGACTGTTGGTGGTAGTGGTGGTGACTGTTGGTGGTAATTGTGATGACTGTTGATGGTAGTGGTGGTGACTGTTGGTGGTAGTGGTGGTGACTGTTGATGGTAGTGGTGGTGACTGTTGATGGTAGTTGTGGTGACTGTTGGTGGTAGTGATGGTGACTGCTGGTGGTAGTTGTGGTGACTGTTGATGGTAGTTGTGGTGACTGTTGATGGTAGTGGTGGTGACTGTTGGTGGTAGTGGTGGTGACGGTTGATGGTAGTGGTGGTGACTGTTGATGGTAGTGGTGGTGACTGTTGATGGTAGTGGTGGTGACTGTTGGTGGTAGTTGTGGTGACTGTTGATGGTAGTTGTGGTGACTGTTGATGGTAGTCGTGGTGTATCCATTTGGAAGAGCATATGGATACCCAAAAGACCTAGACACTGTAGGCCTCAAAATACCATAACAGGAGTACATTTGAATTTATACCTTAAATTTGTCTTATCTACAGCAATTAAATTTAGGATATTTGCTTAATATTATTTCTGGTTGTTAGTGGTGATGGTAGTTACTGTCGTATATAGTACTGGTGATGGTGGTAGGTGACTTTGGTGGTGGGTGTGCAAGAGGAAGTAGTGGTGATTGTGGTAGAAGTGGTAGTGGTGGTGGTGGTGGTGGTGGTAATTACTGTGATGGTGGTGGAGGCAGCAACCATGATAAATATGACGAGGTTTGAAAGAGAGAGAGAGAGAGAGAGAGAGAGAGAGAGAGAGAGAGAGAGAGAGAGAGAGAGAGAGAGAGAGAGAGAGAGAGAGAGGCATTATCTTTGTGGGTGATCCCGGACCACACACCTTGGTAAAGATAAAAATGTCTCTCTCTCTCTCTCTCTCTCTCTCTCTCTCTCCATGGCAAGCAGCTGAACAAGAGTCATAAAACATTTTGCAAAGTTGTGGAACACAAGAAAACTCTGTCCTCTGTAGTTGTTATTTGACAAGCACTTTACAAGAGGACTATTTAGTCACTTAAACTTTACAAGAGGACTATTTAGTACACTTTACAAGAGGACTATTTAGTCACTTCACTTTACAAGAAGACTGAAAAGGGGGGGAGGGGGGGGTTGGGCCCTTGTACATTGCAGAGTCACTTGTTTGCACAGAACTGCTTAATCCCTAAATGATGTAGTGGAAGTTTTAGCAGAAAAGGTTGAGAACCAAAACCTAGTCATTGTGGTTAGTCTACAAAGCCTCGGATGCAACACCCCAGCAATTCCAGGAACAGCTGTTAAAATTGACCACTGTCTGGAAAATCTTCCAGCTCCTGCACCCCAACATCTTGCTCCTGGGGGATTTCAACTTAAGGCACCTAAATGGAGGAATATAGCAAATAATATTGTTGCAGTATAACACCGGAGGCAGCTCTGATGAAACTCACACTCACACGAGCTTTTAAATCTCTGCACAAAATTCAATTTTTAAAACCCGCAAATTAATAGGCCTACTAGACTGGGAGAATACACTAGACCTCATTTCATAACAATTTATGATTGATAAGAAATGTCACCATATCAAAAACAATATACTCAGATCACAACATAATTGAGGTTCAGACATGTAGCGCGGAGCCGACCGACCAAAATGAGATTAGTCACGAGGGGGGCATTCACCAAATTCAACTTCAATAACAAAAAAAATAAAAGTGGGACCAAGTAAACCAAGTCCTAACGATATAAGCTGGGAAGATTATAAGCAACACAGACCCCAACTTATGCCTAGAACAGATTAACTTGGTGGCACTCGATGTATGCACAAGGCTTATTCCTCGTAAGAAAAAGGAGGAGTAGATGTAAAATAGAAAGAGACAGGGGGCTCCTTTACAGGCGACGGAAAAAGAATAAAAAGAGCGGTTTAAAAGAGGTCAATATATCTGAAATGCGTAGGGAGACACTTGTCAGAGAAATAGCAAGCCCCGAACTTAAGTAAAGGAATCTTATAGGAGTCAGGAATCGCGGGAAGAACTAAAAGCCATAAATAAAATCGAAAGAAACCCCAAAATATTTCTTCTCCTATGCCAAATCAAAGTCGAGAACAAAAGTCCAGTATTGGGCCCCTACTTAAACAGATGGGTCCTACACAGATGACAGCAAGGAAATGAGTGAGCTACTCAAGTCCCAGTATGACTCAGTTTTTTGCAAGCCGCTAACCAGACTGAGAGTCGAAGATCAAAATGAATTTTTTATGAGAGAGCCACAAAATTTGGTTAGCACAAGCCTATCCCATGTTATCCCGACGCCAGATGACTTCGAACAGGCGATAAATGACTGCCCCTGCACTCTGCCAGGGCCAGGGCTCATGGAATCCGTGTTCATCAAGAACTGCAAGAAGCCCTATCACGAGCCTTTTCCATCCAAATGGAGAGGGAGCATGGACACGGGGGTCGTCCCACAGTTACAAAAAACCCAACAGACATAGCCCCACTCACAAAGGGGGCAGTAAAGCAACAGCAAAGAACTACAGACCATAGCACTAACATCCCTTTATCATAAAAATTTTTTGAAAGGGTCCTAAGAAGCAAGATCACCACCCATCTAAAAACCCCATCAGTTACACAACCCAGGGCAACAGGGGTTTTAGAAAAGGTCGCTCCTGTCTGTCTCAACTATTGGATCACTACGACAAGGTCCTAGATGCACTAGAAGAAAAAAAAGAATGCAGATGAAATATATACAGACTTTGCAAAAGCCTTCGACAAGTGTGACCATGGCTTTAATAGCGCACAAAATGCGTGCTAAAGGAATAACAGGAAAAGTCGGTCGATGAATCTATAATTTCCTCACTAACAGAAAACAGAGAGTAGTCGTCAACAGAGTAAAGTCCGAGGCGGGCTACGGTGAAAAAGCTCTGTTCCACAAGGCACAGTACTCGCTCCCATCTTGTTCCTCATTCCTCATATCCGACATAGACAAGGATGTCAGCACAGCACCCTGTCTTCCTTTGCAGATGACACTGAATCTGCATGACAGTGTCTTCCATTGCAGGGCACTGCAAGGTCCCAGGCGGACATCAACAGATCTTTCAGTGGGCTGCAGAAAACAATATGTAGTTCAACGATGAGAAAAATTTTAATTACTCAGATATGGTAAACACGAGGAAATTAAATCTTCATCAGAGTACAAAACAAATTTTTGGCCACAAATAGAGCGAAACACCACGTCAAAGACCTGGGAGTGATCATGTCGGAGGATCTCACCTTCAAGGACCATAACATTGTATTTAATCGCATCTGCTAGAAAAATGACAGGATGGATAATGAGAACCTTCAAAACTAGGGAGGCCAAGCCCATGATGACACTCTTCAGGTCACTTGTTCTATTAGGCTGGAATTTTTGCTGCACACTAACAGCACTTTCAAGGCAGGTGAAATTGCTGACCTAGGAATTATACAGAGAACCTTCATGGCGCGCATAACGGAGATAAAACACCTCAATTACTGGGAGCGCTTGAGGTTCCTAAACCCGTATTCCTGGAACGCAGGCGGGGAGAGATACATGATTATATACACCTGGAAAATCTTAGAGGGACTAGTACCGAACTTGCACACGAAAATCACTCACTACGAAAGCAAAAGACTTGGCAGACGATGCAACATCCCCCCAATGAAAAGCAGGGGTGCCACTAGCACGTTAAGAGACCATACAATAAGTGTCAGGGGCCCGAGACTGTTCAACTGCCTCCCAGCATACATAAGGGGGATTACCAACAGACCCCTGGCAGTCTTCAAGCTGGCACTGGACAAGCACCTAAAGTTGGTTCCTGACCAGCCGGGCTGTGGCTCGTACGTTGGTTTGCGTGCAGCCAGCAGCAACATCCTCGTTGATCAGGCTCTGATCCACCAGGAGGCCTGGTCACAGACCGGGCCGCGGGGGCGTTGACCCCCGGAACTCTCTCTAGGTAAACTCCAGGTACACTTTACAAGAGGACTATATTAGTCACTGGCACTTTACAAGAGGACTATATTAGTCACTGGCACTTTACAAGAGGACTATATTAGTCACTTACACTTTACAAGAGGACTATATTAGTCACTTACACTTTACAAGAGGACTATATTAGTCACACTTTACAAGAGGACTATATTATTCACTGGCACTTTACAAGAGGACTATATTAGTCACTTACACTTTACAAGAGGACTGTATTAGTCAATTACACTTTACAAGAGGACTATATTAGTCACTTACACTTTACAAGAGGACTATATTAGTCACTTACACTTTACAAGAGGACTATATTAGTCACTTACACTTTACAAGAGGACTATATTAGTCACTTACACTTTACAAGAGGACTGTATTAGTCACTGTTACAAAAAACGCGATATCTAATAATCATAGAGATCTCCAGTGAATACTAGAAAGGACTGCCCTTCTAGCATCCAGCCTGTTACTGGGTTTCTGTAACAAGTAGTCAGTATCCTGGTCCAATTATCCATTAGAATTTAGTAAGATTCAATAGTGTTTCAGGATTATAACTGGTAGGCTACTAACTAAAGAAATTAAAATTTTAATAAGTTTATTAATAACAAAATTGTCTGGGTGTATTATCAAATTAAATTATAGTAATTAATTGAATATAATATAGGATACAAGTTGCTACACTTCTCTGGTGTACAGTAGTATTGTGCTGAAGGTACATATCACATCTTTATGGCTTTTAAGTGCTGTCTGGTACATTGTTAACATTTAATAACATAATACATATATATACAAGTAAGTTTGTGTGTATGTGTGTAAGTGCTCTAAGTAGTTCACTATGTCTCAAGACTCGACTTGACTTAACCAGTGACTGACTAAAAGTCCTCACATAAACTAACTTCTTGACCAACCTGGCAATCAGAACAGCTTGCTTGTACAATAAAACGACTGTTAAGCCGAACAGCAATATAACAAGCAACAGCGACACAGAATCAGGAACAAGAAGATAATATAACGACACTAAGTAGGGACCATCTGCAGATCCTCCACAAGTCACAAAACTCCCATATTACTGAATCTAAGTTCAGCATTAGAAATATCCCCGACTGTGACAGTACACAAATACCAGTACAAATTAGGTTAGAAGCTACAGCTCAGGACCTGAGTTTCTCAGAGTGTCTGTGTGACACACAACCTCAGTACAACATCGAAAATCACTAAGTCTAGGCTATGTTCTGTGAACAGTTACACAGAACCAACAACAAGAAAGCGACAGAGACGATCTTTCAACAAGGGCCCACAAGGGAGAGCAGGTGAGGGACCTCTTGTTAGAAGCACGTCAAACAGACAAGAGGCCGCGCAGGCCAGGCAGACTACTCCAGGTGAGGTGTGATCACCCCCCCTGATCACGTGACTCTTCGTGGACTGCTGCTGCCTAGCAACAGAGAAGCTGGCAGCGTAACGAGCCGAGCGGAGAAAAAACACAGTAGTTAGACAATGCTGTCAGCTACTTAACACTCGAACTATGAGCACTGAATAATATATAAATATTACATCCTACCTAATAATATAACTAAGTCAAATAATAATATAAAGCAATATATTTACGATTTAGCTATTATCGCAGATATAAGCAATATCAAATTATATGAACAGGTAATATACATTATATACATTGTGACCCATTCAGGGGTCGCAATAGTCACTGGCACTTTACAATAGGAGTATATTAGTCACTGGCATTTTACAATAGGACTGTATTAGTCACTGGCATTTTACAATAGGACTGTATTAGTCACTGGCACTTTACAAGAGGACTGTATTAGTCACTGGCAGTTTACAAGAGGAGTATATTAGTCACTGACACTTTACAATAGGACTGTATTAGTCACTGGCACTTTACAAGAGGACTGTATTAGTCACTGGCAGTTTACAAGAAGACTGTATTAGTCACTGGCACTTTACAAGAAGACTATGTTAGTCACTGGCACTTTACAAGACTGTATTAGTCACTGGCACTTTACAAGAAGACTGTATTAGTCACTGGCACTTTACAAGAAGACTGTATTAGTCACTGGCAGTTTACAAGAAGACTGTATTAGTCACTGGCACTTTACAAGAAGACTATGTTAGTCACTGGCACTTTACAAGAGGACTATATTAGTTACTGGCACTTACCACCGCCATCTTGACCAAAGAGTCCCAACAAGACTGTTTGGCTGGACACAGGCTACACAAACAATATTTATTACAGAACTTAGTAAGACCGAAGCCGTGGTAAAACGTCTTCGTTTAATATACAAAGTTTTCGGAGTATCAAGCTCCATCTTCAGTGATTAAAACTGTTAGAAACAATTACAGTGTAGAATAGCTCGTGTCTATCAAATTCCTCCCCCCCCCCCCAAAAAAAAAAAAGTATCAAATTAGAAATATGACTAAGGTACACAAGACACCTGATAAGTGTTACAGAATGTAACCTGACGTTGGAATGATATGTGAAGATGTTCGGATATTAACAGAAATTAGTGGTATACACTTGTCAGTTCAACAACATGAGTGGCCGCGGTAGTACTGGCACTACTGAAGAAGTGGTACTTGCAGTAGTGGTACTTGCAGTAGTGGTACTTGCAGTAGAGGTACTTGTAGTAGTGGTACTTGCAGTAGTGGTACTTGCAGTAGTGGTACTTGCAGTAGTGGTACTTGCAGTAGAGGTACTTGCAGGAGAGGTACTTGTAGTCCATGACTTTAATTCACTTGTACAGTATCTTCCTTATCAAATATTCACGTCCTAACATCTGGCACTTGAAGTCGTAGCCTGGCTGGGGCCTCTGGTTATCGGCTGCCGTCATTCCTGGCTGGACTGTGTCCCTGGACACACCTGCCTGGGCTTTCCTGTGTTACATTCTTCTTATTTCATTGCTCCTGAAGAAGCGTTGCAAGTTGCATATAAAAACCTTGAGCAACATTATTCTTCCCCTCCCCCAGTTCCTGGTGCAACGTGCCAGTTGCAAGAGGGAGTGTTAATCAGCTGATTCTGATGTCTTTTTGTTGAAAGTTTTTGAAAGATGATGCATCAGTTTACCGTTCTGCAGCATCACTAATTAAAGAAGTCCATCCTGAGATTGCTGGACGGAGGATCGAGCCTCCATCACTCCCTGTGTTAAATGACCTCCACATAAAGTATCGCTGTCCAATTAGTCTAAGGAATCTTCTCATGGTGTACCTCTCTGCATGCTGGTCTTCTCCCACCTCTCGTACCTTACGACTTGACCTAACATCTGAATATTCAGAGGTCAGCAAGCAGTGACCTCTGACTCCTATGGTGCCTCCGTGCTCCCCATTCACCATGTTTGACGTGTGTGTGCGTGCGCGCGCACCCACCTAATTATACTCGCCTATTTGTGGTTGCAGGGGTCGATTCACAGCTCCTGGCCCCGCCTCTTCGCTAGTCACCACTAGGTCCACTCTCTCCCTGCTCTATGAGCTTTATCGTACCTCTTCTTAAAGTTATGTATGGATCTTGCCTCCACTACATCCTGTATGTGTGTGTGTGTGTGTGTGTGTGTGTGTGTGTGTGTGTGTGTGTGTGTGTGTGTGTGTACTCACCTATTTGTACTCACCTATTTGTGGTTGCAGGGGTCGAGACTTAGCTCCTGGCCTCGCCTCTTCACCGGTTGTGTGTGTGTGTGTGTGTGTATGTGTGTGTGTGTGTGTGTGTGTGTGTGTGTGTATGTGTGTGTGTGTGTGTGTGTGTGTGTGTGTGTGTGTGTAAAAATTACTGACAACATATGTTACAATCATTCATATTTTTTTATTTGGCAATATAGGTTAATATTACGTTAGCCTAACCCAAGCTAAGCTAACCTAAGATAAGGTTATCTTAGCTAAGCTAAACTAAAATAACTTCATCTTACTTTACCCAGCTATCTATAACCTGAACTAAGTTAACCTAACCAAACCTAAACTAAGCTTAAGCTAACCTAATCTAAGCTTACGTAATCGGTAAAGCAAGCAGCAGGTTGGTTGAGAAA
This sequence comes from Cherax quadricarinatus, assembly GCF_026875155.1. Lineage (NCBI taxonomy): Eukaryota > Metazoa > Arthropoda > Malacostraca > Decapoda > Parastacidae > Cherax > Cherax quadricarinatus. The sequence goes on along the minus strand of NC_069407.1, from coordinate 11,865,976 downwards.
CAGGCAAGTTCCACCCTTATGTCCGCCCGCTTGGCAGCCTTGACCTCTCCTGTACTGTCAAGTGACCTAAATCCCTTAGGGTCATTTTGCTCGGGGGGAATGGGGGGGGGAATTCGATCTAATGAAGGGAGGATGAGTTCAGTGCCTTGGTCAAGAGCCTCATCCCTCTCACCGTTATTAACTCATCTCCCATGAGGAGTAAAAATATTTTATAGAGCTGACAGTTTTTCAAGGGTTTTTAGCGCCGGATAGAGTATTTGATGAGAAGTTTGGAGGGTTTTCAAGGTCTCCTGCTCATCTTCCATAGTGTGTGGAAGCCTTAAAAGGTTACAGAACCACAACATCCCATGGTGTGTGGAACCTTTAAGAGTTACAGCACCAAGCCCAGCTCTCTAATACTGGACTGTGTCGACCACATTAATTTCTAAACCCTTACCTGGGTAGCATTTAGCAAGCACTGTGACTGCAAGTTGAATGATGGGGTTGCTTGGCCACGTCGTGTTACTTTGATTTAAAACAAAAACTAAAATCTTTCAAAGAGGTTGTCCACGAAAGAATTTTCAAAAAAGCGAAAGTAAAACTATATTTAAACGGTGAATTCTTGGAATAGACGAAAGCTTCTTGCTAAGAAATTTTGGGTAGTGAAATATAAGAAAATCATAATAAAAACGATTAAGATTAAAGATGTGTGTTAAAATATCTTCTAGAAGTGAGAAATGTGAGTTTTGAAGAAAGAAGAACAAACACTAAACGTTCTCACTGGAAGACACGAGGAGGACAGAATGTAGGACATAAGTGTGAGTTGACTGCAGGTATAGGGAAGTACCAATAGGGAGAGGAAGAGGCCATTAGAGTAAACAACGTGGGTACAAGCGCTTAGCAGGATCAGTGGAAATTAGGTTATTATTATTAAATATTAGCCCGGTATTCCCGTCCGGGCCTTTTCCAAGTGGTGGCCCGGCCTTGGCTCCCTCTTGAGGGAGTGTCTGAGACCCTAAGTCTCCATGGGGAGGCACAAGTACTCCTCATCTTTGGGACCAAATGTCCCCGGGCCTAGCCACAAGCTAGGCCTCTCTGGTCTGCCCTCCCCCCCACAAGGGGCTAATGGGAATGACAGTCTTGTGAGCTAAAGGCTCGGGCTCAGGCACCTACCCCCACCCTAGAAGGGTTAGGCATGGTATCGATGGCCTGGATATTAGGTGAATAAAACCCTGGGCAACACCTGGGTGTCTTATTATGATACACAGGTAGCACATGTGTATCGTTCATGTCCTTTACGGTTTTATGTACCATGGATACAGTGGTACAGTGGGAATTATGTCCTGACCAATAGCGCTAAATGAACTAAGTTAAACCGGGAGAAGAATTAATACTTGTTCAGAGCATTTGAAATTGTCTGAAAATTTATACGACAGATTTAGTTAAAAAATTGTAACTCAAATAGGTAATAATTCACAAGTAACCCAGAGCTTGGAGAGGAAACCCTGGTGTGTCTGTTGGTCAGGACCAGTCTGTGGGTCCAGGACCAGTCTGTGGGTCCAGGACCAGTCGTGGGTCAGGATCAGACTGTGGGTCAGGACCAGTCTGTGGGCCAGGACCAGGGCTGTGGGTCTAGTACCAGTCTGTGGGGCTTGGGGCCCAATCTGTGGGTCCAGGGACCAGTCTGTGGGTCCAGAATCGTGTTGTTTTTCCGGTACAAGTAACCTTCAAGAGAGTTAGTGAAGCAAGGGTTTTAATGGGTAGCTGGTTGTTATGGTGAATATGATGCCATCTCTTGGAAATTACTCACACTACCTCAAGGGGAGGAGAGAGAGAGAGAGAGAGAGGGAAGAGAGAAGAGAATAAAATTACAAGAATATGAGAACGGAACAGTAAAATAAACTAAGGATTACATCTACTTGAAAAGTATCATCACTGACGTGGTATTTGCTAACTCGCGAAAATCGTATTAACACGACTGTAAACTAACCAGGGTACGGGTGGGTGTGAACCCCATGGTACGTGCCATGGGTTCTCACCCCCACCCGTACCGTGCTGGTATGTCCTACTTCAGAATTCTCACAAAGCACCTACATTATCTTCGTAGATCTCTCTCAATTGTCACGTCTGCTAACGTTAATATTTTTTGATCTTCCTGGTCCAGTCCTTTGACCAGACCTGACCTCTACTTATAGTTTCATACTGGTTTTTGAGTTCCTAGTTCTTTCGTATTGAAATCGCTGCCATTTTATATAGTGTTGAAAAAATCATTAAATAGTGAATTTTTTTTTAATATTTGTGGTTTTATTTATTTTTTTTAGATAAGAAAAAATTCAAGTTTGAGTTTGTATGGTTCGTAGTCTGGTATGAATCATAATTTCGTATCTTCCGAATGTATGATCTGCGGTGTTGTTGTCTTCTGAGAGGCTGAGATTCTCTTTGTCGACATGGGAGAATTTCTTCTAGCATGGGTCTTAGTCTTATAATAACCCAGTTAATGTGGTGTAAGAATGGTATATAATACCGACAAGATGAAATTAAGACACATGTGCAACATCTGGGTATCTTTATTGTAGACGTTTCGCCATCCAGTGGCTTTATCAATACAAATTCCAGGACATAACTTGAAGACAGTAGGACTATGTACAGAAGATGATTCTAAGGACATGTACATAACCTTCACGACTACGACAACTACTACTACAACTAACCCATCTTTTTGGGAAGGACTTACTTCCACTGGGGAATCCCGCCTACCAGTGACTATGCCCTCGTCTGCTACACCTGACGTTAGTATATAAGCGCCAGGCTCCTTACTTCTGCTTCAGAATCTCCACGACAACGGTGCTCTTCGCACCTACTCCTAGGTTGAGGGACTGATTACCTCATCTTCTGTACATAGTCCTACTGTCTTCAAGTTATGTCCTGGAATTTGTATTGATAAAGCCACTGGATGGTGAAACGTCTACAATAAAGATACCCAGATGTTGCACATGTGTCTTAATTTCAACCCAGTTAATGGATATTTTGGACCGGTACTGCTAGTCTTTATCTGGCTTACCGGGCCATACCTCCCCCTCCCCCTTTAAAAAAAATAAATAACATAAAATCAAGAGACAGCTCAGCTTTTTTCGGTTAAATATTTCTTTTGTGAGTGGAACGATGACTTCTCCAGGCTCTCCGTGTGACATACACACACACGCACACACACACACAGTCATAGAGTCGTCAGGCAGTGGAATAGCCTAGAAAGTGACGTAGTGGAGGCAGGAACCATACATAGCTTTAAGACGAGGTTTGATAAAGCTCATGGAGCAGGGAGAGAGAGAGGACCCAGTAGCAACCAGTGAAGAGGCGGGGCCAGGAGCTAAGACTCGACCCCTGCAACCACAAATAGGTGAGTAAATAGGTGAGTACATACACATACACACACACACACACACACACACACACACACACATACATACACACACAAGCACATACACACACACAACTCCCTGTATCATAAGAACATAAGAACATAAGAAAGGAGGAACACTGCAGGAGGCCTGCTGGCCCATACTAGGCAGGTCCTTTACAATTCATCCCACTAACAAAACATTTGCCCAATTTTCAATGCCACCCAAGAAATAAGCTCTGATGTGAAAGTCCCACTCAAATCCAACCCCTCCCACTCATGTACTTATCCAACCTAGATTTGAAACTACCCAAAGTCCCAGCCTCAATAACCCAACTAGGTAGACTGTTCCACTCATCAACTACCCTATTTCCAAACCTATACTTTCCTATGTCCTTTCTAAATCTAAACTTATCTAATTTAAATCCATTACTGCGGGTTCTCTCTTGGAGAGACATCCTCAAGACCTTATTAATATCCCCTTTATTAATACCTATCTTCCACTTATACACTTCGATCAGGTCTCCCCTCATTCTTCGTCTAACAAGTGAATGTAACTTAAGAGTCTTCAATCTTTCTTCATAAGGAAGATTTCTAATGCTATGTATTAATTTAGTCATCCTACGCTGAATATTTTCTAACGAATTTATGTCCATTTTGTAATACGGAGACCAGAACTGAGCTGCAAAATCTAGGTGAGGGCCTTACTAATGATGTATAAAGCTGCAGTATGACCTCTGGACTTCTGTTGCTTACACTTCTTGTATAAATCCCAGTAATCTATTTGCCTTATTACGTACGCTTAGGCATTGCTGTCTTGGTTTAAGGTTGCTGCTCACCATTAACCCCAAGTCCTTTTTCGCAATCTGTATGGCTAAGTTCTACATCATTTAACTTATAAGTACCAGGATTATGGGCCTCCCAAGCTTCAGAACCTTGCACTTATCTACATTGACACTGCATCTGCCACTTTTCTGCCCAAGAATGGAGTTTGTTTAAATCCTCCTGAAGTTCCATAACATCTACGTTTGAATCAATTATCCTACCTATCTTTGTGTCATCGGCGAATTTGCTCATATCACTAGTAATTCCCTCATCAAGATCATTGATATATATTATAAAAAACAACGGGCCCAAGACTGATCCCTGTGGAACGCCACTTGTTACAGATCCCCACTCGGACTTAACCCATTTATGGACACTCTCTGCTTCCTGTCAGTGAGCCATGACTCGATCCCCGAGAGCACTTTTCCCCCCAATGCCATGAGCTGCCACTTTCTTTAACAGTCTATGGTGCGGAACTCTATCAAAAGCCTTACTAAAATCTAAGTAAATATATCAAATTCTTATTGTGGTCAACAGCCTCAAAAGCTTTACTGAAGAAAGTTAATAAATTAGTTAGACAAGACCGGCCTCTTGTGAATCCATGCTGAGTATCATTAATCAAGCTATGCTTATCGAGATGGCTTCTTATAATCTCAGCTATAATTGACTCTAGTATTTGCCTACAAATTTAGGTCAGGCTTATTGGGCGAATTTGACGGTAACGACTTGTCCCCTGTTTAAAAATAGGAATTACATTAGCCATCTTCCACATATCAGACACTACACCTGTTTGAAGAGATAAATTAAAAATATTAGTTAATGGTTCACAGAGTTCCATTTTGCATTCCTTAAGAACCCTTGAAAAAACCTCATCAGGGACCCGGCGACTTATTTTGCTTCAGTCTGTCTATCTGCCTCACAACCATCTCACTAGTGACTGTGATGTTACATAATTTATCTTCTTCTAGCCCACTGTAAAAATTAATTACTGGAATATTGTTAGTGTCTTCCTGTGTAAAAACTGAGAGAAAATAATTATTTAAAATCAAGCACATTTCATTCTCTTTGTCAGTAAGGTGCCCATAGTTATTTTTAAGGGGACCTATCTTATCTCTAACTTTTGTTCTATAGACCTGGAAAAAACTTTTTGGGTTAGTTTTAGAATCCCTAGCAACTTTAATTTCATAGTCCCTTTTAGCTTTTCTTATCCCCTTTTTAATGTCCCTCTTAATGTCAATATACTGATTCATAAGATGACCCTCACCTCTTTTGATACGCCTGTAAATTCCTTTTTTATGCCCTAGTAGATACTTGAGCCTATTATTCATCCATTTTGGGTCATTTCTATTTGATCTAATTTCTTTATATGGGATAAACGCTCCTTGAGCAGCATGTATAGTGTTCAGAAAACTGTCATATTGATAGCTCTCTTCGTTACCCCAGTCAACAGATGATAAGTGTTCTCTAAGCCCATCGTAATCTGCTAAGCGAAAATCTGGGACTGTTACTGAGTTATCCCTACTATCATACTTCCATTCAATGCTAAATGTAATTGATTTGTGGTCGCTAGCACCCAGTTCCTCTGAAATTTCTAAATTATTAACAAGGGATTCATTGTTGGACATAACTAAGTCAAGCAGGCTATTTCCCGTTGTAGGTTCTGTCACAAACTGCTTCAAAAAACAATCCTGACATACTTCTAAGAAGTCGTATGATTTCTAAATTCCCAGTCAAGAAATTCCAATCAACATGACTAAAGTTAAAGTCTCCTAGAATTACTACATTATCGTGCCTTGTGGCCTTAACAATTTCCTCCCATAGTAGTTTCCCTTGGTCCCTATCTAAGTTTGGGGGACGGTATATCACTCCTAAAATCAGTTTTTCATGCCCCTCTGAAAATTCTATCCAAACAGACTCTGTATGTGTTACTTCAGACTTAATACCCGTTTTTATGCAACAGTTCAAGCGATCTCGGACATACAATGCCACCCCACCCCCTCCAATACTTCTATCTTCTTGGAACAATTTAAAACCCTGAATATGACATTCCGCAGGCATGTCCTTAGAAGTCCCTTCCAAGTGTTTCCCATCTTGGGTGTATAAATGGAAAAGAGGAATAAATAAAGGGATGTAAAATAACGTGCTAAAACAAATATCCAGTCAAGACAGGATTCGCAATAGTGGGTTCAAGTTTGAAAAAATATAGATTTAGAAAGGACAGGGGACCTCCTCATGACACACCTGCTGCCACTAAAACTGTTTACTCAGCGGCTTGTCTAGCCACACATGATTTACATTTGTACGTAGACTCTCTTAACATTCCCATACCATCCACGGAAAGACATAGTATGTGATTCCCTGCCCGACTCTGCAAGACCAGCTGAGGTCTTTAAAAATGTAAATGATTACACTGAACCTCTTTAAAAGGGGTAAAATATTTGTTTTACCATCCCGATGTTGTAAAGATTTTTAGGCAGTCACGACCATAACTGTGTATGTATGTATGTATGTGTGTGTGGGGAGTGGGTACGCTTGTGTTTGTGCCCAGAGTGTTGGATTACAGCGATGTAATACTTTGCTGAGACACTGCCAGCATTGGTTCACTCTGTTTTGGGGTACAACTTGCACTACATCTACTTGGTCCTTATGTTAGTTTATGAAATGACCTGCAGCGCTTTTAACCTGCAGTGCTTTTAACCTGCAGTGCTTTTAACCTGCAGTGCTTTTAACCTGCAGTGCTTTTAACCTGCAGTGCTTTTAACCTGCAGTGCTTTTAACCTGCAGTGCTTTTAACTTGCAGTGCTTTCATTCCTTGCTCATGCTTTATGCACTGCTTCTGTTTCTTTATTGAAGAGCCTCGCTGGTTCCATTTATTCTCTGTAATTATGCACTGTTTTCATTTGCGACTCGTTTGATTTTGTCCCTTGTACATACTTCACTGGTTCCAAGTTTTCCTCCTGCAATGTGCATTAGTTCCATTTATCCATTGTTCAACGTGTACGGATTCCATTTGTTCCACGCAATTCTTACGGAAAAAATTAAAGTATAACCCGTGGTCTTCACCAGTATAGGGGAGATACAAGTACCATACTGGATCTGGAAGTAAGACGGGAGAATATGTACAAGTACCATACTGGATCTGGAAGCAACGGAAGACATACAAGTTCCATACTGGATCTGGAAGCAAGGGAAGAGATACAAGTTCCATACCGGATCTGGAAGCAAGGGAAGAGATACAAGTTCCATACTGGATCTGGAAGCAAGTGAAGAGATACAAGTTCCAAACTGGATCTGGAAGCAGGGGAAAACATACAAGTTCCACACTGGATCTGGAAGCAAGGGAAGACATACAAGTTCCATACTGGATCTGGAAGCAAGGGAAGACATACAGGTTCCATACTGGATCTGGAAGCAAGGGAGGCAGGGGGAGGACCTATACAGGACATGACAATTGGATTACACAAGTCTTCGTGTCTTGGTTCTCTACCTTGCAAAGGACCAGACAAGTGGATGTAGGATCGAACCTCCACCACTCCTTGGCCTGAGTGATACATAGGTCAGTGATATGACCAGGAACACAGGCCATGGTCAGTAACGTGAACAACAGGAACACAGGTCATGGTCAGTAACATAAACAACAGAGACGCAGGACATGGTCAGTAACAGGAGCACAGGTCATGGTCAGTAACGTAAACAACAGGATCACAGGTCATAGTAACAGGAACAACAAGAACACAGGTCATGGTCAGTAACAGGAACACAGGTCATGGTCAATAACAGGAACACAGGTCATGGTCAGTAACATGAACAATAAGAACACAGATCATGTTAATAATAATTTTATTTACTGCAAGTACATGTACAAGGTATACAGGCCTAGCTGACATCAATGTCATACTACTATATAGAAAGCCGCTTGTTATGCTGAGCATTTCGGGCAAATTAAGTCACTGTCCCAGGATGCGACCCACACCAGTCGACTAACACCCAGGTACTTATTTTACTGTTGAGGAACATAGGCAACAGGTGGAAAGAAACACGCCCAATGTTTCTACTTTGGCTGGGAATCGAACCCAGGCCCTCGCCGTGTGAAGCGAGAGCTTTAACCACCAGGCCATCACCACCAACGGGTGATCTCGGCCACAAGCTTGCTTCTGTTGCTCCTCCTGGGCTCGGCTCCAGCTGTTATGCAAATAAGGGTCGAGTGTTAGCCGTAGGAAAAGGCGCTGATGACGCAATTTGCAGCCGGAAATCCTGTAAGTGGGGAGAGTTTATCGTGGAGGAGGAGGAGGAGGAGGTGGAGAGTTGGAGAAGATTGTAGTGGAGATGTAAGGAAGAAGACTGGCTAATCCAGGGGAAGGTTGAACGAGAGATTGGAAGGTTGGGGGAGTGTCGGGGTGGGGGAGGGGGAGTTGCCAAGGAAGGACTAGAGTCCTGGAGGGTTTTGAGTGTTGTGGGATTTTGTAGGATGCAGCTCTTAACAACTAGAAAGGTTTAGAGTTGCAGTACCTCTTCCAGGGTTCTTGTGTGGGTGGGTTGAAGTTGTTGGTAGGTTTGAGATTGTTGTGGGTAGGTTTGAGGTTGTTGTGGGTAGGTTTGAGGTTGTTGTGGGTAGGTTTGAGGTTGTTGTGGGTAGGTTTGGAGTTCCTTTGTGTAGATTTGGGGTTCTTGTGGGTAGGTGTGGGGGTTCCTGTGTTAAGGCGCGGGGTAGCTGTGGGTAGGCTTGAGGTTGTTGAAAGATGCAAGCAAACCGTCACAGACACTCATCTGTCATCTTACACGTCTCTCCAGCATCCGCTGCGGGGGTGAGGGAGAGACAGAGAGAGGGAAAGAGAGGAGAGGAGTGAGGGAGGAGAAAGAGAAGAGAGGAGAGGACTGAGGGAGGAGAGAGGAGAGGAGTGAGGGAGAGGAAAGAGAGGAGAGAAAGGGAGGGGATGGAAGAAATGGAAGGAAAGAAAATTTATTTGGATTACATTTATTGTAAATATATGAAACTCAGTGTGTGTAGGCTTAATCCTCCGTCCACTGAGAGTAAGAGCTAAGAGATCATCCTCTCTCTAAACATTATTCTAATGTTTCTTATTCGCTAGTAACAGAAATTACTTAAAGCTACTCGTTAATTATAAGAAATAAATACATTCTGGTTGTCCTCCAGTTCATCCAAGACTGTCATAGTGGTTCAGTAGTTGTGAGAGGCAGGAGCGACCATCCAAGACCATATCATAGTGGCCTAGTAGTTGTGAGAGGCAGGAGCGACCATCCAAGACCATATCATAGTGGCCTAGTAGTTGTGAGTGGAAGGAGCGACCATCCAAGACCATATCATAGTGACCTAGTAGTTGTGAGTGGAAGGAGCGACCATCCAAGACCATATCATAGTGGCCTAGTAGTTGTGAGAGGCAGGAGCGAAGATCCAAGACCATATCATAGTGGCCTAGTAGTTGTGAGTGGAAGGAGCGACCATCCAAGACCATATCATAGTGACCTAGTAGTTGTGAGTGGAAGGAGCGACCATCCAAGACCATATCATAGTGACTAGTAGTTGTGAGTGGCAGGAGCGACCATCCAAGACCATATCATAGTGGCCTAGTAGTTGTGAGTGGCAGGAGCGACCATCCAAGACCATATCATAGTGGCCTAGTAGTTGTGAGTGGAAGGAGCGACCATCCAAGACCATATCATAGTGGCCTAGTAGTTGTGAGTGGAAGGAGCGACCATCCAAGACCATATCATAGTGGCCAAGTAGTTGTGAGCGGCAGGAGCGACCATCCAAGACCATATCATAGTGGCCTAGTAGTTGTGAGAGGAAGGAGCGACCATTCAAGACCATATCATAGTGACCTAGTAGTTGTGAGAGGCAGGAGCGACCATCCAAGACCATATCATAGTGGCCTAGTAGTTTTGAGCGGCAGGAGCGACCACCCAAGACCGTATCATAGTGGCCTAGTAGTTGTGAGCGGCAGGAGCGACCATCCAAGACCATATCATAGTGGTCCAGTAGTTGTGAGCGGCAGGAGCGACCATCCAAGACCATATCATAGTGGCGTAGTAGTTGTGAGAGGCAGGAGCGGTCATCCAAGACCATATCATAGTGGCCTAGTAGTTGTGAGAGGCAGGAGCGACCATCCAAGACCATATCATAGTGGCCTAGTAGTTGTGAGAGGCAGGAGCGACCATCCAAGACCATATCATAGAGACCTAGTAGTTGTGAGAGGCAGGAGCGACCATCCAAGAACATTATCATAGTGGTCCAGTAGTTGTGAGAGGCAGGAGCGACCATCCAAGACCATATCATAGTGGCCTAGTAGTTGTGAGAGGCAGGAGCGACCATCCAAGACCATATCATAGTGGGCAATAGTTGGAGTAGAGGCAGGAGCGACCATCCAAGACCATATCATAGTGGCGTAGTAGTTGTGAGAGGCAGGAGCGACCATCCAATACCATATCATAGAGACCTAGTAGTTGTGAAAGGCAGGAGCGACCATCCAAGAACATTATCATAGTGGTCCAGTAGTTGTGAGAGGCAGGAGCGACCATCCAAGACCATATCATAGTGGCCTAGTAGTTGTGAGAGGCAGGAGCGACCATCCAAGACCATATCATAGAGACCTAGTAGTTGTGAGAGGCAGGAGCGACCATCCAAGAACATTATCATAGTGGCCCAGTAGTTGTGAGAGGCAGGAGCGACCTGCTGTGAACCCATGCTGCCTTAGTTTGTGCAGTTGTTGGAAATCCAAGTGGTTGGTGATCTTACTTCCTAGAACTCTTCCAAAGATTTTTATGATGTGGGATGTTAGAGCTATCGGCGTATAATTCTTTGCTGTTGTTTTACTGCCACCTAAGTGGAGTGGGGCGGTATCCGATAAGCGACTGTGGGATGACCCCTCGTGTCTAGGCTTTCTCTCTATAGAATACATAAGGAACGTGGTAGAGGATTTCTTGCAGTTCTTGAAGAACACGGAGTTCCAAGAGTGTGTGGGGTTATGCCAGGAATTTTGGATATGTTGCCAAGATTTTGGGTCTCGTTCATAATAATAATAATATAAATAATAATAATGCATACATACATACATACATACATACATACATACATACGTACGTACGTACATAATAAATAATAATAAAAAATACAATAATTACCACACACAACACACACACACACACACAACACACACACACACACACACACACACACACACACACACACACACACACACACACACATACACACACACACACCTTTCCTTCACCCAAAGGTGTAGACAGGCCAAAACCAAGTGTGCTAGAAAATGGAAGATGCATAGAAGGCAAAGGACCCAGGAGAATAAGGAGAACAGTCGTAGAGCCAGAAATGAATATGCACAGGTAAGAGGGGAGGCCCAATGGCAATACGAAAATGACATAGTAGCGAAAGCCAAGTCTGACCCGAAGCTGTTGTATAGCCACATCAGGAAGAGAACAACAGTCAAGGACCAGGTAATCAGGCTGAGGAAGGAAGGAGGGTAGATCACACGAAACGACCGTGAATATGTGAGGAGCTCAACTTGAGATTCAAGAGGAGCCAGAAGGGACTCCAGAAAGAAGGAGGGGCAGGGTTCACCATCAAGTGTTGGACACAATACACAACCGAGGAAGAAGGGAAGAGGCTGCTAAGCGAGCTAGATGCCTCAAAGGTGATGGGGCCGGATAACCTCTCTCCATGAGTTCTGAGATAGGGAGCAGAGGCACTATGTGTACCACTAACAACAATCTTCAACGCATCTATCGAAACAGGGCGACTACCTGAGGTATGGAAGACAGCAAATGTAATCCCAATTTTTAAAAAAGGAGACAGACATAAAGCATTAAACTACAGACCAGTGTCACTAAAATGTATAGTATGCAGAGTCATGGAGAAGATTATCAGAAGAGTGGTGGAGCACCTATAAAGGAACGAGCTTAACAACGACAGTCACAACGGATTTAAGGACGGGAAATCCTGCGTCACAAACCTACTGGAGTTCTATGACAGGGTGAGAGCAGTAAGACAAGAGAGAGAGGGGTGGGTAGACTGCATTTTCTTGGACTGTAAGAAGGCTTTTGACACAGTTCCACACAAGAGATTATTGCAAATGCTGGATGACCAGGCAGGGATAACATGGAAGGCACTACAATGGATCAGGGAATACCTGTCAGAAAGACAACAGGAAGTCATGGTGCGTGGCGAGGTGTCAGAGTGGGCGCCTGTAGCGAGCAGGGTGCCACAGGGTTCAGTCCTAGGACCGGTGCTGTTTCTGGTATTTGTGAACGACATGACGGAAGGAATAGACTCAGAAGTGTCCCTGTTTGCAGATGATGTGAAGTTGATAAGAATTCAATCGGACGAGGACCAGTCAGAACTGCTAAGGGATCTGGACAGGCTGCAGGCCTGGTCCAGCAAAGCATTAGCTAAGAACTATAGACCAATAGCTCTGACGTCTCACATCATAAAAATCTTTGAAAGAGTGCTAAGAAGCAGGATTGCAAATCACCTGGATTCCCAAAATCTTTGCAATCCAGGACAACATGGGTTCAGGGCAGGCCGCTCCTGCCTCTCGCAACTACTGGATCACTATGATATGGCCTTGGGTGCACTGGAAGAAAATCAGAATGCAGATGTAATATACACAGACTTTGCAAAAGCATTTGACAAATACGATCATGGCGTAATAGCCCATAAAATACGTGCTAAAGGAATAACTGGGAAACTGGGGAGATGGATCTTCAACTTCCTAACAAATCGAACACAAAGAGTATGGTCAACAGAGTTAAATCGGAGGCTGCCATAGTGAAGAGCTCTGTTCCACAAAGCACAGTGCTCGCCCCCATCTTATTCCTTATCCTCATATCAGACATAGACAGAGATATACACCACAGCACCGTAGCATCCTTAGCGGATGATACTAGGATCTGCATGAGGCTGTCATCTGCTGAGGACGCCGTTAACCTCCAAGAAGATATAAACAAAGTTTTCCAATGGGCAACGGTAAACAATATGATGTTCAATGAGGACAAATTCCAACTACTCCGTTATGGAAAACTGGAGGAGATAATAACTAGAACACAGTATACTACAGACTCTGGCCATACAATAGAGCGGAAAAATAATGTAAGGGACCTGGGAGTAGTAATGTCTGAGGATCTCACTTTCAAGGATCACAACAGTGCCACGATCGCACGTGCAAAGAAAATGAGAACGTCCAAAACGAGAGATGCCAAGCCATTGATGATCCTTTTCAAATCACTTGTTCTCTCTAGGCTGGAATACTGCTGTAACATCTCCATTCAAAGCAGGTGAAATCGCAGATCTAGAGAGTGTACAGAGATCCTTTACTGCACGTATAAGTTCTGTCAAGCACCTTAACTACTGGGAACGCTTGGAAGCATTTGACTTGTACTCGTTGGAACGCAGGAGGGAGAGATATATCATAATCTACACTTGGAAAATTCTGGAATGAATGGTCCCAAATCTGCACACAGAAATCACTCCCTACGAAAGTAAAAGACTGGGCAGGCAATGCAAAATACCCCCAATTAAAAGTAGGGGCGCCATTGGTACACTAAGGGAAAACACCACAAGTGTCCGGGGCCCAAGACTGTTCAACAGCCTCCCATCAAGCATTAGGGGAATTGTCAATAAACTCCTGGCTGCCTTCAAGAGAAAGCTGGACAGATACCTAAAGTCAGTGCCGGATCAGCCGGGCTGTGGCTCGTACGTTGGACTGCGTGCGGCCAGCAGTAACAGCCTAGTTGATCAGGCCCTAATCCATCGGGAGGCCTGGTCATGGACCGGGTCGCGGGGGCGTTGATCCCCGGAATAACCTCTAGGTAGGCACATCTCCTGAAGCGCACATCAACCAAATAACTGCTGCAGCATATGGGCGCCAAGCAAACCTAAGAACAGCATTCCGACATCTTAATAAGGAATCGTTCAGGACTTTATACACTGTGTACGTTAGGCCTATGTTGGAGTATACAGCACCAGTTTGGAACTCACACCTATCCAAGCACGTAAAGAAACTAGAGAACGTGCAAAGGTTTCCAACAAGAGTAGTCCCAGAGCTAAGGGGTATGTCCTACGAGGAGAAGTTAAGGGAAATCGACCTGACGACACTGGAGGACAGGAGAGATAGGAGGGGATATAATAACGACATAAAATACTGAGAGGAATCAACAAGGTGGACAGAGACAGGATGTTACAGAGATTGGACACAGTAACAAGGGGACACAGTTGGAAGTTGAAGACTCAGATGAATCACAGGGATGTTAGGAAGTATTTCTTCAGTCACTGAGTTGTCAGGAAGTGGAATAGTCTGGGAAGTGATGTAGTGGAGGCAGGATCCATACATAGCTTTAAGAAGAGGTATGATAAAGCTAATGGAGTAGGAAGAGTGACCTAGTAGAGACCAGTGAAAAGGCGGGGCCAGGAGCTGTGACTCGACCCCTGAAACCACAACTAGGTGAGTACAACTAGGTGAGTACAGGAGCTGTAACTCGACCCCTGCAACCACAAATAGGTAAATAGGTAAGTACACGCACCTGTTGAACGTTACCTCATTTGCATACTAGCGGCCTCTCACGCTGAGCGGACTCTCAGCTGATACCATCTCTGCCTCCAAGAATACAAAGAGCCTCGTTAATTGTTCATTTCATTATCTTCCGACTCTCTTATTAGCTCTTACCCTCCAAGAGTTTTTGGGGAGAATTTGTGAGTATTTTAATTGGAACTTACTCTCTCTCTCTCTCTCTCTCTCTCTCTCTCTCTCTCTCTCTCTCTCTCTCTCTCTCTCTCTCTCTCTCTCTCTGCTGCCGTGGATCATAGTGATCACGGCCGCTGCCGTGACCACAGTGATCCACGTGCTTCTCTCTCAGTGTTTACACACACAACAACCAGCCGCTCATCTCAACAACGCTGCTGAGAAATCACAAATAAATGGATATGATCTTTTGGAAACCCGAGGCCCCTGAGGGCTAAATATATCCCACCCTTCACCTGCGGAATGTATATATATTTGCAACGATATGGTGAAGCCCTGAGGTGTGTATGTGTGTATTGTGTTTCGTCTGTGACGTTGCTCTGGCTCGTTATCCACTCGAGAGGGAAGCGCCAAACCAGTATGGATTATACGGCGCCTGTGGGGGAGGAGGGATGGAAATCATTCAAACTCAATTCTGGGAATTGGAACACAGGTTCAATTCTCTAGATCAAGAGCACCTCAACAGCATCAAGGACCCTCCCTTGGGGGGGAGGTGAGTATTCAAGCTTTATAATTCGTATAGTGTTAAAGTTAAGTGTACTTCTCAGTACCTGGAGTCTACCTGGAGGTTATTCCGGGGATCAACGCCCCCGCGGCCCGGTCCACGACCAGGCCTCCCGGTGAATCAGGGCCTGCTCAAGCAGGCTGTGTTAATGTGAGTTTGGCCTTATCCATGTTGTATTGTTAAGAAGTGTTGATTTTGGTTGTTGTAGACTCAGTCACTGGACAAGTCTAACTGGTGTTAAGCTCTGATGTGTCCACCAGGACTCATCTGATTAGTTACTTATGGTTGAGGGTGGAGCAACAGTGCTGAGACAGCCGGGAATAATAGGAGGACAGACTGGTGTAAGACTTCATAGATAAGTACAAATAGGAAGAGCGTCTGTTCGGTGCTCAGCAGACAGAGGATCAAGTCTCCACCACGTCCTGCGCTGAATAATCCAAATCGCTTTAGCGCTTAACGTGAATTATATAAAAACAATGGTGTAAGAAACACAGCCAACCAGGAAGGGCTCTTATTGGCTTCAACTTTCTTAAAACGCCACCGAGAGAATGTCATAAATACCGGTCTAGTGTTGCCATTGATACTTCCTTCGTCGCTTGTAATATTACTCTATTTATAGTAAGATCCCCAATTATGCTCACTGCAATAATTAAACTGTCGAACCTCTCATGGAATTGAATTTAGCTGACTGATATTATCCGATATACTATTTTCTTTCCATTTTAATTCCGCTAAGGAATCCGTTTTAACAAATTAAAAAAAAAATACAGTAAAACTGGCATGAAAAGAGAGAAAAACAATTAGGAACGCAAATAAAAATAAATACACACAGAGGAAGATCGCAGAGAGTGTCCATACTGACGATATGAATCGAAGGAATTCGTTCACTGTCGCAAGGAACGTCGGGAATTAAGGTTAAGAGCTTCCCCGGGGGTCTGCGTTGCCTCGGTGTTGTGTCTGTTGCAGTCTACGTCACCTGCTCAGGATCTTCAACATTCTCACTACACTTAGTCTACTTAGTATCTCAGGCTGTGAAATAGAGAGATGTAGCACGTAGGATGTTTATTAGTGTTACATTCGAGTACAATAAGTAAAGATGTTTTAGTTTCTATTTACGATGGGACAATAAAAGTTTTTTTTTCGTTATGTGAATTATCTGTTAATTTTTTTTATTGTTTTTCGTTACTGAGCGAAGTATCTGTGCTGGTCACTTGACGAGTGATGTGAAGTATTCTGTGCTGGCCACTTGACGAGTGATGTGAAGTATTCTGTGCTGGCCACTTGACGAGTGATGTTGAAGTATTCTGTGCTGGCCACTTGACGAGTGATGTGAAGTATTCTGTGCTGGCCACTTGACGAGTGATGTGAAGTATTCTGTGCTGGCCACTTGACGAGTGATGTGAAGTATTCTGTGCTGGTCACTTGACGAGTGATGTGAAGTATTCTGTGCTGGCCACTTGACGAGTGATGTGAAGTATTCTGTGCTGGCCACTTGACGAGTGATGTGAAGTATTCTGTGCTGGTCACTTGACGAGTGATTGTGAAGTATTCTGTGCTGGCCACTTGACGAGTGATGTGAAGTATTCTGTGCTGGCCACTTGACGAGTGATGTGAAGTATTCTGTGCTGGTCACTTGCGAGTGATGTGAAGTATTCTGTGTGGCCACTTGACGAGTGATGTGAAGTATTCTGTGCTGGTCACTTGACGAGTGATGTGAAGTATTCTGTGCTGGCCACTTGACGAGTGATGTGAAGTATTCTGTGCTGGTCACTTGACGAGTGATGTGAAGTATTCTGTGCTGGCCACTTGACGAGTGATGTGAAGTATTTCTGTGCTGGTCACTTGACGAGTGATGTGAAGTATTCTTGTGCTGGTCACTTGACGAGTGATGTGAAGTATTCTGTGCTGGTCACTTGACGAGTGATGTGAAGTATTCTGTGCTGGCCACTTGACGAGTGATGTGAAGTATTCTGTGCTGGCCACTTGACGAGTGATGTGAAGTATTCTGTGCTGGTCACTTGACGAGTGATGTGAAGTATTCTGTGCTGGCCACTTGACGAGTGATGTGGAAATTTGGCTTCATTTTTACAACTACTGAATATTGACATGTAGAAATGGGCGCTTTGCCGACAAGTATTAAAACGAGGACAGGAGCTGCAGAAATGTCTTGTGTTGGGACGATGTTTCGCTCAGTATAACCCAGTAAAGTCAGTGCGTCATCGAGGACTGTCTGTCATATTTCGATTGTGATCCTTTAATCTTGTCTCACAGGATGCGACCTAGAACGGTCGGCTAACACCCAGGTTCCTACTTACTGTAGGTGAACACGGGTAGCAGATGCAAGGAAACATGCCGAACGTTTCACCCGTTCCGGGGATCGATCCCGGACCCCTCTCAGTGTGTGTTCTGCAAAGTGTGTCTTCAGTGTCTCTGTTTTAGCCTCCATCAGTGTACTATGTTTATAACTGTAACCTTGATTTTTAAAGGGGTGGACCCGTAAGCCAGTGGAAGGCCTCGGTCAGATGACCAAAAGCCCCAGCGGCGGGCCATCATAAGGCTAAGACCCGCGTCAGGAAACATTTGACCTGTTTCCTGACGAATCTTACCCAAATCTCCATCGTGGAACTCGGTGTTCATTAAGAACTGCAAGAAACCCCTCTCACGGGCCCTAAGTATGCTATGGAGAAGGAGCGTAGACACATGTGAGATTCCACGGTCATTAAAAGCAACGGATATAGCCCCACTCCATGAAGGTGGCAGCAAAGCAATAGCTAAGAACTATAGAGTAATAGGTTTAACGTCCAACATCATAGAAATCTTTGAAGGAGTTCTAAGAAGCAGGGTTGCAAACCACTTGAATTCCCAACAGTTGCACAATCCAGGGCAACATGATTTCAGAGCAGGTCGCTCCTGCCTCTCGCAACTACTGGATCACTATGATATGGTCTTAGATGCACTAGAAAACAAACAGAAGGCAGATGTAGTATACACAGATTTTGCAAAAGCTTTTGATAAGTGCGATCATAGTGTAATAGCACACAAAATGCGTGCTAAAGTGATAACTGTCTAAGTAGGCAGATAGATCTCCAACTTTCTCCCCAATCAAACACAAAGAGTAGTGGTAAACAGAGCTAAATCGGAAGCTGACGTAGTGAAGAGCTCTGTTCCGCAAGGCACAGTACTCGCCCCTATCCTGTTCCTTATCCTCATATCAGATGTAAACCATAGCACTGTATCATCCTTTGCAGACGATACTAGGATCTGCATGAGAGTGTCATCCATTGAGGACACGGCAAAGCTCCAAGAAGATATAAACCAAGTTTTCCAATGGGCAACAGAGAACAATATGATGTTCAATGAAGACAAATTCCAACTTCTCCATTATGGAAAACTGGAGGAAATAATAACTAGAACTGAGTATACTACAAACTCCAATCACACAATAGAGAGGAAAAGTAATGTGAAGGACCTGGGAGTAGTAATGCCTGAGGATCTCACCTTCAAGGATCACAACAATGCTACTATCACATCTGCGAGGAAATTGAAAGGATGGATAATGAGAACATTTAAGACAAGAGATGCCAAGCCAATGATGATCCTTTTTAAATCACTTATTCTCTCTAGGCTGGAATATTGCTGTACATTAACATCTCCATTCAAGGCAGGTGAAATTGCAGATCTTGAGAATGTACAGAGAACCTTAACTGCACATGTAAGTTCCATCAAACACCTTAACTACTGGAAACGCTTGGAAGCACTTGACTTGTACTCACTGGAGCGCAGGCGAAAGAGATATATCATAATCTACATCTAAAAAATCCTGGAGGGACTGGTCCCCAATCTCCACACAGAAATCACATACCCCGAGTGAAAAGTAGGGGCGCCATTGGTACACTAAGAGAAAACACAATAAGTGTCCGGGTCCCAAGACTGTTCAACAGCCTCCCACAAGCCATAAGGAGAATTACCAATAAACCCCTGGTTGTCTTCAAGAGGGAGCTGGACAGATACCTAAAATCAGTGCCGGATCAGCCGAGCTGTGGTTCGTACTTTGAACTACGTGCGGCCAGCAGTAACAGCCTCATTGATCAGACCCTGATCCACCCGCAGGCCTGGTCATGGACCTGGCCGCGGGGGCGTTGATCCCCGGAATACCCTCCAGATAGTGTTTACTCGACAGACGAGAGCACCAGGCGAGTTGCTACGACTGCGGTGAGGCGCTTCCAAAAACAAAACATTTCAACAATAAGTACCACATCAGAGGTAAACATAGCGCCGCCTCTCATCCGTCGGCATCCATCGGCATCCACGAACACACTTAAGAAAACCCAAACACATGGGATGTAAAACACGCACCAGACACTGAAGTATTTGTCTCAACCACAGGTACGTTAAAGGTGTGTGTACACACACACACACGAGGCTCACATCCTCTTCAACCAGTGTTTACACACACCAGCTGGTGTTTTTTGTCCCCTCGCCTCCACAAATCTGAGCGGCGCGGGCCTGACTGTGTGTTGACGTTACCCCTCACTAAAACACCTTCAGAGCCTAATAGAAAAAATAAAGAGAATGCTCAGATATGGGGAATTTATAGTGAAAACAACGTATGTGAGGCTGTAAGCCTAACAACTTCGCACGTTTCCACGGGGATTTTTAGTGAGGGAGACAGTGATGGGAAGATGTATGCTGAGGTGCGTCTTGCGATGACGCTCTGCAATTAGACAACCTCTGGTGTATCAGTGTTAAATATTACCTATAACCCACTTAGTATCACTCGTGTACCAGTGTTAGGTACCATTCCATAACCCATTTAGTATTACTGGTGTACCAGTGTTAGGTACCATTCTATAACCCACTTAGTTTCACTGGTGTACCAGTGTTAGGTACCATTCTATAACCCACTTAGTATCACTGGTGTACCAGTGTTAGGCACCATTCTATAACCCAATTAGTATCACTGGTGTACCAATGTTAGGTATCATTCTATAACCAACTTAGTATCACTGGTGTACCAATGTTAGGTACTATTCTATAACCCACTTAGTATCACTGGTGTATCAGTGTTAGGTACCATTCTATAACCCACTCAGTATGAGAGGGTTAGAACTGCTAGACAAAACTAAGAAATAACTAGGAAACGCCTGAGAAAAAGTGTACAAAGGGGGTACGATAAGAGAGATACAAGGACAACTTCAGGGGTGTATGAAAGGGCTAAGAGAGGCTTTAATAATAAATATACCTGCTCTCTCATATGAGTTGATTCTGAGTCCCATTAAATGCCACTTTGTCGCCATTTTTATGGGGACCTTTTTTATTATTAATATTTTTTTTTCCTCTCTCTTTTAGGTAAGTGGTAAAATCTTGTCTGAGAGTTATACCCAAGAGGTAAGTCTTTTCTACTGTGATTGTCGTGATTTCCGAAGCCTTCAATTGTCAAAAGAAATATCAATAACGTACGTGTGTGTGTGTGTGTGTGTGTATTCACCTATTTGTACTCACCTATTTGTGATTATAGGGGTCGGTTCATGACTCCTGGCCCCGCCTGTGTGTGTGTGTGTGTGTGTGTGTGTGTGTGTGTGTGTGTGTGTGTGTTTTAAGGGTGTGGAAGCAGAGATTACATACATCTAGTCAAGGCCAACTTGTCCAGAGGAGCCTACATCTCTCTAATGTCACTACGCCCACACTACCACGCCCACACTGTCACACCCACACTGCCTACCACACCCACAATACCACACCCACACTGCCAGACCCACATTGCCAGACCCACACTACACGCCCACACTACCACACCCACAACTCCACAACCACACTGCCACACCCACATTGCCAGACGCACACTAACCCCACACTACCACACCACACTGCCTACGCCCACACTACCACACCACACACACATCCACACGCCACACCCACACTGCACACCCCACTACCACGCCAACACTGACCCACGCCTACCCCACCACACCCACACTGCCACACCCACATTGCCAGACCACACTAACACGCCCACACTACAACACCACACTACCATCCCAACTACCACACCCACACACCCACACTGCCACGTCCACACTACCACGCCCACATACCACACCACACTGCACACCCACATTGCCAGACCCACACTACACTACCCACACTCCACACCCACTTACACGCCCACACTACCACACCCGCACTACCACGCCCACACTACCACACACCCACACTGCCACACCACATTGCCAGACCCACACTAACACGCCCACACTACAACACCACCACTACCATGCCACACTACCACACCCACACACCCACACTGCCCCCGTCCACACTACCACGCCCACACTACCACACCCACACGCCACACCCACATTGCCAAACCCCACTAACACCCCACACTACCACACCACATTGCCACGCCCACACCACACCCTACAGCCACGCCCACACTACCACACCCACATTGCCACGCCCACACCACCACACCCACATTGCCACGCCCACACACCACAACCCACACTGCCACACCACACATGCCAACGCACACTAACACGCCCACACTACACCACCCACAGTCACGCCCACACTACCACACCCACAATGCTACCTCACACTACCACACCCACATACCACACCCACACTGCCAAACCACACCCACACCCGCACTACCACGACCAACACTACCACACCCACACTACCACACCCACACTACCACACCACACTACCACACCCACACTACCACACCCACACTGCCACACCCACACTGCCACACTCACACTACCACACCCACACTACCACACCCACACTGCCACACCCACACTGCCACACTCACACTGCCACACCCACACTACCACACCCACACTACCACACCCCACACTGCCTGAACCCACACTGCACACCCATACTACCACACCCACACTACCACACCCACACTGCCACACCCACACTACCACACCCACACTGCCACACCACACTGCCACACCCACACTACCACACCCACACTGCCAGATCCACACTGGCACACTCACACTGCCACACCCACACTACCACACCCACACTACCACACCCACACTGCCTGACCAACACTGGCACACCCAACTACCACACCCACACTACCACACCCACACTGCCACACCCACACTACCACACACCACACTGCCCACACCCACACTGGCCACACCCACACTACCACACCCACACTGCCAGATCCACACTGGCACACTCACACTGCCACACCACACTACCACACCCACACTGCCACACCCACACTACCACACCCACACTGCCAACCCACACTACCACGCCAACACTACCACACCAACACTAGCACACCCACACTGCCACACCCACACTGCCACACCCACACTGCCACACCACACTGCCAGATCCACACTGTCACAGCCACACTGCTACACCCACACTACCACACCCCACCACTGCCACACCCACACTACCACACCCACACTGCCACACCCACACTGCCACACCCACACTACACACCCACACTGCCAGATCCACACTGGCACACTCACACTGCCACACCCACACTACCACACCCACACTGCCACACCCACACTACCACGCCAACACTACCACACCAACACTAGCACACCCACACTGCCACACCACACTGCACACCACACTGCCACACCACACTGCCAGATCCACACTGTCACAGCCACACTGCTACACCCACACTACCACACCCACACTGCCACACCCACACTACCACACCAACACTACCACACCAACACTACCACACTAACACTACCACACCCACACTGCCACACCCACACTGCCGCACCCACACTACCACACCCACACTGCCACACCCACACTACCACGCCAACACTACCACACCAACACTACCACACCCACACTACCACACCCACCCTACCACGCCAACACTACCACGCCAACACTACCACACCAACACTACCACACCAACACTACCACACCCACACTTCCACACTCACTGCCACACTCACACTACCACACCCACACTGCCACATTCACACTACCACATCAACACTACCACACCCACACTGCCACGCCTACACTACCATACCCAACTACCACACTCATACTGCCATACCCACTGCCACACCCAAAACTATCATACCCACACTGCCTGATCCACACTGGCACACCCACACTACCGCGCCCACACTACCACACCAGCACTACCACACCCACACTGCAACACCCACACTGCCACACTCACACTACCACACCCACACTGCCACGCCCACACTACCACACCCACACTACCACACTCATTACCGCCACACCCACACTGTAACACCCACACTACCACACTTACACTGCCACCACACACTACCACACCACACTGCCACACTCACACTGCCACACCCACACTGCCATACTGCTAGACCACACTGCCACACTCACACTGCCACACCCACACTACCGTACCCACACTACCACACCAGCACTACAACACCCACACTACCACACCCACACTGCCACACTCACAATGCCACACCCTCACTGCCATACTGCTAGACCCACACTGCCACACTCACACTGCCACACCCACACTACCGTACCCACACTACCACACCAGCACTACAACACCCACACTACACACCACACTGCCACACTCACACTACCACACCACACTGCCACACCCACACTGCCACACTCACACTACCACACTCATACCGCCACACCCACACTGTAACACCCACACTACCACACTTACACTGCCACCCACACTACCACACCCACACTGCCACACTCACACTGCCACACCCACACTGCCACACTCACACTGCCACACCCACATTGCCACACTCACACTGCCACACCCACACTGCCATACCCTCAATAACACACCCACACTGCCACACCCACAATGCCAGACCCACACTACCAGACCCACACTGCTATACCTACACTTACACACCCACACTGCCACTACTCAGGTATGGTTGTATGCAGCAACCCTTGCTATGGTCAGCAGAGTGTTAGCATTATTTTCCCTGGTGTCACAATCTGTATCTCCGTGTGGAGGCGCGCGACGGGCTTTTCATTGGGGAAATTAGAGCTAAACGCCTTGTCCCTGGATCAAACCAGAGTGGCTTCCATTTTTCAGGTACTGCTTCCTTGCGGAAATAACAACAACAACAACAACAACAACAACAACAACAACAACAACAACAATAACAATAATAATAATAACAAGACAGCGAATGAATCAGTGACCGTCATCATGGAGTAATTGCGTATAAACTGAGGGTGTTAGTTTTAACAGGGAAAGTAGGCAAACAGATTTTCAATCTTCTGACTAACGAAGTACAGAAGTAAAGAGCAAAATCCAGCAGTAGTAAAGTATAAAGCTGAGTACCCCAGGGCACAGTCCTGGTGCCTAGACTGTTTCTTGTCCTCGAACTGGCTCGCCACAGTTACGTATCATCATTTACAGATGATACTAAATTTAATAAACACAAAAATAGGTTCAGTAGAGGACAAAAATTTACAAGATATAAACAAAGTCTTCCAGTGGGCAGTGGCGAAAAACAAGACGTTGAGTTGAAACAAGTTCCAGCTACGTAGATATAAATGAATGAAGAAGTCTGTAGAGAGACTATACAAAACTCAAGACGATCACCAAATAGGACAAAAGGAACATATTAGAGATCTGGGTGTAATAATGTCGGCTCACCTTTCAAAGAACACAATAAGGTAAATATTATGAGAGTCAGGAAAATGACGGGATGAATAAAGACAACCTTCAAAACTAGGAAAATAATGCAAAAATCACTTGTGCTCTCTCACTTGAAGTAATGTTCAGTGTTGACTGGCGCCTTACAGGGCAGACGAAATATCGGAGCTGGAGCAAATACAGAGATCATTCACGGCCCACATAGAGCCAATAAACATTTAAATATCTGGGAACGCCTTAGTGTCCTAAATGTCCACTCACTGGCGTGGACGAGAGATACATAATATATAGGTGGAAGGTTCTCGAGGATCTGGTCCCAATCTGTACACAACCATAACATTATCCTGGAGTGAGAGATACGGGAGAACGTGTAAATTAAATCCAGTGAAAAACAGGGATGTTGTGGCTAGAGTAAGAAAACAAAATATCAGAAACACTGCCGGAACGACTGTAGAAGTTTTCACGAGGAAATTGGATATGAACCTCCGCCAAGTGCCGGATCAACGAGGCTATGATGGATTTGTGGGCCAGCGGGTCGCCAGGAGTAACAGCCTGGTTGACCAGGCAAGCACCAGACAAGCCTGAGGCCGGGCTCCGGGAGTAGAGAAACTCTCGACACTCATCAAAGGTATATCGGTGGGAGATAGCCGGTGTGTTAAAAAATAGAAAATAATAATAATAATAATAATAATAATAATAATAATAATAATAATAATAATAATAATGTCCCATTTGTTTACTCAGTTGGAAAGATTTCCGGGCAGTGCCAAATGAGGTGATAAAACCCTCAACCCTTGGCACTGAAAGATGACGAGTGCCAGGGTGAGGTGGCATAAAGAACAACTGTTAAGACCAGAGCGGTGGATGGGACTTGCTTTGTTTTTTCTTGTGCGAAATTGTTGGTATCAGTGGCGTGCTGCTGATCAGTTGCACCTGATTGTTACACAGTGGGAACAAAAGCTAGCAGTTAGATATGATTGTTACGCAGTGGGAACAAAAGCTAGCAGTTAGATATGATTGTTACGCAGTGGGAACAAAAGCTAGCAGTTAGATATGATTGTTACGCAGTGGGAACAAAAGCTAGCAGTTAGATATGATTGTTACGCAGTGGGAACAAAAGCTAGCAGTTAGATATGATAGTTACGCAGTGGGAACAAAACCTAGCAGTTAGATATGATAGTTACGCAGTGGGAACAAAAGCTAGTAGTTAGATATGATTGTTACGCAGTGGGAACAAAAGCTAGCAGTTAGATATGATTGTTACACAGTGGGAACAAAAGTTAGCAGTTAGATATGATAGTTACGCAGTGGGAACAAAACCTAGCAGTTAGATATGATAGTTACGCAGTGGGAACAAAAGTTAGCAGTTAGATATGATTGTTACGCAGTGGGAACAAAAGCTAGCAGTTAGATATGATTGTTACACAGTGGGAACAAAAGTTAGCAGTTAGATATGATTGTTACGCAGTGGGAACAAAAGCTAGCAGTTAGATATGATTGTTACACAGTGGGAAAAAAGTTAGCAGTTAGATATGATTGTTACGCAGTGGGAACAAAAGCTAGCAGTTAGATATGATAGTTACGCAGTGGGAACAAAACCTAGCAGTTAGATATGATAGTTACGCAGTGGGAACAAAAGCTAGCAGTTAGATATGATTGTTACGCAGTGGGAACAAAAGCTAGCAGTTAGATATGATTGTTACACAGTGGGAACAAAAGTTAGCAGTTAGATATGATAGTTACGCAGTGGGAACAAAAGCTAGCAGTTAGATATGATAGTTACGCAGTGGGAACAAAACCTAGCAGTTAGATATGATAGTTACGCAGTGGGAACAAAAGCTAGCAGTTCGATATGATTGTTACGCAGTGGGAACAAAAGCTAGCAGTTAGATATGATTGTTATGCAGTGGGAACAAAACGCTAGCAGTTAGATATGATAGTTACGCAGTGGGAACAAAAGCTAGCAGTTAGATATGATAGTTATGCAGTGGGAACAAAAGCTAGCAGTTAGATATGATAGTTACGCAGTGGGAACAAAACCTAGCAGTTAGATATGATAGTTACGCAGTGGGAACAAAAGCTAGCAGTTAGATATGATAGTTACGCAGTGGGAACAAAAGCTAGCAGTTAGATATGATTGTTACGCAGTGGGAACAAAAGCTAGCAGTTAGATATGATTGTTACACAGTGGGAACAAAAGCTAGCAGTTAGATATGATTGTTACGCAGTGGGAACAAAACGCTAGCAGTTAGATATGATTGTTACGCAGTGGGAACAAAACGCTAGCAGTTAGATATGATTGTTACACAGTGGGAACAAAAGCTAGCAGTTAGATATGATTGTTACACAGTGGGAACAAAAGCTAGCAGTTAGATATGATTGTTACGCAGTGGGAACAAAACGCTAGCAGTTAGATATGATTGTTACACAGTGGGAACAAAACGCTAGCAGTTAGATATGATTGTTACACAGTGGGAACAAAACGCTAGCAGTTAGATATGATTGTTACGCAGTGGGAACAAAACGCTAGCAGTTAGATATGATTGTTACACAGTGGGAACAAAAGCTAGCAGTTAGATATGATTGTTACACAGTGGGAACAAAAGCTAGCAGTTAGATATGATTGTTACACAGTGGGAACAAAACGCTAGCAGTTAGATATGATTGTTACGCAGTGGGAACAAAACGCTAGCAGTTAGATATGATTGTTACACAGTGGGAACAAAAGCTAGCAGTTAGATATGATTGTTACACAGTGGGAACAAAACGCTAGCAGTTAGATATGATTGTTATACGCAGTGGGAACAAAACGCTAGCAGTTAGATATGATTGTTACGCAGTGGGAACAAAACGCTAGCAGTTAGATATGATTGTTACACAGTGGGAACAAAAGCTAGCAGTTAGATATGATTGTTACACAGTGGGAACAAAACGCTAGCAGTTAGATATGATTGTTACGCAGTGGGAACAAAACGCTAGCAGTTAGATATGATTGTTACGCAGTGGGAACAAAACGCTAGCAGTTAGATATGATTGTTACGCAGTGGGAACAAAACGCTAGCAGTTAGATATGATTGTTACGCAGTGGGAACAAAACGCTAGCAGTTAGATATGATTGTTACGCAGTGGGAACAAAACGCTAGCAGTTAGATATGATTGTTACGCAGTGGGAACAAAACGCTAGCAGTTAGATATGATTGTTACGCAGTGGGAACAAAAGCTAGCAGTTAGATATGATAGTTACGCAGTGGGAACAAAAACTAGCAGTTAGATATGATAGTTACATAGTGGGAACAAAAGCTAGCAGTTAGATATGATAGTTACGCAGTGGGAACAAAAGCTAGCAGTTAGATATGATAGTTACGCAGTGGGAACAAAAGCTAGCAGTTAGATATGATAGTTACGCAGTGGGAACAAAAGCTAGCAGTTAGATATGATAGTTACGCAGTGGGAACAAAAGCTAGCAGTTAGATATGATAGTTACGCAGTGGGAACAAAAGCTAGCAGTTAGATATGATAGTTACGCAGTGGGAACAAAAGCTAGCAGTTAGATATGATAGTTACGCAGTGGGAACAAAAGCTAGCAGTTAGATATGATAGTTACGCAGTGGGGACAAAAGCTAGCAGTTAGATATGATAGTTATGCAGTGGGGACAAAAGCTAGCAGTTAGATATGATAGTTACGCAGTGGGGACAAAAGCTAGCAGTTAGATATGATAGTTACGCAGTGGGAACAAAAGCTAGCAGTTAGATATGATAGTTACGCAGTGGGAACAAAAGCTAGCAGTTAGATATGATAGTTACACAGTGGGAACAAAAGCTAGCAGTTAGATATGATAGTTACGCAGTGGGAACAAAAGCTAGCAGTTAGATATGATAGTTACACAGTGGGAACAAAAGCTAGCAGTTAGATATGATAGTTACGCAGTGGGAACAAAAGCTAGCAGTTAGATATGATAGTTACGCAGTGGGAACAAAAGCTAGCAGTTAGATATGATAGTTACGCAGTGGGGACAAAAGCTAGCAGTTAGATATGATAGTTATGCAGTGGGGACAAAAGCTAGCAGTTAGATATGATAGTTACGCAGTGGGGACAAAAGCTAGTAGTTAGATATGATAGTTACGCAGTGGGGACAAAAGCTAGCAGTTAGATATGATTGTTACGCAGTGGGAACAAAAGCTAACAGTTAGATATGATAGTTACACAGTGGGAACAAAAGCTAGCAGTTAGATATGATAGTTACACAGTGGGAACAAAAGCTAGCAGTTAGATATGATAGTTACGCAGTGGGAACAAAAGCTAGCAGTTAGATATGATAGTTACACAGTGGGAACAAAAGCTAGCAGTTAGATATGATAGTTACGCAGTGGGAACAAAAGCTAGCAGTTAGATATGATAGTTACACAGTGGGAACAAAAGCTAACAGTTAGATATGATAGTTACGCAGTGGGAACAAAAGCTAGCAGTTAGATATGATAGTTACACAGTGGGAACAAAAGCTAGCAGTTAGATATGATAGTTACGCAGTGGGAACAAAAGCTAGCAGTTAGATATGATAGTTACACAGTGGGAACAAAACCTAGCAGTTAGATATGATAGTTACACAGTGGGAACAAAACCTAGCAGTTAGATATGATAGTTACACAGTGGGAACAAAAGCTAGCAGTTAGATATGATAGTTACGCAGTGGGAACAAAAGCTAGCAGTTAGATATGATAGTTACACAGTGGGAACAAAAGCTAGCAGTTAGATATGATAGTTACACAGTGGGAACAAAAGCTAGCAGTTAGATATGACAGTTACGCAGTGGGAACAAAAGCTAGCAGTTAGATATGATAGTTACACAGTGGGAACAAAAGCTAGCAGTTAGATATGATAGTTACGCAGTGGGAACAAAAGCTAGCAGTTAGATATGATAGTTACGCAGTGGGAACAAAAGCTAGCAGTTAGATATGATAGTTACGCAGTGGGAACAAAAGCTAGCAGTTAGATATGATAGTTACGCAGTGGGAACGAAAGCTCGCAGTTAGATATGATAGTTACGCAGTGGGAACAAAAGCTAGCAGTTAGATATGATAGTTACGCAGTGGGAACAAAAGCTAGCAGTTAGATATGATAGTTACACAGTGGGAACAAAAGCTAGCAGTTAGATATGATAGTTACGCAGTGAGAACAAAAGCTAGCAGTTAGATATGATAGTTACACAGTGGGAACAAAAGCTAGCAGTTAGATATGATAGTTACACAGTGGGAACAAAAGCTAGCAGTTAGATATGATAGTTACGCAGTGGGAACAAAAGCTAGCAGTTAGATATGATAGTTACACAGTGGGAACAAAAGCTAGCAGTTAGATATGATAGTTACGCAGTGGGAACAAAAGCTAGCAGTTAGATATGATAGTTACGCAGTGGGAACAAAAGCTAGCAGTTAGATATGATAGTTACGCAGTGGGAACAAAAGCTAGCAGTTAGATATGATAGTTACGCAGTGGGAACAAAAGCTAGCAGTTAGATATGATAGTTACGCAGTGGGAACAAAAGCTAGCAGTTAGATATGATAGTTACGCAGTGGGAACAAAAGCTAGCAGTTAGATATGATAGTTACGCAGTGGGAACAAAAGCTAGCAGTTAGATATGATAGTTACACAGTGGGAACAAAAGCTAGCAGTTAGATATGATAGTTACACATTGGGAACAAAACCTAGCAGTTAGATATGATAGTTACACAGTGGGAACAAAAGCTAGCAGTTAGATATGATAGTTACACAGTGGGAACAAAAGCTAGCAGTTAGATATAATAGTTACACAGTGGGAACAAAAGCTAGCAGTTAGATATGATAGTAACGCAGTGGGAACAAAAGCTAGCAGTTAGATATGATAGTTACGCAGTGGGAACAAAAGCTAGCAGTTAGATATGATAGTTACACAGTGGGAACAAAAGCTAGCAGTTAGATATGATAGTAACGCATGTGGGAACAAAAGCTAGCAGTTAGATATGATAGTTACGCAGTGGGAACAAAAGCTAGCAGTTAGATATGATAGTTACACAGTGGGAACAAAAGCTAGCAGTTAGATATGATAGTTACACAGTGGGAACAAAAGCTAGCAGTTAGATATGATAGTTACACAATGGGAACAAAAGCTAGCAGTTAGTTATGATAGTTACACAGTGGGAACAAAAGCTAGCAGTTAGATATGATAGTTACACAATGGGAACAAAAGCTAGCAGTTAGTTATGATAGTTACAGTGGGAACAAACGCTAGCAGTTAGGTATGATAGTTACACAGTGGGAACAAAAGCTAGCTATGTTTACCGGTCATATTGCATCACAGTGGGAGGGTATCCTGAAGGATGAAGAGAGAGAGGAGATAAAAGGAAGAGGAGAGAAGAGAGAGGGAGGAAGGAAGGGGGATGGAAAGGGGCAATAAACGGAGATCAAACGTCAGCATCAACAAGCAGCAGAATGTTATGTGAACGTCCAGTGAAGAATGTTCAGTAAATAGTCGAATGAATACTTCATGTGAATCTTCACTCTCCCTTCCTCCCTCTCTTCCTTCTTCCCTCCCTCCCTTTCCTCCCTCCCTTCCTCCCTCCCTCCCTCCTTTCCTACCCTTCCCTCCCCCTCTCTCTCTATTCCTCCACTCCCACCATCTTCCCTCCACGTACTTACAGTGGGAGTCGGATAATCAAGATAGAGATTTAAGATACACAGTGCTAGTTCCTGGGGTT
>NC_069407.1:11771590-11829090 GCF_026875155.1 Cherax quadricarinatus | reverse complement strand
GAAAGTCAAGTCTGACCCGAAGCTGTTGTATAGCCACATCAGGAGGAAAACAACAGTCAAGGATCAGGTAATCAGACTGAGGAAAGGTGATGGGGAGGTCACAAGAAACGACCGAGAGGTATGTCAGGAGCTCAACACGAGATTTAAAGAAGTATTTACAGTGGAAACCAGTAGGACTCCAGGAAATCAGAACAGGAGGGAACACCAGCAAGTGCTGGATGAGGTACATATAACCAAGGATGAGGTGAAGAAGCTGCTATGCGAACTTGACACCTCAAAGGCGGTGGGACCAGACAACATCTCTCCATGGGTCCTTAAAGAGGGAGCAGAGATACTGTGTGTGCCATTAACAAAGATCTTCAACACATCAATTAAAACTGGGCAACTCCCTGAGGTATGAAAGATGGCAAATGTAGTCCCAGTTTTTAAAAAGGGAGACAGACATGAGGCACTAAACTACAGACATGTATCACTAACGTGTATAGTATGCAAGGTCATGGAGAAGATCATCAGGAGGAGAGTGGTGGAGCACCTGGAAAGAAACAAGTGTATAATTGACAACCAGCACGGTTTCTGGGAAGGAAAATCCTGTGTCACAAACCTACTGGAGTTTTATGACAAGGTGACAGAAGTAAGACAAGAGAGAGAGGGGTGGATCGACTGCATTTTTTTGGACTGCAAGAAGGCTTTCGACACAGTTCCTCACAAGAGGTTACTGCAAAAGCTAGAGGATCAGGCACACATAACAGGAAAGGCACTGCAATGGATCAGAGAATACCTGACAGGGAGGCAACAACGAGTCATGGTACGTGACGAGGTGTCAGAGTGGGCACCTGTGACAAGTGGGGTTCCACAGGGGTCAGTCCTAGGACCTGTGCTGTTCTTGCTATATGTGAATGACATAACGGAAGGGATAGACTCAGAAGTGTCCTTGTTTGCAGATGATGTGAAGTTAATGAGAAGAATCAAATCGGATTAGGATCAGGCAGGACTACAAAGAGACCTGGACAGGCTACAAGCCTGGTCCAGCAACTGGTTTCCTTGAGTTTAACCCTGCCAAATGCAAAGTCAGAAGATTGGGGAAGGGCAAAGAAGACCGCAGACACAATATAGTTTAGATGGCCAAAGACTGCAAACCTCACTCAAGGAAAAAGATCTGGGGCCACAGGGCCGGATTAAGAAGTCTCCGGGCCCTATGCTATTCAGATTGGCGGGGCCCCTTTGAGTTACGGGTAAGCGAAGCGACCCTTCCAGCTTGGGGGGGGAGGGTCGGTGTGACCCTGTTTAAGGTCTAATTAAATACATTCTGGCTATTTAGATTAAATTTAATAGGGAAAGTACATCAAGACAACCAAAACCATTTACCAACAGCCATTAAAACTATCTTGTTAAATCATGCATTTTAAAGAGAAAATAAACTCAAGACAGCATAGTATTACTAGATTAGGCTATTAAAGTAGTGACATCTTTGAATTTATTATATTCAGCATAACCACACAGCACTATTATTCCCTGTATAAATCACTGACCATTAATTGTTATCATTGCATCATGCATAAGACTATCAAATATATAAACTCAAGAAAGTAAAGAATTGTTTATATTCCAGGCACTTCTTAAATAAACTTTTTTCTGGATTTCATATTAGCAAAATCATAAATTATATTTGAAAATCAATATTTCTTGTTAGATCAGACTCAATGGTCAACAAGGCGGGTTTTACACAATTTGTCTTGGCTTTTTGTGAACGGAGCTGGTTTTTCACTCTTTTCAAAACGAAATGAACGTTCTCCTTCACAGTTAGTAGAGCTGGAAGTGTGGGTAAAGGCGATACACTATGTCAACATTAGGGAAGGTTTCTGAGATACCTGCATTTCTTAATGTTTCAAAGGCAGCTGAGGGCGCACATTTTCAGGTGGAGCTTTAATCTGATTCATATACCCAGAAAAATGAACTAGTCTTCAACAAATGTGTCTGAACATCTGCTGAAAGGTGTTGTTGCAACTTTAATGCGCTTCTTCAATTCTGCATCTGGCATAGAAAGAAATTTTTGAACAGAAATCCAAACTTGTCATTGAGATTCTGGTAGATTTCTTTTCTTTTCACCAATTCTGTAATCAGTGAATCCAGAATGACGAAGTATGTAGCTGTCTTACATTTCTGCCTTGGTAGCAACACAATTTCATTGTCTGGCTCTTCAAAATTGCTTTTCCTCCTCCTTGACCGCTGATGATCAGCCCGGTAACTGTAGTCTTTCACCAGAAGTTTAGCTTTCTCTTAAAACATTTCAAAGCTTCATATTGCGAAGTGAGCTTACAAATTCCACTAAGCCTGCATAGAGGTTAGCACAAGTGCCATTTCAATTTCAATTTTCTGAAGTGTCTTGTTCGTGGCTTTTAAACCCGTTCCAGTATACAGTCCCAAAGCAACAGAGTAAGGCCAATTCAAAATCTTCCAATTTGATGCTAAGCTGGCTGCTTCGCTTCTTGACTTGCTGTCTGGTCTTCATCTCTGCAATTTGGATCAAAGCAGAACGTATTTCAGCAAAGCTGTCTTTCAAAGCATGTGTTGCATCATGCTGCGCTGACCACCTTGTTGTGATATAATGTTTGATGACATCTCATGAATGGTTGACTTGAGTATACTCCACCGATGCTTTTGAAGCAGAGAAAAAATTAAAGAGTGCTTGTAAAAGTCAAAAAAATGAAACTGCAGCGACACAACACTCCGTAGCACATGACCCAACAAGATTAAGAGAATGTGCTGAGCAGGGCACATATTCAGCAAGTGGGTTGATTTGCTTGATACGGGCTTGCAATCCATTATATTTACCCGACATGTTACTTGCATTGTCGTAGCTCTGGCCACGGCAATCCATAATAGAGAGATCATGTTCAAGCAGAGTATCCAGTACTACATTCATCATTGTTTCTCCATCATGGCCGGAAAGAGGAATGAATTTTATAAAGCGCTCTACAGGCTTACCACTGGAGTCGACAAAGCGAACAATGAATGTCAATGTGAAATATCTGGTGTTGAATCTACACTTATTGCAAAGTATTTTGCAGTTTTCACAGCTGCTATGATGTTATTGGGACCTTCTTAGTCATCAGTTCAAAAAATTCATTGCATATAGTAGATGACATTTTAAGATACGTGCCTCTTCCTGCATTCCAAGGCGTGACCAATGATTTGCAAGAAAAGGATCGAATTGTGCTAACGTTCTATGATCTCTAAAAAATTGTCATTGTTTTCCGAACCAAAAACCTCATTTTCTCCACGGAAAGCAAGTCCTCTTAGAGCTAAGAATTTTACAACAGCAGCAACTCTTTCTAGAACTTTTCTCCAATAAGGGCGCTCTTTTCCAGTTGATTTTCCAAATGAAAAATCCAATAAGCCTTTTTTCTGTGCACGAAATACACTGGCTAAAATGCAGCTCCTGTGAATGGTGCTGTTTTCATGTTCCTCGAAACGCTTGGAATTTTCCAGTTTATTTTAGCCCCCGTGTTTAAGGTATTTTCTTTGGTAGAAATAGCTTGCATGCTGAACAGTCACTTTTCCTGAGCTTTCAGAGTATACCATCCATGATCTTTTCACAGTTTTCTGAATTTGCAAGCTTCCTATAAAACATAGCTGACTTTAAACAACGACGACTTCCATCATCATAAATCCTTGCTGATTTCCTAAAGTCAATGTTCAAGTTTGACTGAAGTTTTCTGCAATGAAAGCATTTTACGTAGAGAATCTGGGGTTACTTTGGCCATGAGGCAGGATCTTTTAAGACAAATCCTGTGGATGAAATGTCCGTTGAGACATTGAGAGGGAACAAAGAAGTAGATGCTGGCTGGAAAATAATGGAGGGAGGGCTTCCTGTATGATCGAGGTATCTGCAGATTCAACTGTACTGGTAACATCAGAAATTGTTTTCGTGAGCATGTCGTGATCTTTCTGCAGCTTCCTATCTTTCTTTTTCTGTTCTTCTTGAATTTCTTCTTCTTTCTGTGACCCCTCACTAAGAACGTCCACATCACGTTCACGAGATGCCATAAATGAGGATGTATCACTGTCTGTAATCAGCAAATACAAATTTTTCATTATCAATTATTATTAATTTTTTTTAAATTTTTATTAATTTTTTTTTTTGTCAATTGGGGGATATGGCCCTTTTTAGCCTCTTTCCTCTGGCTGCGCATCTAAAATTCAAAACGTTACCAGAAAGGAGTCATATACAGAACTTTTACCATAGATTAGGTTAGTGATTTGGGCTACGAATATTTTTACTAATTCATCCTCCTTGGGTCTCCAATTTACTTAAACAGAAATCATTTCTGGGGCCCAAGAACAATGCACAATG
This sequence comes from Cherax quadricarinatus, assembly GCF_026875155.1. Taxonomy (NCBI): domain Eukaryota; kingdom Metazoa; phylum Arthropoda; class Malacostraca; order Decapoda; family Parastacidae; genus Cherax; species Cherax quadricarinatus. The sequence continues at coordinate 11,824,736 of NC_069407.1, read as the reverse complement.
GTATTTATAATTTCCATTTCAAACTAAACTAATCATTATGTTTTTCATGATATATGGACCAAACCCCTAGATAAGGGAAAAGAGAATTAAAGAATGCAGGGAAAATTTCAGTTTCACCCAACCAACGATTTTCAGATGTGGCTATGTGTTTCTGGGGAAATATGTAGTAAATTAATTGATGTTCTACATCACTTCCGTCGCAACTTGAAACTAAGCATTTGCGACGGAAGGATGTAGAACATCAATCAATTGAGATCTGTTATTTAAATGATAAAGACTTAAAGACAGGACAAAGTGCTTTAAAAACCCTTCAAACGGAAGTCAGTTTGCGTTTTTAGGTTTTTCTTTATTTGTATTTTTTACCAAAAAATGCGTCTTTACTGGTCCATGCGTCTTTACTGGGCAAGTAACCCTATCAGGTACCTCCATTAACATTTAGAGGCGAAAACAAAAAATTTATCCAAACACATCAATGTCTATCAACAACGCTTCAGTTAATTTTTCACAGTAAAGTCTAGATAACGTGTAATTACTACAGAAAATTGGAGAGGAATCTCCCATACTCACCCATTAGCGGGAAAACACAGCTGTTCTGATGTAAACAAAGGCGTGTTGAGTGTTGCCATCTATGGTTAGCTTTATTTATTTTTATTTTATTTTATTTCATTATTTATTTTTGTTTTGATTAATTTTTAAAAATCGATTTTACTCTCCAAACACTTGAACTTTTTAGGTAGGGACCCCTTTGCACTTGCACCATGTGCGCAGTCTTGGATGAGCCCCTGAACCCCTTGGACCGCGGGGCCCCCAAATGCGCGGGGCCCTAGGCAAATGCCTAGTTTGCCTATGCGGAAATCCGGCCCTGCGGTGAGTATAACACCGAGCTTATCTCCTGAGGCGCACATCAATCAGATAACTGCTGCAGCATACGGGCGCCTGGCAAACCTATGGATAGCGTTCCGATACCTCAGTAAGGATTCGTTCAAGACTCTGTATACCATTTACGTCAGGCCCATACTGGAGTATGCAGCAGCAGTTTGGAACCCACACCTAGTCAAGCACGTCGAGAAATTAGAGAAAGTGCAAAGGTTTGCAACAAGACTAGTCCCAGAGCTACGGGGATTGTCCTACGAAGAAAGGTTGAGGGAAATCGGCCTGACGACACTGGAGGACAGGAGGGTCAGGGGAGACATGATAACGATATATAAAATACTGCGTGGAATAGACAAGGTGGACACAGACACAGAGAAGGGACACAGACACAAGAGGTCACAATTGGAAGTTGAAGACTCAGATGAATCAAAGGGATGTTAGGAAGTATTTCTTCAGTCATAGAGTAGTCAGGCCGTGGAATAGCCTAGAAAGTGACGTAGTGGAGGCGGGAACCATACATAGTTTTAAGGCGAGGTATGATGAAGCTCATGGGGCAGGGAGAGAGAGGACCTAGTAGCAATCAGCGAAGAGGCGGGGCCAGGAGCTATGAATCGACTCCTGCAACCACAAATAGGTGAGTACACACACACACACACACACACACAGGACTGAACCCCAGGATTGTCTTGCCAGGGATTGAATCCAGGTTTCTTCGGTTGTGAGCCCGTCTGTCCCACTGAATCACTATTTAGCTGTTTCTCATTTTATGCCCCGTCCCTCAGAACACAAGTATGCACACACCTTGAGTATGCTCCACTTTCTTGGTTTGCCTGCCCCCCCCCTCTCATCTGCGACTGCTTGACAGAGTAGAGAACAGAGCAAGACGTCTCATCTCTCGCCTGGACCTATCCTGGATAGATCTGTTATTTCAGCAGAGCCTTCAACACAGGAGGGATGTGGGTGGCCTTACTGTTATGTACAAGGCCAGTATTGTCAAAGTACCACACTTGGATCCACTTCAAGGACAGCGAGAAACAAGCTTCTATACCACAAGACGGGCAGAAAGCAGCAACTTCACTCTGGCTGTACCCTTCTCCAGAACATCACTCCATCTGAGATCATTTATCCCCAGGATGACTCGAGTATGGAACACATTCGTACAGCATTATGATGTCAACGAGATAAAGTCAGTTGATCAGATGAAAATGCTGGCCCACAGATGGCTCGAACTTCATCCTGTTCCCTACTTGTGGGTTTCATAACAATAAAAATACTTGTATGTTTCATAACAAGAAAAATGCTTTCAAATGATCTGATGTAGGTAACAGCTCTTAGCTTGCCAACAAATTTAGGGATCCTTAACCTGTAAATAGCTTGTAAATAAAGCTAGGGATCCTTAACCTGTAAATAGCTTGTCAATAAAGCTAGGGATCCTTAACCTGTAAATAGCTTGTCAATAAAGCTAGGGATCCTTAACCTGTAAATAGCTTGTCAATAAAGCTAGGGATCCTTAACCTGTAAATAGCTTGCCAATAAAGCTAGGGATCCTTAACCTTGTCAAACCCTGTGTAAAAAAAAAAAAGCTCACACACACACACACACCACACAACACACACACACACCACACACACACACACACACACACACACCCGCACGCACACACACACAACACACACCACACACACACCACACACACACACACCACGCGCGCACACACACGCACACACACACACACACACACACACACACACAAACACACACACACATAACATTAGTGTACAGCTGTTCCTCATTTGACATTCTTTCTCTCTCAGAACATTAGCGTTAGGGTTCAGTTCTAATTACTGGGGAGGGAGGCGCGTTGGGTTGACAGACAGAAAGGGATGAAGGAGGGGAAGAGGAAGTTACGCCCCTTTTTGGGACACCTGGACAAGTAGAGGAGGGAGGGGGGTGGGGGAAGAGTGATGGAATGGGAAGGAAGGGAAGGTAGGAAGGAGGGAGGTAAGGGAAATCTCCCTGTACCCTGAGACGATTTTTTCCCCTGTTTCTCGTGTTGACAGACCCATCATCCCCCACACCCCAATCCCCCATCTTCCCACCCACCCCCGTTGATTACACAAATAATCGTAGTTTGTTGTGTGAAGCGTGAAAATAACAGTAAAACAATCTGTTGTGCGAGACGTGAATACAATGGTAGAACAGTCTGTTGTGTCATGAACAGTCTATTGTGTCATTTATTCGGTAGTATCCATGGTCTGACACCGTGACTGGTGTCTCGTGTCATGTAAGATCTGACACCGATGTTGCCTTTATTGCCATGCATGGTCTGGGACCGAGACCACAATGTCTGATTCATCCATGGTCTGGCACCAAAACCACAGTGTCTCGCGTCATGCCTGGTCAGGTACCGAGACCATTGTCTGGTGTCACACCTCTACACATACTACCTGTGTTCACCTAGCAGTAGATATCTTGCTGGATATTAACTAAACTGCTTGTCTCTGTTGGAATATCCTGGACTACTGATTATCATAAAGATTTGTTGTTTGGTGTTATGTTATTGTTATTTATCATTTTTTTGCCGCTACTGTTAAACTAATGCTTTTGTTTGTGTTGCTGTTCACGTTATTTTTTATGTTACTGTTATTATTTGTTCATATTGTTATTGTATGTTACTGTTATTATTTTTTTTTCGTCTTCGTTTTTCGTGGTCTTGGTCCAGCCCGTGGCCATTATGGCAGGGACTTGGGTAACGGCTATGGACTAGGGGCTGTCACAGGTACCAGGATTACCAAATCTTTAGACATGGCCCGAGCCTTGAACTACCTACCTACCTTCCTCGTACCACCCTACACCTCTCCCATAGAAACTAACTAATCACCTTTTTAATCTTCACCTTCACGCTGCTCAGTTCACTTTCACTCCACATTACACAATAACCTGTAAGTGAAAACATCGTATATACTGTGTATTTGGATTCTAATGCTCGGGAGGGAGGAGAGGATGGGGGGGGGAGGATGATTTCCACATCATCCTAGCTCACGAAATTGGAAATCAAACCTAGGCGAATTTTCAGTTAAAATTTATTTTACACAGTTCAGCTATTTTTTTTCCTACTCTCGTTAATATACAGGCTATTTTCTTTCCTTCGTAATTTACAGGGTATTTTCCCTCCGTTAATTTACGGGTTATTTTCTTACATGGTTAATATACAGCCTAACATGGACCGGTAGTCTTGCTGCAATGCTTATGTTTTCATATGAAAGTCATCTCTGTCTCAAGTATGCTAGCCATACCCCCAACCATGCAACCCAGAACAGTTGACTAACATCCAAATGTATCTGTTAATCGATCCTCCATCCTTTCCGTTGTAAGCTTTATTGCGCTTCTCAAGCTTCCTGCTAGAGGTGTTCATGTGTGTGTGTGTGTAGCAGGTGCCGGGGTTAAACAAATCTCTGATGGGTAATGCTAATCTGGGATCTCTCACACACCAGGATTAGCTCACTACAGCCGTCAGGGATAATGGCCTTATTCCTTGAGCAGCACTCCACAGGCCGTAACAATGGTGTTAGTGTGTGGCGAGCAAGCAGGTCAGCGGGCGTACCTCCGCTCTCAACACCCTAGGGTGAAAATGGAGCAGGATATTAAGACTTTCCTCTCTTGTTTCCTTTCATAGTTTGTATCTCTCTCTCTGTCTCTGTCTGTCTCATTCCTTCCTACCTTCCATCCGTTCATCTCTCATTCCCCTTTCCTTATTCCCTCCTTCCCTTCGTCCTGCCCTTCCTCCCTTCCTGTTTGCTTGCCTCCCTACACTTAAGTGTTTTACGGGAGTAAGGTTAAGAGTATGTACAATTAATTTACAAGGCTCTGTTATCGTACCTGGGTTCGTCTTAAGTCCTACTTCCATTAGCTGGATTATATTATTTTATATTGTTATACTCACTTAATATTCACAAAACGAATGTGGATTACTTGTAGCCGCTTCCGGAGGTCAGCGTCCCCGCGGCCCGGTCCCAGACCAGGCCTCCTGGGCGCTAGCCTGATCTATCAGGCTGTGGGTGTAATAATGTTGGTAGAATTACCGACAATATGTTAGGTAAAAGGACACATGCGTTTCGCCGTTACAAAGCTCGTGGAGAGCGAAACGTTGCCACCAAAATTTGGCATATTAGTTGCACATGTGTCCTTTTACCTAACAAGCTGTGGGTGCCGCCGTCCGCGGTCTGTTCATAATCGCCTTATACATGAAAGGAGAGTGCTGATGAGTAGTGGTTCCTTTACATTTATTGTTCACTCTCGGTGTACTCATCGCTCTCCTGCTTTTCACTAGAAGTATCTTGCGACGTTTGCCAACCTTCTTGTTTTCATATGTGGTGATTTCAGTGTGCAGATTTGAGACCAATCCTTCCTGAATTTTCTGTGTATAGATTATCGTACATCTTTCTCGCCTACATTCTAGGGAGTACAGGTCAAAGGACTTGAGGAACTCCCCGTTAATACGAAATGGGAAAGTTCTCTGTATATTTTCCAGTTCTGCAATTCCGCCTGCCTTAAAGGGGGTTGTTTGTACACAACAATATGTCACCCTAGCGAGAATGAGTTACGTGAAGAGCATCATCAATGGTTTTTCCTTGTCATTGCGACAATAAAACTGTTGTGATCTTTGGACGTGAGTTCTGATATTATCACTCCCAAGTCTCTCACATTAGACTTACGTTCTATTCAGTGATTTGAGTTTATCCTGTACTCCGATCTTTTTTTATTTCCTTGATCCTTCCATAACGTGGTAATTGAAATCTGTTCTAACTGAACATTATAATGCCACAAGCCCACTGAAAGATGTCAGCTTGAAGGCTCTCTGTGTCTTTTACGGCGTCCACTCTCCTGCACTTTCTAGTATCGTCTGCAAAGGATAATAGAGTGCTGTGGTTTATGTCTCTGTGTACGTCAGATACAAGACTGAGAGCCAAGTGGTTCGAGTACCGTGTCTTGGGGGACACAACTCTTCAAGGTAGTAGCCCTTGATTTTACTCCATTGTTCTTTGGGTTCTCTTAGTTTGGAGGTTAAATATCCATTTACCCACCATTCCAGTTATTAATTTTGCATGCATTTTGAAAGCAATCACCCCATTGTCGCACTTGTCAAAGGCTTTTGCAAAATCGGTGTACACTACATTTACATTTAGCTTGTCTTCCAGTGTATCTAAAACCATGTTATAGTGGTTTAGCAATTTGAAAGGCAGAAGCGACTTGTGAACGGGGCCAACGCTATCGGTCTGTAGATTTTTTTCATGAGTGATTTGCTGCCACATGTTTGGCATATTTAAGGCACATGATATTAGCTTCTTGCCCATTCAGTCAGCCTGTGGCGGACTGCATGGGCATGCAATGCAGTCAAAGACCTCTTCCAAGTCAAATTTGGAAATAGATTAAGTTGTGAGTCGTGATGGGTGAGGTTGTGAGCCATAATGGCTAAAGCTGTGATGTAGAATTTTAATTTGGTTACTTCCATATCGTTTACTTTTTATATATAATATTGAGTACATCAGCAATGTGCTGCTACCATAGTCTATATGATAATCACACAGTAACAAGTGTGGCCACAGACCAGGCTCCAGACCTGTCACGGGTGTACCACAGGTAAAATTTAGGCATGTTTACCCTGACATACTCCATCACACCGGATGAGTTTCAATACAATATGAAGAACGATGTGGAAGGGGGCTGTTCAGTCCGTCCCCAGATTCACGAGTTACTGTTTGTGCTTGACACTATATATATTATAAGCAGTGGGTTCAACATACATGTGAGAGGATCCCAGAAAGGGGTCGAAATATACAGATCAATTAATTTTCTAAGTTGCTGCCTCCATGTGGGTTATTACAGAGTATTGACAAATGTTTATTACACTTTACTTATGCATACATGTAAGAGTTGGTAAGTAAAATAACACAAGAGTTCTTGCATGCGCACACAAGTAAGATATGTACTTACAGCATCATAAGTGAGGTTTTTCAACACATTTCTTGTTCAATTGGCGACACTAACTCTTCAAAATACTTATTGCGAACTAACGAAAACGACTAAGAAAACAAAGAAAACCTGAGATAAGCAACGTTTGTAGAGAACTCATAAAAAAACAAACGTTGTTGCAAGTTGGCATACAATGTATAACTAGTGGCAAAGCTAGTATGTTGCTACGTATGTCGCGCACATAACTTGAACAATATAGTGATCCAAGGAGAGAGCAGTAAATCCCAACGGTGTCCCGTAGCTTGATTCCTTGCGCACTCAGCTAACACATTGAGGTTCGTGGTTTGATTCCCGGTACGGGTGGAAACAGGTCGTGTTTCCGTAAGACACCTACTGTCTCTGTTGACTTATCAGTAAAATAGTTACCAGGGTGTTAGTCGATTGGTATGCGTCGCATCCTGGGACAAAATTAACCTAATTTGCCCGAAATGCTCTTCATTTCAAGGGGCTTTCTATATTGCAGTATGTCACTGATGCTAGCTAGGTCTGTATACCTTGTACATGTACTTGTAGAAATTACCTGGAGGTTATTCCGGGGATCAACGCCCCCGCGGCCCGGTCCATGACCAGGCCTCCCGATGGATCAGGGCCTGATCAACTAGGCTGTTACTGCTGGCCACACGCAGTCCAACGTACGAGCCACAGCCCACCCTGGCTCTCTCCAGCGTTGAAGACAAAACCTCCAGTGATGTGTTCATTGTGCCTTTAATACCCATACTTTGCAATGTTTAATATTCTTGCAGGTTATGGAACACACGTAGAGTATTAGACGTAACACGGTGTTACTGAGTGTTGAAGGTGTGTTGAATTATACTAAGAAGCATCGCTGACACACCTTGGCTGGTGTGTAAGACATCAGGTGTTAAAACAATTATTTCACTCACCAGAGGTTGTTTCAACTCACCAGGGGCTTATTTAACCCTCCAGGGGCTTCTGTAACTCACTAGGGGTTTCAATCCACTAGAGGCTTCTTCATCCTATCAGGGGCTTCTTCAACCCACAAGAGACTTTTTTAACCCACCAGGGGCTTCTTCAACCCACCAGGGATTGTTGTAACCCACCAGGGGCTTCCTCAACTCACCAGGGGCTTCCTCAACTCACCAGGGGCTGCATCTGCAGTTCTTGATAGTGTGGAAGCCTCACGCCTCACAAAGCAAGATATCCTGTATAGTTGTATGCCTGGGACGACACGCCATTACGTTAACTCCTCCCTCACCCGCTGACCGGCTTCAGGGTAGTGGCGCTCTCCCTCACCCGCTGACCAGCTTCAGGGTAGTGGCGCTCTCCCTCACCCGCTGACCGGCTTCAGGGTAGTGGCGCTCTCCCTCACCCGCTGACCAGCTTCAGGGTAGTGGCGCTCTCCCTCACCCGCTGACCAGCTTCAGGTTAGTGGCGCTCTCCCTCACCCGCTGACCGGCTTCAGGGGTAGTGGCCGCTCTCCCCACACCGCTGACCGGCTTCAGGGTAGTGGCGCTCTCCCTCACCCGCTGACCGGCTTCAGGGTAGTAGCGCTCTCCCTCACCCGCTGACCAGCTTAAGGGTAGTGGCGCTCTCCCTCACCCGCTGACCGGCTTCAGGGTAGTGGCGCTCTCCCTCACCCGCTGACCAGCTTCAGGGTAGTGGCGCTCTCCCTCACCCGCTGACCGGCTTCAGGGTAGTGGCGTCTCCCTCACCCGCTGACCGGCTTCAGGTAGTGGCGCTCTCCTCACCCGCTGACAGGCTTCAGGGTAGTGACGCTCTCCCTCACCCGCTGACCGGCTTCAGGGTAGTGGCGCTCTCCCTCACCCGCCGACCGGCTTCAGGGGTAGTGACGCTCTCCCTCACCGCTGACCGGCTTCAGGGTTAGTGGCGCTCTCCCTCACCTGCTGACCGGCTTCAGGTAAGTGGCGCTCTCCCTCACACGTGACTGCTTCAGGGTGTGGCGCTCTCCCTCATCCGCTGACCGGCTTCAGGGTAGTGGCGCTCTCCCTCACCCGCTGACCGGCTTCAGGGTAGTGGCGCTCTCCCTCACCCCCCTGACCGGCTTCAGGGGTAGTGGCGCTCTCCCTCCCCCGCTGACCGGCTTCAGGGTAGTGGCGCTCTCCCTCACCCGCTGACCGGCTTCAGGGGTAGTGGCGCTCTCCCTCACCCGCCGACCGGCTTCAGGGGTAGTGGCGCTCTCCCTCACCCGCTGACCGGCTTCAGGGTAGTGGCTCTCTCCCTCACCCGCCAACCGGCTTCAGGGGTAGTGGCGCTCTCCCTCACCCGCTGACAGGCTTCAGGGTAGTGGCGCTCTCCCTCACCCGCTGACCGGCTTCAGGGTAGTGGCGCTCTCCCTCACCCGCTGACCGGCTTCAGGGTAGTGGCGCTCTCCCTCACCCGCTGACCGGCTTCAGGGTAGTGGCGCTCTCCCTCACCCGCTGACCGGCTTCAGGGGTAGTGGCGCTCTCCCTCACCCGCTGACCGGCTTCAGGGTAGTGGCGCTCTCCCTCACCCGCTGACCGGCTTCAGGGGTAGTGGCGCTCTCCCTCACCCGCTGACCGGCTTCAGGGGTAGTGACGCTCTCCCTCACCCGCTGACCGGCTTCAGGGTAGTGGCGCCCTCCCTCACCCGCTGACCGGCTTCATGGGTAGTGACGCTCTCCTCACCCGCTGACCGGCTTCAGGGTAGTGGCGCTCTCCCTCACCCGCTGACCGGCTTCAGGGTAGTGGCGCTCTCCCTCACCCGCTGACCGGCTTCAGGGTAGTGGCGCTCTCCCTAACCCGCTGACCGGCTTCAGGGTAGTGGCGCTCTCCCTCACCCGCTGACCGGCTTCAGGGGTAGTGGCGCTCTCCCTCACCCGCCGACCGGCTTCAGGGGTAGTGGCGCTCTCCCTCACCCGCTGACCGGCTTCAGGGTAGTAGCTCTCTCCCTCACCCGCCAACCGGCTTCAGGGGTAGTGGCGCTCTCCCTCACCCGCTGACCGGCTTCAGGGTAGTGGCGCTCTCCCTCACCCACTGACCGGCTTCAGGGTAGTGGCGCTCTCCCTCACCCGCTGACCGGCTTCAGGGTAGTGGCGCTCTCCCTCACCCGCTGACCGGCTTCAGGGGTAGTGGCGCTCTCCCTCACCCGCTGACCGGCTTCAGGGTAGTGACGCTCTCCCTCACCCGCTGACCGGCTTCAGGGGTAGTGACGCTCTCCCTCACCCGCTGACCGGCTTCAGGGGTAGTGACGCTCTCCCTCACCCGCTGACCGGCTTCAGGGGTAGTGGCTCTCTCCCTCACCCGCTGACCGGCTTCAGGGGTAGTGACGCTGGTCCCGTCCGTCATGTCATTCACGTGCACGAGAGAGAGAGAGAAAGGGAGAGAGACAGAGAGAGAGAGAGAGAGAGAGAGAGAGAGAGAGAGAGGAGAGAGAGAGAGAGAGAGAGAGAGAGAGAGAGAGAGAGAGAATGTTATTTAGGAGTGACCCCTGGGAGTCAAGGTGCAGGCATCTCTTAAGTGTTCTTGTATAACTTTCCTCAGTGTGGAGGTTCAAGGAACGTTGCTGCTAGTTCATCCTGCAACAAGAGCCTTTGTATCCTCCCTGACCGTATTATTGACGTTTCTCTGTGCAATATTGACCATCTTCTTATCACATCTTCACACTCCTTCATCATTACCCACGCTCATAATTAGGCAATATTATAATCATCATGGTTAAGGGGAAACGCTAGACCAGTACGGGTCATAGACCGCCACAGTAATGCGATGTAATCAGATTAGGTGTTGTCGCGGAAGTGGCTAGTTTATTGTGCCTCTCATATCCAGCCTCTGGAGGGTAGCCCAAAGGCATATAGATACATAAAAGGCCTAGGAACTAGGCCCCAAAAAGGGTTAACAGGAGTACATCTGGATAATTAAGTTGTAGGTGTCAGCCTTTGTAAGCCACTCACAGGCTTATGTACTTACACTGCGCAGGTGCAGACTGCTCCTCTCCTCCCCCTGTCAAATGGGGGCTCGAAACATGGACTGGGTAATAAACACTCACGTCGGATGTTCTAGTATGTATATTGGATGGAATATATGGGGACGCCAGGCCTGACCTGTCTCCCCTCTTACTACTCAACTTGAACTGCCCTCGCCAGTGCCTAGATGATGAGCGGCATACAAATCACATTAGGTTACCTGGAGGTTACCTGGAGGTTATTCCGGGGATCAACGCCCCCGCGGCCCGGTCCATGACCAGGCCTCCCGATGGATCAGGGCCTGATCAACTAGGCTGTTACTGCTGGCCGCACGCAGTCCAACGTACGAGCCACAGCCCGGCTGATCCGGCACTGACTTTAGGTATCTGTCCAGCTCTCTCTTGAAGGCAGCCAGGGGTTTATTGGCAATTCCCCTAATGCTTGATGGGAGGCTGTTGAACAGTTTTGGGCCCCGGACACTTATTGTGTTTTCTCTTAGTGTACCAATGGCGCCCCTACTTTTATTGGGGGCATTTTGCCATCGCCTGCCCAGCTTTTTCTTTCGTAGGGAAGTGATTTCTGTGTGCAGATTTGGGACCATTCCTTCCAAGATTTTTCCCAAATGTAGATTATGATATATCTCTCCCTCCTGCGTTCCAACGAGTACAAGTCAAGTGCTTCCAAGCGTTCCCAGTAGTAAGGTGCTTGACAGAACTTATACGTGCAGTAAAGGATCTCTGTATACTCTCTAGATCTGCGATTTCACCTGCTTTGAATGGAGATGTTAATGTACAGCAGTATTCCAGCCAAGAGAGAACAAGTGATTTGAAAAGGATCATCATGGGCTTGGCATCTCTCGTTTTAAAAGTTCTCATTATCCATCCTATCATTTTCTTTGCACGTGCGATCGTGGCACTGTTGTGATCCTTGAAAGTGAGATCCTCAGACATTACTACTCCCAGGTCTCTTACATTATTTTTCCGCTCTATTGTATGGCCGGAGTCAGTAGTATACTCTGTTCTAGTTATTATCTCCTCCAGTTTTCCATAACGGAGTAGTTGGAATTTGTCCTCATTGAACATCATATTGTTTTGTTTCAGCAGTAACGGTCAGTAACAGTTAGTGATTCATGCAGGAGGCAGTGAATCAGTAACGGTTGGTATGAGTCATTACTACTGACACTACTGGTAACTGATACTACTGAGACCCCCTTCCCCCAGCCAGCCTCTCATGTCACTCATAAGGACGGTAGGCCTCCACACTCAGCATAACTTTTTTCACTAACGTATTTGATGAGGTAGATCATGGTAATGAATATGATATTGTGTAAATGGACTTCAGTAAGGCTTTTGTGACAGGGTCCCACATCAGAGACTATTGAGGAAAATTAAGGCACATGGAATAGGAGGAGACATTTTTCCTGGATAGAGGCATGGTTGACAAATAGGCAGCAGAGAGTTTGCATAAATGGGGATAAATCAGAGTGGGGAAGCGTCACGAGTGGTGTTCCACAGGGGTCAGTGTTGGGCCTCCTGTTGTTCACAATCTACATAAACGACATAGATGAGGGCATAAAGAGCGACATAAGCAAGTGACACCAAAATAGGCCCATGACACCAAAATAGGCCGTCGAATTCAGTCTGACGAGGACATTAGAGCACTCCAGGATGATTTGAATAGACTGATGCAGTGGTCGGAGAAGTGGCATATGCAGTTTAATAGAGACATGCAAAGTTCTAAATGTTGGACAGGACAATAACTATGTCACATATAAACTAAATAATGTAGATCTTAATATTACGGATTGCAAAAAGGATTTAGGAGTTCTGGTTAGCAGTAATCTAAAACCAAGACAACAGTGCATTAGTGTTCGCAATAAAGCTAACAGAATTCTTGGCTTCATATCTAGAAGTATAAATAAAAGATGTCCTCAGGTTGTTCTTCAACTCTATATATCCTTGGTTAGGCCTCATTTAGACTATGCTGCTCAGTTCCGGTTACCGTATTACAGAATGGATATAAATGCTCTGGAAAACATACAAAGAAGGATGGCTAAGTTGATCCCATGTATCAAAAATCTTCCCTCTGAGGATAGACTGAGGACCCTGAATCTGCACTCTCTAGAAAGGCGTAGAATTAGGGGTGATATTATTGAAGTGTATAAATGGAAGACAGGAATAAATAAAGGGGATGTAAATAATATGCTGAAAATATCTAGCCTTGACAGGACTCGCAGCAATGGTTTTAAGTTGGAAAAATTCAGATTCAGGAAGGATATAGGAAAGTACTGGTTTGGTAATAGAGTTGTGGATGAGTGGAACAAACTCCCAAGTACAGTTATAGAGACTAAAACGTTGTGTAGTTTTAAAAATAGGTTAGATAAATACATGAGTGCAACAGGCCTACTGGCCCATGCGAGGCAGGTCCAATTTTCTTACCGGCTTAGGCCAACGCCCTAACCTAGTCAGGTCAGGTCACATTCACTTAAGGAAGGAGCACGACATCATACCTAGTAGCACAAGCTAGTCAGGTCCAACACACACACACCAACACCCACTCAAGTATTTATCTAACCTATTTTTAAAACTACACAACGTCTTAGCTTCTATGACGGTACTCGGGAGTTTGTTCCACTCATCCACAACTCTATTACCAAACCAGTGCTTTCCTATATCCTTCCTAAATCTGAATTTTTCCAACTTAAAGCCATTGCTGCGTTTCCTGTCAAGGCTAGATATTTTTAGCATGCTATTTACATCCCCTTTATTTATTCCTGTTTTCCATTTATACACCTCAGTCATATCCTCCCTAATTCTACGCCTTTCGAGAGAGTGCAGATTCAGGGCCCTCAGTCTATCCTCATAGGGAAGATTTCTGATACATGGGATCAACTTTGTCATCCTCCTTTGTACGTTTTCCAGTGCATTTATATCCATTCTGTAATACGGTGACCAGAACTGTGCAGCATATTCTAAATGATATATAGATATATAGAGCTGAAGAACAACCTGAGGATTTCTGTTATTTATACTTCTTGATATGAAGCCAAGGATTCTGTTAGCTTTACTGCGATCGCTTATGCACTGTTATCTTGGTTTTAGATTACTGCTAACCAGAACTCCTAAATCCCTTTCGCAATTCGTAATATTAAGATCTACATTATTTAGTTTATATGTGGCATGGTTATTTTCCTGTCCAACATTTAGAACTTTGCATTTATCTATATTAAACTGCATCTGCCACTTCTCCGACCACTGCATCAGTCTATTCAAATCATCCTGGAGTGCTCTAGTGTCCTCATTAGAATAAACTGGATGGCCTATTTTGGTGTCATCAGCAAATTTGCCTATGTCGCTAATTATTCCCTCATCTATGTCGTTTATGTAAATTGTGAATAACAAGGGGCCCAACACTGACCCCTGCAGAACACCACTTGTTACGTGCCTCCATTCTGATTTCTTTCCATTTATGCAAACTGCTGCCTATTTGTCAACCATGCCTCTACCCAGGAAAAAATTCTCATCCTATTCCGTGTGCCTTAAATTTCCTCAATAACCTCTGATGTGGAACTCTATCGAAAGCCTTACTGAAGTCCATATACACAATACTTTAGTGAAAAAAGTTATTAAATTCGTAAGGCAGGAACGCCCCTTTGTAAAACCGTGCTGAGATTCGTTGATTAATTTATGCCTTTCAAGATGGCTACGAATTGCCTCGGTAATCTTTACTGTAGACGTGTCGCCATCCAGTGGGTTTATTAGTGCAAATTCAAGAATTTATATTATTAAAGCCACTGGATGGTGACACGTCTACAGTAAAGATACCCAGATGTTACACAGATAACCCGCATATAGGAGAGAGGAGCTTATGACGACGTTTCGGTCCGACTCGGACCATTTACAAAGTCAGAGAGAAAGGGCTCCCTTGCAGTGCTCCTCTTTCTCAGTCTTTGACTGACTCCACTACTATTACTACTACCTGCAGCATGTGTGATGAATGGTTTTGAAAACCGACAAGTTGAAGATTGAGACACTTATGCAAAATATGGGAATCTTTATTGAGGAAACGTTTCGCCACTGTGTGACGAAACGTTTCCTCAATAAAGATTTCCATATGTTGCATAAGTGTCTCAATCTTCAACTTGTCGGTATTTTTAAACCATTTATCGCCTCTACCACTACTTCTCTTCCTCTTTTCCAACCACCACGCAGGAGGGAGAGATATATCATAATCTACACTTGGAAAATCTTGGAAGGAATGGTCCCAAATCTGCACACAGAAATCACTCCCTACGAAAGTAAAAGACTGGGCAGGCGATGCAAAATGCCCCCAATAAAAAGTAGGGGCGCCATTGGTACACTAAGGGAAAACACCATAAGTGTCCGGGGCCCAAAACTGTTCAACAGCCTCCCATCAAGCATTAGGGGAATTGCCAATAAACCCCTGGCTGCCTTCAAGAGAGAGCTGGATAGATACCTAAAGTCAGTGCCGGATCAGCCGGGCTGTGGCTCGTACGTTGGACTGCGTGCGGCCAGCAGTAACAGCCTAGTTGATCAGGCCCTGATCCATCGGGAGGCCTGGTCATAGACCGGGCCGCGGGGGCGTTGATCCCCGGAATAACCTCCAGGTAACCAGGTAACCTCCAGGTAACCACTCTTGTCCCGTCCCTGTCTGCTGGCCTGTATACTATACTGAGTATACTCCCTCCTTCTCTCCGTTTTGTAAAAGGACACAAGTGCAACTAATGTGACATTTATTGTGGCAACGTTTCGCTCTCCAGGAGCTTTATCAAGCTATTACGTAATAGCTTGATAAAGCTCCTGGAGAGCGAAACGTTGCCACAATAAATGTCACATTAGTTGCACTTGTGTCCTTTTACTCTACATATTGTCGGTAATTCTACCAACTTTATTACATTCTCTCCGTTTTGTTAGTATGACTTTATAAATGGTCCAAGTCGGACCGAAACGTCGTCGTAAGCTCCTCTCTTCTACGTTCGGGTTATTTGTGTATTGTTTAAGTCACGGTATTGTGCCTTTTATGTTATGTATACCCAGATGTACCAGCGTCTAATTCATTTTGTCGGTAATGTATACCTTTGATGTATAATTTATAACTGCTGGTTATTATCCTTAACAACTCCACGCCTAACTAAGGGGAAGGTAGCTCCAATTCCTTGGACGAAAAGCTCTTTACCGTCATTATATGATACAATAAGCATTAAAATAATGTTGCCAGTTTGTTCTAAGTAATTAGCGATTACAGCTAAAAATTAACGGCACAAGCGCTGCGTTGCCTACCTGGGAATGCGTAGAGCTATCACTGACAGTTTGATTGACCAGACCCTCAAAGAGTAGGCCTGTTCTGACACCAGACGAGCCTGGCAAATGACCGGTCTCCGGGAGTAGACAAACTTTCTGAACATATCAGAGGTACATCAAAGGTAAAGTGTCACGGGGGCAATGACCCCCCTCCCCCCCTAAACCCTTACAGGTAGATTTTTAGATCTTTTGTTGGAATATTCAAAAAATTACCTCCATTATGGGCACAAATCTACAAAAATCACAGAAATCACTTGTTCTCTCTAGGCTGGAATACTGCCGTACATTAACATCTCCATTCAAAGCAGGTGAAATCGCAGATCTAGAGAGTGTACAGAGATCCTTTACTGCACGTATAAGTTCTGTCAAGCACCTTAACTACTGGGAACGCTTGGAAGCACTTGACTTGTACTCGTTGGAACGCAGGAGGGAGAGATATATCATAATCTACACTTGGAAAATCTTGGAAGGAATGGTCCCAAATCTGCACACAGAAATCACTCCCTACGAAAGTAAAAGACTGGGCAGGCGATGCAAAATGCCCCCAATAAAAAGTAGGGGCGCCATTGGTACACTAAGGGAAAACACCATAAGTGTCCGGGGCCCAAAACTGTTCAACAGCCTCCCATCAAGCATTAGGGGAATTACCAATAAACCCCTGGCTGCCTTCAAGAGAGAGCTGGACAGATACCTAAAGTCAGTGCCGAATCAGCCGGGCTGTGGCTCGTACGTTGGACTGCGTGCGGCCAGAAGTAACAGCCTGGTTGATCAGGCCCTGATCCATCGGGAGGCCTGGTCATGGACCGGGCCGCGGGGGCGTTGATCCCCGGAATAACCTCCAGGCAACCTCCAGGTAGGCTAGATAATTATTATAATCAAAACAGAGCGCTAAACCACCAGGGTCATACAGCACTGCTCCCTAGGCTACAGTCTCTACGACCCGCTACAACTGTATTGTTTACTGATTTTACTGCATTGTGATGCAGTTTAAAATTATAAGTACATTTGGTTTAGAAAGACACGTAAGCAAACACTATGACGGTGCCTAGTGCCTAGAAGCCTCACTAATCACCGTCACCGACACTATAGAACGCAACACTGGAAACTACAAAATTTCAAAAACATTTGCATACATGATACTTAAGCAGCACCAACCCAACAACACAGGAGTCACATGATCTCATCGTCTACCCGTCCTCATCCCAACATGACATTCTTCAGGTCACCATGTGTCACACGTCACTCTCCGCCTATATATATAATGTCTTTCTACCTCTGTATGTTAGAAGTGATCAAGGTCCCAGGACCGAAACGTTTTCTAATAAATATTTTATAGTGTTTGCTTACGTGTCTTTCTAATCCAACTTGTCGGTATTTATTACCAAGGTTTATACCATAAATACATTTACATTAACAAGTTTGCAGTTCTGAAAGTTCTTACGGCAGCTGCTTCAATGCGTAATTCTTTTTTTTTTGTTAGTAAAAAGGTAAATCTAGAACGGTGTATAAAATTACAGGCAATACCATCAGAACTGCAAGCAGCATCCGGTCCAGCCAGCCCTCTCCTCCCTCTCTTACCTCCCACACTCATCTTCCTCTGTCTCTCCCTCCCTCCTCCATCCATCTTCTCCCCCTCCCTTAACCGCAAGATTCCCCCCCCCCCCCTCACGAGGCTGGGTAAGCGCGGAACAACAAACAAAAGACTATCTTGTTACACCTTCGATACGGCGTTAAGGTTTCGGCAAGCGAGGAACACTCTTTTGTGGTGGTGGTGGTTGGTAGTAGTGGTGGTGGTGGTGAGTGCTGGGGGGGGGGTGAGTGGTGGTGGGGTGGTGAGGGGTGGTGAGTGGTAAGTGCTGTTGGTGGTGATGGTAAGTGGTGGTGGTGAGTGGTGGGGGTGATGAGTGGTGGTGGTGGTAGGGGTGGTGGTGGTTACCTGGAGGTTACCTGGAGGTTATTCCGGGGATCAACGCCCCCACGGCCCGGTCCATGACCAGGCCTCCCGATGGATCGGAACCTGATCAACTAGGCTGTTACTGCTGGCCGCACGCAGTCCAACGTACGAGCCACAGCCCGGCTGATCCGGCACTGACTTTAGGTATCTGTCCAGCTCTCTCTTGAAGGCAGCGAGGGGTTTATTGGTAATTCCCCTAATGTTTGATGGGAGGCTGTTGAACAGTCTTGGGCCCCGGACACTTATGTTGTACCAATGGCGCCCCTACTTTTAATTGGGGGCATTTTGCATCGCCTGCCCAGTCTTTTACTTTAGTAGGGAGTGATTTCTGTGTGCAGATTTGGGACCATTCCTTCCAGGATTTTCCAAGTGTAGATTATGATATATCTCTCCCTCCTGCGTTCCAACGAGTACAAGTCAAGTGCTTCCAAGCGTTCCCAGTAGTTAAGGTGCTTGACAGAACTTATACGTGCAGTAAAGGATCTCCGTACACTCTCTAGATCTGCGATTTCACCTGCTTTGAATGGAGATGTTAATGTACAGCAGTATTCCAGCCTAGAGAGAACAAGTGATTTGAAAAGGATCATCATTGGCTTGGCATCTCTCGTTCTGAACGTTCTCATTATCCATCCTATCATTTTCTTTGCACGTGCGATCGTGGCACTGTTGTGATCCTTGAAAGTGAGATCCTCAGATCCCTTACATTATTTTTCCGCTCTATTGTATGGCCGGAGTCAGTAGTATGCTCTGTTCTAGTTATTATCTCCTCCAGTTTTCCATAACGGAGTAGTTGGAATTTGTCCTCATTGAACATCATATTGTTTACCGTTGCCCAGTGGAAAACTTTGTTTATATCTTCTTGTAGGTTAACCGCGTCCTCAGCAGATGACAGCCTCATGCAGATCCTAGTATCATCCGCAAAGGATGATACGGTGCTGTGATGTATATCTCTGCCTATGTCTGATATGAGGATGAGGAATAAGATGGGGGCGAGTACTGTGCCTTGTGGAACAGAGCTCTTCACTATGGCAGCCTCCGATTTAACTCTGTTGACCACTACTCTTTGTATTCGATTTGTTAGGAAGTTGAAGATCCATCTCCCCACTTTCCCAGTTATTCCTTTAGCACGTATTTTATGGGCTATTACGCCATGATCGCATTTGTCAACTGCTTTTGCAGTCTGTGAATATTACATCTGCATTCTGATTTTCTTCCAGTGCATCCAAGGCCATATCATAGTGATCCAGTAGTTGTGAGAGGCAGGAGCGACCTGCCCTGAACCCATGTTGCCCTGGATTGTGCAGATTTTGGGAATCCGGGTGATTTGCATCCTGCTTCTTAGCACTCTTTCAAAGATTTTTATGATGTGGGACGTCAGAGCTATTGGTCTATAGTTCTTAGCTAATGCTTTGCTGCCACCTTTATGGAGTGGTGCTATATCCGTTGTTTTAAGTGACTGTGGAATTTCACCCATGTCCAAGCTCCTCCTCCATAGTGTACTTAGGGCATGCAAGATGGGTTTCTTGTAGTTCTTAATGAAAACAGAGTTCCACGAGTCTGGGCCCGGGGCTGAGTGCATGGGCATGTTGTCAATGGCTTTTTCGAAATCTATCGGAGTTAGGGTAATGTCGGAAATCTGGCATACATTTATGGAGTTTTGAGGCTCATTCATGAAGAAATCATTTGGGTCGTCGATCCTCAGACTGATAAGTGGTTCACTAAACACAGAGTCGTACTGGGATTTCAATATTTCACTCATTTCCTTGTTGTCATCTGTGTAAGTCCCATCCTGTCTGAGTAAGGACCCGATACTAGATGTGGTATTTGCCTTGTTTTTGGTATATGAAAAGAAATATTTTGAATTTCTTTCAATTTCACTAATAGCTTTAAGCTCCTCCTGTCTCTCCTGGTTCCTGTAAGAGTCATTTAACTTAAGTTCGATAGTTTCCACTTCCCTGGTCAGCACCTCCTTTCGTGTATCAGATATTCTAGCACTCCTGAGGAGCTCAGTGACTTCGTCGTCTTCTGTAAAGGGAGCGTCTTTCTCTCTCCAGTTTGTTAAATTAGACATATGTGCAACTCTTGGGTATCTTTATTGAAGAAACGTTTCGCCACACAGTGGCTTCATCAGTCCATACATAGGAGAAACTTGAAGAACAGGAGAATGAGGTAATCAGTCCCTCAACCTTGAGTCGATGTGGTCAGTCCATCAATCTTGAATAGAATACGGCATATGAGCGGAGAAGCAGCTTATAAACCGTAGGCAGGAGAGGTGCAGCAGTCGTAGGTGGTGTCACATTTGTTCAATGTTTATAAGCTGCTTCTCCGCTCATATGCCGTATTCTATTCAAGATTGATGGACTGACCACATCGACTCAAGGTTGAGGGACTGATTACCTCATTCTCCTCCTGTTCTTCAAGTTTCTCCTATGTGTGGACTGATGAAGCCATTGTGTGGCGAAACGTTTCCTCAATAAAGATACCCAAGAGTTGCACATGTGTCTAATTTAACAACATGTCGGTTCTTTGAACCATTCATCTACAACTCTCTCCAGTTTACTCCTGCTCTTCTTCTTTCTTAGGGGAATATGCCTAGAACATGCTTCAGCTGCCAGGAAGTTGATCCTTTCAAGGCACTGGTTTGGATCCATGTCATTTAAGACATCTTCCCAACATGTTTCGTTTAGGACATGGTTTACCTGGTCCCAGTTGATGTTCTTGTTGTTGAAGTTGTATTTTGTGAAGACACCTTCACAGGTACATGCATACTGCTGTTCAGGACCCCTATGCATGTACGTCTGGACTTCGATTAGGTTGTGATCGGAATTAGTTATTTTTGATATTCTTATGTCTCTTATCAGGTCCTCATTATTTGTGAAGATAAGGTCAAGTGTGTTTTCTAGTCTTGTTGGCTCCACTATCTGCTGGCTTAAGGTGTGTTTTTCGCAGAGACTTAGTAGCTCATGTGTGTGTGACCTTTCATCTGCGCTACCTCCGGGGATTGTTTCAGCTATAACATTATTTGCTACATTCTTCCATTTTGTATGCCTTAGGTTGAAATCACCAAGCAGTAAGGTGTTTGGGGATGGAACTGGAAGGTTTTCCAGAGAGTAATCAATTTTCAGCAGCTGTTCCTTGAACTGTTGTGGTAGGGGTGGTGGTGGTAGGGGTGGTGGTGGTGGTTGGTAGTGGTGGTGGAGGTGAGTGGGGGTGGGGGTGGTGAGTGGAGGTGGTAAGTGGTGATGGTGAGTGGTGGTGGAGGTGAATGGGGGTGGGGGTGGTGAGTGGATGTGGTAAGTGGTGGGGGTGGTGATGGTGAGTGGTGGTGGTGGTGGTAGTGGTGGTGGTGATATTGGAGGTGGTGATAGTGGTTGTGGTGGTAGTGGTGGCAGTGGTATTGGTAGTGGTGGTGATAATGGTGGGGGTGGTAGTGGTGGTGGTGGTAGTAGTGGTAGTGATAGTGGTGGTAGGGTGGTGGTGGTGGTAATGGTGGTGGTAGTGGTGGTGGTAGTGGTGATGGTGGTGGTAGTGGTGATGGTAGTGGTAGTGGTGATAGTGGTGGTAAGGTGGTGGTGGTAGTGGTGGTGGGTGTACCCAGTTGGAAAGTCTGGAGTCACTACCAGCCATGTAGGACAACCCAGACATATACTCCCTAAATCTGACTTTTTGTTTTCTATGATAGACGTACAGTGTTAAGAACCAGGTTGCTGGAGCACAACGCAACACGTGAACAAGAGTCTGGAGTTTTACCTGGAGTTTACCTGGAGAGAGTTCCGGGGGTCAACGCCCCCGCGGCCCGGTCTGAGACCAGGCCGCCACAATATTATCCACAAATAACAGGGAAACAGTAAATGTTTGAAATACTCGTATAAATATTCAGATTTGCAGCTCTTTGTATTTTGTTATGGAATTAATAACTATTTAGGTCACATTTTAATTTATTATATATTAAGTTTGAGTGACATTTCGATTTTGAAAATTCAATAAGTTAGGTAAAGTTCGTCAGGAAACAGGACAAGTGATGACCCACAGCTGGAGCTTTTGGTCATCTGACCGAAGCCTTCCGCTGGCTTACCCCTTCACCCCTTTAAAAATTATGGTCATGATTATAATCATTAGGAATTATATTAGTAATTTTTAGAACTATTAATAATTTATACAAACTTATTAATTATTAAAAAAAAAATACACTCCTGAAATTATATAATTTCATATTATCTTTTCAACTTTCATATTTTTTTCGATAAAGAATTTATTATTGCGATTATTTCATTCTTTACTCAACTTTCCTATTCTCATTTTATTGAGGCTGGAGCTGACATATTATTGGCAGCGACTTGACTCGCATCTCAAACATCTGGTGGAATGAACACCTGTGAAACACCTGGGACATTTTATCAAAAGTTTTGTCCATTGTTGACTCCATCAGTCAAACAGAAACGTGCTGAGTGTTTCATGTTTGTCCTTATGTCTCAATTTGTGATGAATGGTTTGAAAAACCGACAAGTTGAAGATTGAGACACTTATGCAGCATATGGGAATCTTTATTCAAGAAACGTTTCGCCACACAGTGGCTTCATCAGTCCAATACAAAGAGGAAGGCGTAAGGAGAGCAGGAGTATGAGGTAATCAGTCCCTCAACCTGGAGTCGATGTGTTCAGTCCATCAATCTACAAGATCTACAAGATCAATTCAGTCCAGTCCATCAATCTACAAGTTCAATCTTCAGTTCAGTCCATCAATCTACAAGATTGATGGACTGAACACATCGACTCCAGGTTGAGGGACTGATTACCTCATACTCCTGCTCTCCTTACGCCTTCCTCTTTGTATTGGACTGATGAAGCCACTGTGTGGCGAAACGTTTCTTGAATAAAGATTCCCATATGCTGCATAAGTGTCTCAATCTTCAACATGTCTCAATTTGTAACCTGTGAAAGACAGGTTGACTCTCGCGGGAGTAGACAGTGAACAAGTCTATTTGCACCTGATTTCCACCGTTCGCATATCAGTAAATAGGCACCTGGGTATTACATTCTGTTAGTGTAGATCGCATACTGGGATCAAAGGGTAAAGCTCTCGCTTCACACACGGAGGGCCCGGGTTCGATTCCCGGCGGGGTGGAAACATTTTGACACGTTTCCTTACACCTGTTGTCCTGATCACCTAGCAGCAAATAGGTACCTGGGTGTTAGTCGACTGTTGTGGGTCGCATCCTGGGGGACAAGATCGAGAACCACAATGGATTATCCTGGGTGGCTAACCCTCCAGGGTTAAAAATCCGAAGAAAATCTTATCTTATCTTATCTTATCTAACGGTGTGGCAGCAGGAAATGATAATGTCGAAAATATTCTAGAGCAGAAGAATACTTTCTTTACCTTTGATATCTCTCTGAAGGCTTTCGAGAAGTTTTCCCACTGTCGCAGCCCGGCCCTGGGCCAGGCTTGTCTGGTGCTTCCTTGATCAACCAAGCTGTTGCTGCTGGTGGCCCGCTGGCCCACATATCCATCACAACCTTGATGAACAGGTACTTGCTGAAGGCACAGGTCCAGTTTCCTCCTGGAAACATCTGTGTTTCTTCCGGCAGTGTTTACAAAACAAGATTTTGTAAGAGGAAAAAAAATTCGAGTTACTTTGCCTCAGTGAAATAATTTTTTTCTCCAAAGAGAATTTTCTTCCAGGGAACCAGTGAGGTGCACTGGTTCCGTGTCGTCTTGTCGAGCAGTGACACAGTGGCACTGCTGTTTTGATTCTTTGACAACAAATGTTCATGAGGTCGGGCCAGGAGCTGAAATGCGACTTCCACAAGCACATTAAATCGTATGTGTTAATATTAGAGCCATCTTCCCACCCACACATATGCACTAGACTACCTAGCCATCAACCATAGTTAAGAACACATTTAGTCTGAGATACAACAGCAGCAGCAGTGTGCATGGTGACGGCGCGACGTGTGCTGATACAAGTACTGATCAATCGTGGGAACACCACTGACACTGCATACTGAACCACGTTTGCAACTTAACACTGCAATTAAAACGTTTCCACACCACGCATATAGAAAGCGTGAATTTTAACGTTCATTTTCACTGAGCATCCCCTCTGCCAGACGTATCGTGCCTTTTTTTTTTTAACGTGTAAAAGGTAATAATCGCTTGTAATGATTCAAGTTGTTTTTTCGGGGACTAACAGACGATAAGACCGTTTGATCGCTGTAAGTTACTGGCTGTACAAACGTAGATGAATCGTACCAGCGGACGGTTCTTTGGCCTCTCACCAGAGACCGGCCATCAGGTTCAGGCTTAGAAGAACTCTTTAAAATATATTTTTATATAACCTATTCTAACCTAACCTAAGAGTGATGATGCTCCAGCAGATGTGCCACACCGAATATTCTATATGAAACATCTTTGGAACTGCTGAAACACAAGTCACAAGTAACGTCGGAGGTGCTGTATGTGAAGCGCAAAACCTATGTGAGTCATTCAGCGCAAGAAGTAAAGAAACTGTAAACCAACGTCTTCAGTGACCCCAGAGAAAAGTTAGACGCCACTGGAGTGAGACTGGGGCTTCTCCCTGGCCACTCCACAGAACCTCGACGTTCTTTCAGTGATTCCATCGTTCCAGGATTACTGGACAGCCCGTATAGTAATATTTTTAACTGGTTTTCATGATCTGCATAACATATTCATGTTTTGTGGAGAAATTTTCTCCAGGAGGGGGGTATCAGCCCCCTTCAGCCCCTTTCAGCCCCTTTCAGCCCTAAAGGGCCCAGCCCTCTCAGAAGGGGCAAACGTCTTGTTTACTGCTACAGCAAGTAATTGATCCCAGATGCAGTACCAGTATGTGGCGTGGTCAAGCGACTGCCGCTCCTTGGAAGAATCCAGTGTTGCAAAGTGTAGTTTAATAAAAGACAGTTCATCTCTTACCTTAGCAGGACAATTAAAGAAAATCCTGCTCCCACTGTATTATCATGGTAAAGATATTTGTACATTGTTGCCTATTTTTAAGACAGCAAGAATCAAGCTTTCCCTGCTTTGCTTCATGGAGGAATTTTGGTAAGGAAGCAAAAGTACTAGGTCAGCTTTTCCTTTATGTTCTAGGGGCATTGCAGCGGCGTAGGATGCTGTAAGGTCAGATTACTTTTCACCCTACTGGGAGTCACACTGATGCCAGGATAACCAACAAAGAACACTGATCCATGCGTTGGTGTGAACAAAGTGTCTCACAAAACACGATAAACACTTACAGAGAGTGTGATCAGCTTCTTTAGTGATATGGTGTGAACAATTATTGATGAACAGTGTACCAACGAGTGTTGCGATCAAACAGAGTGTAGTGTGACATTCTTAAAAGAACACTATTCTTCAATCAACTCACCAGATATCCGGGCGTAACTACGGGTCAGATACATATACCCAGGTAAGTGTTCTAACTTGTGATGTACTACTATTGACTGTGCAGTTGAGTATAAGTTACGAGTTAGTCACTTACCATAAACCCTGGTGATAAGTGGACCTTAGAGTCCACACAAGTAAGTGTCGTCAGCCATCAGTGTGTGATATATGCTGATATAACACCCCCTAGGGGTAAATTATTATTAACATTGAGAATTGACTTCAACAGCTTCTCAAGACCTCGCCTGCAGGGGCAGCTGTGCAGGAGATGAGCTGTCTTATCAGCTAAGTACTCCATATATTTAATCTTTAACCTTAGCTGGTAAACCATTTCTCAACATGTTTTGTATATAATGTTTATAATATATAATACAGTTTTTACTTTCCAGATCTATGATGATTAAAAAAAGTAAGGTAAACCGCTCAAATTACTAGTTTTTGAAGTCTGTTTACATCAGATTACACATACACACACACACACGCTGCTAAGCGAGCTAGTTACGTCAAAGGCGATGGGGCCAGATGACACCTCTCCATGGGTCCTGAGAGAGGGAGCAGAAGCACTTTGTGTACCACTAAAAACAATCAACACATTTATCGAAACACGGTGACTACCTGAGGTATGGAAGACAACAAATGTAGTCCCAATTTTTAAAAAAGGAGACAGACAAGAAGCTTTAAACTACAGACCAGTGTCACTAAAATGTATAGTATGCAAAGTCATGGAGAAAATTATCAGGAAAAGAGTGGTAGAGCACCTAGAAAGGAATGAGTTTATCAGCGACAGCCAGCACGGTTTCAGGGACGGGAAATCCTGTGTCACAAACCTACTGGAGTTCTATGACAGGGTGATGGCAGTAAGACAAGAGAGAGAGGGGTGGGTAGATTACGTTTTCTTGGACTGTAAGAAGGCGTTTGACACACTTCCACACAAGAGATTAGTGCAAAAGCTGGAGGACCAGGCAGGGATAACAGGGAAGGCACTACAATGGATCAGAGAATACCTGTCAGGAAGACAACAGCGAGTCATGGTACGTGGCGAGGTGTCAGAGTGGGCGCCTGTAACGAGCGGGGTGTCACAGGGGATCTGTCCTAGGACTGGTACTGTTCCTGGTATTTGTGAACGACTTGGCGGAAGGAACAGACTCAGAAGTGTCCCTGTTTGTGGGTGATGTGAAGTTGATGAGAAGAATTCAATTGGATGAGGACCAGGCAGAACTACAGAGGGATCTAGACAGGCTGCAGGCCTGGTCCACAACTGGCTCCTGGCGTTCAACCCCACCAAGTGCAAAGTCATGAAGATTGGGGAAGGGCAAAGAAGACCACAGACAGAGTACTATCTAGGGGGCCAGAGACTACAAACCTCATTCAAGGAAAAGGATCTTGGTGTGAGTATAACACCGGGAACATCTCCTGAGGTGCACATCAACCAGATAACTGCTGCAGCATATGGGCACCTGGCAAACCTAAGAACAGCATTTCGACATCTAAATAAGGAGCCATTCAGGACCCTGTACACTGTGTACGTTAGGCCCATATTGGAGTATGCAGCGCCAGTTTGGAGCCCTCACCTAGCCATGCATGTGAGAAAACTAGAGAAAGTGCAAAGGTTTGCAACAAAACCTGGAACTAAGGGGTATGTCCTACGAGGAAAGGTTAAGGGAAAGCAACTTTATGACACTGGAAGACAGGAGAGTTAGGGGGGATATAATAACGACATATAAAATACTAAGAGGAATTGACAAGGTAGACAGAGACAGGATGTTCCAAAGATGGGACACAGCAACAAGGGGTCACAGTTGGAAGTTGAAGACTCAAATGAACCACAGGGATGTTAGGAAATATTCCTTTTGTCACAGAGTTGTCAGAAAGTGGAAAAGTCTGGGTAGTGATGTAGTGGAGGCAGGATCCATACATTCCCGCTCATTGAGCGGGAAGAGTGACCAAGTAACGGTCAGTAAAGAGGCGGGGCCAGGAGCTGTGACTCGATCCTTTCAACCACAACTAGGTGAGTACACTACAGTAAACCGGAATGGTAAGGTACACCAACAGGTGATGAACACACTATACACAACCGGGGCTGCTAAGTGAACTAGATATCTCAAAGGAGGTGGGACCAGACAATATCTCCATGGGTCCTGAGAGAGGGAGCAGAGGTATTGTGTGTACCACTAACAAAACAATCTTCAACACATCTATCAAAACAGGGCAACTACTTGAGGTGTGGAAGACAGCAAATGTAGTCCCTATCTTTAAGAAAGGAGACAGGCAGGTAACATTAAACTACAGACCAGTGACACCGACGCGTGTACTATGTAAAGTCATGGAGAAGCTTATCAGGAAGAAACTGGTGGAGCATCTAGCAAAGACTGAGCTTATACACAACAACCAGCACGGTTTCAGGGAAGGGAAATCTTGTCACAAACCTACTGGAGTCTTAGGACAGGGTAAGAGAAGACAGGGGAGAGAGGGGTGGGTCGACTGTATTTTCTTGGACCATAAGAAGGCTTTCGACACAGTTCCGCACAAGAGATTAATGCAAAAGCTAGAGGGTCAGACAGGAATAACAGAAAAGGCATTGCAATGAATCAGAGAATACCTGTCAGGAAGGAAACAACGAGTGATGATACATGACGAGGTGTCAAGAGTGGACGCCTGTGATGAGTGGGGTACCACAAAGCTCAGTCCAAGGGTCGGTGCTGTTTCTGGTATAAGTGAATGACATAACGGAAGGGATAGAATCAGAAGTGTCCCTGTTTGCATATGATGTGAAACCAATGAGGAAAATTTAATCGGATGAGAATCAGGCAAAGGACTACAAAGGGATCTGGACAGGCTACAAGCCTGGTCCAGCAACTGGCTCCTGGAGTTTAACCCCACCAAGTGGAAAGTCATGAAGATTGGGGATGGGCAAAGAAGACTGCAGACAGAGTACAGGCTAAGCGGCCAAAAACTGCAAACCTCACTGAAGGAAAAGGATCTTTGGGTGAGTATAATACTGAGCTTATCTCCTGATGTGTACATCAGCCAAATAACTGCTGCAGCATATGGGCGCCTGGTAAAGCTAAGAATAGCGTTCCGAAACCTCAGCAAGGAATCATTCAAGACTCTATACACAGTATATGTCTAGCCCATATTGGAGTACGCAGTACCAGTTTGGAACCCACACCTGATCATGCACGTCAGAAAATTAGAGAAAGTTCAAACAAGACTAGTCCTAGAGCTTAGGGGCATGTTTGTTGTAGGGCTTCTTAAGGAGATACGAGGGTTGATGGCAAACACCTTGTTGGATGGTAACACTATATATTGTCAAACTGTGGATGAGAGGTGGGAGCCCAGGCCTACCGTGTTCTGCCTGCTTCTATGTCTATCCGTTGAGTGAGGAAGAGGCAGCTCGTCACTCACGCTGCATCCCGTGACGTCATACAGCCACAGGCCTAAGGGATCTTCTATATAAACACATGGATGGTACTATGCTACTCAGCTAATCTATATAACACATATAAGGGGATCAGCAACTATGCTGACAGCTCGGTCATGTTACGTATGTCGTCTCGACATACACTACTATACTATAGGCTGAACAGGCAGGTGGTTCTGGGCTGGACTCCCTCGCCACAGACTTTCTACTGGTTTGGCTTACTTTGCAAACTCGGGTCAACCCCTCGGGAGTGATGCAAATAAGCAGATAAACACTAACAAAGAGACTGACCAGTAAATAATGTAGAGGCTGGTAGACGCTTGCGGGGGTAGCTGGTTTGAGGTAGCTGGCTGGCTAAGTCGGCCTAGCGTCAGGAGGTGGCGACCGGCCCAGTAGAAATTTATCTCCAGAAGTCGCTGTAATCGTCAGGATTACAGGCCCTCCGTTGCCACCAATTTTTCGTAGGGTTCTTAAGGAATACAGGGTTGAAGGTAAACACCTTGCTGGATGGTAACACTATATATTGTCAGACTGTGGATGAGAGGTGGGAGCCCAGGCCTACAGTGTTCTGCCTGCTTCTATGTCTATCCGTCGAGTGAGGAAGAGGCAGCTCGTCACTCACTCACACTGCATCCCGTGATGTCATACAGTCACAGGCCTAAGGGATCTTCTATATAAACACATGGATGGTACTATGATACTCAGCTAATCTATATAACACATATAAGGGGATCAGCAATTATGCTGACTTGTTCTACTAGGAGAGGTTACGGGAAATCGACCTGAAAACACTGGAGGACAGGAGGGATAGGGAGGACATGATAACGACATATAAAATACTAGGAGGAATTGACTAGGTGGATACGGACAGGGTGTTTCAGAGATGGGACACAGCAACAAGGGGTCACAATTGGAAGTTGAAGATTCAGATGAGTCACAGGGATGATAGGAAGTATTTCTTCAGTCATAGAGTTGTCAGGAAGTGGAATAGTCTAGGCAGTGATGAGTGATGGCCCAGACTCTTGGAACTCTGGGTTAACTGCAAGAAACCCCTTTCACGTGCCTGAAGTATGCTATGGAAAGAGAAGCATAGACATGGGTAAAATTCCACAGTCACTAGAAACAACGGATATAGCCCCACTCCATGAGGGTGGCAGCAAAGCATTAGCTAAGAACTATAGACCAATAGTTCTAACATCCCACATCATAAAATTTTTTGAGAGAGTACTAAGAAGCAGGATCGCAAACCACTTGGATTCCCAAAACTGCACAATCCAGGCAACATGGGTTCAGGGCAGGTCGCTCCTGCCTCTCACAACTACTGGATCACTATGATATGGTCTTGGATGCACTGGAAGAAAAACAGAATGCAGATATAATATACACAGACTTTGCAAAAGCCTTTGACAAATGCGATCATGGTGTAATAGCACACAAAATGCGTGCCAAAGGAATAACTGGCAAAGTGGGGAGATGGATCTTCAACTTTCTAACCAATCGAACACAAAGAGTAATGATAAAAAGAGTTAAATCGGAATCTGCCATAGTGAAAAGCTCTGTTCCACAAGGCACATTACTCGCCCCCATCCTGTTCCTCATCATCATATCAGACATAGACAGAGATGTAATCCACAGCACCGTGTCATTCTTTGCAGACGATACTAAGATCTGCCTGAGACTGTTATCTACTGAGGACACTGTAAACTTCCAAGAAGATATAAACCAAGTTTTCCAATGAGGACAAATTCCAACTACTCCGTTATGGAAAACTGGAAGAGATAATAACTAGAACTGAGTATGCTATAAACTCTAATTATACAATAGAGCAGAGGGGTAATGTGAAGAACCTGGGAGTAGTAATGTCTGATGATCTCACTTTCAGAGATCACAATAGTGCCACTATCACATCTGCGAAGAAAATGTTAGGATGGATAATGGGAACGTTCAAAACAAATGCCAAACCGATAGTGATCCCTTTTAAACCATTTGTTCTCTCTCTCTAGGCTGTAATATTGCTCTACATTAACATCTCCATTCAAAGCAGGTGAAACTGCAGAACTAGATAATATACAAAGAATCTTTACTACACATATAATTTCCTTCAAATACCTCAACTACTGGGAATGCCTGGAAGCACTGGACTTGTTCCCGCTGGAACGCAGGAGGGAGAGATACATCATAATCTACACATGGAAAATCCTAGAAGGAATTGTCCGTAATCTGCACACGGAAATCACTCCCTACAAAAGTAAAAAACTGGGCAGGCGGTGCAAAATACCCACTATGAAAAGTAGGGGCGCCATTGGTATACTAAGAGAAAACACATCAAGTGCCCGGGGTCCAAGACTGTTCAACAGCCTCACACCAGGCATAAGGGGAATTACCAATAGGCCCCTGGCTGCCTTCAAGAGGGAGCTGGACAGATATTTAAAGTCGGTGTCGGATCAGCCGGGCTGTGGTTCGTATGTTGAACTACGTGCGGCCAGCAGCAACAGCCTGGATAATCAGGCCCTGATCTACCGGGAGGCTTGGTCGTGGACTGGGCCGCGGGGGCGTTGATCCCCGGACTACCCTCCTGGTAGACTCCAGGTACTGGAGGCAGGATCCATACATAGCTTTTAGTAGACGTATGATGAAGCTCATGGAACAGGGAGAGAGTGTACCTAGTAGCGACCAGTGAAGAGGCGGGGCCAGGAGCTATGGCTCGACCACTGCAACTACAGGTGAGTATAGTTAGGTCAGTACACACACACACCCATCCACACTACTCACCTATCCACACCTGTCTGCCCACCCACACTCATCAACCCATCCATCCACACCCATCTGCCCACACATCCATAACCATTACCCACCCACACATCTGTTTAGACTCTCATGGGTATAGTATGTCTTGGATTCGTAGCGGCATTGCAGTGCTTTGTAAACACACACACACACTTGCACACACACACACACACACACACACACACACACACACACACACACACACACACACACACACAGTGAAGAGGCGGGGCCAGGAGCTATGACTCGAACCCCTGCAACCACAAATAGGTGAGTACACACACATGCACATACACTAACACAGTTAAGTCGGAGGCTGCCACGGTGATAAAGCTCTATTCGACAAGGTACAGTACTCGCCCCCATCCTCATATCAGACATAGACAAAGATGTAAACCATAGCACTGTGTCTTCTTTTGCAGACGATACTAAAATCTGAATGGAGTGTCATCCACTGAGAACATGGTAAATCTCCAAGCGGACATATACCAAGTTTTCCAGTGGGCTACGAAAAAACAGTTCGATGTTCAATGAGCACAAATTTTAGTGGCTCCATTATGGAAAACTTGAGGAAATAATAACTGGAACTGAGTATATACAAACTCTAACCACACAGTAGAGTGGAAAATTAATGTGAAAGACTTAAGAACATAAACAATATAAGAAGGAGAGAGCACTGTAGCAGGCCTACTGGCCCCTGCTAGGCAGGTCCATGTTATCTACCGGCCTAAGCTAATGCCCCCCCCTCCTTGGGAGTGTTAATGTCATAGGATCTCGACTTCAAGGACCACAACAATGCCACTATCACATCTGCGAGGAAACTGATAGGATGGATAATGAGAACATTCAAGACAAGGGATGCCAAGCCAGTGATGATCCTTTTTAAATCACTTGTTCTCTCTAGGCTGGAATATTGCTGTACATTAACATCCCCATTCAAGACAGGTGGAATTGTAGATCTAGAGAATGTACAGAGAACCTTTACTGCACATATAAGTTCAGCCAAGCACTTTAATTACTGGGAAGGTTTGAAGACCCTTGATCTGTACTCCCTGAATGCGGGTGAGAAAGATACATCATAATCTACACCTGGAAAGTCCTAGAGGGACCGATCCCAAATCTGCACACAAAAATCACTCCCTACGACAGATGGTGTAACATTACCCCAATGAATAGCAGGGGTGCCAGTCGTACACTAACAGTTAACAGATAACTGTCCGGGGCCCAAAACTGTTCAACAGGTTCGCACCATGCATAAGGGGAATTACCAATAGACCCTTGGCTGACTTCAAGAAGGAGCTGGACAGATACATAAAGTCAGTGCCCGATCAGGCCCTGATTCACCGGGAGGCCTGGTCAAGAACTGAGTCGCAGGGATGTTGGCCCTCAGAGTGACCTTCAGGTTGGTAGACACAGGAGCCAGGACCCAGGAGCCAAGACCCGACCCCTGCAACCACGTATAAGTACACTCGCACACGAATCAGTGAGTATGCAAGCAAACAAATCATTGAGTACACACACTCACATTACTGTGTGAGTGACCCAGATTACTAGCTCTTGTTTATCCTGATTAAGCTGCTTGTATTGTATATCACGGTAGGATCAGGGTGGCACACACACACACACACACACACACACACACACACACACACACACACACACACCACACACACACACACACACACACACACACACACACACATACACACACACACACACATACACACATACACACATACACACACACGCGGGGCCAGGAGCTGTGAATCGACCCCGGCAACCACAAATAGGTGAGTACACACACACACACACAGAGGCGGGGCCAGGAGCTTGGACTCGACCCCTGCAACCTCAACTAGGTGAGTACACACAGACACACACACACACTCATATACAACAGGCCTAGTGTCTAATTGACATGTACCTAGGACACAATGGTAACTAACACACACAGGAGATTAGTAAAAGAGCCAGAAACGAGTATGCACAGATAAGGAGGGAGGCCCAGCGACAGTACGAAAACGACATAGCATCGAAAGTCAAGTCTGACCCGAAACTGCTGTATAGCCACAATAGGAGGAAGACAACAGTCAAAGACGAGGTGATCAGGCTGAGGAAGGAAGGTGGGGAACTCACAAGAAACGATCAAGAGGTATGTGAGGAGCTCAACGTGAGATTTAAGGAAGTATTTACAGTGGAGACAGGAAAGCCTCTGAGAGGGACAGAACAGAGGGGGACACCAGCAAGGAATATACCAACAAGTGTTGGATGACATACATAAAAATGAGGAGGTGAAGAAGCTGCTAAGGGACATGGATACCCCAAAGGCAATGGGACCAGACAACATCTCCCCGTGGGTCCTTAGAGAGGGAGTGGATATGCTGTGTGTGCCACTTACCACAATCTTCAACACATCCCTGGAAACTGGGCAACTACCTGAGGTATGGAAGACGGCAAATGTAGTTCCCATTTTTAAAAAAGGAGACAGAAAAGAGGCACTAAACTATAGACCTGTGTCACTGACGTGTATAGTATGCAAAGTTATGGAGAAGATTATTAGGAGGAGAGTGGTAGAGCACCTGGAACGGAACAAGAGTATAAACGCCAACCAGCACGGATTCATGGAAGGCAAATTCCGTGTCATAAACCTTTTGGAGTTTTATGATAAAGTAACAGAAGTAAGACACGAGAGAGAGGGGTGGGTTGATTGCATCTTCTTGGACTGCAAGAAAGCCTTTGACGCAGTTCCTCACAAGAGATTACTGCAGAAGCTAGAAGATCAGGCGCATATAACAGGAAGGGCACTGCAATGGATCAGAAAATACCTGACAGGGAGGCAACAACGAGTCATGGTACGTGATGAGGTATCACAGTGGGCACCTGTGACGAATGGGTCCCACAGGGGTCGGTCCTAGGACCAGTGCTATTTTTGGTATATGTGAATGACATGATGGAAGGGTTAGACTCAGAAGTGTCCCTGTTTGCAGATGATGTGAAGTTAATGAGGAGAATTAAATCAGATGAGGATCAGGCAGGACTTCAAAAAGACCTGGACAGACTGGACACCTGGTCCAGCAACTGGCTTCTCGAATTTAACCCCGCCAAATGCAAAGGCATGAAGATCGGGGAAGGGCACAGAAGACTGCCGACGGAGTATAGGCTAGGTGGCCAAAGACTGCAAACCTCACTCAAGG
This sequence comes from Cherax quadricarinatus, assembly GCF_026875155.1. NCBI lineage: Eukaryota > Metazoa > Arthropoda > Malacostraca > Decapoda > Parastacidae > Cherax > Cherax quadricarinatus. The sequence goes on along the minus strand of NC_069407.1, from coordinate 11,789,851 downwards.
AGAAAGATCTTGGGGTGAGTATAACACCGGGTATGTCTCCGGAAGCACACATCAACCAGATAACTGCTGCAGCATATGGGCTCCTGGCAAACCTGAGAACAGCGTTCCGATACCTTAGGAATCGTTCAAGACACTGTACACCGTATACGTCAGGCCCATACTGGAGTATGCAGCATCTGTTTGGAACCCGCACTTCATCAAGCACGTCAAGAAATTAGAAAAAGTGCAAAGGTTTGCGACAAGGTTAGTTCCAGAGCTAAGGGGAATTTCCTATGAAGAAAGGTTAAGGGAAATCGGCCTGACGACACTGGAGGGTAGGAGGGTCATGGGAGGCTTGATAACGACATGTAAAACTCTGCGCGAAATAGACAAGGTGGACAAAGACAGGATGTTCCAGGGAGGGGACAGAAACAAGGGGTCACAATTGGAAGTTGAAGACTCAGATGAGTCAAAGGTATGTTAGAAAGTATTTCTTCAGTCATAGAGTTGTCAGGCAGTGGAATAGCCTAGAAAGTGACGTAGTGGAGGCGGGAACCATACATAGTTTTAAAACGAGGTTTGATAAAGCTCATGGAGCGGGGAGAGAGAGAGGACCCAGTAGCAACCAGTGAAGAGGCGGGGCCAGGAGCTAAGACTCGACCCCTGCAACCACAAATAGGTGAGTAAATAGGTGAGTACACTCTCACACTCATACACACACACTCACAACCACAATTAGGTGAGTACACACACACACACCACACACACACCCCCACAAACACACACACCCCACACAACCCACACACCACACAAAACCACACACACAAACACACCACAACACAAACACCCCACACACCACACCCCCACACAACACACACACAACACACACACACACACACACACACACACCACACACACACACACGATCACCCACATCAGGGGGAAAAAAAAGTCAAGGACCAGGTAATCAGGTAAGGAGGAAGGAGGGAGACAACAAAAAATGCCCGTAAGTATGTGAAGAACTCAACAAGAGATTCAAAGAAGTGTTCACAGAGGAGACAGAAGGGACTCCAGAAAGACGGAGAGGTGGGGCACACCACCAAGTGCTGGACACAGTGCACACAACCGAGGAAGAAGTGAAGAGGCTTCTGAGTGAGCTAGATACCTCAAAGGCAATGGGGCCAGATAACATCTCCCCATGGGAATTGAGAGAGGGAGCAGAGGCGCTATGTGTACCCCTAACAACAATATTCAATACATCTATCGAAACAGGAGATTGCCTGAGGCATGGAAGACAGCAAATGTAGTCCCAATCTTTAAAAAAGGAGACAGACATGAAGCATTAAACTACAGACCAGTGTCACTGACATGTATAGTATGCAAAATCATGGAGAAGATTATCAGGAGAAGAGTGGTGGAACACCTAGAAAGGAACGATCTCATCAACAGCAGCCAACATGGTTTCAGGGACGGGAAATCCTGTGTCACAAACCTACTGGAGTTCTATGACATGGTGACAGCAGTAAGACAAGAGAGAGAGGGGTGGGTGGATTGCATTTTCTTGGACTGCAAGAAGGCGTTTGACACAGTTCCACACAAGAGATTGGTGCAAATCTGGAGGACCAAGCAGGGATAACAGGGAAGGCACTACAATGGATCAGGGAATACTTGTCAGGAAGACAGCAGCGAGTCATGGTACGTGGCGAGGTGTCAGAGTGGCACCTGTGACCAGCGGGGTCCCGCAGGGGTCAGTCCTAGGACCAGTGCTGTTTCTGGTATTTGTGAACGACATGACGGAAGGAATAGACTCTGAGGTGTCCATGTTTGCAGATGACGTGAAGTTGATGAGAAGAATTCACTCGATCGAAGACCAGGCAGAACTACAAAGGGATCTGGACAGGCTGCAGACCTGGTCCAGCAATTGGCTCCTGGAGTTCAATCCACCAAGTGCAAAGTCATGAAGATTGGGGAAGGGCAAAGAAGACCGCAGACGGAGTACAGTCTAGGGGCCAGAGACTACAAACCTCACTCAAGGAAAAAGATCTTGGGGTGAGTATAACACCAGGCACATCTGAAGCGCACATCAACCAAATAACTGCTGCAGCATATGGGCGCCTAGCAAACCTCAGAACAGCATTCCGACATCTTAATAAGGAATCATTCAGGACCCTGTACACCGTGTACGTTAGGCCCATATTGGAGTATGCGGCACCAATTTGGAACCCACACCTAGCCAAGCACGTGAAGAAACTAGAGAAAGTGCAAAGGTTTGCAACAAGACTAGTCCCAAAGGTAAGAGGTATGTCCTACGAGGAGAGGTTAAGGGAAATCAACCTGACGACACTGGAGGACAGGAGAGATAGGGGGGACATGATAACGACATACAAAATACTGAGAGGAATTGACAAGGTGGACAAAGACAGGATGTTCCAGAGATTGGACACAGTAACAAGGGGACGCAGTTGGAAGCTGAAGACACAGATGAATCACAGGGATGTTAGGAAGTATTTCTTCAGCCACAGAGTAGTCAGTAAGTGGAATAGTTTGGGAAGCGATGTAGTGGAGGCAGGATCCATACATAGCTTTAAGCAGAGGTATGATAAAGCTCACGGCTCAGGGAGAGTGACCTAGTAGCGATCAGTGAAGAGGCGGGGCCAGGAGCTCGGACTCGACCCCCGCAGCCTCAACTAGGTGAGTACAACTAGGTGAGTACACACACACACACACACACACACACACACACACACACACACACACACACACACACACACACACACACACACACACACACACACACACACAGGTGGAATAGGGGGGAGCAGGATAACGACATATAAAATACTGAGAGGAATTGTCAAGGTGGACAGAGAGAGGGTGTTCCAGAGATGGGACACAGCAACAAGGGGTCACAACTGGAAGTTGAGTCACAGTGATGTTTGGAAGCATTTCTTCAATCATAGAGTGGTCAGGAAGTGGAACACTCTGGAGAGTGATGTAGTGGAGGCAGGATCCATGCAAAGCTTTAGGAAGATTTATGATAAAGCTCATGGAGCAGGGAGAGTGACCTAGTAGCGACCAGTGAAGAGGCGGGACCAGGAGCTGTGACTCGTCCCCTGCAACCACAATTAGGTGAGTACACACACACACACACACACACACACACACACACACACCATACAAGTGCTGTACAACCACTGCGGCTAGTTCTAACTGTCAGTGTAACTAGTGTGAAAGTGATCACACCAACTTCTCTTAGTTTCAACTAGGATTCCAGGACGAACAAACCATTACTGGAACTTGCCGCCTTAGATAACTTCAGTGACGAGCAGTGCAACAACTGCTCCTTAAGCTTAACATGTACACGACGTGTGGTGATTAGTATGTATATATATCCATACTTGCAGGATATATACACATGAAGGTGTAGGTCTCAGTGTATGTATATGCTTAAAGTTAATTTAATCACTTTTTATAGGTTGACGTATTCTTGACTATTATATGTAGCATTAATTAATGACCTTCGTATAGTCAATAGGCTTCAGATCCCATAAACCAATATATGATATCTTTTGTTAACTTTTCTGGAGGGTGTTACCTACGTAGGTGAATCAGGTAGCTGTAGCCTGATTACCTACGTACATAGTGACCCAGGTATGATTTGAGGGATTTCACTACGCACATAGCTAGCCAGGCATTGTGTTACATGGTTTCCTTATGTATGTATATCAAGCCAGGTAAGTGTACGCATCACCTTACGCATTGAAAAAGACTGTACGTTGCGAGGATTTAGTAGGCCCGAGAGCTGCTGTTTGGTTGCTCAGGTACATAGCAAGCTAGTTAGATGTTAGGTTTATCAGTATGACTAGCATAACCCGGCTTCAGTACTGAATTATAGATCATAAAACCTGAGATTTCTTCGTCCTGCAGAGATGGTCGAAGCACTGCAAGGAATTTGTTAAGTCCTGGTTTGGTAATGGAGGCAGAGGCGTCACTAGGTAGCCACGTCCTTGACCACTTATTGGACAGATAGAGAGAGAGAGAGAGAGAGAGAGACCGAGACCGAGAGGAGAGAGAGAGAGAGAGAGAGACCGAGAGAGAGAGAGAGAGAGAGAGAGAGAGAGAGAGAGAGAGAGAGAGAGAGAGAGAGAGAAAATGGCTAGCAAATGAACTGACAGACCGTCTCCTAGTGACACAGTCGTCACATGAAATAACTTTGATGGTTGGCATGTTTCACAAGGACGCTATGAGAAGCTTCTGTGAAGCCTCTGTATGATAGAGTAATGGAGAAGATTGGAGGCGGCAGTGTTGTAGGTTACCTACACCAGCATATCTGTGCTCATGTCTACTGTTATATATATATATATATTATATATATATATATATATATATATATATATATATATATATATATATATATTATATATATATATATATATTACATATATATATATATATATATATATATATATATATATTATATATATATATATATATATTATATATATATATATGTAGGTAGTAGGTTGGTAGACAGCAACCACCCAGGGAAGTACTACCGTCCTGCCAGATGACTGTGAAACAAAAACCTGTAACTGTTTTGCATGATGGTAGGATTGCTGGTTTCTTTTTCTGTCTCATAAACACGCTAAGATAACAGGGATATCTTGCTACTCCTACTTACACTTTGGTCACACTTCACAGACACGCACATGCATATATATATATACATACATCTAGGTTTTTCTCTTTTTTCTAAATAGCTCTTGTTCTTTTTTATTTCTTCTATTGTCCATGGGGAAGTGGAAAAGAATCTTTCCTCCGTAAGCATGCGTGTCGTATGAGGCGACTAAAATGCCGGGAGCAATGGGCTAGTAACCCCTTCTCCTGTATACAATTACTAAAAAAGAGAAGAAGAAAAACTTTATAAAACTGGGTTGCTTAAATGTGCGTGGATGTAGTGCGGATGACAAGAAACAGATGATTGCTGATGTTATGAATGAAAAGAAGTTGGATGTCCTGGCCCTAAGCGAAACAAAGCTGAAGGGGGTAGGAGAGTTTCAGTGGGGGAAATAAATGGGATTAAATCTGGAGTATCTGAGAGAGTTAGAGCAAAGGAAGGGGTAGCAGTAATGTTAAATGATCAGTTATGGAAGGAGAAAAGAGAATATGAATGTGTAAATTCAAGAATTATGTGGATTAAAGTAAAGGTTGGATGCGAGAAGTGGGTCATAATAAGCGTGTATGCACCTGGAGAAGAGAGGAATGCAGAGGAGAGAGAGAGATTTTGGGAGATGTTAAGTGAATGTATAGGAGCCTTTGAACCAAGTGAGAGAGTAATTGTGGTAGGGGACTTGAATGCTAAAGTAGGAGAAACTTTTAGAGAGGGTGTGGTAGGTAAGTTTGGGGTGCCAGGTGTAAATGATAATGGGAGCCCTTTGATTGAACTTTGTATAGAAAGGGGTTTAGTTATAGGTAATACATATTTAAGAAAAAGAGGATAAATAAGTATACACGATATGATGTAGGGCGAAATGACAGTAGTTTGTTGGATTATGTATTGGTAGATAAAAGACTGTTGAGTAGACTTCAGGATGTACATGTTTATAGAGGGGCACAGATATATCAGATCACTTTCTAGTTGTAGCTATACTGAGAGTAAAAGGTAGATGGGATACAAGGAGAATAGAAGCATCAGGGAAGAGAGAGGTGAAGGTTTATAAACTAAAAGAGGAGGCAGTTAGGGTAAGATATAAACAGCTATTGGAGGATAGATGGGCTAATGAGAGCATAGGCAATGGGGTCGAAGAGGTATGGGGTAGGTTTAAAAATGTAGTGTTAGAGTGTTCAGCAGAAGTTTGTGGTTACAGGAAAGTGGGTGCAGGAGGGAAGAGGAGCGATTGGTGGAATGATGATGTAAAGAGAGTAGTAAGGGAGAAAAAGTTAGCATATGAGAAGTTTTTACAAAGTAGAAGTGATGCAAGGAGGGAAGAGTATATGGAGAAAAAGAGAGAAGTTAAGAGAGTGGTGAAGCAATGTAAAAAGAGAGCAAATGAGAGAGTGGGTGAGATGTTATCAACAAATTTTGTTGAAAATAAGAAAAAGTTTTGGAGTGAGATTAACAAGTTAAGAAAGCCTAGAGAACAAATGGATTTGTCAGTTAAAAATAGGAGAGGAGAGTTATTAAATGGAGAGTTAGAGGTATTGGGAAGATGGAAGGAATATTTTGAGGAATTGTTAAATGTTGATGAAGATAGGGAAGCTGTGATTTCGTGTATAGGGCAAGGAGGAATAACATCTTGTAGGAGTGAGGAAGAGCCAGTTGTGAGTGTGGGGGAAAGTTCGTGAGGCAGTAGGTAAAATGAAAGGGGGTAAGGCAGCCGGGATTGATGGGATAAAGATAGAAATGTTAAAAGCAGGTGGGGATATAGTTTTGGAGTGGTTGGTGCAATTATTTAATAAATGTATGGAAGAGGGTAAGGTACCTAGGGATTGGCAGAGAGCATGCATAGTTCCTTTGTATAAAGGCAAAGGGGATAAAAGAGAGTGCAAAAATTATAGGGGGATAAGTCTGTTGAGTGTACCTGGTAAAGTGTATGGTAGAGTTATAATTGAAAGAATTAAGAGTAAGACGGAGAATAGGATAGCAGATGAACAAGGAGGCTTTAGGAAAGGTAGGGGGTGTGTGGACCAGGTGTTTACAGTGAAACATATAAGTGAAACAGTATTTAGATAAGGCTAAAGAGGTCTTTGTGGCATTTATGGATTTGGAAAAGGCGTATGACAGGGTGGATAGGGGGGCAATGTGGCAGATGTTGCAAGTGTATGGTGTAGGAGGTAGGTTACTGAAAGCAGTGAAGAGTTTTTACGAGGATAGTGAGGCTCAAGTTAGAGTATGTAGGAAAGAGGGAAATTTTTTCCCAGTAAAAGTAGGCCTTAGACAAGGATGTGTGATGTCACCGTGGTTGTTTAATATATTTATAGATGGGGTTGTAAGAGAAGTAAATGCGAGGGTTTTGGCAAGAGGCGTGGAGTTAAAAGATAAAGAATCACACACAAAGTGGGAGTTGTCACAGCTGCTCTTTGCTGATGACACTGTGCTCTTGGGAGATTCTGAAGAGAAGTTGCAGAGATTGGTGGATGAATTTGGTAGGGTGTGCAAAAGAAGAAAATTAAAGGTGAATACAGGAAAGAGTAAGGTTATGAGGATAACAAAAAGATTAGGTGATGAAAGATTGAATATCAGATTGGAGGGAGAGAGTATGGAGGAGGTGAACGTATTCAGATATTTGGGAGTGGACGTGTCAGCGGATGGTCTATGAAAGATTGAGGTGAATCATAGAATTGATGAGGGAAAAAGAGTGAGTGGTGCACTTAGGAGTCTGTGGAAACAAAGAACTTTGTCCTTGGAGGCAAAGAGGGAAATGTATGAGAGTATAGTTTTACCAACGCTCTTATATGGGTGTGAAGCGTGGGTGATGAATGTTGCAGCGAGGAGAAGGCTGGAGGCAGTGGAGATGTCATGTCTGAGGGCAATGTGTGGTGTGAATATAATGCAGAGAATTCGTAGTTTGGAAGTTAGGAGGAGGTGCGGGATTACCAAAACTGTTGTCCAGAGGGCTGAGGAAGGGTTGTTGAGGTGGTTCGGACATGTAGAGAGAATGGAGCGAAACAGAATGACTTCAAGAGTGTATCAGTCTGTAGTGGAAGGAAGGCGGGGTAGGGGTCGGCCTAGGAAGGGTTGGAGGGAGGGGGTAAAGGAGGTTTTGTGTGCGAGGGGCTTGGACTTCCAGCAGGCATGCGTGAGCGTGTTTGATAGGAGTGAATGGAGACAAATGGTTTTTAATACTTGACGTGCTGTGGAGTGTGAGCAAAGTAACATTTATGAAGGGATTCAGGGAAACCGGCAGGCCGGACTTGAGTCCTGGAGATGGGAAGTACAGTGCCTGCACTCTGAAGGAGGGGTGTTAATGTTGCAGTTTAAAAACTGTAGTGTAAAGCACCCTTCTGGCAAGACAGTGATGGAGTGAATGATGGTGAAAGTTTTTCTTTTTCGGGCCACCCTGCCTTGGTGGGAATCGGCCGGTGTGATAATAAAAAATAAATAAAATATATATATATGTAGGGATACCTTTTTTGATGATATTTGAGAAAAGCTTGATTTCCCTCCCTGAAGTCATTCGTCTACTTCCTTTACCTAGCAACCCCCTTTTCACTATATTTTACTTGTGCAAACATGTATACGTATTTAAAGATATTATGAATGTTGTCTGACTCCTCGGAAGTTGAATGTGAACCAGAAATGTAATTACTCATTTTTTTCCTCTGGATTGTCACATTGAGATGCTGGAGTAGGAAGGTGACAGCTTCTTGGATCTTCGATAGTGCTGATAAGCCTTTAACCCAGATCATTGCGCTTCCTCTGGTTGATGATGCTGACTTCGTTGTATCTTACATTCCAATTTGCAGTTTAAATCATGCTGGCCATATCGGTCGGCTTCCAGCTTGCTGTAAATCCATGGTGTTGTTATTAGGGGCAGCAAGGTGAAGAGCCATTGCAGTATGAGCTGTCTGTGGTTCGAGACTTTTGCCATAGCGTCGATATAGGTACTGTTGAAAGAAAATTTTCAGAGTGAAGTGCACTCACGGCTGTGAGATGGTTCATCTCTATTATTTCGGATGTTGCAGCCTCCAGCATGTCTTGATACAACCTTTCCACAATGGTGCTCTCCAGCTGGATTATTTGTGGGTTTGCATTGTTGCTAAGTTTGCTGGCCATTAGAGCCTTCCACTTATAGTGCCATTAGTAAAATTAGGATCGTGCATCACCGCTAGAATGGGTAGCCATCGAGAATTTCTTCTAGGGAAGATGACAGGGAAATTTTGGGAAACTATACAATCCCAGTCCACTTTTTTTTGACTAGAAGTGAGATTTTCATCCACCGAAGAAAAAGTCATAACTTAACACTGAGGAACTACAGGCGCTGAAACGTATCGGAAAGTTGTTAACAGAGAGGCAGAACAGTGGAATGTGACAGAAGAGCAGGTAAGTACTACGACTGTACATCTGGTAAGAAAATTATCAGGCTATATTTTGCGTAACATTGGTATTAATTACTACAAATATGTCATTATCACACACATTGACCTGGGACCCTCACGGTAAACCTTGCCTTATTTGTTGAGAACCGTTGAGTATTATCGTGATATTTGATGAGTGATTTCAAGAGTGGGAGAAGAGGGTAAACTGTGAGAGTGACCAGCTATTGTAACGTGAAAAGTGGATAAGAGATCTTGATGAAGATAGTGCTTCTCCTGCTGGTGCTGCTGCGTCTAGTGGTACTGCTGCAGTTGGTGGCGGTGCTGCGTCTGTTGATGCTGCTGTGTCTGGTGATGCTGCTGTGTCTGGTGATGCTGCTGACTGTGACGTACCTGTGATCAGCCTCAAGTGTTTTTCTGCCCTAGGGTCGTGAGGTACATGTATGAAAAGTTTGAAAAACACTGCTTTAACCGTCAACCAGGGGATTCCAGATCTAGTGTTGTGACCCACTCTAGGGTTACGAGGACCCTTTAATAGGTCATGGATGATTTCTAGTCCCAAAAGGGAAGCCAGATTCTTAACTAGCGTATTCTATCATTCCGCTGTTCGACGATTTATTGGGGTGCTAAGTAGTTAAAGACATCATTCTGAGGTCATAAGGCGAATGTGATTTGAAATTTTTCGGTCATGGGCAAAAAAAAAAAAAAAAAAATGACCTTGGACATCATTCTCCTGGACAGAAGGGAAGAGCTTTGGCGAGTTCGCTCTGGGAAGCTGTCAGCTTTCTAGGAAGGCGGTTACTTCCATCTTAATTTATGGGAGGACTTTTATATCGTCGTTAACTCACAGGAGGGCAGGAGTTCATCATTTTTGAGAATACTCCATAACCAAAACTGGTCAAGTCAAGGGCAGGGGGTATTGGATACTAAGTTCATTTGGAGATAAAATATGGAACTATGATGACCTAGTATTCGTACCGTTATCACCAGGCGGTGGAGGTACAAGCTTGTAAATGAGCTCCCAACAGTTAGCGCTTTTCTGCCGGATCCTGAGGGACAGAGCTCAGAAAATATGCGTGTGGACCCGTAAAGTGCATATACATATTTCAAAAAAACACATCAAAAGAATATCAGTGAATTCTGAAGAGAAAAATAGAATATAGTGTTTAATGGCAAGTTTCAACCAGTGTGTACCCATAACCATCACAGAAAAGCTTACAGCTGCTCCATAATAATTGTTTTTGATGACTGTAGACGGAGAGAAGAAGTCAGGAAGAGTGGAATAAATCTAGCCGTGTGTTGAAAATTCTAGAAAGTAAGGGAAAAGTGTTTTCACACTGCTATTGGGTTGTCGCCATAGAGTGAGTGGTTGTTTACCCTTATACACGAGAAAGATTGATTGTGAATTATGTTGTCTGCGGAGTGAGATACCCAAATAATGAAAGTACCTGAAGAACAGTCAGAGAGAGGCATGAAGATGCGTACACTTGGTTGAACCCTCATCGTATAGTGAGTGATAAAATTGTTGAATTATAGCGAGTTTCCGATAGTGATTTTAAATTGAGTATAAAAAAATCTTGCAGACAATTCACAGTACAAAGTGTATGGTAGACTGTGTAATATATGGGTATGTGTGTGTGTGTGTGTGTGTGTGTGTGTGTGTGTGTGTGTGTGTGTGTGTGTGTGTGTGTGTGTGTGTTGTGTGTGTGTGTGTGTGTGTGTATGTGTGTGTGTGTGGCCCAGAGGGAGAATATTGTACCCAGTGTGTACCAGGATGCTGAAGTACTGTCTTCTCTACTCATACTAATATATTTTTTTTTCTGTTCCTTCTTGAGTCAGACACTTTACTCTGCCGTCGCCGCCGACTGCCACAGCCGCCCTCATATAAGCTGATGTGATTTAGTAGGTTATTCAGGTGTTAAGCTACAACTCTTGGGCCTGTCCCTTTGGTTAGCTTACGTATTCCATCTCGGAAATTTTTTCCATCCACTTTTATTGTATTAGTGGTAAATCCATATGTGTGTGTGCTCACCTAATTGTGGTTGCACGGGTCGAATCTCAGCTCCTGGCCATGCTACTGGCCGCTACTGGTTTCACTATCTCCTGGCTGCGTGAGTCCTATCATACCTATTGTTCTGCCTCTACCACTTCGCTGCTCAGGTCTTTCTACTTCCTGGCCACTCTAAGGCTTAAGAAGCATTTCCTAATATCCCTGTGACTCATCTGTACTTTTAACTTCCAGCTGTGACCTTGTGTACCTGCGACCCACCTCTCAGACTCTCCATGTCTACCCTGTCAATTCCTCTTGAGTATTTTGTACATCGTATCTTGTCACCTCTGGTCCGTGTGTCCTCTAGTGTCGTCAGATTTAGCTCCTGTACCCTCTCATAGTTCATTCCCCTCAGCTCCTGGAAGGAAATGCATGTCTTACCAGATGTTGGTTCCATACTGGAGCTGCATACTCCAAGATGAGCCTGACATATGTCGTGTATAAGGTAGTGAATGCCTCCTTATTGATGCTCATGAAATCTACACGTAAACTGGTCAGTTTCGCATTTGTTGCAGCAGTTATTTGGTTGATATGTGTCTCAGGCTAAATGTTCGGAACTATGTTCATCCCGAGGTCCTCTTCCAGGGAGGTTTGCAGCGTTTGTCCCCCGAGCCTATACACTGTTTCTGGACATTTCTGCCCTTCTCCGATTTTCATAAATTTACATTTGCTGAGATGAAATTCCAGTAGCTATTTGTCAGCCCAATCCCACAGCATATCTATATCTACTTGTAGCCTTTCCTGGTTTACTCCTGTTTGTATTCGCCTCATTAGTTTCACATCATCTGCGAATAAGGACAACTCTGACTCGAAGCGAAAATAAAGGTAAAGAACAAGGAGTCGATATAAGAGCGGAGACCGTCATTCAGAACAAGGCAGAAAAGAACAAAACATGAGTACATAACATAAAGAAAAGAGAAAGGGAGGAAGGAAAGGCTAGAGCAGGAACAAACGAGAAGAAAAAAAGGGAAGAAATATGCCTAGATGAAAGAAAACAAGAGAATTCAGATCAGGTGGCAGAACTTGGGAAAGAGTCAAACTCAGTATATATAGGCAGTCAGAACATTTGCAGATACTATGCAAAAGGTATGTGCCTATTTGGCAGAGCTTGTTGATCAGGCTCTGATCCACCAGGAGGCCTGGTCACAGACCGGGCCGCGGGGGCGTTGACCCCCGGAACTCTCTCCAGGTAAACTCTCCAGGTCTCCTGCTTGCTGGAGTAAACACAACAGAAAATGTGCGAACATGTTGAGGAAGGGAAAGTGTCGCTTTGACAAAGAATGCAAGTATTTCAGCCCATTGATGTGCAAAGCTTCAACACAGACCTGGTCACAGACCGGGCCGCGGGGGTGTTGACCCCCGGAACTCTCTCCAGGTAAACTCCAGGTAAACAGTTCAGAGACTGTTATGACCTGAACTACCCAGACCATCATGTAAAAGGAACGCGGTACTACACAGAAAGCAGAAAATGGGAAAATGAACAACACTCTTTTTAGACATAAAGAGAAACGATCGGACCAAAGAAAGAGGCATAAAGAGAGAGCGGGGCACAACAATGGGACATACCAAACCAAATATCAGCCCACCAGGGCCGAATATACAATCAAATGCAAAGTCAGTGCTGGAGAAACCAGGGGTATGTACACCAGGGGACATACCAGGCAGTACATCACCAGGTGTTACTAACACACAGCAAAGCAAAACATCCCAAATGGTAATTCCTGCTTCATATTTGCAAATAGTATTCAGGGTCTGAAATCAAATAAAAATAACAGTTAGTTATGTCAGTGGGCTCCTAACAGAAGCGAATGCCATGTCTGGAGCATTTACAGAAACACATAGAAGGGATGTTTTGGACGGAGAGATAAAGATAGAAAACTGTAATATGTATAGATGTGATAGAATTAATAGGTCACAGGGAGGAGTCGGACTCTATATAGAGGATACTTTCTGTTGCACAGAAGTGCTGAACTCTACGAATGATATAGTAGAAATCCTAAGCATTAAAGTTGAAAATAGGAATTTAGTAATTATTCAAGTATATAAACCACCATCAGCAACTGCTGAGGAATTCACAGATCAGTTAAGGAAGATAGATAGCTATCTGGATAGGCTAGAAAATCCCACACCAAATGTTATACTCTTGGAGACTTGAATCTCCCTCATGTAAAATGGAAGATGGCGCAACGTAATGTTACACCAGAAATATCTCCGGGAAGTACCCTGACTCAGCAGGCACATACCAGGGAACTAATGAAGCTTTGTGAAAAGTACTCTTTAAACCAACAGGTAATTGATCCCACTAGAAATGAAAATACTCTGGATTTGATATTCACAAACAACGAGGAACTGATCAGAAACATACCAGTTACAAAAACTTTATACTCTGATCATAACATTATAGAGGTTCAAACTAGTATTAACTCAGGGTTAGGGAATTGCATCACTAATGTTAGAGACGGGATGTTCACGAAGTTTAATTTTAGCAACCATAGAACTGACTGGGAAAAATAAACCAAGAGCTACAGACATACCCTGGGAATCAGACATGAGCGACCTAAATCCCCACCAGTGCCTAGAGAAGCTCAATATAGAAGCATACAAAGTATGTATGAAACACTTACCATTGAGGAAACCCAGAAGATCAGATATAGAGAGAGAGTGTAGGAGATGGTACAGAAGAAGAAAACGGGTTACTGAATTGCTTAAAAACACAAATATGTTGAAACAGAGGAAAGATAGTCTTAGCCGAGAGATCACTGAATTAGAGCGAAACCTTAGGATGTCAGACCTAACAGAAGTACAAAGGGCCATACAGGATATGGCAAAAACCCAAAATGTTTCTATTTCCTATGCAAAATCCAAGCTAAGAACTACCTGTAGAATTGGACCACTACTGAGAGGAGACTCATACTGACGATGAACAGGAAATGACTGAAATCCTAAAAGAACAGCATGAGTCGGTGTTCAGCAACCCACTAAATAACAGCAAGGTAGAAAATGCAGAAACATTTTTCACTCCAGAAGAAGGCCGCGCAGACCAAGTAACTAACATTAGTACAAATCCCATAGATTTCGAAAAAAGAAATGGACAACATGCCCACTCACTCAGCACCTGGACCAGATTCATGGAATGCTCTATTTGTAAATAAGTGGAAAGAACCACTAGCACGAGCCCTCATTATTCTTCGGAGAAATACCGGAGGCATTAAAGAGTGGAGACATAGCTCCTTTACATAAGGGAGGTAGTAGAGAACTAGCTAAAAATTACAGACCAGTGGTCCTAACTTCTCACATCATAAAAATCTTCGAAAGAGTGATGAGACGGCAGATTACAAATTTCATGGACCAGCACAACCAACATAACCCGAACCAGCATGGTTCTAGAGCAGGACGATCATGTTTGTCACAGCTGCTGAACCATTATGACAGAATTACGAAGGCACCGGAAGACGACCAAAACGCAAATGTGATTTATACAGATTTTGCAAAGGCGTTTGACAAATGCGATCATGGAGTGATAGCGCCCAAAATGAAGGCCATGGGCATTACGGGGAAGGTAAGCAGATGGATTTTCGGTTTCCTAACACACAGAACACAAAAAGTAGTAGTGAACAGGGCAAGATCCAGTATCAGCGAGGTAAAAAGTTCAGTGCCCCAAGGCACTGTCCTGGCACCTCTGCTGTTTCTCATCCTCATAGCAGACATAGACAAAAATACCCGGCACACTTTTGTATCATCATTTGCAGATGACACTAAAATAAGCATGAAAGTCACTACGGTAGAAGACACTGAAAAAGTACAGGAAGACAAACAGGGTTTTCCAGTGGGCAGTGGAGAACAATATGACGTTCAGTGGTGATAAGTTCCAGCTGCTTTGGTATGGAAAGAATGAAGAGCTCAAAAGGAGCACTATATACAAAACTCAAGAGGGTCACCAAATAGAACGTAAGGAACACGTAAAAGACCTAGGAATAATTATGTCAGCGGACCTTTCTTTTAAAGACCATAACAAGACAAAGATCACGACAGCCAGAAAGATGACTGGGTGGGTATTGAGAACTTTCAAAACAAGGGAAATATTGCCGATGGTGACACTCTTCATATCGCTAGTGCTCCCTCACTTAGAATATTGCTCAGTGCTGACGGCCCCGTTCAAGGCAGGAGAAATATCGGAGTTGGAACAAATATAGAACATAAGAACATAAGAACGAAGGAACACTGCAGAAGGCCTACTGGCCTATGCGAGGCAGGTTCAAGTCTCCTACCGGCTTAAGCCAATGCACCCAACCTAGTCAGGTCAGGTCACATTAACTTAAGGGAGGAACACGGCAACCGACCTGGTAGCACAAGCTATCAGGTCCAACTCACACCCACCCACTTCCACTCATGTATTTATCCAACCTATTTTTAAAGCTACACAACGTTCTGGCCTCTATAACTGTACTTGGGAGTTTGTTCCACTCATCCACAACTCTATTACCAAACCAGTACTTTCCTATATCCTTCCTGAATCTGAATTTTTCCAACTTAAAACCATTGCTGCGAGTCCTGTCTAGGCTAGATATTTTTAGCACACTACATCCCCTTTATTTATTCCTGTCTTCCATTTATACACCTCAATCATATCCCCCCTAATTCTACGTCTTTCTAGAGAGTGCAGATTCAGGGCCCTTAGTCTATCCTCATAGGGAAGGTTTCTGATACATGGGATCAACTTTGTCATCCTCCTTTGTACATTTTCCAGAGCATTTATATCCATTCTGTAATACGGTGACCAAAACTGTGCAGCATAATCTAAATGAGGCCTAACCAAGGATGTATAGAGTTGAAGAACAACCTGAGGACTCCTATTATTTATGCTTCTTGATATGAAGCCAAGGATTCTATTAGCTTTATTGCGAACACTTATGCACTGTTGTTTTGGTTTCAGATTACTGCTAACCAGGACTCCTAAATCTTTTTCGCAATCCGTAATATTAAGATCTACATTATTTAGTTTATATGTGGCATGGTTATTGTCCTGTCCAACATTTAGAACTTTGCATTTGTCTATATTAAACTGCATCTGCCACTTCTCCGACCACTGCATCAGTCTATTCAAATCTTCCTGGAGTGCTGTAATGTCCTCGTCAGAATGAATTCGACGGCCTATTTTGGTGTCATCGGCAAACTTGCCGATGTCGCTCTTTATGCCCTCATCTATGTCGTTTATGTAGATTGTGAACAGCAGGGGGCCCAACACTGACCCCTGTGGAACACCGCTCGTGACGCTTCCCCACTCTGATTTCTCCCCATTTATGCAAACTCTCTGCTGCCTATTTGTCAACCATGCCTCTATCCAGGAAAAAATTTCTCCTCCTATTCCATGTGCCTTAATTTTCCTCAATAGTCTCTGATGTGGGACCCTGTCAAAAGCCTTACTGAAGTCCATATACACAATATCATATTCATTACCATGATCTACCTCCTCAAATACCTTAGTGAAAAAAGTTAATAAATTCGTAAGGCAGGAACGCCCCTTTGTAAAACCATGCTGAGATTCGTTGATTAATTTATGCTTTTCAAGGTGGCTACGAACTGCCTCGGCAATTATTGATTCCATAAATTTTCCCACTATGGAGGTTAGACTTATTTGTCTATAGTTCGAAGCTAAGGACCTGTCACCTGCTTTGAAAATAGGTATCACATTTGCCATTTTCCACTTATCTGGCACCATGCCAGTTTGTAGTGATATGTTGAAAAGATTAGCCAAAGGTGTGCTAAGCTCCTCTTTACATTCCTTTAGAACCCTTGCATACAGTTCATCAGGGCCTGGGGATTTGTTAGGTTTTAATTTATCTATTTGCCTAAGGACCATGTCACTTGTGACCCTAATCGTGCACAGTTTATTATCGTCCTGTTCTACATAATTTATCATTACTGGAATATCGCTGGTATCCTCCTGTGTAAAAACTGAGAGGAAGTATGTGTTAAAAATTCTACACATTTCCTTATCACTGTCAGTGAGCTGACCCGAGGAACTTTTGAGTGGGCCTATCTTGTCCCTGATCTTACTTCTGTATACCTGAAAGAATCCTTTTGGGTTAGTCTTCGATTCTCTTGCAACTTTAACCTCATAATCTCTTTTTGCTTTTCTAATTCCCTTTTTTATTTCTCTCTTTAACTGAATATATCGATTTCTTAATTGCCCCTCTCCTCTTTTGATTTGCCTATATATGCCTATCTTTTGACCAGTCAGATATTTTAATCTATTGTTCATCCATTTAGGATCATTTTTGTTTGATCTGATTTCCCTATTTGGAACATAATTTGACTGAGCAGCTAGAACTATGCCCTGGAAAGCATCATATCGGCAACCATCACCGCCTGCCTGACCCTTAGTCAGGTCATTCCAGTTCAGCCCACCTAAGTAATTTTTCAGTCCTATGAAATCAGCCAAGCGAAAGTCAGGGACGGAGACTTGATTGCCATTATTAGGGGAATTCCATGATATATTAAAACTGAGTGATTTGTGATCACTTTCCCCAAGCTCATCATTAACCTCAAGATTATTAATTAGTGTTTCCCTACTGGCAAGAACCAAGTCAATGAGGTTATTTCCCCTAGTTGGCTCTGTCACAACCTGTTTTAAAAAAACAATCCTGGATCGTATCAAGAAAGTCACCTGACTCTAAATTTCCTGTCAAATTGCTCCAGTCAATCTGTCTATAGTTGAAATCTCCCATTAGCACAACATTTTCGTATGTAGATGCCTTACGAATTTCGTCCCATAGAAGTTTACTGCACTCCCTATCAAGATTTGGGGCCCTGTAAATCACACCCAAAATTAGTTTTTCTCGGCCCTCGAGAAGCTGTAACCAAACAGATTCAGTGGCTGACGCTTCTACTTTTATATCTTGTCTAACACAACAATTTAAATTGTCTCTGACATACATCGCTACTCCACCACCCTTCCTGTTGACCCTGTCAGTGTGGAATAATTTATAGCCTTGTATGTGACATTCAGGGGGCATCTCTCTATCTTTCAGATTGAGCCAGGTCTCTGTTATAGCAATAATATCTATGTTTCCTGCACTTGCAATTAATCTTAGCTCATCTATCTTATTTCTTACACTCCTGCTATTAGTATAGTAAACCTTAAGGGAGCTAGTCCCTTGCTGTCCTCTGCTGTCCCCCTTTGTTTGCTGACCTGA